>CM031617.1:23695150-23698202 GCA_018398815.1 Conus ventricosus | reverse complement strand
CTTTTGGCCATTCCTTTTATCGACGCATCTTTTTAACCAAGGGAGGGCAAGAACGGAGTAATAATTTTGTCGTCAGCTTGTTCCGGACAAATTGAAAAATAATCTGGTAATTTCCAGCCCTGCATACGCATATGCGTGCACACATTGCAGGCACAGACATGCAAACACACCTACATACCATGGTTCCAAAACAGCCACTATCTCTTCTGTATGGATTCTCAGCTCTCAGACACTTAGTAGGAAGCCACAATGTGACTACCCTGGTTGGCTTAGCTGAAAACAATGTCACTTAATACAGTGTAGGTAACTAGCATTGAATTTGGAAAGAAAGTGTGAAAGAAACGTTACTGGAGTATATTTGCCTTTTGAGGGGGTGGGGGTGTGGGTCCCATTCTATGCATGATGAAAGGTGAGAGAGTGATGAAGAGAGAGGTAGAGGATGGGGTGGGGGACAACAGAAAGAGAGTGGAAGGAAGGCAGGGCAGTTCCAACGTAACTGACGTGGCATTCAGACAATTTGGAATGATGTAATAACTTTATAACTAAGAAAAAAAATCTTTCACTAACTTTTAATTGTTACAAACCTGTGTATAACAAGGCATTTTACTGGTCCATCTTGGTGATTGCAGGAAAAATTTTTAAAAAGACTTCTTATTGGAACTTTAAGAAATGTAACTGACGTGGCAGCGATGCTCACTAACATTTTAGTGAGGATAATTGCAGTTTGGTAGCTATGAAATGCCAAAGTTTTCCAGTTTCTTTTCTGGATATAATAATATATACACATCCTTCTTTTAACTGGAAACTTAAAAATGTAACACTGTTCGGGTAGATTTTCAACAAACAGAAAATTAAACGTAACTGACGTGGCACTCAAGTGTAACTGACGTGGCATGTCTGTTTAGTTGTGTGACTTCAAGCTTGCAAATGTTCCCTGAATGTCTGCAATGTGATTGATTGTGTATTCTCCACATCCCTGCAGTTGGAGCGGTCCAAAGAAAATGTTCTGATGAAACACTTCATCACAGTCGTCAGTCTTAGACCATGAAAAGAACAGTTTTCCCCCTTTGGAGGTGGTGGAGGAATTTCATGTTGAAAAAGCCAGGTTTCTGTGTTCTGCCTAACACTCTCCCAATGTAAAATCTGTCAACATAATCCCCAGCATAGTTTTTTTTCAGCTTCTATGGTAACTCCAAAAGATCCTGTGTCAGTGTCAGGTACTGGCTCCACAGAAACGTAGTGCTGCATGCGGCTGATGTACCCCAAGTACAGCATTGGTCTTTGGGTAGCAGGATTTCCGAAGACAATGTCAAAAGGTTCTCTGACAATTGTGATTGGTTGTCCTGAAAGCATTCTGCTCATGTATTCCACAGTGATGTGGTCTACATATGTGCCATTTCTGCCAAGAGCAGACACATAATCCTCCAGTTGCATGTCTGGTTAAAAAAAAAGAAGCTTCAAGCTGCTGCTTTTCATCTGCCGAGAAATCAAATTCCAGGTAGTCACAAATTTGTTTTCATAGTTCGTCTGGCTCAAACACAGCAAGGTGGGTTCTCTCAAACTGGCTTTTTAATGCCCTCCCCCCCCCCCCCCCCCCCCCAAAAAAAAAAAGCCCAGTTACCATCACCTGGAATTTGCCCATGAAGTCTGAAGTTTCTTTTGGAAAGACATGAAATAAACTTAGACATGTGTTTCACTTGATGTTTCTTCATGATCCATATTGGGGTAGCATTCACCAACTTCACTTGGTGTTGGCTCGTGATCCATGTCAGGGCAGCATTCATCAACTTCACTCATATCACTGTTGCCTGGTTCATCACTCATGGGCTGGTTGGAATCTGTATCTTCAGAAGCAGACTCGCTGTCACTGAATACTCTGCTTTTGCCCCTGAGATTGACATTTCTAACTTTTCTTTTTTGTTTCTGTCATTCCACTGAAGAATGGTGCAACAGGTATATTCATCATAGTCACCAAAGAGGCTTGATATTACATTTTGAATGTTGCAGCAGGTTTTGCAGTTGCCAAGATGACACTGCACAGAATCTGGGTCACAAACAGTCAAACGGATGAGAGCCTTGGTATTTGGCAGGCCACGTATCGTGGTTCTCAGTCCCTGACTCAGTGGCTTAAAATTCTCATGATATAATTTGCAGCAGCACACACTGTGATCTTTGTCTGACATTGGAACAACATGAATTGGTCACAGTGCAGCAAAAGTAGACTTACCCATTTTCAGATCAGGGTTCTCTCGCTTGAATTCCTGAAATGCTTCATTGACAGTGCTGAGCATTACTTTCTTTTGCACTTTTGTTTTTTCTCCATCTTTCAAAATTGTGACATAGTCTTTGCGACCAGGCAGCTGCTATGAAATGTTGTCACTGTTGAAGAAGGAAGCTAGTCCTTCGAATGAGACTATAAACCGAGGTTCCGTGTGTGAACGCACGCATAACATCTTGCACACACGTAAAATCCCATCACCAACTTTCGGAAGAGAAGGCCAGTTTGGCCGTTGGTATGGATGACACGTGACACATAGCATGCACCTTCCCCGAAGATGGAGTATGGCTGCCTTAATGGCGGGATAAAAAAGGGTCATACACACAAAACTCCACTGCCTGGCTATACAGGGAGTGTCCGCAGGAGTATCAGCCTGCGTACGCAGAAAGAAAGAAAAAAAAGAAAAGAAGGAAGCCACTGCTAATGCTTTTCATTTGTGATTTTGGTTTTGTTGGGATGTCGGTGTTTTCAATGCTGAAGTCCACTGCAAGTGCAAGTTTTCAAACACGAAACTATAGCTGTCTTTTTCCGTGGACTATGCGGCAGAGATAATCTTGCCCTATTCATCGCTCGGCTAAAAGACTGCCTGGAACAAAAAGCCTTTGCTGGACTGATGAGCACTGGTGATTTCAAAGCCTTTTTTAACTTTTCTTTTTCTCGATAATCAGATTTCCTTTTCGTGCTCTTGACACTTTCCTCCTTCCTTTTGTTTTCACTCCACTGTGATCTGCATTTCTTCAGCTGTTCTTTGTTTCTTTTGCCGTCAATCGCTTC
>CM031617.1:23687650-23690150 GCA_018398815.1 Conus ventricosus | reverse complement strand
ATGTTTGTTATTGTTGCTACTGTATTCATATCAACTGTGTCAGATTTTCCAGAGAAACCCACTGTGCAACCAGAGCTTCTCTTTTTTATAACCGTTACGTTTGTTGTTGTTGTTACTGTGTTCATATCAAGTATGTCAGATTTTCCAGAGAAACCCACTGTGCAACCAGGGCTTTTTTTTTTTAACCGTTACGTTTGTTATTGTATTCATGTTAAGTGTGTCAGATTTTCCAGAGAAAGCCATTGTGCAACCAGGGCTTTTTTTTCATAACGTTACATTTCATATTGTTGTTATTGTATTCATATTAAGTATGTCAGATTTTCCAGAGAAAGCCACTGTGCAACCAGGGCTTCTTTTGTTTTAATAACCGTTACGTTTGTGGTTGTTGTTATTGTATTCATATCAAGTATGTCAGATTTTCCTGAGAAAGCCAGCTGTGCAGCTGGTTTCTTTATAAACAATGATTTTCATTACATTGGTATTTATATTATTTTTGATGGCGTTATTACTATTCGTAAGTATTACAAATCATTGTCATGGCACCAGCAAAAGCTGTTTCTACTGCCGAATTAAACCAGCCATAGCACCAATCCATAGCTGCTTGTTACAGCCAACCCACCCCAACCATAGCACTAAGCTAGATTTACTTGATACAACCAACCCTTTCCAACCATAGCTTCAACCCAGATCTACTTGCTGCAAACAGCAGGCCCCAACCATAGCTCAAACCCTGAGCTACCTGGAACAGCCAATCCACCCCATTGCACCAACCCAGAACTGCATGCTACGGCCAGGCCACCCCAACCATAGCACCAGCCCACCCCAACCATAACACCAACCCAGAGCTACTTGCTACAACAAACCCACCCCAACCTTAGCACCAGTCCAGATCTACTGGCTACAATCAACTCGCCCCAGCTACAGCATCAACCCAGATTTACAGGTGCTACAGCCAACCCACCCCAACCACAGCACCAACCCAGAGCTGCATGGTACAACCAACCACCCCAGCCATTTAACTCCAGCTCAGAGCTGCATGCTACAGCCAACCCACCCCAACCATAGCACCAGCCCAGAGTGCATGTTACAGACAACCCTTCCCAACCATAGCACTAACCCAAAGCTGCATGCTACAGCATTCCTGAAGGTCTGTGATTTCCATCAGTGACGCAGTAATGGGTGTAAAAAGATGTCAGTAGATTACAAAGACACCTCTTGGTAATAACATCTCACTATAAAGACTTGGGGTTATTTTGTTTTTTGTTTTGTTTGTTGTTTTTTGTTGTTGTTTTTTTTATCTTTATCTTCTGTTTGTCCATCTGAGTTTCCCTGGTAAACAGTCTTCCAATAAATACTTTTTTTCTATGACGACTTGTTCATTTGAATACTTTTTTCCCTCGTCTCTGCAGTGCCATCTCCCATTAGAGACCCAAGAGCTCCTATTTACAGGCATTTTGATGCACAAAATACCCTTTGAAAATGTGCGCTGAGCGTAGCTGACCATTTGAAATTGAAATCAACCATCACATTGTCGATCCATGAAAACTGTGCAATGCACATAACGTCAGCAGATCGGTCTTTGCTGCAGGAGGCAGCAAAACATCTGCAGTGTTAGCTGCCCAAAGAAAAAAAATGTTCCACAAAAAGAAAAGAAAATGTTTGAAGGTGCCAGCCGTTCTTGGGAGATGTTCTACTTACGAAGAAAAAAATATTTCAGAAAATCACCAAAGTGTGTAACCCAAGCGAGACTTTCAAAATAGGAGGCGTCAAGTTATAGACAATACCACTCCCAATCAGTGTAAAATTGAAAGAGATGCCATTTAGTTCTTGACGTAGCCAAGCATGAATTAGCACCGCTCGCCGTCCATCTCTCAAAAGGCAAGGGGGAAAATAGAATACTCTAACCAAGCGATGCACCAGAGGGGAAAATAGAATACTCTAACCAAGCGATGCACCAGAGGGGAAAATAGAATACTCTAACCAAGCGATGCACCAGAGGGGAAAATAGAATACTCTAACCAAGCGATGCACCAGAGGGGAAAATAGAATACTCTAACCAAGCGATGCACCAGAGGGGAAAATAGAATACTCTAACCAAGCGATGCACCAGACTTGCAAAGAAGAAATGGCAATGCTGAATGCATGGCTGAAGTGTGAATGAAACGATTCATATGCCCAGGGGTGACCCTCAAGAATTCTGTTCTGGGAGCAGGTGACTGCTTTAAATCAATAGGCAAGCGGGAGCCTTGGGTCACCCACCTAATGAAAGTCTGCCCAAATGAATGCTCCCACTATATACTAAATAAACACTTCATTGTTTTTCTGGAATATATTTGTCTTTTTCTCCTGGCCCTTTCAGGATTTTGCATATTTCAACGAAAAGTAGAAATTAAAATCTCCGAAAAACAACAACAAAACAAACAAATTTCCCGTTCCTTTGGGCTGCAAAGAAACAGGTGGCGCTGAATTGGCACTGAGTGCTGGTCGGTCTAGTACAGTG
>CM031617.1:23680150-23682650 GCA_018398815.1 Conus ventricosus | reverse complement strand
TTTTCCCTAGTCTCCGGAATGTATAAGGTCAAGCCCTCATTATGACGTGCTTGTATTTCACATGATATTTTGAAAGAGATTGAAAGGCCTCCTAATGAGCACCCGAGAGATAAAGATATATATTCAGTATAGCTGTGTATGACGACAGAGATATGGCTGGCAGTGACTAATGATAGTCATGAGTGTGTGTGTGTGTGTGTGTCTGTGTGTGCACGCGCTTGTGTGTGTGTGTGTGTGTGTGTGTGAGAGAGAGAGAGAGAGAGAATACCAATACGAATACGAATTTTAATGATTAGGCCTACAGCCCATATCATGGGAGTTGAGTTCAAAGTACAATGTGACAACAAATATAGTGTAACATGTCGAACATTAGACATACTATCAGAACATGTTCACCAATGGGAAAGCAAAAGTACATGCTGGAATACCAGATGATTTGAAACTGGTTTGCAATTCTTTTAAATCAGGAAAAGCCGTCTCAATTGCAATGATTTGAATATAAATGTTGCTAGGTTATTTATTACGATACTATTCTGGTTTGCCAAAAGCATTGATAATCTAAAACATGATGGGTATTTATAGAACTTAGCGGGAATATACTGTTCCCTTAGTTCCTTATATTTCGGACATACTAAAATGAAGTGTATTTCCGTTTCTCTAACAAAACAAAATGGGCAGTTCAAATTTTCTCCTGAAACATTTTGACAGTGTCGTAAACGATGAGGTCTCAATGATGAGACACCAAGTCTTAATCTAGTCAAAGCATTTCGCACAGGAACATGTTTTACTGTAGTTAGATGAAAACTAATAGATAACGCCGAATTGAATGAACAATAAAAAGAGAATCTATCTCTTGTTGTTATGTCAAAATGCCATTCCTGCTTATAACACTCTATTAATCTATTTTTAAAGGTTGATATGAACAAATTACAGTTTCCGACACCTTGGCTTTCCCAGACGTGTCCAAAACCATAACGATATAAAAGATTCCGCATGGAGGACACCCAAGTTTCTTTATCTTGATTCTGCAGAGTTAGTAACATGTTATATGCTTTAAGTGGTAACCTATTCAGTGGCATTCTCAGAATGCGTAACCAATATTTCAGGCATTTAACATAAACATTTACAAAAAGTGGATATCGTCCAGTCTCACCATAAGCTAGTATATTTGAAGAATGTATTTTTATATTGAGAAACCTTTTAAAGAAAAAAGATGAACAGATTCAATTGGCTGAAGATTTGTTCTTATACCCCATATCTCAGCCCCATACGTCAGCATGGGCTGTATTTGGCCATCAAACAGTTTGAAAAATACTGCAGGAGACGAATTACCAATTGACCATAACATACGAAATATTGCAATTACCCCTTTTTTTGCATGACTGGACAAATCCAAAAGAGAATGTGTATATGACAGACGGGTAGAAAGGAATATACCTAAATATTTATACATATTTACTATCGAAAGTGTTTCATTTCCATATTTCCACCAGCTGTTAAAGAGGCCAAATTTCTGGGAGTCATTTTTGACCAAAAACTTAACTTTCTCAGCCATATTAAAAACCTCAAAACTGCTTGCCAGAAGGCACTGAATATTCTGCGGGTCGTAGCACACACCGACTGGGGCGCTGATAAGAAAACTTTGTTGCACCTCTACAGAGCCCTGGTCCGTTCCAAACTGGACTACGGTTGTGCTGTGTACGGCTCCGCAAGATCATCTTACCTCAAACTCTTGGACCCTATCCACCATCAAGGGCTTCGTCTCTGTCTTGGAGCATTCCGCACCACCCCTGTGTACAGCCTGTACGCAGAGGCGGGTGAACCTTCACTGTCCAACCGCAGGCTGAAACTGTCTTTGAATTATTATATCCGACTTCTCAGAACCGCAGAATCCTGCCTATGACTGTGTCTTTGACCCTCCGTTCCAAAGTAAGTTTGAAAACAACCCGAAATGTATTCCGCCGTTTGGTCTTCGTATGCGGTCTCACGTGCGGAATGCAGGTCTAGACCTAGGAGTTGTGTCCGATTTTTCCAAGTTTCCGGATCAACCTCCGTGGACCTTTTTCACACCAGAAATTTGTTTCGACCTCGCAGCTTTTCGCAAAGAGTCTACCAGCTCTCTGGCGTACAAGGCATTGTATGCTGACCTCTGTTCCAAATTCCCATCCTGTCAAAAAGTTTTCACTGACGGTTCCAAGTCTGAGGATGGAGTGGCTGTGCAGCCTACTGCCCTGGGGCTCCTTCTCAGATACTGTTGGAACATATACATTCCGATGCTTCTGTCTATTCTGCTGAACTTACTGCTCTGGTACTGGCTTTGAAGATAATCTCCCATTCTTCGAAGAGGGACTTTCTGGTTCTGTCGGATTCGCTGTCAGCTTTGGAGGCCATAGCTGGCCGCTACCTTCAGCATCCAGAGCTTTTATTATTTTTTGAACTTTTTAGCAAGTTGAAGGCGGACGGTTACAACATTACTCTTGCTTGGGTTCCTGGTCATGTT
>CM031617.1:23673604-23680050 GCA_018398815.1 Conus ventricosus | reverse complement strand
TTCCCTTTCCCTTGTATTGACTTTGTCGGCTTTAGCCCTTTAAATTCTTCATTATTCATTGCGCGCAAAACTGGGGCAGTCTTCTAACCCATTCTGTGTTGCGAGAGTTGTCAATAAGCTCTCTGTGATACTGGTAGGAAAAAAGTCTTTCGGCTAACTGTTTGTTAAAGTTTTCAACTAAAGCCTGTGATCTGTGAACTCCGGAATGCTCTTCTAATAGTAACTCTGTGTTTTAACAATAATTGATTCACTGGCCTTAAATTCTTTTCCATCATCGACTTGAATCATGCGAGGGAAAGTTAGTGGCCCTCGTTGGTATATCAGTTGTTAGCGACAGCAACAGCAGAAGCACTCTTTTGTGTTAATGGTTCCGCATCTTTATATCTTGAAGCCATGTCAATGACTGTAAGTGCGTACTTAAATCTTTTTCGTCTAATCCTATCAGAGGGTAAATATAGAAGATCCATTTGATGGGTGTCGTTTGGAGTTGTGTTTACAAAGTGTGGTCTCTGTATTCGTTTGGGCGCAGGTAAATAAATTGCCAAATCGCTTGTTTAGATAACCATTCTTTTGTGTTGTTCACTGACACCCGCTGCTTGGCTTAGCTTTTTTATTGCCGTGATTCCCTTCCAATATCCTTTGGTGAATAATAGATTTTGTTCATTTTTTATTCAGATGATATTATGCGCAACAAATACACAACAGTCATACCAACGACAATAAACGCGATTTCTTGCATCTTTTGTTTTTCTGATGGTTGATAAAAGTCACTGAATTTTGGTGGGGGCAATGTCTCGATTGGTTTGCCTGTTACAAGATAATATTGTTTTATTGCTTGATCAACATTTTTAAATGTGTAAGCTGCATGCCCTGTCTTTTCAGTGTGTCATTAATAAAATCTAACTGCTCAAGTCTCTGCCTTTCATAGGCGTCTTGTGCAGCTGCTAGTTGCTCCATAGCTTTGTTATGTCTTTTCTCTCGCCGTCATTCCCCAGTTTACTAAATGCGAAATTACTTCCGCTAAAAGCAAGCGCATTAACCACAGCGCCGCCTATCATTATTGCGAGTGAAGCCATTTTTTATAAATGTATTTTTTTTCTTACATATTTATATTGTCTGGAATTATTCCTTGCTTGACTAGAAAATCTTTCGTGGCAACCGAAGCTGCAATGATAGCAATTAGCTTTGCTGAATCCTCAAAGTCTAGTTTGCCAAGATCTGCTGGTTTAATTCTTAACAGGCTTTTACCAAGCATTGAGTATCTACACTTAGTCCTCCAATAACAGCAGAATGGTATACAAGGTTAGCAACAGTTTTTCGGTGCTCATTTTTATAAAATAAAATAATTATAATTATTAAAAAACATGAACAGTGATGATCTACTACAGCTACAGGCGGCCTAAACCTTCTGAACTTATGAATGACCAAGTTGATGGCCAAGCTGTTATGCCCCAAAGGAGAGGTTGTATTCTTTGGCAGCGTGTGGAAAAAACAAAACAGTTCCTCGGAACTGAATTTAGCATTGAACAGATTCAACAGATGTCGCCGCAAGACATTTTAAAGTATCATAACAGGTATGAAGCGCAGCTGGGGTCTAGAATGGTGAAAAGTGTGGGGCAAACGGTTCTTAGTTTGTACACTAAACTAGTTAGTAGATTTGCGCCCATTGATTCTGAACAGGATTTTATGTATGATTTAACGCAGGATCCAGTTTTAACAAAGTCATTAGAGTCTCTAGGGTGTGATCTGTATTACAGATTTGGAACATTGTTATCGCCATTAATCATGGGATTAATAAATTTTAATCATATAGATTTTATTTCCCTTCAAAATGAACGAGCTAGAAAATCATCAGAACAGAAAACACTGAATCAGGTGGAGAAAGTAACCAAGCCAAAAAATCAGCAGAAAACGCTGAATCAGGTAGAGACCATTAAAAATCCTGGGCGTGTTGAAGCAGGAAAAAATTAGCAGAGTGGAACAGACAAAAAAAATTATGTTACAGAATATAACTCATCATGAAAACATAACACCGCCAGCGCCAGAACAAGTTGATTCAATGCCTGCTATAAAAAACTCCATGTGATACAAGGGCCCCAAAGTCTTCATGGAATATTGAACTTAAAACTGTTGCCATTTTGGCGCCATTGTGCTGTTGGGGGCAGTTATTACGGTTATAAAATATATAAAGAAAGGCAGCAGAAACAAAGCAACCAAAAAATCTGAACCGTTAAATACAGAGAAAGACAACAGCACGCCAAAACCGCCAATAACAAAGCATCATTTTGATCCATTTATAATGGAATAATATTTTAAATTTTTTTATAAAAATAGATCATGGCATATTATAAAATGATGAAGTCAATAAATAAAGACCTGGAGTCTATAAAAGACATTTCCATAGACCCAAATTGTAATCAATGCGGTTGCTTCGGATGTAAAAGCTTCCTTAAGATCTATGCAGAGAACGCTGAGCAAGACATCCTCAACGATGACGCGTTTTTTTGAGGCGTGTGTGTACTATATTAGGCATCTACTATTTAAGATAAAAACATAGCTTGTATTTTTTTGATAATTATAAGATAACTTAA
This sequence comes from Conus ventricosus, assembly GCA_018398815.1. Taxonomy (NCBI): domain Eukaryota; kingdom Metazoa; phylum Mollusca; class Gastropoda; order Neogastropoda; family Conidae; genus Conus; species Conus ventricosus. The sequence goes on along the minus strand of CM031617.1, from coordinate 23,677,459 downwards.
TAAGAACTTGGTTGTACTTAAAGGATGACTTAATCAAGAACTTATCAAGAACTTATTAAGAACTTACTTAAGAACTTGATCAAGAACTTATTAAGAACTTATTAAAAACTTGGGGATAACTTGAGAATGACTTAAGGACAACTTAGAAGTAAACTTAAGTAAGAACTTGAGAATAACTTGTTAAAACTTAGAAGGAACTTGAGTGTGTGCATGCGTGGGTGGGGGGTGGGGCAGGTGGGGGTGGGGGTGTGCATGCGTGGGGGCAGGACAAACAAACAACAAACACACAATAGACAGTCCAGGGGTGGGGGTGGGGGGACGTGCGTGCGTGGGGTAGGCCAAAACACACAACAAACAAAAAGTAGAACTCCTAGGGCCACTTCTTGCTTTGTGACTAAACAGGCTGTGTCTCGCGCGCAACCTCAATCAACCCCAAGTGATCACATAGGGTCGTTTGGCCTAGTTTGCCGCTGAGCTTTGCAGGTGCTGCCGCGCTTTGCAGTCAAGCGATCACATAGGGTCGTTTGACCTAGTTTGCCACCGAGCTTTGCAGGTGCTAACGTCATTAGCGGCAAGCGATCACATAGGGTTGTTTGGCCTAGTTTGCTGTGCTCCTCTTTTCTCAACAGCCTTGCAACTGGCTTTTGGCAGAGTTACAGCAATTACTGCTGTAGCCAAGCTTTTATGGCGGCTCTAATCGCCAGTAGTAGTACATCCGTCATTGTATATTTGGAGCATTTATATGAAGATAGTGCTGGCCACACACTACTCCTCTCCATACTGGTAGATGTACTAAGGTCTGCCTATCCCTATCTAGTTTGTTTGCCAGAACATTCGAAAATCGTTATTCTGTTGCATAAGTTTAATAATGGTTTGGCGTTTGCTACACAGTTCATTTATACTGATTCTAGCTTGTGGAATTTAGGATAGTTATAAAAACACACAGAAAGTTGAATGAGTTTCCTAGCATACGAATCAGACATGTTCACCTGCGTCTTAAGAAATAAACGCCATGTTTGATGCGTTTTTTGTTTTTTAAACATGACTTGGGCTGTCTCAAGCCAACGCCCAACAATCAACGCGTGATGGATTGTTTTGCTTTTATTTTGTTTTATCAAACATAGCGCCGCTTTTTAAAAAAGGAAGCATCTCATCAACAGTTAAACACTTATTATAATTGGCCTCATCTTGTTCGGTAATGTCATTTTCATTTCCTTGAACCAACAAACCTTGAAGATAGTCGTTCATTTCCAAAGCAGTCGGTTCACTTTTTTCTTTTTCTCCACCCTCTAGGAAAGCAATACTCTTTTCGGTTTCGGCGGTAACGAACATGCTTCACCTGATTCTTTTTTTGACAAATACTCTAACATGCAGTTAAAGTAAAACTTGTGATCTTGAATAGCACAATTCTGTTCCTCAGTGAAACGGGTAGCCATTTTTTAGAATAAGACACAAGCACAGTACACAGCGAAGTAAAAGCGTCCTTGCAAGTCCGGAAGTCAGTAGAAGAATGATGAAACCGGTGTTGGAAACTGGTCATGTGAGCGCTTTAACAGCGTCCTCAGGCGGCAGAGAAAAAGATGATGAAATATATTGCAATAGGCAAGCCCGGCGTGAGGGAGTGGGGTGAGGGGAGGAGCGGGGCGGCAGTATTGATTTTTTAGCCTCTCAGTTTGCCGGCAGGTGTGAGGCGCGCGCGCGCGCGGTGTATGAGTGTCTGTCTGTGCCCATGTGTGGTGTGTGTGTGTGTGTGTGTGTGTGTGTGTGTGTGTGTGTGTGTGTGTGTGTGTGTGTGCATACACTCTCTCTCTCTCTCTCTCTCTCTCTCTTCTTCTCTGTCTGTCTGTTCTGAGGGCAACTTAACCTTAACTTGTCAGGGTTTCTCTCTCTCTCCCCACGCTGTAATTAACATACCGCGAAGTAATCGGATAGCCTAGTGCACCACCGTGTATATGGGCGCGTTCAGTCACGGTTATTAAAGTCATGCTTAGTAGAGAACTGTATTATGCCGCTTCTAGGTCACTTTCGCCCGAAAACTGGTTTGAGGGCGGAAGTGAGTTAGAAGCGGCATAATACAGTTCTCTTCACTCATGATCTCACTCAAATCTCTCAAATCTCCTCTAATGGCAGCATTCTGTTCTTTAATCTCTAGACCCTGCTGTCGAATGGCATCGAGGATTACACTCGTCGCACTTGATGACATGGGCCCATCGTCTTCCGCTGGTAACGTCGATTGAAAGGATTGAACCTCTACCTGATTGGGGCCTGGGTTTACCTCGATGTCTCCACTGAGAAGGAGACGTCGAACACACAGCACCACACTGACTGCATGCACGGACAGGAGGGCGGGTACAAAGAGGAAAGCAGGGTGCTGAGCCACATCACTGTCACAACTGAACACACCATCACCTGTTGCAGTTCCTCTGATATTTCTGTCTTCCACCACCATCAATGTATAGTCCAGTGCCAGAGAGATGCGTGCGATTTTCACTGTGCTGTGCAGAACAGCCGCCGCGAAGCAGAAGAGAGCACACGCTGTGAGAACGTCACACAGTGTCACCTCTGCCGTGCTGTCAGTTGAACAATGTCGCCGTGACCCAGATTTCACAGTCTGTGCTGCACAGCGAAAAAGTCCGATGCGCGCTCTCCACAAGTTCACGTCGACCATATTTACTCGTTTTTCGTTGAGTGTATTTGCTTATTGATACACTGGAGCAGAAATTGTGCCGTAACAGTCCTTGTAATACCTGTGAAGCTTAAACTTTTGACGGAGCTTTCACAAAAGCTGTTTACTTGCCGCCATCTTGATTGAGAGAGAGAGAGAGAGAGAGAGTTCAGCAGACATGAAAAATATTTGTGTACAAGAAATCAGCAGGGGAAAAAAAGACATAGAGAATTATTAAGGAGAGAAATTGCATGAAAAGTGGAACAAACAGCAATATATAAATCCATAAATTGCTAATTAAACAAACATATAAAATTATACTGATAACAACAAAAAGGAATCAAATTTAACAGAAAACAGTCAAACATAGACACAAGAAAGAGAAGAAGGATGACCCTGAAGATAATCTTGATCAGACAATTATCTTGTGTCAACATCAAAGACAACAGAGACATTCGGGACGGCCGCTCTGTTTTCATGATCTGTATCAGCCATCAATTATTCTGTGTCCACACCAAAGAGAACAGAAGCATTTTTGCCGCAGCCAAGACAAAAAGATCAAGAGCTGTTCAGTGGAATGGAAATCAAACGAAGGCAGAATCGGAAATTTTGTGCGGAGAAACGTTGGCCTGGATCTGTGGTCGGCTTGTCTAGATTGTTGACATTATCGTCAATGGGACCTGGTTTCTAAAGTGATATCACCCAGTTCCCACATTGTGCTTTAGTCCTAGGTGGGCCCAAGTATGTGTGTAAAAAAATAAATAAAGACAAAACAGTTGAAGAACAAGTATTGAAAGAAAGAAAACGCGCACACCCACATCTGCAAACAAAAACCACAGCACAATGAAAGAGTGAGAGAGAGAGAGAGAGAGAGAGAGAGAGAGAGAGAGAGAGAGAGAGAGAGGAGAGAGAGAGAGAGAGAGAGAGAGAGAGAGAGAGAGAGAGAGAAGAAGAAGAAGAAGAAGAAGAAGAAGAAGAAGAAGAAGAAGGAGAAGAAGAAGAAGGAGAAGAAGAAGAAGAAGAAGAAGAAGAAGAAGAAGAAGAAATGGAAAAGCCTATGAAAAGAATAGAGTGAGAGCGGGAACGGATGAGCCTAATTAAGCTCCGATTTAATTTTTTTTTTTAAAGCGACATCGTGATCCAAACTCCGATCAGCCATCGTAAAACAATGCAGACAGTCAAGGACTGAT
>CM031617.1:23648993-23668504 GCA_018398815.1 Conus ventricosus | reverse complement strand
GCATTCTGTGCTATGACAGAACAAACAGGACAATTTGGAAGTCAGTCAGTCAGTCAGTCGGTAAGTTGGCAACATAAAACAACAGAAAAAAATGTACAGATAAAACAAAAAAAAAAACAAACAAACATTATCGTCTTTAAGAGGTAAGTTATCCGCTATTAGTTGAATATCTATTACTACTGAGATCGTTAATCTTCTGCTATTAATTTGAAAGTCAGTGTGTGTGTGTGTGTGTGTGTGTGTGTGTGTGTGTGTGTGTGTGTGTGTGTGTGTGTGTGTGTGTGTGTGTGTGTGTGTGTGTGTGTGTGTTTCTGTGTGTGCACGTGCTCTCCAGTAGGCAGAGGTCCAGGCAACTAGGAATCAAATTAGAAGAAGAAGAAGAAGAAGAAGAAGAAGAAGAAGAAGAAGAAGAAGAAGAAGAAGATAACCGTCATTACATCACATATGTTACTGTTAACGAAGTTGCTGCTGCTGATGAAGATGATATGATGATAGGTAAATAAATAAAGAAAGAAAGAAAGAACGAGAGAGAGAGAGAGAGAGAGAAGAGAGAGAGAGAGAGAGAGAGAGAGAGAGAGAGAGGAGAGAGAGAGAGAGAGAGAAGGGAAAACAGAATGAATGAACGAACGAAGAAAGAAAGAAAGAAAGAAAGAAAGAAAGAAGAAAAAGCAGAAAGAAAGAAAGAAGGAAAGAAACAAAGAAAGAAAGTAAGAAAGGAACGAAAAACGAAAGACAGCAAATGATTCATGTGGACGGGAATGTTATCTGAGAAAAAGATAAAGATACGTTGTTCAGAGAAGAAAATGCCAAGCATTTCAAAAGATACACAATTAAGATGATAGAGTGGATTGAATTTCACAAGAAGAGCAAGATGATTTTTTTTTTCAATGGACAAAGAGAAAGGACCAGGGAGAAGAGGAGAAAAAAAAAGCCAGAAAGAAAGGAAGAAAGAAAGGGCGCAATATCGTATATCTACATACACACCCCTCCCCATCTCCTAAATTAGAAAAGGCAAAAGGGAAATGGCTTGGGGGGGGGGGGGGGGGGATGGGAAGGGGAGAAACGTGAATGCAGGACAATCAAGCACTAAAGAAAAAAAAAAGGAAAAAGGCGCCTTTATCCTAACGTGGATCCGTCGTCAGTCGTCCGGTGTCGACATCAAAGAGCACAGTAAAGTTCAGCGAGGTCATCTTTTCAGAGCTGGGAGAGAAAGGTCGGTGAATGTCAAGTGAAGCTGAAAGGTAACCAGGTGAAATGAGACAGCGTGTGGGGAGGAAGGGGAGCCTGGATCAATGATCGTTGCGGAAATTGGGGCTTGAATGTTGAATAGGTCGTCTTCTCTTTTTGTTGAGTTGGACATTGTGTTTGTGTGCCTAACAATAGGTCGACTTCTCTTTTGTTGTGTTGGACATTGTATTTGTGTGCCTACCAATAGGTCGACTTTTCTTTTGTTGTGTTGTACATTTCACTTTGTGTGCCTAACAATGGGTCGACTTCTCTTTTGTTGATTTGGACATTTGACTTGTGTGCTTAACAATGCATTTTGTCATGATGGTCGAGTGTGTCATGGTCTGTCCATGTCAGCCATCTCTCTCTCTCTCTCTCTTTCTCTCTCTCTCTCTCTCTCTCTCTCTCTCTCTCTCTCTCTCTCTCTCTCTGTACATACAATAAAATCACGTTATAACAGGTATCAAAACTTGGAGGCTTTAGAGACAAACGCTCCCAATCAATGCGATCTCATAAACATGTTGTGGAATATCGAACTTCATTTAACAATGAATATCCTTTGTTTGCCGATGATCTGAAACATATCAATCTGTCAAGCCAACATTGCAGTTGCGAATGTTTCCGGGTGAGAGTGGGCACAAAAACGGTCAGATAAACCTTGTTAATAAATTTGTCAAATAATGCATCAGTTTAGATTTCTTTTGTCTATTATTAATAGAAAACTGCAACAATTCTAAATAATCTTAATTGTGTTCATGGACGAGTGAAAAAGATAAAATGAACACTAACAAACCTTTCATGTAAAATTCGGTGAGTGTGAAAAAGGATTTCGTGGACGAATGCACAGTATTAAAAGCAGTGCAAAGGTGGTATCTCTGAAGGCTATCAGAAAGCTTCTGCGACTTCAGGTTTCATTACGTTGTGAAGGCTGGAACCAGAAGAAACGAAAAAGCTTTTCCTTGCTAGCATACTGGATGTAGGGGCCTATTCAGTCGCAGAATGAGGGCGATCAGTAGGTACAAGTGTGTTCTGGAGATGTGTTCTTCAGCACACATGTGTGCTAGTTAGTTTCAAATTTAACGTCTATCCACTCTAGGTCATACTAGACGGGAAAAATAGGACACAACCTCATCAACTTAAAAACAAACAAACCAAACCCTAATGATAAATCTGGAACACTACAACTGGTTTTGATGTGGGAGAGAAGAGTGAGAGGTAGGGGACGGATGAAGATGGTCCTTTCGTACATTGTATGTAGATTTAGCAGTAGGTAAATGCTTGACACTTAAAAGTAACCTCTTATATGAGACGATAAGTGTGAGAAATTATAAGTACTTACTTATTGGACTCTTTGATAAGAAAGAAAGAATTCATAGGTAAATACCGGTGATTCAAAAATATTTCTAACTGCGCGCCACGGGACTAACTGTGCACAGGGAAATATATCAAACTGCGAGAAATCATGTTACTGACATTGTTCATCAAGCAAAAACTTTGTTCTATTCTTCAAAGATATTGGCCTGTAATACGGCCAAGCAACTATTTAATGTCACAAACAGTCTCCTAGGCAAAGTCAGCTACTCCCCCCTTCCCACCATCTTCCAAACTCAAGAGCTCCCTCAGAAATTCTTAGAGTTTTTCAATGGCAAAATTGACACTATCCGTGAAAAGCTAGATTCTACTGCACCTGTACATTCTCTAAATGACAAAGTTTACTGTGGACCTCCTTTGGCTTGTTTTAGCCCTGTTAGTCAAGACTATGTCAAAAAACTTTGTTTGCGATGCAGCCCTAAATCATGTGAACTTGATGCCATTCCCACTAACTTGCTCTTTCAGTGCATTGATGGTATCCTACCCCATCTTACTCATGTTATCAATACCTCTTTGTTCTCTGGTCACGTTCCTGAAATCTTCCGGTCCGCAGTGGTACGTCCATTGATCAAGAAACCTTCTTTAGATAAAAATGTTTTAAAGAATTATCGGCCTGTATCAAATTTGTCATTTCTATCAAAATTATTGGAGAAGATCGTTTTGGAACAAATTCTAGAACATCTCGAAAAGAATCATCTTTTGAATCCTCATCAGTCTGCTTACAGACAAGGCCATAGTTGTGAGACAGCACTCCTCCGTATAGTCAATGACCTCCTCTGCGGGCTTGACGATGGGAATGTTTCCTTATTAGCGATGTTAGACCTCTCCGCTGCATTTGACACGATCGATCATAATATTTTGTTCTCACGGCTCCAAACTTCCTTTGGATTCAAAGACACAGCTCTCGACTGGATTATCTCTTACTTGACTGGACGGACTCAGACAGTGTGTGAACAGGGTAGATACTCAGACAGTTCTCCTCTTAGGTACGGTGTGCCTCAGGGTTCTGTACTGGGGCCAGTCATTTTTGTGCTGTATGCTAGTCCTGTGTCTGACGTCATCAGTGGTCACGCCATGTCGCAAGAGAGCTTTGCTGATGATACTCAGCTTCATTAGTCGGCTCCCATTGCTGAAATTGACTCACTGATTTCTCGGACGCGGGGCTGCATTGCAGACCTGAAGGACTGGATGACAACCAACAAACAACAACTAAACGACGACAAGACGGAACTCATGATCGTGACAAAACAGCCTAACCATCCTTCTCTGCCTTCAACTGTCACTATCAATGACTGTACTGTCTCTGTCTCCACCTCTGTCCGCAGTCAAGGTGTCATTCCTGACCAATCCCTCATCTTTGAGAAACAGGTTTCAAATATTTGCAAGATTGCCTATTTAGAACTAAGAAGAATCAGCTCCGTACGTCACCTTCTCTCTACAGATGCTACAAAAACTCTCATTTGTGCATTTGTCTTATCTAGAACAGATTACTGCAACTCACTTTTGGCCGGCCTTCCAAAATACCTGATAGAAAGATTACAGCGAATCCAAAATCATGCAGCCTGAGTCGTCTGTAGAGCAGGAAAATATGATCACATTTCGCCTCTACTTCACTCTCTTCACTGGTTATCTGTCTCAAACCGTATCTCGTACAAAATCTCAACTCTCACTTTCTCTGCTCTCTTTGAAAATGGACCTTCTTATCTCATAGATCTTAAAATCTACACCCCCTCTCGACAGCTACGCTCCTGTGCTGACGACCGCCTTCTACGAATGACTCGCTTCAGGACTACTGGTGAAAGATCCTTCTCTTTTCAAGCTCCAGCGACGTGGAACAGACTGCCAGACTCTCTCAGACATTCAGATTCTATCCCTTCCTTCAAGTCTAAACTTAAAAACCCATCTATTTTCTCATAATTAATCAATGCTGGGGGGGGGGGGGGGGGGGGGGGGGGGGGGACAACCTAACTCATAGCCGTCTGGGCCTGTTCAAATGTAGTGTATGTGTATGTTCTCCATCACATGTATTTGTATTTGTTGTATGACTAAACGTTATAGGATTAAGTGTTTGCAGTGATACTTGAAAAATAAGTGAATGTCACACTCGTAGGATTAGGATTTGTTTGTTATTGTAGTAATAGTATTTGTAGCTAGGTGTAGGGTGTACTATTGTATATGAGAAGGGTGAATGTGGTATGACTTTGTAAAGCGCTTAGAGAAATTCGTTTTATTAAGCGCTATATAAGAAACATTATTATTATGTAGTAAGCATGGATATACATTGTTTGATAGCGGCACATGAGAGAATATGATCAGCCGTGATGTTCTGTCCACAACGCATGAGACATTTTTCTAAATTTTGTTGTAAAAGCATCGACTTTCCACCTATACATAAAGGACAACAACTTTCTGCTGATGTGGGAGTGGCTTTTGATGTTTACAATATAAAATATGTGTAAATAGGCTTATTGTGAGACTTTTAAAAGGTATTTTGGCAATGGTTTCAAGCAAATGATTCCATTATACTATAGTTCTTGAACCAAAAGTGTAAAATTCACCCTGAGAGACTCTGAACTACATTTTGCACCTTGGTTTGCAGCTCTCTCTATTTGTGCGTGCGTGCGTGCGTGCGTGTGTGTGTGTGTGTGTGTGTGTGTGTGTGTGTGTGTGTGTGTGTGTGTGTGTGTGTGTGTGTGTGTGTGTGTGTGTGTGCGTGCGTGTGTGTGCGTGTGTGTGTGTGTGTGTGTGTGTGTGTGTGTGTGTGTGTGTGTGTGGCGGGAGGGTGTGTGTGTGTGTGTCTGCGTGTGTGTATGCGCGCGTGCGCGCATGCGTGCGTGCGCGTACTCGCGCGTGTGTATGTGTCTGTGTGTGTGTGTGTGTATGTGTGTGTGTGTGTGTGTGTTTGTGTGTGTGTGTGTGTGTGTGTGTGTGTGTGTGTGTGTGTGTGTGTGCGTGCGTGCGTGCGTGCGCGTGCGTGCGTGCGTGCGCGTGCGTGCGTGCATGCGAGCGTGCGCGCGTATATATGTATGTATGTATGTATGTACGTATGTATGTGTGTGTGTGTGTGTGTGTGTGTGTGTGTGTGTGTGTGTGTGTGTGTGTGTGTGTGTGTGTGTGTATGTGTGTGTGTGTGTGTGCGCGCGCGCGTGCATATTATCACATATTCATAGTTAATGCATCCACACATACATGTACTCGAATAGCCAGGTACACAGGCAAATAGAAATCAGATCAGAAGAAGGAGAAGAAGAAGAAGTAAAGGAAGGAGAAGAAGAAGAAGAAAAAGAAGGAGGAAAAGGAGGAGGAGGAGGAGGAATTCACTATCAGTTTATACATCTGATGATGATGATGATGATGATGATGATGATGATGATTATAAGTAAATAAATAAGCAGACAAAATTAATACAGTTTTGTAATTGGGAATATCACAGTCACAATTTAAAAGGGAGACAACAGAGAGGGAACGTTGCCAAAGACGTCATAGCAATAATGACGAATTGCAATCCTTCCTTTTACTTATTGCTTTTAGATCTCGGTATTTTCGGTCAATGTAGTGTTGGTGTCGATTTATCTGTAACATTTGGAAAGTGAACGTATGCATAATTGTTCATTTTTGTTTTCGGATCGATTGATGATGCGAATGGAATATTCGAGATTATGTTAGAATGTTTACACCATGACTCTGTATGTTGCTAGTGCATTACTGAAGGTTCGAGAATGTTGGTGAAGCTGATCGAATCACGTTCGCTTAAAAGCTTGTAGCGTTTTCGTTGGTTGAGCTTACCGATATGAAGAATATTCTAGAAAAGAATAATTGCGTATGTTCAAAAATATTCTTTAGATTACATATAGATGGATGAGAGCTCTGGGACTGTGAGGGGAGAGAGAAATGAGTTTTTTTTTATAGTACTAGTCATTGTCAAACACAGGAGTTTTCGAGTCTTCACAGAGTTTAGAGTCTAGTCGATGCAAAGCTACCATCTATAGAATATTGGCTGCTGCATATACGATTGAGTTCCTGTACGAATTATTGTACCTGAAGGTCAGTTGATTGCTGTTTGTTGTTCCTATATTCTTCAACGTTTGTAAATAAAAGTATCTCTTCGTTTCAATACCACCTGGTGTATTTTGTCGTCTGTTAGCTGAACACCTACTACAGGATCGACAACGAACTCTCACAAGCCACTGCACTTACTTGTACATGTTTACTTACCTTGTACTGAGGCAGTCCGCATGCAACAATCATCTGAGAAAAAAGAGAGATACAACGCGTTCAGAAAAGAAAATGCCAAGCATTTTACAAGATAAATGAAACAATTAGGACAATGGAGAGGGAGGACTTACACAAAGAAAGAAACAAGGTAAAGACAAAAAAGGAAAAGGAAAAGAACCAGACAGAAGAGAAAAAAAGGAGACAAAAAAGGCCAGGAGAAAGGGGAGGTACCCGTTATGCCGCCGACCTGCTATGCCGCCGTCCCGCTGTGCCGCCGACCCGCTATGCCGCTTTAGAGGCGGGCTTAGGGTTAGGTTAGGGTTAGGGTTAGGGTTATTCGTTTCATCGGCGGCATAGCGGGTCGGCGGCACAGCGGGACGGCGGCATAGCGGGTCGGCGGCACAGCGGGACGGCGGCATAGCGGCACGGCGACACAACGATACGCTCCGGAAAGCACTAGCAAGTCAGAAAACAAAGGACTCAATTTCATATATCCAAACAAGACCCAGTAAATCCAAAAGGCGAAAGGTATAAGCCTTCGGAGGACGGGGTGGGCAGAATGTGGATAGAGGAGGACATTCCAGTGCCAAAGGAAAAGAGGCGTCTTATGGCCAAACATGGCAACCAAAATTTGGTCCAAAATCATGACAAACTGTGATGTGCTCTCTAACGTTGTTTGCTAAGAAAGCCAAAAATTGTCTTGTTATGTAATTTACTCTATCCGTTTCCATGCTAACCATACAAGATGGCCGCCAAACCCACTAATTCAAATGCTTATAACTTTTTTTTGTATTATACATAAACCATTTCTGCATTTTATTGGGTTTCTACTTATTACATCTTCATGTTTACGTTTTGGTTTGAAGTTTGGTTACTTGCAAATAATACTTATGCTTTTTTTTCAAATCGGGTAAATCAAGGCCCGCTTTACGTGTCTATATCACTGATTACAAAAAACCTACTGGGTATTTATTCAAACTCAAACCCAGATATGAAACACAGTGTGTAGAAAATCACTCTGCCAAAGCACAAGTCCGTAGCTTAACTATTGACAGAGCCTTAGGGATTGAAATTGACAAAACGTTCAGACAACACAAAACGGAGAAAAACAGGAAAAGAAAATTGAATTCTCTACTCACCAAAGGATGTGCACACATACACTTCTCAGACAGCACATAATCCATATCCTTGCAGGAGTACAGTTCACCAGCAGCACACACAGTGAAAAGTAATCCAGTTTGTCCTCTGACTTTTGTCAAAACAGTCAGAAAAATGAAATTTAAATTGTTGCGTGTTATTGGAGAGTCAAGACCACTTACTCCAGTCATCGCTAGATAACTACTGTAAACACAGAGAATCCAGTCCATAGCAACGTCAATGTATATATATATACATACATGTAGACAACTTAGTGACCCCCACCTTGGTACACATTGCCATCTCTTGCTTCCTCCACTCTAGCATTGATCCTCCTGTGGGTTGCATAATCCTTGCGTCGGCGGCGCGCTTCAACAGAAGAAGCAGCGTCAGCAGCACTCATACGCTGTTCATCTTTCTGGGAAAGGAGAGCCAAAGTGGTGGTGAAATGTCAACAGAAAGCTTGTTCATAACTGAAATAATTTCAATGGCTCCTCATTGAAAGCACAAACTGCTCGAGCCACACTCCCTGCACTCTCTTCAGTCCCATGAATGCTGTTTTCAGACAGCGTGTCCAGATCACACCACAGAGGCACACATTTGTTTTGAGTGCCTCCATGCACAATAATAATAATAATAATAATAATAATAATTATAATGAATACTGATATAGCGCCTATTATCGGTTAGAGACCAAGCTCTAAGCGCTTTACAATCAACACTCGTTTACTCAAGTCTCTTGAGAAGAGCGTCCTCTGACCCCTCCTGTAAACAGGGATCATCTTGTGGGCCACTTCTGTAGCCAAATCGGTAGAAGAAGGATGGTCTATGTGACTCGGGGAGTCTTGACCTAATGCTAAGGCCTTTGTGTAGAAACATCTGCTCTCAGGTCCACTTGGGCACTGGTGATGACGAGGTTCCTCATCCGTTGACATTGAATGCCACAGGCTAGACTAGACGGAATTCCTCATCTTGTCGACAGTTGGGATGTTATTAATAATAGCCCATCTGTAGAAATGTTAAAGGCTATCACACTTATTTCAGTCAGGCGTCCATGTCCACGACCACCTAGTCTCTGTTCCTTAGATAATTTTCGAAGAGTTGTGCCCATATGTGCATGATTGACACAGTCCAGTTTCTCAATGCTGTTGGGGTAGTCCGGGTATGGGTTGGTGTTTGGCCACTGAACGGCCCCACAAACTTGTTGCAGCCTCCATCTCCATGGCTTTTGAAGACAGATCATGGTTCTTACAGCAGTCAGGGGCATGTTCTGTTTTCCAAGCACAGAGTTCTGCAGCAGGGAGATTTTTGACTTCGGGAAGCTCGCAGGCACGACAATATTTAGAGAGCACGTGGTAGTCCACAACCAAGCCAGTCAGAATATCTATACAGACACCTACTCCAAACATTGAAGTGAAGCCTCTCTTCTGCCATGTTCCATCGTAGGAAACACTGATGTTGATGACAGGGTGTTCCCCTCTGTTGACTGCTTCCCCCAGGTCTTCATCAGTATCAGCAATAAGCATCACGGATGATGGCAGCACTGTTAATCAGTATCAGCAATAAGCATCACGGATGATGGCAGCACTGTTAATCAGTATCAGCAATAAGCATCACGGATGATGGCAGCACATGTTAATCAGTATCAGCAATAAGCATCACGGATGATGGCAGCACAGGTCTTCATCAGTATCAGCAATAAGCATCACGGATGATCGCAGCACTGTTAATCAGTATCAGCAATAAGCATCACGGATGATGGCAGCACTGCGTTCTGGTAGGTCAGCTCCAGCTTCAATTTCCGCGGCTGAAACACACCGTGACAGAAGCCTGAATTCATATTGTCACTGCTGTCCATTTTCTTTATTCCTTACCTGAATGCTTATATAGATAATCAAGCAACCAACATGTTGATGCCAATCTGTGAAGCGGAAACACACAAAACTGCTTTCCAAGCCTTTGTTTTGGTCAAATTCTGCAAGAGGCATGACATAAAAAAATATTATGCCTATTTATTGTTCACAAATCAATGTTTACAACAAATTATGAAAAAGTTACTTCCATCGTGCAAAAAAAAAACACTAAAACAATGACAATGTTCACCACAACACACATGTACGCGCTCCTACACACACACACACACACACACACACACACACACACACACACACACACACACACACACACACACACACAATCAACAAAGAAAATTACATGCAATAAAATGCAGTGAAACTGTGAGGGGGATTGGACAAAGGTGCTGGGGGAGGAAGGGAGGACTGGTAAATCTGAGTAGTAGTAGTAGTAGTAAAAATCAACATGCTTGTTACGTTTTTGTCGCGTCTCTGGAAAGTCTTCAAGTGCATCCCTGGGATACCCATGACAGTGCTGAACTTCTGCTGAACAGCATGACTTGCACCAACTTCGTGAGTGAACATAGTCATTTTTCTGTTTATTTTAAAAGGGGCTGTTTTGCTGTCACTGAAGTCGATTCGTGACGAAGAATATCCCACCATCCTATACTCGCCACAGCCGTCACATTTGAGAGCGAGCTTGGAAGCAAAAACCAGTATTTTCGCCTTCGCACACACTGACTGACTGTTCTGTCTCTTGGCGCTAAGGGCAGGCATGGTCACGTAGTAGTGGCGTCAGTTCAAACGTGTGCAATACAATCCAATTTTGTTCCTGCCCTTCATTAACACTGTCCACTAGCTTTCCAGTTTCTGCACTCATAGCTCCAATCTTCCATCGTGAAGCACTCTTTTGGCTTTCAGATCAGCAGGTTCTCGTTCTGCCTCTCTCTCTTAGCTTCAGCTGCCTTTGTCTGAAGCCTTCGCTTCATTCCTTTAGGTCGTGGCATCCTGTTGTCTGGAATGCACTTTGTAGGGATCGTATGGATGTCTAACTGAATCCGGATAAACTTTTTCTACTCACTCCTGAATTTGTAGTCAACTTCGAGACGCTCAAGAAACCATAATTGTTTAATATCGGAATGCATCCGGGATTGCCGAAGGCTCAGCGAGCTGCCGAAGTCGGCCGAGGTTGAGAAATGCTGTACTCTGATTGGTTAGCGCACGTATCACTGACTGTAAACGTGAATGAAATACTATGCGTGGCCTGAGATGGAACTTTCCGACAGATAGCGTCGATTTAGAAAAGCCCGCGCCAGCGGTTATAATCTATTCCAACAATTGGTAGCACTGTGCAGTTACAAAGTTTGTTCTTTGCTCTTTCAATCCATATGTGGTAAGCATTGTTTAGGGAAACGAAAGTATACGTGCTAGGTCGTCAAAATCATCTAATTTGGCAATTTAGAATACAATCTGTCAACATTATCTGTAACAACTTTTTTTGACACTTATCATTTTATTTACATGATTTGAGCTTTGGAATGGGTAAATGAAAGGTCTAGGCAGCAAAATATGTCAAAATCCCAAAATCGTACAAATTCATGATTTTGGTCAAGTAATGGCTGACGTGTCAGTGACCACACACACACGCACACGCACACGCACACACACACACACACGCACGCACGCACGCACGCACGCACGCACGCACGCACGCACGCACGCACGCACGCACGCACACACACACACACACACACACACACACACACACACACACACACAGTGGTCAGTCATCATGTTTCAGCATCAAGAGCACAAACGAGTTCAGTGAGGCCATCCTTTCAGAGCTCAGACAGAATGGTCAATGGCTGTCCAATGAAGTGAAAAGGAAATCAGCTGAAATGAGACAGCGTGTGAGAAGGAAGGTGAGCCTGGGTCAATGATCATTGCGGAAATTGGGGCTTGAATAGTGAAGAGGTCGTCTTCTCTTTTGTTATTTAGGACATTTTATTTGTGTGCCTATGCATATGTCCTGATGGTCAAGTGTGTGATAATCTCTCCATGTCGACCCATGTTCTCTCTCTCTCTCTCTCTCTCTCTCTCTCTCTTCTCTCTCTCTCTCTCTCTCTCTCTCTCTCTCTCTCTCTGCATAAAAATCATTTGTAATAATAGGTGTCAAAATCAGATAGGGGGTTACAGACGATCATAACCAAACAAACAATGGGAAATCATAAACATTTCTTTCAGAGTAACGAAGTTGATACTACAACACATGTCTTTAGTTTTCTGATAACCTGATACACGTTAATATGTAAAGCCAACATCAACATAATGAATGTGGGTGGAAGCGGGGTCATAAAGATCCTTATCAGTTTGCATACAAATGCAACAGATGCACAGACGATGCCACTCTCACACTTTTACACAACGCTTACACTCACCTGGAGAGAACAGATTCTTTTGTTCGTATTCTTTTTATTGATTTTTCATCAGCTTTTAACACCATCCAGCCTCATCTTTTAGCGCACAAACTTTTATCCTTAAATGTCAGACCCAGGCTTATCCTGTGGATCATAGATTTCCTCATCTCCAGATCCCAGTCAGTGCGCTATCAATCTGTCATGTCATCTGTCCTCTTTTGTTCCACAGGTTCCCCTCAAGGTACCGTTCTTTCTCCTGTCCTCTTTACTCTGTGCACCAACGACTGCATTGGTACAGAAAAAACACCAGTTATAAAATATTCAGATGATACAGCCCTTGAAGACCTCTCCAATTCTGATATAACACATTTTGATGAAGTTGAGCGTTTCAGCACCTGGTGTAAAGAAAATTATGTTAAGCTGAACGTAAAAAAACAAAGGAGATGATAATAGATTTTAGGAAAGCGAAAAATTACGTGCCGGATCTTTATATTGATGGAGAAAAAGTGGAACGGGTAGAGGAATACAAATATCTGGGCACAACGTTAGACGATAAGCTCACTTTCAATACACACACCAGGTCCACATACAAAAAATGCCAAACCAGAATGTATTTCCTACGCAAATGGAGGAATCTGCATGTCCAGCCAAAAATACTTAAAACATTTTACAGGAGTTATATTGAGTCCGTCTTGACTTTTTCGTGCATTTGCTGGTATGGAAATCCTAGTCTGAAAAACAGGAAACTCTTGGATAGCGTTGTGAACATCTGTGGTAAGATTGTTGGTGAGAGACAGGAGAGTATGAGTGAGTTGTATGAAATTTGCGCGGTGACCAAGGCACGTGCGATTGTTGGTGACAGTGGGCGCACGCTTGCGCGACAGTATGAACTCCTTCCATCAGGCAGACGATTTCGTGTCCCCAGAACTGAGCTGATGCGCACAAAAAGAGCTTCGTGTTCCAATCCATTGCGTTTTTAATCAAACGCAGCATGTAAGAAGCAGAGATGGTGGATCACCTGTGATATAATAAGCATGTGCGCGTGTGTGTATGTCTGTGAGCAAGCGGAAAAGTATAGATGCTGGAGTGTGTGTGTGTGTGTGTGTGTGTGTGTGTGTGTGTGTGTGTGTGTGTGTGTGTGTGTGTGTGTGTGTGTGTGTTATGTGTGCATATCCTGGAGCAGTGAGGAATAGAAATGTCTGGAATATGTCTTATCTTAATGATTTTTAATGAGAAATCACCTCTCTCTCTTTCTCTCTCCCTCTCTCTCTCTCTCTCCCCTCTCTCTCTCTCTCTCTCTCTCTCTCTCTCTCTCTCTCTCTCTCTCTCTCTCTCTCTCTCTTTCTTCTCTCTCTCTCTCTCTCTCTCTCTCTCTCTCTCTCTCTCTCTCTCTCTCTCTCTCTTTCTCATGCATGAGGGCACGCATGTATGTATATATAATTATGTGTGGCTGAATGCATGTTTTATTTGCACTATCAAAAAAGGAGAAAGACTGAAATTCCCATTTTCGTGATATATGCATGTTGTATTGTTTGAAAGTAATTTTAGTTTGTGTCATATTTGTAATTATACATATATGTCTTAACTTCTAGGGCAGCGATCACGAATGAAATTTCTCTTTTAACAAGAAATAATAAAGTTTTCAGAATCTGAATATGAATCTGAATCTGAAAAACAGTCAGATAAAGCCTGGTAGTTGCTAACAGAATGCAGCACTTCAGACTTCTTTTTGATGGAATAGTAATCAAAACTCTTGATCCACAGAGCACGCATGTGTAATAGTTATATTTGTCTACCTCTCTCCTCAATATGATATACGTGAAAGGAAAAAAAAAGTTCATGTATAAAAAAAAAATTACAAATTACAAATAACCCTAATCGTGATAATCCTAATGTGGACGAGTGTACCACATAAACTGGGTGGACACTAAAAAACCTTTCATGTTAAATTTCGTAGATATAAAAACGATCTTGTGAGCTGATACATCGTGTTGATAACAGTGCGAAGACGGTATCTTTGAACGGAATTAGATGGTTCCTGCTGCTTACGGCTGTATTTTGTTATAAAAGCCGTTGGCACAAGAAAAACCTTTTCCTCACCAGCATACAGGCTATAGTGCCTATTCAGTTATAGAATGGGTGTGCTCTGTATGTGCAAGCGTGTACTGGAGGGGTCCCATTTTTCAACTTTTGAACAGTTCGGAGCTCATGCAACGAACTCTTGAAACTGACGGATCAATATTGTTGTCACTCTCTCTGTCTCTCTCTGTCTGTCTCTCTGTCTGTCTGTCTCTCTCTCTCTCTCTCTCTCTCTCTCTTCTCTCTCTCTCTCTCTCTCTCTCTCTCTCTCTCTCTCTCTCTGCATGTGTGTATACGTGTGTGGGTGCGCGCACGAGCGCGCGTGTGCGTGTATGTGTGTGTGTGTGTGTGTATGTGTGTGTGTGTGTGTGTGTGTGTGTGTGTGTGTGTGTGTGTGTGTGTGTGTGTGTGTGTGTGTGTGTGTGTGTGTTTACATGTGCGTGACCATGTGCATGTGCTCGCGCGCGCGTTTGTGTGTGTGTGTGTGTGTGTGTGTGTGTGTGTGTGTGTGTGTGGTAACACAAATTTCACAAGGAAACATCTCTCTCTCTCTCTCTGTCTCTATCAATATATCTAGAGTGGCCTCCCTTGTTCGGCAACCGGCAAGACGTATTTCAGCCGCTCCGGTAAATTTCTACTTGTATCAACTGTATTTCGTCCAGCATGCCTGTTCAATGTCTTCCATCTACTGTAGAAGCCACACTCAATGCTGCACTGGAAGAAATGGCATTGTCGTCATTCAAAATAGAGGGTAGAGGTAAACAAACTGTCGTCGTTCTGCGGTTCACTTCGAGTACCGAACAGCCCCCTGCCACGCAAACTCAAGTCCACAGCATGGCGTATCGTCGCAAGTGCCCGTCACAGCTGAACAAGGATTGGCACAGAGCAGAAACTTACAGAAGCAACCAAAAGAAAAAGGCGAGTGAAAGTTTATGTTCTCCGTCCGGTTTATTTTTGCCGACACCTCCTAGTATATTTTACAACGTTGACAGAACCAACGAAAGTTGTGTTCCATGTGATGAGGTTTTCGAGAGTGACAACCATCTCCCTCTGTCTGTAACCCAGCCTGCAGAAGAAACACGGCACAGTGACAACCATCTCCCTCTGTCTGTAACCCAGCCTGCAGAAGAAACACGGCACAGTGACAACCATCTCCCTCTGTCTGTAACCCAGCCTGCAGAAGAAACACGGCACAGTGACAACCATCTCCCTCTGTCTGTAACCCAGCCTGCAGAAGAAACACGGCACAGTGACAACCATCTCCCTCTCTCTGTAACCCAGCCTGCAGAAGAAACACGGCACAGTGACAACCATCTCCCTCTCTCTGTAACCCAGCCTGCAGAAGAAACACGGCACAGTGACAACCATCTCCCTCTGTCTGTAACCCAGCCTGCAGAAGAAACACGGCACAGTGACAACCATCTCCCTCTCTCTGTAACCCAGCCTGCAGAAGAAACACGGCACAGTGACAACCATCTCCCTCTCTCTGTAACCCAGCCTGCAGAAGAAACACGGCACAGTGACAACCATCTCCATCTGTCTGTAACCCAGCCTGCAGAAGAAACACGGCACAGTGACAACCATCTCCCTCTCTCTGTAACCCAGCCTGCAGAAGAAACACGGCACAGTGACAACCATCTCCCTCTGTCTGTAACCCAGCCTGCAGAAGAAACACAACACAGTGACAACCATCTCCCTCTGTCTGTAACCCAGCCTGCAGAAGAAACACAACACAGTGACAACCATCTCCCTCTGTCTGTAACCCAGCCTGCAGAAGAAACACGGCACAGTGACAACCATCTCCCTCTGTCTGTAACCCAGCCTGCAGAAGAAACACAACACAGTGACAACCATCTCCCTCTGTCTGTAACCCAGCCTGCAGAAGAAACACAACACAGTGACAACCATCTCCCTCTGTCTGTAACCCAGCCTGGAGAGAAAACACGGCACAGTGACAACCATCTCCCTCTGTCTGTAACCCAGCCTGCAGAAGAAACACGGCACAGTGACAACCATCTCCCTCTGTCTGTAACCCAGCCTGCAGAAGAAACACGGCACAGTGACAACCATCTCCCTCTGTCTGTAACCCAGCCTGCAGAAGAAACACAGCACAGTGACAACCATCTCCCTCTGTCTGTAACCCAGCCTGCAGAAGAAACACGGCACAGTGACAACCATCTCCCTCTGTCTGTAACCCAGCCTGCAGAAGAAACACGGCACAGTGACAACCATCTCCCTCTGTCTGTAACCCAGCCTGCAGAAGAAACACAGCACAGTGACAACCATCTCCCTCTGTCTGTAACCCAGCCTGCAGAAGAACACAAACACAGTGACAACCATCTCCCTCTCTCTGTAACCCAGCCTGCAGAAGAAACACAACACAGTGACAACCATCTCCCTGTCTGTAACCCAGCCTGCAGAAGACACACAACACAGTGACAACCATCTCCCTCTGTCTGTAACCCAGCCTGCAGAAGAAACACAACACAGTGACAACCATCTCCCTCTGTCTGTAACCCAGCCTGCAGAAGAAACACAACACAGTGACAACCATCTCCCTCTCTCTGTAACCCAGCCTGCAGAAGAAACACAGCACAGTGACAACCATCTCCCTCTGTCTGTAACCCAGCCTGCAGAAGAAAAACACAACACAGTGACAAGCAAACAGAGATTGATTTGGAACCGTGCGACAAAGAATCTGTGACAGTTTCACACGGTGTAGTGTCGGTCTTGGATTTTGGTTCACTGAAGCCAAGCGCTGATCAAGACTGTGTTGACGAATGCTGTGATGTGGTTTGTGATCAGGACAGGCTTCCAGCGAATGACCAACAGAACGACACTCCATAGAACGTGACTCTCAGTGATATTATGTCGTACTTACAAGGAATGTTAAGAAACATGGACAGCGTTCATTCTGTTGACAGAGAGAATGTGCAATTGACTTCAAGCGGCAGTTCAGATGTGGAGGGCGGAAATCTTGTTGACAGCGGATAAACGTTTTGGAAGTCTCAATGACAATCACATCTGTGTTCGATGTTAGTTAATTATTTCCGTGATTTGGTTTCCTCATCGCCATCATACATCAATCCATCTCTACGCGTAGAAAAAGCTTATTGTATGTCTGGCAAGGTTGGGTATTTTCGTATTTCTTATTCTTTCCCTGGCTAGAGCTCCTAGGTTCAAAGTCGAAGAGATTTATTCAGCTGGGACTGCTTTTAATCCCACATTTCCATATCAGGGATGTTACCAGAACATTAGACAATACTACATGTTTAGGTTCTTTGTTGCTTTTTGTTTAACGGCTATCCCATCAGCACGTGATAGCCTACTTTTCTTTTTCTTTTGTGTTCTTTTCTACTTAAAATCTCTCTCTCCCCCCCCCCCCCTCTCTCTCTCTGTGCGCGCGCGCGCGTGTGTATGTGTGTGTGCGTGTGTGTGTGTGTGTGTGTGTGTGTGTGTGTCTATCTTTCTTCTTCACTGTCTGTCTATATGTCTGTGTGTTTGCCTAACTGTGTCTCACTATCTAATCCCCTGTCTCACCTTTATGTCTGTCTAGTCTATTTGTCTGTCTGTCTACGTTTCCATCCGTCCACCTACCTATCTGTAAATAAGAATGTAGGTTTCTGGAGTCAACTTTTTTTTGTTGCTGTCCCAGCCTCTGCGCCACCTCAGAGGCAGTGCATCCACGCCGCTCATTCCGACACCCCGTCCACAGCTACAGCCCGGTCGGCCCCAGCAATCCACAGGGAGCAGTCAATTACAAGACTTAGTCGTCAGGAGGCAACCAAAAGGAGGAGACACTGCACTGCTGCCGAGTCACTTCGGTGGTGTTCAATGGCGCCTGTTCTGATCTAACATACGCAGGACACCACCTACTAAGCCCCCTACTGACGACAATAATTGCTTAGTCGCGGAGCCGGCGTGAGTGAGCTCTCCCTCCGGAGGGCGCCACCACGTCCGTCCAACGACAGCCCCCATGGACTCGCCGATACCGGTGACCCCGACGGAACCAAACCAAGGCCACAGACGAAGGAGAGGACATCGAAACTGAGGTCACCATGAGAGCAGGGCATGAAGGGCCACAGAATTTGAGACTTTTTTATGCTGATCAATGAGAATGAGGATGATTAAGATGATGCTACGGATTTCCATTTTGGTCTGAAACTACATGACAGGGCTGTACTCTACGCTTCCTTTCATAATATATCCTGGCGTCAACCAGGCCCGAGAGATACAGGCACCTGCAGTGTTGGTCAAAAGATTTGAGCAACACTCTCAGAAACGCATCCATTAAGTGGATGAAACTCGACTGTGTGGTCCCAGTCTTTCCAGCTGAGTCCGCAGCAAACTCAACTCTGGGTAGGAGCCGGTCGGGGCAGAAAAAAACCCACATGACTCTGATGGGATTCGAACCCACGACCACCCAGCCGGGAGTCCGCGACGCTAACCACTTCGCCACGGCGGCTGGTTGGGATTTAACATTAGAAAAGTAGTTAAGGACTCAGAATCAAAAAGTTACTTGGAGAATATTTCCACGTGGTCGCCCTGTCTTCATCAGCTCACTGTTGCTGTTGTGGCAGCGAGGCCTGGTGGGGCGAATGTTGTGTGGGATGATCGGTTGTCAGGATCTGATTGTAGATAGGGGGAAGTTCAAAGCCCTGATCTCTGTTCAGGCTGGGGCGTCTGGTCTTGATTTCGATGGCTTCTTTAACTTTTCTTTTTGTGAGAAAGGGCTCTGTGGATAAGATCTCGGTTTCTTGGGGGCTGAAACTGTGGCCTGTGGCTTGTAGGTGTGACTATGGCAGAAGTAGATCGGTTTTGGTGTTCCTGTAGGCGGTGGTGAGTGGTCGTGCTATCTCGCCAATGTAGGTATGGGTACAGTCTTGACAACCTACCTGGTACACTACGCAATCAGATCCTGACAACCGTTCACCTCACACAACAGTCGCCCCACCAGGCTTTACTGCCACAACAGCAACAGTGAGCTGAAGAAGACAGGGCGACCCTGTCGAAATATTTTCCAAGTAAGGTTTTGATTCTGAGTCCTTAACTACTTTTCTAATACCTATCTGTACATCTGTACATCTACCTTTCAGCCTGTCTGTCTTTCAATGAAAGATCAATTGATAGATAAATGAATGGTGAAATAGACAGCCAGCCAGTCAGCCAGATTGACAGACAGTTAAATCAGTCAGTCAATCAGAGAGAGAGA
>CM031617.1:23636733-23648893 GCA_018398815.1 Conus ventricosus | reverse complement strand
GTATGGCAGACTAAAGCCATCTCTAATGAACCCATCATGTGCTGCATAAGTCATAAAAAGACATGTTATTTAGATTAAAGCACATGTACTTTTCTGATGACTGTGCAATGCATGACACCCTGAAGGCATCGTCCACTGCTTTCATTATAAGGTGAGAGTCGTAACCCCGCAAGTTATGAAAGAATACAGGCAGCTTCCATGTCTTTGGATCAAACTTTAGTTGAAGATTGCATTTGTATGCGCTGCACCTCTAAACTTCCCACTAATGTGATCATGGTCTCTTACTGTGGGTTTACACTCTTGGGCGTTAGCTCTAAACCGCAAATCCAACAATGCGTGGCTGATCATACTGTTGTTGGTCTTCAGGCGCCATTATGATTTCAGATAAGTTTAGTTTATTAGAACAGGCGTTACGCACTTGCTGCATGCGTTTTAAGAATGTTTCTGCAGCATCTGGTCCTCTATATAATTCTGGTTCTGAATAAACGCCATCCGACCTGACAACAATGAAGGCAAATGAACAAATCTGATGATTACTCATTAAGACTGTTTTTGAAGTTTTTGTGGCGCTGGCCCTTCATAAGGAACAATGAGTGATTCAAAGTCTGCGTAAACAACATATGGAGAATGTTGCAGTTTTTTTCCAGTTCTTAAAACTAACTTTAGATCCGTGGGGGCGTAATTAGTTCTGTATTACAGTCTACAGAACTTTTACAATGTTTATATGTTCACATTCGCAGCTTGCACAGATGGAATTCTTGTTAAACATTTTCTGCAGAATTCTTGTTTGCTATGTTTGTTTGTAGTATAACTCAATAATCTACTCATTGTGCGTATCAATGTGTAATGGGTAGCCCCGCTGGTGAAAACATTAGTAGTAAGTCAACATGATTTTTGTCTGGTTCGCCTATTGTTGGACTGTTCTTGGACACTTTAATTGGCGCCAAATTTGTTTCCTCCTCATCCCATGTGTATACATTAACAGTTATTGGGTTGTTTTGTTCTTCAAACTGATCAATTTGGTCTACACTAACAGGAAAGGATATTCCATTGAAGTTAAGATCTTTAGCGTATTGCTGATAGTTAGTCACTCTCTCTCGTGTTCGCGGACATGATGCAGCCTTGCAAGAACGCACCACATGAAACATTTGTTGTCTGAATTTTTTATGTTTAAAACTGCTCTCTTTAAAACCAACTCCCGAGGTAGCGGAATGTAAGCCTTGCCTACAATCGGTGCATACTTAGCCTGTTTTAATCTAATCTCTAGGACTTCGCCCTCTGACCAACCAGAGCCTCTCATTTTGGCTTCTTCAGCGGCAGCGTCAAACTGTGCAAGCAGTTCGTCTGCCCAGCCGTGGTTAAGTCGTTATGAGAAAGAATAGTCTGTTGTTTAGTTGAGACCCAGACTTCTAGATTTTCTTCATTTATTGTTACATAGTCAATTAAAACAGCTAACATTACTTTAACTGGCGGGTCTATTGTTAGTTTGCCTGGAACTTGAAAATAGCATGAACAACGCTTGCCTGTACGTTTGTTGGGGCAATGACTTCTAAATCAATATCATTCAGTGCTCTTGATAAACGCTCTCTCTCGAGCATTCCTTCAAACAATTCGTCTTGTCCTTCATATATCTTAGCCATGCTGTCTTTCTTTTCTAAGCCAAAATATTTATTTAAATTAAAAAAAATACTTAATCAAACCAATATCAACGGTCTTTTTGCGCTTGGACTCATAACTAAAGTATAAACACCTTTTGTGTTGTTAATGTGAGCTGTTTAGAACAGAGTTTAATGTCTCGTTTACATTTTTAAGCATATCCTTGTGTTTATCTGGCTCGGGGTCTGGCTATGAGAAAAACATGCCTCTCCCTTTCATTGAAGATAAAACTTTTGTCTTTTGTAGTCATCAAAAATCGGCCTGTAAACGATTAAATTCTATCATCCGTGATGTTTGAGTCAACAAGCGCTTTATTTATTGTCAGTTTGAACGATGTTTTTGCTGAGTGAGTAGATTAGCGTTAGTTTTTAGCGTGTATTATGATAAACCATAGCTGTGAGCTTATTTGGAGTTTAGTTTTTTATTTTTTTTGCTAGCAGCACCTACGGCTAATGAACACAGTCCGAGAGCTAAAGACAAACTCCTAGGGTAAAGCTGCGGGTGCGCCCCCCCCTATGCCCGTTGCTAAGGAGACCAAGCACCTTGTTCCTGCTGATAGAGCACTTATTAGTCCCGATGCTCCATTATTAAACATATGAACCTCTTTAAAAGGCAGCAGAATAACCTTCGTTTGGTTTGGCATGTATTTGAAAGGTCGTTGCTCTAGTACGTGCTGCCTTTGCGTAATTGTGGTTAATCTGAAAGGTTTTACTTCAAGGCTTTCTATAACAGCAGAATTGCCAGCTATCTCTTCTCTCGACGATCACCGTTGCTGTAGGCACATTTGGATAAACCGAACAGACATGCTTTTTATAAAATGAAAAATAAGTTGAGTAAAATAGCAGTCTTCTAATCTGTTTCTCGATAATCCGCTGCGCCATCATATAATAAAAACAAATAGATACATTAATCGGTTTATCGTATTCTTCTTCTTTATCCAATTTGAATGATTAGTACGTCTCTCACGTTTCTCCCGCTTCCATACAACTCATTATCCTCTGTTGACACTTAGGTTCAATCCCATAACCGTATTTTGTGTAGTTAAATATTCATGCGGAGTCAAACACTGTAGAAGAGAGGTAAAGTCTTTTGAGACACTAGGGTCTGCTTTGATTTCACCGCCTCCCACCCCCAAGATCATATTTCTTATTCGTCAAAAAGAATGATAAGGTCTAAGTCCCGCTAGCGTAGATTTGGTTAGGACTGGCCCGTCAAATTGTACATTGCAGCGTTTTCGTTATTTAGGATTAAAAAACTATTGCACTTGCTCTTTTAAACGTTTTTCTTCACTTCACAACAGCAATAAAATACCTATAAGAAGAAGCGATCTTGCTTCAACGCGTAACACTAAAATTCAACCATATAGTGGATCTCCCTCTTCTAGGAGATGTGGTATGATGGAATCACTCTTCGTCATATAAAGGTAATGGTATTGACAGATAATGTTGTTCAATCAGCTTGCTAAGTGAAGGTTATAATAACCTTCAAACTCTAACGAGATGTCCCAAAATGTGTAGCTTTGGCTTCAGTGTCTGATGATCTGATAACGCGTTTGTAATTCAAAAAAGATAGTTCCATAAGAAATAGCTGTCTGTTTAATGCTCCTTGAAAGTATGGTGCATGCGCTTTTAACAACTCAAAATCAAAGGAATGGAAAAACTCTTTCCATACGCAAAATTTTACAGCTACAGCCTTTTTGCTGCTTTTAGCACCTGAGGCATTCGGCGGGCGCCTATGACGACGCATTTAGTGCTTCTTCCATTTTTCAATATCCTTGAAAACGCAATATCAGCCCTTTTCGTTCCCGGTAAGCCATAGATTCGCAGAATAGGATTAAAAATATGGTCATGCCATTATTTAAATAAGTAATTTCTTGCCCCCACGTTATTATAGAAATAATCCATAGATCGATGCCCGCCCCAAGGCTGCCACAACATCCTGTTTGGTTGATGTTGAATCGAGCGTCTATTTTGAAAGTAGACGCCAAGAGCCTGGCACAATCACTTCAACTTCCGCTCCTAGGTCTGGAAATTTTGACAGTACTGAATTTGATCTGCATCAATATAGCTGGAAATATTTGTAACAGTAATTATTCCGCTATTTCCTTCACGCCAAAGTGCTACTTTCAGTTTTTCTTCCTATGCGGTCAAGAATCGAGCCATGTACTTGTTCTGGTCATTTTTATGAAGCACAATAAAAAGTTAATTATTTAAAAACATGGGCAGGAATTGAAGGCGAAGAAGATTATGATGTTTTGATCGTGGAACGACATGAAGTGAAATGATCCCTTAAACACAGCCTCGCTCAACGCACTCAATGCAGCGTGAATTAAACCAGAAAAGGTACGTCTGAGCATTTTACAAAGGGGGGTGAAGTATAGGTCAAGAACCTCCCGAATTTATAGACCCGAGATCAGATTTTAGTAATTAGAATAGTGGACATTTGTAAGGTAAAAAACGATCAAGGGCAACATGTTCCGCTTACATCTAAACCCGACCATCCAAGTTATTTAGCCGTGGCTCATAAGAAATAGACTCAGTGGGACAGATCAAAATCGCCTTGGCATTAGCTAGACAGAAATTAGAAGGCGGGAGTCAGTTTGCTTAACTTCAAAACACACTACAAGAACACTCCCGACAGAAAACCAAATGCAAAACAAGAACTAAAGAATAAATCAATCAAGCAGGCGAATTAATAAATACAATAGAAGCAGAAACCAGTTTTTCCAGAATTAACAGCGCTTAAAAACAATTAATGAAGTCCCCATGCCTATGCGAAGAACAAACGGCCCTTGATCATGCTTTAATAACCATAAGAGCAATTTAACAAACAATTTAGCAAAACTAGGTGAACTATATTAGCCATTATAAAAAGAGGAAAAAAGAAAAACTCGTTGAGGCTGAGTGGGGGACCCAACTTAGGGCATGATTATTTAAGGAACGGAATAACACAAAGACTACAAGATCTTGAACAAGAAAGATCCAGCCAGACTAAAGTCTGACTACCTACGCTAAAACAATTACGTACTCAAGATACAGAATAAGAGAAAGCTATCCAAAAAATATTTATATAAGAAACGACACTAGCAGAACGAGATACGCACACTGATTAGGAGCAAGGAGGTCCACATTAGTAAGCGTTAAACAGCCATAGGATTTGCTATAAGTACCCTAGTGATGGCTATTACATGCGGCGGTGGACGAAAGCCGCAGTGCTGTCCACCGCCATCACCTGATAAATCATTGTGGTAACAAAACAGCTTGATCCATACTTGCGAATTTATTAAAGAATATTATCTTGTAAGCCGTGAACGCAATACCAGGAAAAATGGGGAGTATTGCAGCTGGCTTTTTGACTACTCTGCCATCAAAGAAGTGGCTTTAGTGCCCGAGCACGTATGGTCATTAGAACACTTAATAGTTGGTTAAAATTGTATTAAGATAAAGACCAAGTAATCCTGAGGGCCAGTTAAACCAAGAACAGCGCTGTCTTTTCATATTCGAATGGACCACGCGAACATAGTCCTCAACTTGCTGAGGCTTCAATTACTTTTGGGGTATGGACTTCGCGGAATTAAATGAGCATAAGTCTTGGGTTTCTTTAAATTTTTGTACTATTATTACTGGCTCGAATTGTATGTTGTATTATATTTTTCCAACCATCTGTTCATTCCTGCTAAAAGAATATCATTATTAAATTTTAATTATTATTCCTACTCTTGAGTCTGATGTCAGAAGGCAGCATGTAAATAAACCCAGTCCGAACAGCAAAGACTACTTTCGATCTTGCGTAATGGTAAACCATTTTGGAATCTATTAATACTTTAAGTAAATCATCTGTCGAATTAAATGGCGTCCCTCTAAATTTGCTAGAGTATATGTTTTTGCGCCGTCAAAGCCAGTAGAAGGATTCAGTTTATGCTCGATCGTTGCCTGTGCTTGCGGCCCCTAGCAAACACCAAACTTAATAACGATAGAGAGTCGTTATATGTCGTTCTATTCCCCCCTAGTAATCCCATAAAGAGTCTAGAGAGTAAATTTGTCCATGCTGTTTGATGCTCTTGCTCTATGGGACCCAAGGTGAAAGCTGTTTCGGCGCTTGAAGAAAAAGATGTGGTAAGGAGGATTCCAGTCAAATTTAAACTTTCTTGCATTCCCCAAAAAAAACGGGTGATCCAATAACCATTAGATTAATATCCAACTTTTTCTAAAGTCCGTCTGGTGTTAATTATTGAAATTCGTTACAGATCCGTTCGAAAAGCCTTCATGTCTGATTCTGTTGCTGAAAAGGATTAAACGGTTTGTCATTCGGTAATGGCGCTTGCAGTTCAGTTAAGAATTAAAACGTCTAAAAAGGTGTAATAGAAATGAAATCTGTACACTGACCTAACTCAAAGATCAGGATTATTAAGAGATTACGCGAAAACCGGACACTCCACACCCAGTTGATGCAACAAAACACCAGCAAAGTTTAACTGGTTCTGATATAACTGCAATCGGATGACTAATACCACTCTTTCGCGATGTAGTCTTTTTAATAGGGGGGTTAAAGAAAGCTCATCAATGTAGTACTCACCAATATTATTAAAAAGCGACAGTCTGGTGCACAGAAATTTCGAGGTGTCAGTTTGATAATATTAAATACTTAATATTGTAGTGGCTTGGCCCAACAGAAATATTATGCATCAGTAATATTTGAAATGCACTCATTTATAATTTGTTTTAAAAAAATGTATTGTAACAGGCAAACATCTCAAGACCGCCCTTCGTTTTTAGAACATGCTATTAATAACAAATTCCGAACCATAGAAGGTCGCGCTGCCCATTGAAATATTTTTACAAAGTCGTATGGTTTTAATATAACACAGCCAAGAAGAAAATAAGGATCTAAAAGATAACAGAGGCAGGGACCCAAAAAGAGCCAGTAAACAATACCTGAGGTTATTACGGTTTTGGCACAGCTAAAAGAAGCAATAGTAACTTAACATTCTCTACACTTAACAATGCCAATCTAAAAACATGTTAACATTTAAGCTTGAAGACAAGGACCATCTTACTTTTTGATAGAGAGCTAGGCTAAAATGTTAGGCCTATACAACAATCAATTTACTTTACACCACTCAAAGGTATATTGCTGAGCGCAGACAAAACTACCTATTGAGGGGGAAAATCCGCTCGATCTTGCATTCCATACATTACACTATTTCATTTGTATGAGCTTAGCACTGATTAAAACTTATAAGATGAAGGCCCTCAACTGATTTAAAAAGAGCTCTTCCTACAGGGAAAGCAGCATATGCGATTATGAAATATATCCATTTTCCCAATTTACAGTCTAAAAGATTAGTTTGTGGGAGGGTCGTATCATTAATAAACATAATCAAAGACAAAACAGGAAGTCGTGAAATGTGATTAACTGCACATTGTTTTGGAAATAAAAATAATACGCTGACTAAAAACTAATGTCGCGTGGGCCAGAAAAACCAGGGAGAAACATTACGGCCCGTGAGGTGTATAACTTTAAATTAAAAGACCTTGCAGAACTTGCGGACATTGAACGAAAGGTGGATAGAGCACTTTGTATGTGTTATGAGTACACTAAAGAAGGTGCTTAGTAAACAGCAAAGAGGTTGACGACCACAAATAGGTTTCCTAAACTCTAACAACACGCCAATCAAGAAGCATAAAAATGTTGCGCCAGTATGCAAGTATAAAATAGATCGAAAACCAGACCTCATATGGCACTTAGAAACCATATTTAAATGGGAAATAAAATTTAAATTCATAAGCCCATTTTACTTTTTATGAATCGCCAAAAAAGTTTCAGAAACGCAATCAACTCTGGCCCTTTAACATGTAAGTCTTTATACCGACGATAAATAGCCCGAAAAGAATTGAAAAACGGCCGGAAGTGGGAAAACACAGAACATCCTCCACAGAAAAGAAACAGTTGAAAAAAAATCATCTACAAAAATTACAGTACTTTTCAAGTCATACAATTAGGAGACACTTTCCCAAAGGGATATTTGAAATTACTGTCTGTTAAGAATGTGAAATTGGGATGGGGTGTGAGGGCGTTTTTAGTGACGACCTGATAAAAGGAATATAATATTAAGCGTGGCAAAACTGTAGACGATAAACGTCTTAACGTTAGTTTGTCGCGTTCTTCACAATGCGAGGAATATTACGATCATAAACACCAAGCAAACATAATATCACTGTTGACTTTAAATAGAAACAATCTTATCAGGACTACATTTGATAAATCTTACACATATAGGCCACATAGGGTTTTAGTATTACGAGAACAAGTTTGACTGGAGAGTATGATAAAAAATCAAAACTGAATTAGATTAAACTCTGTTTAGAATAACATCAATGAGCCGAAAAACATTATGACAAAAACTCCTCATTGTCTCAGTTGATTTGTGGCAGGGAAAGACTGGTTGTGGAAAAACAAACTTTAATCATCGACCTGGTACGAAACAGATAATCGTTTTATAAATTTTAATCCATATGTTGTGGTTTTCTGTCCAACACACTTACATGGAACAAAGCATCTCATAAATAGAGAGGATTATATGTTCAGATGAAAGACATATATATCCGAAAGACGATTTAGTTAATCCAAGCACAATAAACTAGTGAGTGTATTAGAATGAACAGTTTTATAGACTGTTTGAAGAACGCAAACACAATTTATTATAAGATGGACTGTTTTCGGCAGAAAGAGACAAAGTTTAAAAAGAGAAACACCATTGTCGAAACTAAGCTTACAGGCGGAAGGCATGCTGGGATACGTGTTTGGATTTATGCCAGAAATATAACTCGGTTATAAAAGACTATATGAACTAGTTAAAGACTGTAGTTTTTATTTCACATGAAAGACAACAACTCATTTGAAGAAGGTTTGCGTGAAAATGAAGTTATTGAAAAACGACCAGGAAAAACACAGGATTAAGCAAAAACTGAAATCTAAAAGTTTAGTAAATTAGTATTAGAAAACGGATAACCTCCGCGTACGTTTGTTTGTAGATAATCGTTATTTTTTAAGTTATTGAAGTCTTACTTGTCAGGAGAACAGGGAAAGGGGCATTTCTGGTTACTTTCGCCCGAAACTGGTGAGGGCGAAGTGGCCCAGAATGCCCCTTTCTGATCTCAGGGTCCTAGCGAATGTGACCAATATCAATCATACAATAAAATCGGAGAGCGAGATGGTTCCAGATATACTGTTGCCACAATAACCCTAACGTGAACTGACTTACTATACTGGAGTGGTTATGTTTCCACATTGTTCTAAGGTCTGGTCTGTTTTATCATACCCAATCACACACAGACCTTAACCTCTTTATAAGGGAGTCACAATCTATGAAGGAATTAATTGGTTCACATCTCCGCTCTTCTCTCTCTCATTCTCTCTCACTCTCTCTCCTCTCTCTCTCTCTCTTCTCTCTGACTCTCTCTCACACAACACACACACACACACACACACACACACACATTGAATGCTTCCCTTTTTCTTTTTCTAAACGCACACTCATCATTCTCCTCCCGAACTCTTCTTTATATGTTTTTCTTTCATGCGTGCGCAGGGAAGCCAGACTTTGTAAGGAAGCCTCCCGTTATCTGGAAAATTGAAAGTCAGCTTATCATCTTTCAAAGCATCCCAAACCTCCGCATCAAATGGAAAAAAGCCGTGAATAACCTTTTGAAATTGACATTCAATGTGGCATTCTGACTGGAATTACAATGAAATGATTATTATTTTTATTGCGCTCGATATTTGTGCTCTGTCTGTTTCACTTCTCGTTCTCTCTCTGCCCTCTCTCGTCACTCCTCTCATTGCTCAGCTCTATCTCTCTCTCTCACCCCCATCTCTCTCTCCCTCACTGATTTCACCCTCTCTCTCACTCTCTCACTCTCACTCCAACGCCGCTCCCTCTCTATCCCTGCCTGTCTGTCTGGTCCTGTCTGTCTCTGTAGCAGTCTGTCACTGTCCCTCTCTCTCTCTCACTCTCTCTCACTCTCTCTTCGTCTCTCTCTCCTCTCTCTCACTCTCTCTCACTCTCCCAATGTATCTTTTATCCCCTTTCCCTCTGTCTCCTTTGTGTCCTCTGTCTGTCTGCCATGTCTGTCCGCTGTCTGTCCTTCTCTCCACTCGGCACCCTTCACATCTCCCATCATCCTATCGCCCTTCTCTCACTCTGTCTGTCTCTCACTCGTCTCTCTCTCGCTCTCACTCATGTCCGTCCTCACTCCCGTCTCTCCTCTCTCTCTCCTCTCTTTCTTTCTGTCTCTCTCTCTCCCTGCACTCTGTCTCTATCTGTCTATCACTTTCTCTCTCTCTGTGTCCTCTCGTGTCTTTTTCTCTCTGTCCCTCTCTCCTCTCTCTCTCTACTCCATCTCTCTCTCCTCTCTCTCTCTCTCTCTCTCTCTCTCTCTCTCCTCTCCTCTTCTCTCCCTCTCCTCTCTCTTCTCCTCTTCGCTCTACTCTCCTCGTTCATAGAGACGACGTAGGTACCGTTGTGAAGGCGTACATGAATTGCTATGTAATACGTAACAAATATGACCCAATTGCATCAGGCTTCATCAGAATGTACAATAGAGTTCCTTTTCATACAGAACTGCTTCTCTTAGATTAAATTTTTTTGTGTGTGTGTGTGTGTGTTGTGGTGGTGTGTGTGTGTGGTGTGGTGTGTGTGTGGTGTATGTGTGTGTGTGTGTTGTGTGTGTGTGGTGTGTGTGTGTGTGTGTGTGTGTGTAGTGTGTGTTTGTGTGTGTGTGAGTTGTTGTGTGGTATGTGTGTGTGGTTGTTGATGTGTGTGTGTGTGTGTGTAGTGTGTGTGTAGTGTGTGTGTGGTGTGTGTGTGTTTGTGTGTGTTTGTGTGTGTGGTGTGTGTGTGTGTTGTGTGTTGTGTGTGTGTGGTGTGTGTGAGGTGTGTGTGTGTGATGTGTGTCAGTTTTCTTCCCTCGAAATGTGCATTCAATATTTCGAACTGCTTGTGTACATAGGAATTTCTGTACACTTCCTGTTAATTGTTTTACGTTGCCATACAATTTTTTGTAGCTGTAGGGGTCCGAATAGCTCAGTTGGTGAGCGATGGCTCGTGATTGCTGGGGGTGCGGGTTCGAATTTCGGTATGCCAGGGGGATTTTTCCCACGGAAGTTACAATTAGTTTTCACTCCAATTCCCCATACAGTCCCGAATGAGACTATAAACGAGGTTCCTGTGTGAACGAAACGCACATCTTGGCATCACACGTAAAAACCGTCATCAACCAACTTCGAAAAGGGCCAGTTAGGTCCGTTGGTATGATGACCATGTACAGCAAGGTCATCACCTTCCCCGAAGATGGATGATGGCTGCCTTAGTAAGGCGGGATAAGAGAACGGTGTCCCCCCCCCCATAACACACAAAACTCCACTGCCTGGTCTATACAGGCAGTGTCCGCAGGTGTGTCCAGCCTGCGTAAAGACGAAAGAAAGAAAAGAAAGTCCCTGTAGGTGGGTTTTTTTTTTCTTTTTCTTTCATTTAACTGTAAATTATGAGGGCGTGGTGAAAAGAAGCTTTCAGCTTATCATACCCATAATTTCACTCTGAATGCAACTTTCTTTCATGGTATTTGTGTCGCCTTACCTCTCTGCACTCTCTCTCTCACTCGATAATCACACTCAACCACATCCTCCCTCGCTCTCTCTCTTCTCTCTCTCTCATCTCTCTCGACTCGTGCACGGGGAGGGCGGACTGCGTGTCTCTCTCTGTGGTCATTGAAGAGACTAAGAATACCTGTAAATGTGCCTGTGCATGCGTGTGGTATATGATGTTTTGAGTTTCTGCTCGCACGCACGTATGAATGTGGATTGGCCTGTGTGTGTGCGTGTGTATTCTGTGTCCTGTGTTCGTGCGAACACGCGCGAGACGCCTGTGTGTATGCGCTTATGTACGTGTAGGATGGGGAGTGGCGGGTGTGGAGGTTGGGGGGATTATAGGTTAATTTGTGAGTGTGTGTGTGTGTGTGTGTGTGTGTGTGTGTGTGTGTTGTGTGATGTTTGTGTGCGTGCGTGCGTGTGCGCGTGCATGCGTTATTATTGCATGCCGTTCGTGCTTTGAATAGTGTGAATTTATATGCATGCGCGAGTGCGTATTGTGAGTGGACTGTGTGTTGCAGCAGACCATTCCCCTCCTAAAACAAAAAGAACTAAAACACTATCACACAAGAGATGAGCCCCTTCATTTTCTCAACCACCCCTCGCCGGCCCTATCCCCCACCCCCACCCCACCCCTTTCCGCAGCATTTGCTCACCGTTGCTGCCCCCCATTCCAGAAGGGTTTGTCGTACTCCTCATCCCAGTAAAGGTCTCCAAATAGCAGTCCAATAGCAGAGTAAAAAAAAAAAAAAAAAAAAAAAGAAGAAATGAGGAAAGTAAAATGAGATAAATAGATAGATGGGAAGATAGAGGGACGGGTCGAGGGGGTGAGGGGGGGGAGGAAAGGGGGGTGAGG
>CM031617.1:23621733-23624233 GCA_018398815.1 Conus ventricosus | reverse complement strand
CCCCACACACACACACACACACACACATGTTCGTTAGCTAATATAGAGGCAAGCATAAAAGTAGGGCGTTGAGACTATGATCAAAAGGTTAGATTTATTGTTCAAGTAAATGTTTAAGTACTGCTGATTTGAAGGACGGCAGCGATTGACATGTTTTGGCAGACGGAGGAAGAGAGTTCCACACAGATGGACCAAAAAATGCAAAACTAGATTTGAACAAATCAATGCGGACACGTGGTAAAATGTAATTATTTGAATCATATCGCGTTGTTGCCATTTGGATAAACTCAGCAAGATATGTTGGCGCCATGTTTGCATGGACTTTAAACATTAGTACTGCCTTATTATAGGTCAGTTGGCTCTGCAGTGGTAACATCATTAGTTTTGCGAATTTGCCCCTGGTTGATAGAGACTTGTCGGGAAGAATCAGCTTAATTCCCCGTCTATGCATAGAGTTGATCTTTTTTATGTGATTTTCACCGGCACCACTCCAGACAGTGGACGCATAGTTGATGTGAGAAAGGCAATGGGCTTCAAAAATAATTTCCGGATATGTGGTTCAACATAATGACTGAGTTTATTGAGTAAAAACAAATTGCGAGCCAACTGTTTGCAAACATGATTTATATGTGATTGCCATTTAAAGTTCTCATCAATGATCACGCCTAAGACACGGTGTTCGGTAACCCGCTCGATCAAGGTTTCACTCATTTTTAGGCTCAACATAAGATGCTGTCGTTGAGTTTCTGTCTCGATGCTAGGACCATACATTTGTTTTTGTGCGGATTAAGGACCATTCGGTTTTGGTTGCACCATTCTAAGACATCAGTAATACTTTGTTGTAACGATATTTGTACAGACATGATGTTTGTATCACTACAGTGAAGAGAACTATCATCAGCGAACAGATCACAGCTGACATCATTGTGAGATATGTGCATCGGTAGGTCATTTATAAAAATACAGAAGAGAAGAGGTCCAAGGACAGAGCCTTGTGGAACGCCACAGCTCACTATTCCTTCAGAGGAATAAGTACCGTTTAAGTAAACACGCTGGGTCCTGCCTTCAAGATATGACTGAAAGAAGGTGACTACTGCCGGATTTTGAACATATGCACTCATTTTTTTTAATAATATGTTGTGGTCTACAAGATCAAACGCTTTCTTAAAATCGAGGAAAACAGTTCCAGTGAGTTTTCTTTCGTTGATGGCTGATAGCCATGTATCACAGAGGCGTGTTAAGGCCGTGTGGCAT
Source organism: Conus ventricosus (assembly GCA_018398815.1). NCBI lineage: Eukaryota > Metazoa > Mollusca > Gastropoda > Neogastropoda > Conidae > Conus > Conus ventricosus. Next base: position 23,622,979 of record CM031617.1, on the reverse strand, counting down.
GAGTGATTTCGACGAAAGCCTGACTGAAATGGGTGGAACAGTTTGTGATGTTCCATATGTTTAGTTAGGTGTTTTGTGAACATGCATCTCAAGAGGTTTCGATACAACGGATAAAAGAGATATTGGTCTAAAATTGTTTAAATCAGTGAGATCTCTTGATTTGGGTATGGGAACCACTTTTGCTGCCTTTAGACCACATGGGAAGACATTCTGATCAATACACAAATTATAAACATACGTAAGGGTATCAACAATGTAGGGTAGAGCAAGCTTGAGTATAGAAGCATTTAAGTTATCTGGACCCATTGCTTTTTTATTTTTAAGTTTTGAAATTAAGGAACCAACTTCATTAATAGCAAGTAAGGGGATGATAAATGAATCTCTAGTATTTAATCGTTTTTGACAAAACGATTGAAGAACAGCTGGAGTTTTCATATCGATTAAAAAATGTGACACTGTAAGCCGTTTGTACTGATTCAGTTACCTGAAGGAAATGATTGTTGAAAGTGTTAGCAGACCACATAGTCGCAGTATTATCTGATTTCTTTCTCGACTTGTCAGAGAGAGAGAGAGAGAGAGAGACAGACAGACAGACAGACAGACAGAGGACAGAGAGACAGAGAGAGAGAAAAGAGAGAGAGAGAGAGAGAGAGAGGAGAGAGAGAGAGAGAGAGAGAGAGAGAGAGAGAGAGAGAGAGTATGAAATTACAAGCAGAATCACGTTTGGCACAGAATCTGAAACAGAGGACGCATTATTGATTTCACTGCAAATGCATTTTGAAGAAGAACAAAGATAAATACACGATCAAACAACTAACTAACTAAATAAAAACACAAATACAACAATCAATACAGAAACACATACAGAAACATAAAACTCGTGGCCTGAGGAGAATATTGGTTGCCAAGTGTCCTAGCCGAAAAGTTTTGCATGTTAAGCTCTTCAGAACTGGGCGGATGCCCAGAGTGAGAGAGAGAGAGAGAGAGAGAGAGAGAGAGAGAGAGAGAGAGAGAGAGAGATCTCTCTCTCTCTCTCTCTCTCTCTCTCTCCTCTCTCTCTCTCTCTTCAGAACTGGGCGGATGCTCTCTTGTGCTGCCTCATTGGTCACACCTGTTGAGCTACCTCATTGGTCACAGCTGTTTGAGCTACCTCATTGGTCACACCTGTCGAGCTACCTCATTGGTCACACCTATCGAGCTACCTCATTGGTCGCACCTGTCGAGCTACCTCATTGGTCACACCTGT
>CM031617.1:23604233-23609233 GCA_018398815.1 Conus ventricosus | reverse complement strand
TAGTTTCGAGGGGGACGTAGATAATTCGAAAGTTTCAGTCAGCTTCAATCAGTGCAGCTGCCGAACACACTGGGCCTTCATAGGGCTGTTCAAGTCACACGGGGTGAAAAAAAGGTCACTTCCGGGAAAGGTCACATCCTGAAAGCATTACATCATGTAATTAAAAAAAAAGAAGCAACACAATAATTTGCAACATGGCAAGCTCAACTATTGACATCTTTAAAGCCGGTAAGATTTCCGCGTGCTGAGAGCGTCGAGCATTCCTCTGGATTTATGGCACGCAGATTTTATCTCAGAAAGAAACCGCAAAATAAAAGAAAAGCATTGAAATGCCAAAAAAACAATAAAGAAAGGAAACCATGTGGGCCAAGATAGACACTGCAGAATAGGTAGTTAGCGTCCAGACCTAAGGGCCGAAACAGACACTGCAGAATACGTTTGGTCAGTAATAGGGCGAAACAGACATGAAATAGTATTAGGTGCCAGTGCTGTAAACAGACACTGCAGAATAGGTAGTTAGTGTCCAGTGCTGTAATAACACTGCAGAATAGTAGTTAGCGTCCAGTCCTTACTGACACTGCAGAATAGGTAGTTAGTGTCCAGTGCTGTAAATAGACACTGCAGAATAGGTAGTTAGCGTCCAGTGCTGTAAACAGACACTGCAGAATAGGTAGTTAGCGTCCAGTGCTGTAAACAGACACTGCAGAATAGGTAGTTAGCGTCCAGTCCTGTAAACAGACACTGCAAATAGGTAGTTTGCGTCCAGTCCTGTAAACAGACACTGTAGAATAGGTAGTTAGCGTCCAGTGCTGTAAATAGACACTGCAGAATAGGTAGTTAGCGTCCAGTGCTGTAAACAGACACTGCAGAATAGGTAGTTTGCGTCCAGTGCTGTAAACAGACACTGCAGAATAGGTAGTTAGCGTCCAGTGCTGTAAACAGACACTGCAGAATTGGTAGTTAGTGTCCAGTGCTGTAAAACAGACACTGCAGAATAGGTAGTTAGCGTCCAGTGCTGTAAATAGACACTGCAGAATAGGTAGTTAGCGTCCAGTCCTGTAAACAGACACTGCAGAATAGGTAGTTAGCGTCCAGTGCTGTAAATAGACACTGCAGAATAGGTAGTTAGCGTCCAGTGCTGTAAACAGACACTGCAGAATAGGTAGTTAGTGTCCAGTGCTGTAAATAGACACTGCAGAATAGGTAGTTAGTGTCCAGTGCTGTAAACAGACACTGCAGAATAGGTAGTTAGTGTTCAGTCCTGTAAACAGACACTGCAGAATAGGTAGTTAGCGTCCAGTCCTGTAAACACACTGCAGAATAGGTAGCTAGCGTCCAGTGCTGTAAACAGACACTGCAGAATAGGTAGTTAGCGTCCAGTCCTGTAAATAGACACTGCAGAATAGGTAGTTAGCGTCCAGTCCAAGGGCAGAAACAGACACTGCAGAATAGGTAGTTAGTGTGCAGTGCTGTAAACAGACACTGCAGAATAGGTAGTTAGTGTCCAGTCCTGTAAACAGACACTGCAGAATAGGTAGTTAGCGTCCAGTCCTGTAAACACACTGCAGAATAGGTAGCTAGCGTCCAGTGCTGTTAACAGACACTGCAGAATAGGTAGTTAGCGTCCAGTCCTGTAAATAGACACTGCAGAATAGGTAGTTAGTGTCCAGTCCTAAGGGCAGAAAACAGACACTGCAGAATAGGTAGTTAGTGTCCAGTGCTGTAAACAGACACTGCAGAATAGGTAGTTAGTGTCCAGTGCTGTAAACAGACACTGCAGAATAGGTAGGTAGCGTCCAGCCCGGACAGTGTGCACAGTTTTTACCACCTATGTTACCAGATTATTAAAAAAAAAAAAAAGTCAGCATGTCAGAAAGAAAAGAAAAGAAATTTAGCGTGTCAAAACGTCTAAAAGAGTTCCTTGAATGACGACAGTAGAACGGGGGGCCCACAAAAAGGCAGAAAAACACAAGAATGTCAAAAGGCAGAAAAACAGTACAGAAAGAACGTTGTTGGTCACAGAGGGCAACGAGGAAGGGGTAGTATTGGACACAGAACTTCCAGACAGCGAGGGAGCTGTTTGAACTGAAAAAAATCCCGGCGTCCCACAGGGGACACAATTCGGAAAGACTGTTCTCCATGAAGTCAAGTCTTTTCAGACAACTGGTAGACAACTCGTGTGTTGTTCACATCGAAGATGTAGTGGATTTTCAACAGAAAGGAACTGAAGCAGACTCCGGGTCGCTCGGACTTCGTTCTTTCTTTCTTTCTTTACTTCTTTCTTCTAAACAAATCTTAAATAAATGTTAGCGAACCGCCCAGAGAACGTGGACAAACGAGTCACGAGACAAAACACAACGCGTTTCGACCTCTTAGGTCTTCGTCTGGTGATAAATAAACGAATAAAAACAACGAAAATTCACTTAGCTTTGATCGCTTCAGATCGCTCAGGCAGGGTTCCAGACCAAGACCTAAGAGGTCGAAACGCGTTGTGTTTTGTCTTGTGACTCGTTTGTCCACGTTCTCTGGGCGGTTCGCTAACATTATTTAAGATTTGTTTAGATTTCCGCCTGCAGTCGTCAGGCTTTGCAACTAGATTTATTCTTTCTTTTCTGCCCTTTCCCTTTCTTTCATTCTGTTGTTCTTCCTTTCTTTCTTTCTTCCTTTCTTTCATTCTGTCTCTCTTTCGTACTCTCTTTTTTTTCATTCGTTCTTACATCTTTTCTTTCTTCCTTTCTTTCTTTTTTAAAATTCTTTCTTTCTTTCTTTCTTTCATCTCTATTATTGTGTAAGTCAGGGCCGCGTGATTCATCCAGTCCTGTTAATGTTCTTCCAGTTGGGAGGGAGAGACCTCGCCATTCATGTGTTGGGTCGTGGTTGGGGGGAAGTTCCTAGAAGAAACAAAACTAAGTATTGTCGTTAGTGTGCGCTCGTGAAACACGAACTAATAGTCTATACTTGAACACATTCACCCACGGATCATTTCAATTTGATATGATAACACTATTTTAGTGCAATACCTCTAAAGAATAAAAGTATGTGATGTTGTATCGGTGCGTACAACCGTGTATCTCATCTTTCGCCCCCGAAACTAGAGAAGAAGGGGGGAAATGAGCATTCAGTTTGAATCGAAATAAGCTCCATCATCAGGACATGTGTGTTTCTGTCTAATTCTGAACAGGTGTTCCTGATTCAAGTGCTCGTTCATTGAAGATCTGCTGGTATTGAAAGTGACGCTTCGTTGCCTTCAAAGAATAGACCTATGTGTGCGAGACTAGATCCCATTCATTGAAGCTTGACACGAAACTGCTTGTCACAAATTCTCACCTGTCCAGTGTCACAAAAGCTCAGAGGTCAGAGAGTTCCACTCACCTTTCTTTACAAGAATGTACATGAAACTGCTTGTCACAAACGCTCACCCGTCCATGGTCTGAAAACCTCAGAGGTCAGAAAGTTCCATCCACTTAGATACCTTTCTTTACAGGGCTGTATTAGACTGTCTTGTCATCGGTACATGCTTTATGCGTTCAGGTGGTGGAATGTTGGTTTTGCATTTCAGAAGAGGAGGTGGAGGAGGAGCGAAATAAAAGGGAAAAGAAAAGAGAGGAGAAGAAGAACAAGAAGAAGAAGGGGAGGAGGAAGAGGAAGAGGAGGAGGTGGAATGAAAGAAAAAGGGGAGGAGGAAGAAGAAGAAGAAGAAGAAGAAGAAGAAGAAGAAGAAGAAGAAGAAGAACAACAACAACAACAACAACAACAACAAAAACAACAGCAACAACAACAAGAAGGAGGAGGAGGAGGAGGAGGAGGAGAGGAGGAGGATAATTCTCATATGTATCTCGTGTGGACAGGCATCTGCATTTTTTATATTTTATTTAGGCGACATCATGGAAGACAGATTTGATAAAGACAAGTCACTGTGTTTTGTGTCAAGTCCTAAACAGCGTAACTTTGGACTCTGGTTTGTGTATGTCTGTGTATTTCGACACAGTGACAATAACAATAATGTTCTACATCGCAAATATCTTGCATCAGCAGCTAAATGTGCCATGTTCGCTCCACTCACTCAAGTCAAACACACATTCACCAAACGCACATTCCTTGCTCTCCCTCCTTTGGTAGTACACAGGCGTCTGAAGAAGAAAACAGCTAGTAACCTATATGAGAAGTGAAAACAGGGAAAACACTTATTCTCCTGAGTAGTAACTATTTAACTTAGGATCAGAACTGCGTTCCTTAAGATCAAAATGTTTTTTTTTCCTGTTTTCCTGAGGTTGATAGCTGGGTTTTTTTCTCGAGCATTACAGTTGTTTTCCATATTTTCTTCTGGAGAGTAACTGCTATTTTTTTCGTTTTTTCCCCTGAAGAAAACATGTATTAATTCCAGGAAAACATCGTTAAGAGGGAAATCAGATATGATTGCTGTTTACCACTAAACTTTCTAAACCAGGAACAGGCTCGACGAAATAGGGATTCAAATTCAGATTCTGATTCAGATGAGTAATTCAGAAAGGCCAACGCCCCATACGAACAAGTGGCAGTCACGGTGTTCAGCGAGTATGCTTACGTAAATTAAAGCACAGATTATGTTCCATACAAGCATGTATTACAACAGAAATCAAGAAAGAAGCGTGTGTCTTAAATAAAAGGCTTTATGCAGATACAATGCTCATTTACGAACTGTTCTTTCGTCTTTCGATGCCATTGTGCAGGCAAAATCAAAATAAACACGGATTCACATAGAGTTTCTCTGGAATACATTTCACTCTAAGATCGGTCAGAACAGAACGTGTCAGAACAACGTGAAGCTCGTTCTCATGAGACTCCTCACACAACAGACATGAAAACTCTTTACCATGTATAGTTTTGAAGCAATACGAATGTATACTGATTTCAGATATACCAAATCTAAAACTTATTCATATCAAATGAGAGATACGCTTTCAGCAAATGACCAGACGTATAACTCGACAAAACAGGGAAAAATTGGAAAATTGTTGCCC
>CM031617.1:23596733-23599233 GCA_018398815.1 Conus ventricosus | reverse complement strand
GTTGTCCTACTGTATACTACCTTTTCCTGCGTTGTTCTACTGTATGCTACCTTTTCCTGCGTCGTCCTACTGTATACTACCTTTTCCTGTGTTGTCCTACTATACACTACATTTTCCTGCGTTGTCCTACTGTACACTACCTTTGCCTCTGTTGTCCTACTGTACACTACCTTTCCCTGTGTTGTCCTACTGTATACTACCTTTTCCTGCGTTGTCCTACTGTATACTACCTTTTCCTGCGTTGTTCTACTGTATGCTACCTTTTCCTGCGTTGTCCTACTGTATACTACCTTTTCCTGTGTTGTCCTACTATACACTAACTTTTCCTGCGTTGTCCTACTGTATACTACCTTGACCTGCGTTATCCTACTGTATACTACCTTTTCCTGCGTTGTCCCACTCTATAATAATTTTTCCTGCGTTGTCCTACTGTACGCTACCTTTTCCCTCTCCCAGCCTTTTCCTACCTTGTCCTACTCTCTTTTCCTGTCTTGTTCGGCTTTGTCGGACTTTTTCTACTATGCCCTGTTCTGTCTTACACGTTCCACTGTGTCCTGCCTTTTCGTCCCTCGCCCTATTATTTTGTCCTACATTGTCCTACATTGTCCTGCCTTTCGCCCCTCGCTCTATTGCTCTATCCTGTATGTCCCACATTGTCCTACATTGTCCTGCATTGTCCTGCATTGTCCTACATTGTCCTACATTGTCCTGCCTTTTCGTACCTCCCCTATTATTCTGTCCTGCATTGTCCTACATTGTCCTACATTGTCCTACATTGTCCTGCCTTTTCGTCCCTCGCTCTATTGTTCTATCCTGTATGTCCCACATTGTCCTACATTGTCCTGCATTGTCCTGCATTGTCCCACATTGTCCTACATTGTCCTACATTGTCCTGCCTTTTCGTCCCTCGCCCTATTATTCTGTCCTGCATTGTCCTACATTGTCCTACATTTTACTACATTGTCCTACATTGTCCTGCCTTTTCGTCCCTCGCCCTATTATTCTGTCCTGCATTGTCCTGCATTGTCCTACATTGTCCTACATTGTCCTGCCTTTTCGTCCCTCGCTCTATTGCTCTATCCTGTATGTCCTACATTGTCCTACATTGTCCTACATTGTCCTACATTGTCCTGCCTCCTTCTACCTTTTCACCCCTTTTCCTCCTTAACCCTATTTGTCTTACATAATTACAACGGTGTCCTACCATTTGCTACTTTGTCCTCCATATTCATATATTTTACCTTTGTCCTGCATTTTCCTCCACTGTCCAACATGTTTCCATTCTGACACACATCTTTGTCACTCTGTCCTACATTTTCCTACTTTCTCTGGAATTTTCCTTTTTCCTCCACTGTCCAACTGTTTCCATTCTGACACACATCTTTGTCACTCTGTCCTACATTTTCCTACTTTCTCTGGAATTTTCCTTTTTCCTCCACTGTCCAACATGTTTCCATTCTGACACACATCTTTGTCACTCTGTCCTACATTTTCCTACTTTCTCTGGAATTTTCCTTTTCCTAATTCTTCTCACATTTTTCTACCATTTTTTTTTCAGGTCACTACTTTGTTCTTAACTTTGACAGTTGTGTCCAACATTTCACGTCTTTGTCCTTGATTTTTTTTTCCCTGGTTCTTCCCACATTTCACCTATATGTACTGAATGTTCTTATCCTGTCCTACAATTCTCTACGTTGTCCTACATTTTGATTGCTATTATGTCCCACATTTTCCTATTTTGTTTCACATTTTCCTATTTTGTCTCACATTTTCCTATTTAGACCCAATTTTTCCTGTTTTGTCCCACTTTTTCTTATTGTTCCCACAGTTTCCTATTTTTTTGTTACATTTTACTAGTTTGTCTCACATTTTCCTATTGTGTCCCACATTTTACTATTGTCCCACGTTTTCCTATTTTATCCCACGTTTTCCTATTTTGTCCCACATTTTCCTATTTTGTCTTACATTTTATTTTGTCTTACATTTTCCTATTTTGTGATACATTTTCCTTTTTCCTCCCACATTTTCCTATTTTGTGATACATTTTCTTTTTTTTTTGTCCAACATTATTCTGTTTTGTCTCACATTTTCCTATTTTGTGATACATTTTCCTATTTTTTCCCACATTCTCCTTTTTTGACCCACATTTGCCTTTTTTTGTCCCACATGTTTCTATTTTGTCCCACATTTCCTTTTTTGGTCCCATATTTTCCTTTTTTGTCCCACATTTTCCTATTTTGTCCCACATGTTCCTATTTTGTCCCACATTTTCCTGTTTTGTCTCACATTTTCCTATTTTGTGTGACATTTTACTAGTTTGTCCCACATTTTCCTATTTTGTCCCACATTTTCCTTTTTTGTCCTACATTTCCCTATTTTGTGCCACATGTTCCTATTTTGTCTTACGTTTTCCTACTTTGTCCCACATTTTCCTATTTGATCTCACATTTTCCTATTTTGTCTTCAATTTTCCTATTTTGTCCAACATTTTCCTGTTTTC
>CM031617.1:23586733-23591733 GCA_018398815.1 Conus ventricosus | reverse complement strand
GAATGGTGTACCAGAGACTGTATGGCAGACAGGAGAACGACAATCCTGGAGAATGGTGTACCAGAGACTGTATGGCAGACAGGAGAACGACAATCCTGGGAGAATGGTGTACCAGAGACTGTATGGCAGACAGGAGAACGACAATCCTGGGAGAATGGTGTACCAGAGACTGTATGGCAGACAGGAGAACGACAATCCTGGGAGAATGGTGTACCAGAGACTGTATGGCAGACAGGAGAACGACAATCCTGGGAGAATGGTGTACCAGAGACTGTATGGCAGACAGGAGAACGACAATCCTGGGAGAATGGTGTACCAGAGACTGTATGGCAGACAGGAGAACGACAATCCTGGGAGAATGGTGTACCAGAGACTGTATGGCAGACAGGAGAACGACAATCCTGGGAGAATGGTGTACCAGAGACTGTATGGCAGACAGGAGAACGACAATCCTGGGAGAATGGTAGAAGGGCGGGCTCGGGGGAGGGAGGGGAGGGGAAGGGAGAGGACGGGCTGTATGGGACTTTACCACACCACCAGAACGACAGCATAATGGGACGCGAAAATGGGCCATTTTTTTTGTACTGGGCACCAGCGTGAGTTAAAAACCGGCAACCTTTTGAATGCAGACTTGGTACACTGTCGAAAGGAGCCACACAGACGTCCTGTTTTCATGGCAAGGATCTACGTGAGGCTTATTCAACACTAGCATTGAGGGGTGGGAGAAAAAAAAAAAAAAACAGGACGACATAGAGATTCAAATCGATTCTGGAATTCAGGGACGGACTCGACGGCTTGTAAAGAACGGAACATTTCTTTTAGCGATTTCCGACACACGGCTCAAAAGCGCCATACAATTTCTGTTGAAAGCACTCTTACACCTCTGCACTTACACACCACACACACACACACACACACACACACACACACACACACACACACACACACACACTGAGCTGCAATCGCGACTTTCTACACTTCTCCCTGCTCCCCACCCACCCACCCCACAACCCACGGCCCCTTGTCTTTCTTCACCCCGCGCCTCCTCCTACCCCTCATCCCCCCCTCCCGTTCTCCCCATGCACAAACACACACACCAACCCACGCACGCACACACAAACCCACATACGCACGCACGCATTTACTAAAATTGGAAACGACCTTTCGAAGATTCAGTGTCAACTATCGCTCACATATAACTCGTAGATACAGCGATTGTGTGGTCGACTAGACACTGTTATTGATTTTGATCTGTTCTGGTCAAAAGACCATAAAGACCCCTCCCTATTCTTTTTTAGATAGAAAAGGAATGTTAGCACAATCTAATCGTTTTCATGAATGGCATAGAATACAGGCAGTGGACCGACAACTCCGTCATTGCCCAATAACTGGATTCTGCCGTGCGTGTCACTTGACTGGGAAGCCATTTTTTTTTGAAAGCGATGAAAAGAGAAACGCAAAATGATTGATTGAGTTGATGTTTGTGACTTCTTTCTTTTCTTACTCTATTAGGCACATATGAAACAATGTGTGACGTGGACTCTCTCTCTCTCTCTCTCTCTCTCCTCTCTCTCTCTCTCTCTCTCTCTCTCTCTCTCTCTCTCTCTCTCTGTGTGTGGGGGTGGGTGGGTGGGTGGGTGGTGTTATGTGTGCGTCTCTCTCTCTCTCTCTCTCTCTCTCTCTCTCTCTCTCTCTCTCTCTCTCTCTCTCTCTCTCTGTGTGTGTGTGTGTGTGTGTGTGTGTGTGTGTGTGTGGTGTGTGTGTGTGTGTGTGTCTGTGTGCTGGTCTATTTGTCAATGTCTGCCAGTCTTCGTCTCCTAAACGCATCTGTTACAGTGTGTACGTCAATCAGCTTTGACCAATGTTTGTTGAATGTTTGTAGATGTATGTTCGTTTTCGTGTTTGTTTTAACTATATCCTGCTGTTATTCATAACTCTGTCGTGTTTTATTTATATCAGTATGTGGCCTTATGTATGTGTCTGTGCAAATATAACATTGTGTACAAATTATGTCAACAATCCATGGTTTGATGTTTAAAGAGGGTGGGGCCCCTTTTCCAATATTTTTTCTTTCTTTTCTCTTTTTTCTCTCTTTTTTTTTTAGGGTTTCCCATTGCTTTTGTAAAAATCGTGGGACCAGTAAATAGACATGCATTCTGTAAACATCGGTGAGCGCAAAATAGAATTGTCTCGAGACTTTTCTCCTCGTGATTATTAGCAAGTTCAAGGGTCATTGTACTCTGCCGTACGCAGTGATCTGCTCTTGCATTCCCATTCCGTGCGAACGCAGTGATCTGCTCTTGCATTCCCATTCCGTGCTGAACGCAGCTGTCACACTGACAAGTGTGCCACAAAGAAATAGTGTAAACACTCGAATGTCAGTGGTCGTTCAAGTTTGTGTGTGTGTGTGTGTGTGTGTGTGTGTGTGTGTGTGTGTGTGTGTGGTGTGTGTGTGTGTGCATGCATGTGTGCATGCGTGTGTGGCATGCGCCTCTGTGTGTGTGTTCGTTCTTTAGTTTCACGTCTGTTCACCCTTAAGTGATATTAGACGGGAAAGGGGGGGGGGGGGGGGGGGGGGGTGGGGGGCGGGGGGGGGGAGAATTAGGAGAAATAAAGGTATGAAAGAAGAGATTGTTCATGCATGCATTGATATTGTTTAGAGAGTGTGTGGTAGTAAAGATTATGTGTTTTTCCTACATACCTACACCAACAATTCTATATAATGATCAAGCTTTATATGGCATATGAATTGTTGAAAATGACAGAATTAGTAGAAAGGAAGTGAGGTTTACCATCTATATCAAACGTGACTTAACAATCAACAGAAGATTAGTATAACAACAATTGAATCCAACAATAAATTAACTATTCAAAGGAAAAGACCAACAGGACTAAGGTGTTAAAACTTCTGAAAAACATTTAAGAAGATGGAAGTCATTTAACACTTCCTGAACAGTTAATGGTATTTGACGAGTCAGTAAATCCCCTGCAGTTTTCGTCATTAATTCTTTGATACTTGGACAGTGTAAAATCAGATGGCTAATGGAAATTTGATTTCCACATACACATTTAATATCTTTAGAAAATTTTGTTTTAAAGCATTAAACGAATTTTGAACATCAGAGAACTAATATGTCTTGAACTTGTATCAGATATGTGATTTAAAAATTAATTTGGAATTTATTTGTGCTGACGCTTTTTATACAATTGTGTGAATATTGGCTATCTGATGTCTTCAGCATGTTATCAAACTTATCTTTCGCTAGTTTTTCAATGTGATTATAATACTCGTGCAGATCTAGATTTTATGTTAATTAGAATTGCCCCTTCAGTATTACGTCCTGCATTTTAGCTGCTCTGTCAACCAGTTCATTGGCATATATTCCGCAATGGGAAGGAACCCAGTAAAAAGGCACACTAATATCTTTAAATGCCAATTGATGAATTACATGTCTGATTTCTAGTATCATTTCAAGACGTTTTTTTGGCATTTTGATCTTTGATTGCTTGTAATGCCGATTTAGAATCTACACAGAGTAATATTTTACAACTATTCATAGGTAACTCCTCAATATGCTGTAAAGCCATTAAATAGCTAACAACTCTGCAGTAAAAACTGAATAGTGATTACCTATATGATATCGTTTGACTGTTTCATAGTAGGAATTACAAATGCTGAATCTGCATTGCCATTATCAAGTACAGATCCATCTGTGAATATTTTAATGTAATCACTATAGTAATTTTCCATGTGATCTTAACTAAATTTTTCAGAACGTTTGGAGATTGACTTTTGCTCAGTTCTGTATGATCAATATCAAAAATAGGTTTAATTTGTTCCCAAGATGGTACAGGTAAAAAAGACGGCTTAACTGTTATTTTTTTTTACTTTTTAATTCTGTAGAATTAATCATGTCAGAGACAAACGAATTAATTGGTTGCAAACAGTGTATGTCGTAGCCCTGTTAACAAAGTCATGCTTAGAATTTATCTTTGTTTCTTCATTACAGAATGAGTTATGTGCAAAGGATTTAATACAAACTTAGCTGCAGAGATTTTCTAGTTCATCAAGAGGAAGAACTCTGCTTCTTTATATGACCCAAGATTATAAGCATGAGTCGGCATTCCTAGTGCCAGTTTAGAGGCTTTACAATCTATACTTTGTAGTTTGTTTAACAAATGTTTGGTGCACTAAAGAAGATTCCTGGCCGTAGGTTAAACGCGAACGAATAAGGAATTAGCAAGACATAAAGTGCTTTTGTGTCTTGACCCCATCGCTGTTTACTAATAATTTTGAGAAAATTTAAAGCTTTTCTGGCTTTATTTAATATATAGTCTATATGTTGATTCCACGTAAGTTTGGATGATAATATACACCTAGAAACCTTACGCTTTGCGAATAATTAATGACACTGCCACCAATAGTGAAATCAGGCAGTTTTTCTGGGTTATGCCCCGAATTAAAAAGTACCATATGTGTTTTTTTTCTAATGATAAGAAAGTCCATTTTCTTCATAAATATATCAATTTTATTTAGTTCGCGTTGGTACACTTTTTTGGTATAGTTAAGTGCTCTAATTGGAGTTTTCGCTTCATTGTCACCTTCATCCACATGCATATATCATCTGCATACTGGGCTAAAACTGTATCTTTTGATAGATATATTGGAAGATCTGCTATAGTATATTGAATAAAACAGGTGAAATAACCGAGCCTTGGTGGAAGACCCATCTGAGTTCTCTGGACTTAGAATATGTGCTTCCAACTCTTACCTGTACAAAACGTTGTGATAAAAATTTTGTATATAGTTATACATATTACTATTTATATTGTAGTTTTGAAGTTTTTGGAGTAATCGGTAATGCCATAACTTGATCGTAAGCTTTTTTCACATCAAAAAAGGTTGCTAGAATATTTTTCCGTTGCCAAACTGCTGCTTAATTTGTGTCGTAAGTTTGACTAAATGTTCAGTTGTGGAGCGACCTCTGCAAAAAGCGGCT
>CM031617.1:23571733-23581733 GCA_018398815.1 Conus ventricosus | reverse complement strand
TGTGTATGTGGAAATCAAATTTCCATTAGCCATCTGATTTTACACTGTCCTAGTATCAAAGAATTAACGACGAAAACTGCAGGGGATTTACTGACTCGTCAAATACCATTAACTGTTCAGGAAGTGTTAAATGACTTCCATCTTCTTAAATGTTTTTCAGAAGTTTTACACCTTAGTCCTATTGGTCTTTTCCTTTGAATAGTTAATTTATTGTTGGATTCAATTGTTGTTATACTAATCTTCTGTTAATTGTTAAATCACGTTTGATATAGATGGTAAACCTCACTTCCTTTCTACTAATTCTGTCATTTTCAACAATTCATATCCCATATAAAGCTTGATCATTATATAGAATTGTAGGTGTAGGTATGCAGGAAAAACACATAATCTTTACTACCACACACTCTCTAAACAATATCAATGCATGCATAAACAATCTCTTCTTTCATACCTTTATTTCTCCTTTTGCTGCCCCCCCCCTCCCCCCCCCCCCCCCCCCCCCCCCCCCCCCCCCCCCCCCCCCCCCCCCCCCCTCTTCCCGTCTAATATCACTTAAGGGTGAACAGACGTAAAACTAAAGAACGAACGAACGAACACACACGCGCGAGCACACACACACACACACACACACACACACACACACAACACACACATACACACACACACACACACACACACACACACACACACACACACACACACACACACACACACACACACGCACGCACACACACACACATATACACACGCACATACAAAGATTCACACAACACACACACACACACACACACACCACACACACACACACACACACACACACCAAACACACACACACACACACACACACACACACACATACACACACACACACACACACACACACACACAACACACACACACACACACACACACAAAGACGTGCATATGCATACACACGCGCGCGCACGCACGCACACACAGATGCACACACACACACACACACACACACACACACACACACACACACACACACAACACACACACACACACACACCACTGGGTCTCGTGAGATAATGACGACGAGAAAGCAAGAGCGAGCGAGCGAGCGAGCGAAAGAGAGAGAGAGAGAGAGAGAGTTCTTCAGAAATAAAGAATGGGGTGTGCGAGAGAGGAGAGAGAGAGGAGGAGAGAGAGAGAGAGAGAGAGAGAGAGAGAAGAGAGAGAGAGAGAGAGAGAGAGATTGTGGGGAGAGAGAGTTATTCAGGAATGAAGAATTGGTGTGTGCTGAGAGAGAGAGAGAGAGAGAGAGAGAGAGAGGGAGAGAGAGAGGAGAGAGAAGGAGAGAGAGAGAGAGATGGGGTGGTAAGTTCAAGGTACCAGTCATATATCGTGGTACCTCAGGCCACTTCCTACCATAAAGTCAGGTCCCATTGTTCCTCGTACGCGGCCGGCGTGCTACATAACAGATGGGTGTGAGAGAGCAACCCCCAGTCTCAGAGTGTTTCTCATAGTCAGTCTGTGTCTCTAGTTCTGGTGTGTGCGGGGGGGGGGGGGGGGGGGGGGGGGGGGGGGGGGGGGGGGGGAGGGTAAATTATGACCGAAAATAATTACAGAATTGCTCGTCCTTTCCTTATAGCAACCAGCCAGCCAGCCAACCAAACAAACAAAAAACAACAACAACAAACAACAACAAACAAAAAACAACAACAAACAACAACAAAACAACAACAAACAACAAAAACAAGCAATAAAAAATAACCCCCCAAAAAAGTATATGGATCTTGTTTGTGTCAAAAATGAAATGGATTTTAGACACAAGCTGAACCAGAAACTAGATTGTTTGAACTTCGTCTTTTGTTGGTGTTGTTGTTGTTGTTTATTTGTTCGTTTGGTTTTTCTTCTTTTTTCTTCTTCTTTTTTTTTTTTTTTTTTTTAGAAGCTGAACCAGAAACTAGATTGTTTGAACTTCATCTTTTGTTGGTGTTGCTGATGTTTATTCATTTGTTTGTTTTGTTTTTTTTTCTTCTTTTTTTTTCCCTCCATCTGTAATCTTTGTATTTATTATACCATACGCGATTTCCCAAGTGCTGTAAGCTTCCTCGTGATTGCTGGAGAGAGTGGTCATCTGGAGAGAGTGGTCATCTGGAGAGAGTGGTCATCTGGAGAGAGTGGTCATCTGGAGAGAGGGGTCATCTGGAGAGAGTGGTCATCTGGAGAGAGTGGTCATCTGGAGAGAGGGGTCATCTGGAGAGAGTGGTCATCTTTTTCTGCTGCTGTGCGCGTGAGGATGGAGTGGAGGAGCTCCAGGTTTGTTTTGTTTCTTTGTTTGTTTGGCTGGTTTTAATGTGATTTCCTTTTAGTTTTAATTTTCATGTTCTTTATAACTTCTATGTACGTGAATTGACTTTTGAACTTGACTGAGAGAAAGGCATCAATACATCATCATCATCATCATTATTATTATTATATTATTATTATTATTATTATTATTATTATTATTATTATTAATGTTATTATTATCATTCCTATTATCATCATTATTATAAGTATTGTTGTTGTTGTTGCTGTGTTTTGTTCTTCTTCTTCTTGTTTCTATTGTTCTTATTCTTGTTCTTTTTGTCGTCATTGTCGTTGTTGTTGTGGTTGTTGTTGTTGTTGTTGTTGTTGTCGTCGTTGTTGTCGTGCAACATGATACCTTTCTCGCCGTTTGTAAAGGTTTTGCTGAGTGTTCACCCTACGGTAGCTTTGACTAAGAACAAAGTCAAAACACAGTTGTCTTCGGTTCAAAAGGCCGTGTCGGTATGAGAGGACGAACAGTGAACATTCGTTGGAACGATCCCACGTAGGGTCTGCTGGCTTGTTCACTGGAGTAAACATGTTGCAGAGACAGGGACAGTGTCTTCGCTAACCGTACTTCCAGTGCGTACACTGAAGACATTCATCACCTCCTGTCGCTCTGATTGGTCCTCTGTCATCATGCTGTCCACAGGTTGGCTGTCTTTTTTGTTTTACCACCAGCGGGACAGGAATGGGATTCTTGTCTTTCACAGTTAAGAGTTCCATTGCTGATGTGTCCTGTTGATTGGACAGACTCTTGAGTCTTCCTCCTGCTCACAGTCTGGCTGGCTGTTCACCAGACTTCGTAGGGGATAGAGTCAGCTTACCACGTTTGCAGAACACACACACACACACACGCGCACACGCACGCACGCACACACACACACACACACACACACCACACACACACACTGGTTCACGCGCGGGTCAAATATCTTACCGTGCAAGCACAAGACCGCCCTCGCTCAAACGTGAACCACGAGAACCTAGCACACACACACACACACACACACACACACATTACCCGAGCGGGCAGACCAGCCAACTGAACAGCTCCCTCGCCCGCAAGAGGTTAGTGACCTCCAGAGGAACACGGACACCAAAGGCAGTACAGCGGGGGGAAAAAAACGAGGGCAGATACTTATCCTCTGCTCTTTACATCTCTGACTGGAGTGAGGTGAGCCGTGACGAGAATAGCGCGCCGTATCGCGCGAAAGTCTTCTTTTGACAGGACGGCGAAGTTTACGGCGCTTGATAAGCGTGAGGTGAGGTCTGGCTTGGTATGGTCTGGTCTGCCCTGCTAGTGTGTTGGTGGTGTGCCGCTGACACAATCGTTCGTCTTCCTGGTCTTTGAGTGCCAGATGTGAAGATTCCAGTCTGAAGCGGTTTTTTTCTTGAACGCCGCCTACATCGCTATTGTGTTGTGTTATATTGCAAATTGCATTGTGACGTATTGCGTTGTGTTGTACTGTGTTGTGTCGCATATGTTGCATTGTTTTGTACTTTTTTTTGAATGGCACAAAATTGTATTGTGTCATACTGCAATGCACTTATTGTACTGTGTTGTATTGCATGGTGTTGCATAGTGTTTTGTATTGTATTCTATTGCAGTGTCTTGTATTGTATGCATTGTATTGTGCTTTATTTTGTTTTGTTTTGCTTTGCTTTCTATCGAATTACATTGCATCGTGTTGCATTCTATTACATTGCATTTTCTTTTGCATGGCTTTTAAAAGTACTGCTTCGCACTGTGTTTTCTTTTGTGTTGCACCGTTTTATGTGTGGTGTTTGTCTTGTGTCATATTGCATGGTATTATACTGCATCGGATTGTGTTTATGGCACTTTTGTGTGTGTGTATATATATATATATATATATATATATATATATATATATTTTATATATATATATATATATATATATATATATCAGGATACCCTGAGGAGAGCGTTTTTAGCTTGAAACAAGCTTGTAGGTTTTAATCTCTTCATTTTAAAATCCTATTTTAAACTGGTATGTCGCTCCCTACATGGTTGAGCACTTTTAACGTTCTGAGTGGCTTTTTAACTCTGATTTTATATATATATATATATATATATATATATATATGTGTGTGTGTGTGTGTGTGTGTGTGTGTATGTGTGTGTGTGTGTGTGTGTGTGTGTGTGTGTGTGTGTGTGTGTGTGTGTTCTATTGTCTTGTGGTGTATTCTGTTACATGATATTGCTTGTGTTGTATAGCGCTGCACTATATCATACCAGCCACGTTAACGCAAGGGAGGGAATAAGATAGGGAAAACATGAGGTGGGGAGAAGATGGGGAGGGGGAGGGGGAGAAAAGAAAAGAGCAAGTGGGGAAAAGTAAAGGGGAGTAAGCGAAGGTCGTGACGAAGAGAAGGAAGGAGCTTGCGCAAGAAGGTGACAAACAGTAGAAGGTAAGGAAAGGTAACCAAAGGTAGAAAACAAAATAGGAGTCGGAAAGGACGGAAGTGATAAGTATGAGAGTTTACGAAATAAAATTAAAAAAAAAAAATAGGCAGGTGCAGATGCAGTAGATATAATAACTATGTACAATACAGATACAAAAAAAAAAAAAGGATAGTGCAGGCTTTTACGAACAACCAGTCTGAACAGAGCTA
Source organism: Conus ventricosus (assembly GCA_018398815.1). NCBI lineage: Eukaryota > Metazoa > Mollusca > Gastropoda > Neogastropoda > Conidae > Conus > Conus ventricosus. The sequence goes on along the minus strand of CM031617.1, from coordinate 23,576,780 downwards.
ACCCTGGCTGTATATGTGGTCCCTCGTCTCGTTAGCTCCCAGCTCTGAACACCCTACCTGGCTTGAATTACCTGTTAGTGTTATAGCTGGGTCGGGCTTTGACTCCTTAAGTCTTTGAAGGTGGAGTGGGAATTAAGCGCTTGGTGTGCTGCTGGTGATTGTGTGGTTGTTTAGTTTTTTATTTTCGTTTGTTTGTTTGCTTGCTTTTTTCTGCTGCTGTGTTGTTGTTGTTGTTTTTTTTTTTTTTTTTTTTAACTGGTACACGGTGGTACATAGTTAGACACAAAACCAAACATTCATTAATAATTTTTTTTTTTAAAAGATGCGCGCGCAGAAACGCACACGCACATTCTGCGTGCACACAGACTCTACATGCATGCATGCACACGCGCAGGCATATGCGCGCGTACACACACAAACACACTCACGCACACATACGCGCGCGCGCGCGCGCGCACGCGCACACACATACTGTTACACACACACATTCGCACACGCACTACCACACTAACGTAACACATTAACTCACACACACACACACACTCACACACACACACACACACACAGAGAGAGAGAGAGGAGAGAAGAGAGAGAGAGAGAGAGAGAGAGAGAGAGACGGCCAGACAGACAGAGACACACAGAGACAGAAAGAGACAGAGACACACAGAGAGAGGGGAGACACACACACACACACACACACACACACACACAACACACACACACACACACACACACAGATTGCACGCCTCGAAGAATCAAAACCCCGAAACGATCAAAACAAGGCATGGTCGACTGAGTTGATATACAGCATCCTGACAGTTGGCAAACAAGTCCGGCAACACTAAAGCCGAAGGAACCCGGTCCAAGCCAAGGCAATCCCACCTTGGTCAACGCTGTCCCTCGTGCGGTGTGACATCACTGAACTGACCACCGGGCTGAATTTTCTAACCACTTGTGTAAAACGGAGTTCGGCAAGCCTTAACCTGTAGCTCAGTGATGGAGGACTGGGCAATTTAAGTATACGCGAGCAGGCATACACACAGTCACGTGTCCGAGCATGCATGTGCGCGCACGCACGCACGCACGCACGCACGCATGCACGCACCCCACGCACGCAGCACGCACGCACGGCACGCACGCACGCACGCACGCACGCACGCACGCACGCACGCACACACACACACACACACACACACACACATATATACACACACATACACACACACACACGCACGCATGCATGCACGCACGCACGCACGCACGCACGCACGCACGCACGCACGCACGCACGCACGCACACACACACACACACACCACACACACACACACACACACACCACACACACACACACACACAATGCAAGTGTGCGTGAGCGTGCGCACACACGCTCACAAACGTGCACATGCACACACACACACACACACACACTTGCACACACATATAGACATGCAGCCATGCACGCACATACGCGCGCGTGCCACACACACACACACACACACACACCCCACACACACACACACCACACACACACAACACACACATATTCGTCTAATATCACTTAATATGGGAAGACGTTAAATTGAAGAGAACAACAACAACTACAACAACAACAACAACACACACACACACACACACACACACCACACACACACACACACACACACACACACACACACACACACGTCTAATATCACTTAATATGGAAAGACGTTACATTGAAGAGAACAACAACAACTACAACAACAACAACAAGACACACGCATACACACACACACACTCACACACACCACACACACACACACACACCCCACACACACACACCATACACCACACACACACACACACACACACACACACACACACACACACACACACACACACACACACCGCCTACCGCCAAACGCGCATTCTCGCGAACCCGTCTTCATGTCAAGATACTATTACGATCATACCATGTACAAATCGATGTTCATCATCTAATACTCGAGTCCCCAGCATAATCCACCCCTTAGCTTGAAACAAAGAGAAAGACAACTTCATCTGTCTCTCTCCCTGGCTAAACGACTGTGGTGGTGGGTTGGTGTGGGAGTGGGGGTGGAGAGGAGGTGGGTCAACCCACTGTCAGAGCCGGTGCTGGCAAGCATTAGCACGTAACTGCTGGCTACATGTCACCGCACAGGGAATTAGATTACCACTGATTGAAAAACAGAAGCCTGCCACGCATGATGTCACAAATACTAATAGGTTATTACCGGGATTACACGGATCAGTGAGAACCGCCAGACACGTGACTGACTGCACGCACACGTGCGTGCATGCACGCGCGAGCTCACATACACACCTGTGCACGCGCGCAACACACACACACACACACGCACACACACGCACGCACGCACGCATGCACGCACAGAGAGAGAGAGAGAGAGAGAGAGAGAGAGAGAGAGAGAGAGAGAGAGAGAGAGAGCAGAAACAACAACAACAACAAGACAACAACAACAACCACAGCAATACGCTCGCAGATGAACTCTCTCTCTCTCTCTCTCTCTCTCTCTCTCTCTCTCTCTCTCTCTCTCTCTCTCTCTCTCTCCTCTGGCTATGTCTGAAGAGACAGAGTGAGAGCGAAGATGGCCGTAAAGCGGGAGGAGGACTACCAATCACATCCTTGATATTCCTGCAGCAGACCTGAAGCCATCAGAAACATGATTAATTAGCTGATTAACACGGCTGAAAAAATCAGGATTTTTTTTCTCTCTTTAAAGAAAAAAATAATAAAGTGGATCAGGGGAGTGACCTAGATCTGACATCTTGCTTGTATTCGTTCACACGCACATACGCTGTATGACAGTCGGGGATAACACCCCAGGGCAGATAGTGGGGTGGGGGGTGGGGGTAAATGAGAGGGGGGTGTGTGCATTCGGGGGCAAGGGCGTATCTTACATCAGGAGCGGCACAACCCATCATTATCATCACAACGACTACGCAGTAAGACAGGAGAAGAAATGACAATTTTTTCTTTGCTCGGATTCGAACTCGCAACATTTCACTGCGAACTTCGATGCACTAACCTAAGGGCCCGATTTCTTGTGAAGCCTGTAAGTGTTGTAGTGTTTTGCTCTATATTGTTTTGTATTATGTTAGATTGCTTGTCCTGTACTGGCTTGTATTGTATTTGAAGATGTACTGTCGTTTACTATTAACTTTCCGCTCTTCCTTAAGATGGTCTGTAATATCTTTTGAACAGTGAAAATCGTTTTCGAATCCGATTTTCCGTGTCACTGTTATTTTAGCCAGCCGCCCGCCCTCTCGGGCCTCTTTCTGAGCTGTTTTAAACCGACTAAAACCTCGTAGGCGAGACTCCACTGTATCAATACACTACGCCCCTGAATTGGGGCTCTTGATTCACATACATAATTAATTAAGGACCCTTCCTATCATTGTATGCTACGTGCCATTTTCAAGGGCCGTCACTCTAACTGTGCTTGCGTCGCCTGTTTGCTCGGAAGTGGTTACGTGAACACCCTGTCCTTTTGTGTTTTGCCTAGTTTTGAGTGTTTGATTTAGAAAAGGGACTTGGACAGTAGGCTTTATAGAATGATGGACTGATCGTTCCGTCGCCTGCCCTTGTCATTCTTGCATACTTGCCGAATTTCTGGGGTTAGATAGTGAGATAACGAGAACACTCACTCGCATTTACATAGCAAACTAGCAGGGCTCTCGGGAAAACAACAAGACCTGTACCATGGCGAAGCAGTTCAGGATCTGTCCTTGGCGTCAATTCAGGAGTGAATACGACGATCTTTTTTTTTTCCGCCAAGGGAAGTAATAGTTTGGTATGAAAATGAGAAGTTACTTTCCTTGGACTTGTTTTTGATAGTGCATGAAAAATGCGAAATGTCAAAGTTTGCATGACAGGAAAATGCTGTCATTCCACGAAAATATTTTCTTTAAATATAGTTATCAGTGTTTCACAGCGGCTTCAAAGCGTTCATGTTCAGTGAGAAGTTCTTTTTATAATCTTGTTTCACGGATGGTGGAATCACTTGATCCGGACCCTCACCATGGATCCACACCGAAATGTATTGACTTTGTCGCTGTGTTAAGTAGAATTTTCTGCCACGTTTCGTTAAAACTAATGCAGTAATTTTGGCATTTCTTTTTGTACCAATTTTGATCAGCAGATCATATTTTGGCAGTTTAATCCAGATCTATGCAACAATTCTGCACAAAAAATGCAACAATTCTGCACACACAAAAAGTAGAACCGCACCAAACAATAGATCCGCAGAAAACAACAAAACTGCGTTAAACAACAGAACCACACCAAACATCAGAACCACGTCAAACAACAGAGCCACACCAAACAACAGAACCACGCCAAACAACAGAGCCACACCACACAACAGAACCACGCCAAACAACAGAACCACGCCAAACAACAGAACCACACCAAACAACAGAGCCACACCACACAACAGAACCCCGCCAAACAACAGAACCACACCAAACAACAGAACCACACCAAACAACAGAGCCACACCAAACAACAGAACCACACCAAACAACAGGGCCGCACCAAACAACAGAACCACACCAAACAACAGAACCACACCAAACAATAGAACCACGCCAAACAACAGGGCCGCACCAAACAATAGAACCGCACCAAACAATAGAACCACACCAACCAATAGAACCACACCAAACAATAGAACAACGCCAAACAACAGAGCCGCACCAAACAATAGAACCACGCCAAACAACAGAGCCGCACCAAACAATAGAACCACGCTAAACAACAGAGCCGCACCAAACAATAGAACCACGCCAAACAACAGAGCCGCACCAAACAATAGAACCACGCCAAACAATAGAACCACGCCAAACAACAGAACTACACAAAAAAACACATCCGCACCAAACAATTGAACCACGCCAAACATCGAAACACTCCAAACAACAGAACCGCACCAAACAATAGAACCACGCCAAACATCAGAACCACACCAAAAAACATCCGCACCAAACAATAGAACCACGCCAAACATC
>CM031617.1:23556733-23566733 GCA_018398815.1 Conus ventricosus | reverse complement strand
ACAAGTCACTGCGACACAGGGCTGACATGACAAGACAAGTCACTGCGACACCCGGGCTGACATGACAAGACAATTCACTGCGACACAGGACTGACATGACAAGACAAGTCAATGGGACACAGGGCTGACATGACAAGACAAGTCAATGCGACACAGGGCTGACATGATAAGACAAGTCACTGCGACACAGGCTGACATGACAAGACAAGTCACTGCGACACAGGGCTGACATGACAAGACGACAATTCACTGCGACACAGGGCTGACATGACAAGACAAGTCACTGCGACACAGGGCTGACATGACAAGACAAGTCACTGCGACACAGGGCTGACATGACCAAGACAAGTCACCGCGACACAGGGCTGACATGACAAGACGACAAGTCACTGCGACACAGGGCTGACATGACAAGACGACAAGTCACTGCGACACCAGGGCTGACATGACAAGACGACAAGTCACTGCGACACAGGGCTGACATGACAAACGACAAGTCACTGCGACACAGGGCTGACATGACAAGACAATTCACTGCGACACAGGGCTGACATGACAAGAGGGTTACTGCGACACAGGGCTGACATGACAATTCACTGCGACACAGGGCTGACATGACAAGAGGAGTCACTGCGACACAGGACTGACATGACAAGACAAATCACTGCGACACAGGACTGACATGACAAGAGGAGTCACTGCGACACAGGCTGACATGACAAGAGGGTCACTGCGACACAGGACTGACATGACAAGACAAATCACTGCGACACAGGGCTGACATGACAAGAGGAGTCACTGCGACACAGGGCTGACATGACAAGAGGAGTCACTGCGACACAGGACTGACATGACAAGAGAGTCACTGCGACACAGGACTGACATGACAAGACAAATCAAATCACTGCGACACAGGGCTGACATGACAAGACCAATCAAAATGGACCGTTTCAGCCGTTGTGTACCTTTTACTTCTCTTTCCTATTTTTTTATCACCGTTTCCACACTTTTTTTTTTTTCTCCTCTTTTTTTTTCTTTCTTAGTTCATATTTTCTCACTCTCTTCTCCGGAGTATTCTTAACTTCTGCCAGTCCTTTATTTGGTTTAATCCCTCTCTACCTTTCAACAACAACAACAACAACAACAACAAAACAAACAAACAAAAAAGAAAGAGAAAAAGGAAAGAAAGAAAGACAGAAAAAAAAGGAAAGAAAACATGTATCCTTAGCAACCATCACCACCTACAGTCTCCCTTTCCATCCTCAACCTCCTCCACATCTGCCCCTCTTCTCCCTGCCCTCTCTTCCTTCTCTGCCCCTCTCTTCTCCCCTGCCCTCTCTTCCTTCTCTGCCCCTCTCCTCCCTGCCCTCTCTTCCTTCTCTGCCCCTCTTCTCTCCCTGCCCTCTCTTCCTTCTCTGCCCCTCTTCTCCCTGCCCTCTCTTCCTTCTCTGCCCCTCTTCTCCCTGCCCTCTCTTCCTTCTCTGCCCCTCTTCTCCCTGCCCTCTCTTCCTTCTCTGCCCCTCTTCTCCCTGCCCTCTCTTCCTTCTCTGCCCCTCTCCTCCCTGCCCTCTCTTCCTTCTCTGCCCCTCTTCTCCCTGCCCTCTCTTCCTTCTCTGCCCCTCTTCTCCCTGCCCTCTCTTCCTTCTCTGCCCCTCTTCTCCCTGCCCTCTCTTCCTTCTCTGCCCCTCTTCTCCCTGCCCTCTCTTCCTTCTCTGCCCCTCTTCTCCCTGCCCTCTCTTCCTTCTCTGCCCCTCTTCTCCCTGCCCTCTCTTCCTTCTCTGTCCCTCTTCTCCCTGCCCTCTCTTCCTTCTCTGCCCCTCTTCTCCCTGCCCTCTCTTCCTTCTCTGCCCCTCTTCTCCCTGCCCTCTCTTCCTTCTCTGCCCCTCTTCTCCCCTGCCCTCTCTTCCTTCTCTGCCCCTCTTCTCCCTGCCCTCTCTTCCTTCTCTGCCCCTCTTCTCCCTGCCTCTCTTCCTTCTCTGCCCCCTCCTCCCTGCCCTCTCTTCCTTCTCTGCCCCTCTTCTTCTCCCTGCCCTCTCTTCCTTCTCTGCCCTCTCCTCCCTGCCCTCTCTTCCTTCTCTGCCCCTCTCCTCCTGCCCTCTCTTCCTTCTCTGCCCCTCTTCTCCCTGCCCTCTCTTCCTTCTCTGCCCCTCTCCTCCCTGCCCTCTCTTCCTTCTCTGCCCCTCTTCTCCCCTTTCCCTGGCTCGCAGCCATTGCCGGCGATCTGCCGGACAGGGAGGATTATGGGAAAGCAGCAGTAATCTTGTCAGTCACGCCTGTCACTCTCATCACCCCCCCCCCCCCCACCCCACCTCCACATCAAGACGCTCCTCCCCCGCCCCCCCCCCCCCCCCCCCGCTTCTACGCCCCCTTCCCTTCCCGCATCCGCCTTCTCCCCCCTCCCCCCCCCCCCCTCACCCCGCCCCCTCCTGTCCTCATCTATCCTCCTTGACAGAAAGCTGCACGGAGATGGCGCATCACACCAAGGTTGACTCCTAACAAGTCAATGCCCTTTAGGGCATCACTCAAAGACACCCCACCTTCCTCCCTCCCCTCCCCCCCTTCCTCCATCCTCTCCTCTCCATCCTCACCCCACCCCCCCCCCCCCTGCCTCCCTCCCCCCCCCCCCCCCCCCCCCCCCCACCCCTCTTCACGTTCAATGCCTGACATGCCAGGGACGGATTTAGAGAAGGAGTTATGGAGCATTTTCGAAAGGGGAGGGAAGAAGGGGGGGGGGGGGGGTACTTTACTACACCTTCCGCTAGATCTTGACGGCTTATGGCCAGAGACCAACGCTGCGGTGAATTACCCCCCCCCCCCCCCCCCCCACCCCCACCCCACCCCAGAATAGCTTGGGCAGACGGACGAAGGGCGATTGCGACAGTGGTCGTGGTCAAGAGTGCAAGCAAGGCTTATGCTGTGGCAGGACTGGTGGCGGTAATCGTATGCCCTAAGCCTTTGGTTCCTGTAAGACGATTTGGGGGCTTTGGCCGGTACACGTCAATGTCGTTAAGTGGGAGTGCATAACGTTGCTGACGCTTCCATTGTGTGAAGAGTGCCGTGGTAACAATGCGTCGGAGTTGCAGGAGTATTTGCTGAGATCGGATCTTTTGTTTGTTTGTTTGTTTGTTTGTTTTGGTCCCTGACGGATTCGCTTGGGTTGAGGAATGATAGCGGATGAATATCGTTGTAGTCCGTTTGGGTATGTATGCACGCTTAGTGTAATGATTTTCATCTCCCAATGTCCTAGAACATGTTTTTAGGATAACTGTGAATAGGCGTCTCTCTCTCTCTCTCTCTCTCTCTCTCTCTCTCTCTCTCTCTCTCTCCTCTCTCCTCCCCCCCCCTCTCTCTCTCCTCTCTCTCTCTCTCTCTCTCTCTCTCTCTCTCTCTCTCTTTCTCTCTCTCCCCTCACAGATTTTACTTCTCTTTTTAGTCCGTGTTGGGTATGTGCGTTCAGTGTGATGATCTTCATTTTCAAATGCCAGAGAACAACATGTTTTTTAGGCTAACTGTGAATATGCATCTCTCTCTCTCTCTCTCTCTCTCTCTCTCTCTCTCTCTCTCTCTCTCCTCTCTCCTCTGTCTCTCTCTCTCTTTCCTCTCTCTCTCTCTCCTCTCTCTTTCTCTCTCTCTCTCTCTCTCTCTCTCTCTCTCTCTCTCTGTGTCTGTGTCTGTGTCTGTCTGTCTGTCTGTCTGTCTGTCTGTCTGTCTGCCTGTCTCTCTCTCTCTCTCTCTCTCAACACTAATTTTACTTTTTCTTATAAGAATGGAAAGGGACCAGCCGCCGTGGCGAAGTGGTTAGCGTCGCGGACTCCCGGCTGGGAGGTCGTGGGTTCGAATCCCATCCGAGTCATGTGGGTTTTTCTGCCCCGTCCGGCTCCTACCCAGAGTTGAGTTTGCTGCAGACTCAGTTGGGAAGACTGGGACCACACAGTCGAGTTTCATCCACTTAATGGATGCGTTTCTGAGAGTGTTGCTCAAATTCCCTGACCAACACTGCAGGTGCCTGTATCTCTCGGGCCCGGTTGACGCCGGGATATATTATGAAAGGAAGCGTAGAGTACAGCCCTGTCATGTAGTCTCAGACCGAAATGGAAATCCGTAGCATCATCTTAATCATCCTCATTCTCATCGATCAGCATTTTAAAAAAATGTCTCAAATTCTGTGGCCCTTCATGCCCTGCTCTCATGGTGACCTCAGTTTCGATGTCCTCTCCACGTCTGTGGTCTTGGTTTGGTTCCGTCGGGGTCACCGGTATCGGCGAGTCCATGGGGGCTGTCGTTGGACGGACGTGGTGGCGCCCTCTGGAGGGAGAGCTCACTCACGCCGGGTCCGCGACTAAGCAATTATTGTCGTCAGTAGGGGGCTTAGTAGGTGGTGTCCTGCGTATGTTAGATCAGAACAGGCGCCACTGAACACCACCGAAGTGACTCGGCAGCAGTGCAGTGTCTCCTCCGGTGGGTTGCCTCTTGACGACTTGACATTGACTGCCCCCTGTGGATTGTCGGTGCGGGGCTGCGGCGGGGCCGACCGGGCTGTGGCTGTGGACGGGGTGTCGGAATGAGCGGCGTGTGTGCACTGCCTCTGAGGTGGCGCAGAGGTTGGGACAGAAAAAAAAAAAAAAGAATGGAAAGGGTGCAGTTTTCAGGTTCATAACGTCGTGCACAAATTATTAACTTTTCATCTGTTTCATGTTTATGTCAATGGGCTAGAACACTATAACAATAAAATATCTATAGCCTTTCAGTCCTGCGCGCGCGCACCTACCCCCCCCCCCCCCCCCCCCCATACACACACACGTACACACACAGGGGGGGGGGGGGGGGGGCAGGCAGAGACAGACAGACAGAAAAGAGAACTGTGTGTTTGCTGAGGGAGAACCCACACACATACCATACCATACCATACCATACCATACCATGCCCTAACTTACCGTACCTTCCTACCAGACCAGACCGTACCAGACAGTCCTATACCATACCATCCCTTGCTATATTGTACCTAGACATTGGAAACACTTAGTGAATGCCTTTGTAAACGATCTAAACACGATATTTGTTAACGTCTCGTGTTCAAATTGACTGAGTTGTTCGTCTCTCTCTCTCTCTCTCTCTCTCTCTCTCCTCTCTCTCTCTCTTCTCTCCTCTTTGCTGTCTGTCTGTTTGCCGGTCTGCCGGTCTGCCTGTCTGTCTATCTGTCACTTTCTCTCTCTCTCTCTCTCTCTCTCTCTCTCTCTCTCTCTTTCTCTCTCTCTCTCTCTCTCTCCTCTCTCTCTCTCTCTCTCTCTCTCTCTCTCTCTCTCGTTTCATAACGCCCTTTCCATAAATTGCCCTGATGAATCTGGCAGAGCAGATGTGGTGAAAGCGGCCCCCTCTTCCTGGCAGAAAAAAGCTCAGTGTTATCAGCCAGACTGTTCTCTCTTGATGTCTTTCAAAAGCCTTTCTTCCGCTCTTCAGAGGCGTCCAGACTCTCTCTCCTCTCTCTCTCTCTCTCTCTCTCTCTCTCTCTCTCTCTCTTCTCTCTCTCTCTCTCTCTCCTCTCTCTCTCTCTCTCTCTCTCTCTCTCTCTCTCTCTCTCTCTCTCTCTCTCTCTGTGTGTGTGTGTGTGTGTGTGTGTGTGTGTGTCTGTCTGTAGCTGTCTGTGTCTGTGTCTGTCTGTCTGTCTGTCTCTCTCTCTCTCTCTCTCTCTCTCTCTCTCTCTCTCTCTCTCTCTCTCTCTCTCAACACTAATTTTACTTTTTCTTATAAGAATGGAAAGGGTGCAGTTTTCAGGTTCATAACGTTGTGCACAAATTATTAACTTTTCATCTGTTTCATGTTTATGTCAATGGGCTAGAACACTATTACAATAAAATATCTATAGCCTTTCAGTCCTGCGCGCGCGCACCTACCCCCCCCCCCCCCCACACACACACACACGTACACACACAGAGGGGTGGGGGGTGGGGGGCAGGCAGAGACAGACAGACAGAAAAGAGAACTGTGTGTTTGCTGACGGAGAACCCACACACATACCACACCATACCACACCATACCATACCATACCATACCATACCATGCCCTAACTTACCGTACCTTCCTACCAGACCAGACCGTACCAGACAGTCCTATACCATACCATCCCTTGCTATATTGTACCTAGACATTGGAAACACTCAGTGAATGCCTTTGTAAACGATCTAAACACGATATTTGTTAACGTCCCGTGGTCATATTGACTGTGTTGTTCCTCTCTCTCTCTCTCTCTCTCTCTCTCTCTCTCTCTCTCTCTCTCTCTCTCTACGGTCTGGCGTGAGTGAGCGTGCACTCGCAAGTGCACGTGTGCATATATACTTCTGCAAGATTGTGTGCATGGCAGCACGTGCGCGCATGGCTATCTGGTGATATGTGCGTCAATACTTTGCAGGTGCTTGCCATGTCTGTCTGGTGATGCGTGCGTCAATACTTTGCAGGTGCTTGCCATGTCTGTCTGGTGATACGTGCGTCAATACTTTGCAGGTGCTTGCCATGTCGAAGCCCCAGCACTAAGAGGGGAAAAAACAGTTTCTGTTCGTGTGTCTTAATACGTGGCCAACTGTTAACAGTGCTCTCACAACGCTCACACAACTGTCAGAAGATTTGACTGCGTGCGAAGGACTTCCAGCAACATGTATAATTCAGTCCAATTTTTTTTTAGCATGAAAACAAAAATAGAAGAAGCGCAAACCCATGTCGCCACGGGTTTTGTGCGATGTTGGCTTTGACTACAACAGAACAGAGTAAAACGCGCCACCCGGTACAGAAGTGATCGCACACTGTATTGTTCGTTTTTGTTTGTTGTTGTTTTTTTTGTTTTGTTTTTTATCTTTATGACTGTAAACCATGATATACACAGATCAAACTATGTGAAATGAATCTTCGTGTCGAGATCCGTGTCGCGAATGTGATTTGCGTTTTGATTCGTTTGTCACGTTTGATGTGGTTTTATAAGGTCGAGTGACATTTTAGACTGGTATTGTCTGTTATGGGAAAGGAAAGGAAGAGGTGCAGAAATTGGAGGTGAGGGTAGGGGGTGGGGGTCACATTGTATCTAACTGATTGTGCACTGCGGATTAATTATAAGATATTTCTTAACAGCCCGCTAACTTTCAGCGACCTTTTGAAGAAAGCAGTCATGAAAGCAAAAAAAAAAAAAAAAAAAGGGGGGGGGGGGGGGGGGGGAGTAGGAGAAAGTAAGAAAACGTACGGAAATGGGGGCCAGAACAGCTCAGTGGTAGAGCGCCGGACTGGGGGCCAGAACAGCTCAGTGGTAGAGCGCCGGACTCGTGATCTTGGTGATCCTGGGGTTGCGGGTTCGAATCTCCGCTCGGCCGTTTCGGTACAGGGGGATTTTTCCCTTGGGGAACATTGGTTCTGACTCCATTTCGCATACAGTCCTTCGAATGAGACTATAAACCGAGGTTCCGTATGTGAACACACGCAAAACATCTTGCACACACGTAAAAAATCCCATCACCAACTTTCGGAAGAGAAGGCCAGTTTGGCCGTTGGTATGGATGACACGTGACACATAGCATGCACCCTGCGTGAGAAATGGAAAGAATGAAGGAAGTAAGGAAGTTGAGTGAACGATATTGAACGATGTTGACTGGATGACACGGGAAACGACTGAATGAAGCGCCAACTGGCAGCTCTTCATTCGGCACTACCCAGGTAGGCAGCCCGTTGTGTAAACGAGTGTGGATTGTAAAGCGCTTAGAGCTTGGTCTCTAGCCGAGGATAGGCGCTATGTAAGTATTCATAACAATAACAATAATAATGATGATAAATGATAACTGTAGGAAAAAGGTAGGGGGAGATGGGAACTGATGGGAAATGGGGGAAAAGGGGTAGGGAAACTTACGAAGATGTAGAGGGAATAGTTAAATGTACAGCAGGAAGAAAAAGGTAGGAAAATAGGCAAATGCAGGAAAGGGCAGGGGGTAATATGGAAATGTGAGAAAAGATAGTGGGAGATCGAGAATTATAGAAAAAAGATAGGGGGAAATAGGGAAAATGTAAGAACAGGTAAGGGAAATAAGTAAACGTAAAGAAAGGTACGAAGCTGTAAGGAAATGTCGGTAAAGGTCAGGGGAAATAGGGAAATGTCGGAAAAGGTCAGGGGACGTAGGGACATGTCGGAAAAGGTCAGGAGAAGTAGGGACATGTCGGAAAAGGTAAGGGGAAGTAGGGACATGTCGGAAAAGGTCAGGAGAAGTAGGGACATGTTGGAAAAGGTCACGAGAAGTAGGGACATGTCGGAAAAGGTCAGGGGAAGTAGGAAAATGTCGGGAAGGGTCAGGAGAAGTAGAGAAATGTAGAAAAAGGTCAAGAGAAGTAGGAAATGTAGAAAAAAGTCAGGAGAAGTAGGGAAATGTAAGAAAAGGTCAGAAGAAGTACGGAAGTGTCGAAAAAGGTCAGGAGAAGTAGGGAAGTGTCGGAAAAGGTCAGGAGAAAGTAGGGAAATGTAAGAAAAGGTCAGAAGAAGTAGGGAAGTGTCGGAAAAGGTCAGGAGAAGTAGGGAAATGTACGAAAAGGTCAGGAGAGGTAGGGAAGTGTCGGAAAAGGTCAGGAGAAGTAGGGAAATGTACGAAAAGGTCAGGAGAGGTAGGGAAGTGTCGGAAAAGGTCAGGAGAAGTAGGGAAGTGTCGGAAAAAGTAGGGAAGTGTCGGAAAAGATCGTAGGAACTAGGTAAACGTAGGAACGTAATGGGGCAATATGCAAAAAAAAAAAAAAAATATGGAAATAAAGGAGACACAAGGGAAAACAGGAAAATTCAGGGGAAATACAAAAATGTGCGTAAAGATAGAAAGAAACAGGGAAATGTATGAACAGGCAAGGACAATAGGGAACGGTGGATAAAAGTAGTGAGATAGAGACGAACAGGAAAAGGAAGAAGGGTGATGAAAGTAAGGGGGGGGGGGGGGGGGGGGGGGGGGGGGGGGGGGGGGGGGGGGAAGCAACGGGATAGGAAATATAGGGTGGAGGTAGGGAAACATAGAAAAAGGTGGGGAAAGGGGGAAAAGAAAGAAAAGGGAGGAAAATGTTGCAAGAAGCAGGGTGAGGGAGGGGAACAGGAAAAGCAGGACGAGGTAGGGGAACATTAGGGGGATACAGAGTAGGAAAGTAGAAAAGTGTGGAAAAAATGGGGGAAATTTAGGGGAACAGGGAAAAAATGGTCAGGAGGAAATACAAAAACGTAGAAAAAGATGAAAGAGTACAGAGAAAATCGGGAACAGATAAGGGCGTAAACGAAACAGAAAGGGCAATAACGGAAAGTCGGGAAAGGCAGTGGAAAGACGAAAGAAAAAAAAAAATGGAAAGAGATAATGAAGTTAAAAAAAAAAAAAGCAAAAGGTCAGGGAGAAAACAGAAAAAGGTGGCGGGGATGGGTGGGGTGGGGGTGGGCAGGAGGAGCAAGATAGGAGAGGGGGGGGGGGGGGGAGGGAATGTGGAAACAAAGAAAAGTAGGGAAGGGGACAGGGGGGGGGGGGTGGAACAGTGGAGAAAAAGATAGGGGTTGTGGAAAGGCGGAAAGACGTCAGGAGACCAGAACAAGGAGGAAAAAATAAGGTATGAATAGAACAACAACAACAAACAAACCCCCTCTCTCTCTCTCCCCCTTCTCTCTCTCTCTCCCCCCTTCTCTCTCTTGTGTGTCGTTTTGTGTGTGTGGTGCCGTGCGTGCGTGCGTGCGTGCGTGCGTGTGTGTGTGTGTGTGTGTGTGTGTGGGTGTGTGTGTATTTGTGTATGTGTGTGTGTGTGTGTGTAAGAGAGAAAAAGAAAACCGAGCGAGAGAAACAGAGAAGCGAGGGGTGGATAGTGAGGAAGGGAATGCCAAACAAAATGATCGTATTACACGAGCGTGTTGCTTTTCCCTGTTGGGGTTTTCCTAATCTGTACGCCTTCTTTAAGGGCTCTCGCTCTCTCTCTCTCTCTCTCTCTCTCTCTCTCTCTCTCTCTCTCTCTCTCTCTCTCTCTC
>CM031617.1:23547148-23549648 GCA_018398815.1 Conus ventricosus | reverse complement strand
GGCCAGGAAAACTCCTCTACAGCTACAGTTTTAGGTGTTATTTGGCCAAGGATAACTCTTCTACAACTACAGTTTTTGGTGTCATTTGGCCAGAGATAACTCTTCTACTGCTACAGTTTTGGATGTTATTTACCCAGGGATAACACTTCTACTGCTATAGTTTGGGTGTTATTTACCCAGGGATAACACTTCTACTGCTATAGTTTGGGTGTTATTTACCCAGGGATAACACTTCTACTGCTATAGTTTGGGTGTTATTTACCCAGGGATAACACTTCTACTGCTATAGTTTGGGTGTTATTTACCCAGGGATAACACTTCTACTGCTATAGTTTGGGTGTTATTTACCCAGGGATAACACTTCTACTGCTATAGTTTGGGTGTTATTCGACCAGGAATGAATCTTCTACTGCTACAGTCTTTAGTTATCATTTCGCTAGGGCCACCTCTTCTACTGCTACATTTTTGTGTTATTTGGCCAGAAGCAACTCTTCGGCTGCAGAGGTTTGGCTAAAAGGTTGCTCTGGACAACTTGTCCACTGCTATGGTGTTTGTTACATTTAGGTTAAGGACAACTCTTTCGCGGCTACGGTTTGTGGTACAATTTTGCCGTAGTCATTTCTTCGGCTGCTATGGGTCTTTTTTGTCTTTTTTTTTTTTTTTTGCATAGTTTTGTTTTGTTTTTAGAATTTAACGGTACACAACTCTTTGGCTCTTACAGGTTTTTTGTATTGTTGCGCCATAGACAATGTTGCAGTAGACATTCCTTCCCGCTGCTATGGTTTTTGGTACAATTGTGCTGCAAATAACCCTTTGCCCACT
Source organism: Conus ventricosus (assembly GCA_018398815.1). Taxonomy (NCBI): domain Eukaryota; kingdom Metazoa; phylum Mollusca; class Gastropoda; order Neogastropoda; family Conidae; genus Conus; species Conus ventricosus. Next base: position 23,548,826 of record CM031617.1, on the reverse strand, counting down.
AAGATCTGAGTTACAACGTGTACAGGGATACGTCTTCCCATGGGTTTTGGTGCAGTTTGGCCACAGACAGCTCTTCTCTTGCTAGAGTTCTGGGTACAAACTGACCAGACTGCAAAGACAATGCTGTGGTTTTGGGTACAAATTGGCCAGAGTGCAGAGAGAATGCTGTGATTTTGGGTACAAATTGGCCAGAGTGCAGAGAGAAGGCTGTGATTTTGGGTACAAATTGGCCAGACTGCAGAGAGAAGGCTGTGATTTTGGGTACAAATTGGCCAGACTGCAGAGAGAATGCTGTGATTTTGGGTACAAATTGGCCAGACTGCAAAGACAATGCTGTGATTTTGGGTACAAATTGGCCAGACTGCAGAGAGAATGCTGTGATTTTGGGTACAAACTGACCAGACTGCAAAGACAATGCTGTGATTTTGGGTACAAATTGGCCGGACTGCAGAGAGAATGCTGTGATTTTGGGTACAAACTGACCAGACTGCACAGACAGCTCGTCAAAGGTTAGGGTTTGTAATACAGTTTGGCCAGACTGCAAAGGCAACTCGTCCAAGGTTAGGGTTTTTTTTGTTGTACAACTTGGCCAAGACTGCAAAGACAACTCATCCAAACGCTAGGGTTTTGGAGCAGTCTGGCCAGATTGCAGAAACAGCTCTTCCAGGACCATCGTTTTGCTAACGTTTCCATAAACAACGAGCCTGCGAGTCATGAGATGTCGATTCCTTGTCCCAGCCGACAGAACAAGCGCCAAGGCCAGTAGTACTGAACTAAGAGTTGAAATGCCGAGCCGGCGGAAAAGCTCTGGCGAGTTCAGGCTGTGAACGTCGCACCTACAGACTATGGTTTCCGAGGTCAACAGTCTGTCTGCAGTAAAAACGAAACAAACAAAACAATGTCTGTCTGCAGCATCACCGTCTATGCTGCTGTTAATGTTTGACGTTTTGTAACTGACTATTAGTTCAAATCAGGATATATAAAAGTTGGCGGGAGGGGGGGGGGGGGGGGGGGTCAAAATGGGCTAGTCCAAAACTGAACATTTTCAACTATACCTTTTGAAGATAGAGACGATGAAGGTTTGTTTTTTGTTTTGCCGTATGAATTCTATCTTCCTAACTAAAAGAATATGGGGCTGCTGATGAACAACAAAAAAAAGAAAGAAAGAACAGAAAGAAAGAAGAAAAAAAGAGAAAAAAAAAACAACCCAGACCTGTGGTGCCACTACATTGCACTTAAGGGGCCGTCAAGAGGAGACTATTTGCAGAAAATGTATGTTCCCTTCTGTCGGAGCTGAAAAGTTCTCGTGTGTTTTTCATTGGCGCCGCTCTTCAGAAGCCATTTGCTGTGCTTAGGAATCAGCGAGGGAGGTGTTAGTTTTAAATGGCTGACTTGCGCCCCCTTTTCCTGGCTGGCGTGTGTGTGTGTGTGTGTGTGTGTGTGTGTGTGTGTGTGTGTGTGTGTGTGTGTGTGTGTGTGTGTGTGTGTGTATGTGTGTGTGCCTGTAGTGTGTGTGTGTGTGTGTGTGTGTGTGTGTGTGTGTGTGTGTGTGTGTGTGTGTCTGTCTGTCTGTCTGTCTGTCTGTCTGTCTGTCTGTCTGTCTGTGTCTGTGTGCGTGTGTGTATGTGAGTGAGTGAGTGAGTGCGTGCATGCGAGCGTGCGTGTGTGTGTGTGTGTG
>CM031617.1:23534648-23539648 GCA_018398815.1 Conus ventricosus | reverse complement strand
GACAGACAACAGACAGACAGACAGACAGACACAGAGGAGGACAGACAAACAACACAGAGACAGGAGGGAACAAAACATACAACAGACAGACAGACAGAACGGGAACAAGACAGTGCAGACGAAACAGACAGACAGGGACTACTTACAACAGACAAAAAGCAGGACAGACAGTCAGAGACGGAGAGACAGACAGACAGGCAAGACAACAAGCAGACAGACAGAGAGAGAGAAGAGAGACAAGGAGACAGGAGACAGACAGGAGACAGCAGAGAGAGAGACAGAGAGAAGAGAGAGAGAGAGAGAGAGAGAGAGAGAGAGAAACAGACAGACAGACAGAGAGCAGACAGAGACGGAGAGAGATGGCAGGCAGCAACAGACAGACAGGCAAACAGACAGACAAACAGACAGACAGAGAGACAGAAGAGAGGAGAGAAACAGACAGACAGACAGACAGAGACAGAGACAGAGAGAGGCAGGGTGAACGGGTGCAGGAGAAATACAGAGAAGGGAAGCGAGGCGAGTCACGCTACGTTGATTGTCCAGCCTGCCGCAACTGCCCATCCCCAGCGCCCTCTGTGTTATCACAGCTGATGTGTGGCCGAGCATGTACACCGACGATGCCCTCCCTCATTAGTCCACTAATGAAGCCCAGCTCACGTCACTGTGCCCATCTGTTACCTTGCTGACCGCAGGTACGTCCATCGACTTCAACACTTGTCTGTGGTACGTCTTGTAAATCGTCAGCAAGGCAAAAGAGTGGAAGAAGAAAAGTTACGGGGTTAATTTGCCGTTTGGGGAGAAAAAAAAGCTGACTTTCAAGCAAAGACCACCGTCATTGGAGCGAGAGAATGTGGCCGTTTTAAAAGACGGTATCTGGAGTTCATTTGACGGAAAGAAACACAACTTCCTTTTCCGTTTTTGTACTCCCAGTTCTTATAGAAATGCTGTGTGTGTGTGTGTGTGTGTGTGTGTGTGGTGTGTGTGTGTGTGTGTGTGTGTGTGTGTGTGTGTGTGTGTGTTGTGTCTGTCTGTCTGTCTGTCCGTTCGTGGTCAAAATGTGTTCCACTCGCTCCAGACAAAACTACTGGGCCGATCTTTCTGAAAATTTGTAGGTATGTTCATTATGGGTCACAGATGATGGCCGATGTTTACAGTTTATAGCTGTTACTAACGGCTATAACGGCCCAAAAACGGGTTTTACTCTTTATGAAATAGCTCACGCGTATTCAAGATAAACTGGCAGTACTTTGCATCTTGCTTTTCTTTTCTGGTCACAAAGCCTTCAAAAGTATTTAAAATTATGAAGTGCAGATTATCATTTTTTATAGATCCCTGAAAACGTTCCTATGTCTCAAACCCTATGAACAGTCTGTGAGTTTCTGACAATTTTTTTTTTTTTCCGATTCTTGGCATTGGAGCTGCATTGTCAAAACATGCGGCTCTCTTGATTCTAGTTTGTAGCCTGATATTTTTAAGAAGTCCGGTTTACATTGGGAAAAACCAGCTGGGTTTGTTTTTTTTTTATGTACAAAAACGAGTAGGTTTAGATGATCACAGAAGGAGTTTCTGGGCCGCCGTTGTTAGCTCTTTGTGGTTGAAGCTCCGTCATTTTTTGTTTCCTTTTTGTTGTTTTTTCTTGGTTGTTGTTGTTTGTTTGTTGTTGTTCGGTTGTTGTGACTGTGTGGCTGCTGCTGCTTTTTGCCCCCATTTTTTTGTTTGGGCCATTGCCATATTTCTAGAAGCCAATCACACCCACGCCGCTCTTCAGTTTATCTGTTACTCCCCCCCCCCCCCTTACACCCAGACGTGCCCAGCCCGCGCAGCCTCGGCACGGCCATCCATTAGGGAGCGCAGTCAATGTCAAGTCGTCAAGAGGCAACACCCACCGGAGGAGGACACTTGTTGTTGCACTGCCGCCGTTGTCATTTGATGGTGTTCAAGTGGACACATGTACGGTCCAAGCATATGTAGGACACACCTATAAGCCTCTCCTGCCGACAATAATGCTCAGTCGTGCGAGCGAGACTCTGTCCGATTTCCCCTTGTTGAACAGACGTCATAAATAGCTGGGCGCGCTTGCTGCCACATCCCATCCTTAACGTGTCAATGCGTCAATGTTCCTATCTTCCGGAAAAGGGAAAAATGAAAGCGCCACCAGACTTCCTTCACGAACAATGTTAAACATCTTCACTTCCCTGGACAATTTACACTCTTCAGGACAATGAACAATAACACACCACCCATAACTCCACACGATAGTGCATCCGGACACCGAATGGAATCGCCCCTAGCAGAAATGTGACCACAGTGCCAGGAACAAGGGAAGGAGGACATCCTAAAAACCAAAGGAGACATCTAAAAACCAGATGTGGTCATCTTATGGCCCGAGAAGTGGAAAACCGAAATAGTGTTATGTGATGATGTACAGCATATGACATTAGCCTCATCCTTCACCATGGGCCTGACTAACTAAAAATAGATCAGTCATATATTGATAGGGAGAACGACCCGGAAAAAGAAGGTTAGTTCTAGCTTTCAGGGGACTGTTTCCGGCGTGGGTTCCGATATTGGTTTTTTTCTGCGATCTGGGTCCTTGAAGGAACTTCGGTGGTTCTGTTTTGCGGTTTGCCTCAGCCAGTGCTTTCTTTGGTGGCCGTAGTAAGTCCCATGAATCTGTGGTCACGATCTGTTCCGGGTGAGGTGGTCTTGTTTCCCTGGCTTCAGGATTCGTGTCAATTTCTCCCCCCCCCCCCTTTCCCCCCCCCCCACCCTCCCCCCCGTTTCCCCCTTTCGATGTTCAAAGGCCTCCCCCCCCCTTCCCCCCTTTCCCCTTCTCCCCTCAACCCCCCCCCCCCCCTCACCCCCCCCCCCCCCCCCCCCCCATTTCACCTCAACAACTTGGTCTGAGCGGTTTTGGTGTTGTTGTGTGTGGTTGTTTGTTTGTTTTCATCAGCGTGCGTAGCACACTTCTGGGAGGAGAATTCTGGTTGGTAAGCTTCAGTGGATAAGCAGCTTGACTCTCTAAGAATTTCGCGTGCCCCGCCGCCCCCCGCTACCCGCCCCCCCCCCCTGTGCCCCCCCTCCCCCCCCTGTCTTGTCCGGCCCCTCTTCCGGCTGGCTCCTCTCTGTCTCTCTCTCCTCTCTCTCTCTCTTCTCTCTCTCTCTCTCTCTCCCATCTCTCTCTCTCTCTCTTTCCGTCTCTCCCCCTCCCCCGCCCGTCTCTCTCTAGCCCCCCTCTCTGGGCTGACGGGTCTCTTTCTCCCCTCCCCGCGCTCGCCCATCTCTTTCTTCTCTGTCTCGTCTTTCCTACGTCTCTCTTTCTCGACGTCCTCTCTCTTTCTCTTCTCTCTATCTCTGCCTCGCTCTCCTCTCTCTGCGCCTTATCTCGATAGCTCTCTCGCTGCTCTTATTAATCTAGCTCCCCTCCTCTCCCCCTCCCCCTCTCTCTCCCTCCCCATTTCTCTCTCTCGTCTCTCCCTCTCTCTTCTCTCTCTCTCTCTCCCTCCCTCCCTTCTTCCCTCTCTCAGGTATACTTAATGATGCTTGCCGTCTCTCTGTTGAGGGCATAGGGAAATGGTAGGGGGGCGGGTGGAGGAGGCGGGGATGGGGGTGGGGGAGAGAATCGGGTGCACATTCGCAACTAATTCCCGCAAATATTATTGCCTGGACATCACGCTGACTGGTTTCCTTTTTTCCCCAAAACTGACTTCCAAACTCTCTTCTTAGTGAAGCCCTAGGGAATATAATGAAGGTGCTGTGTGTCGGGGCGGGGGGGGGAGGGGGGGGGGGGGGGGGGGAGGGGGTGTCGCATGGGGTTGTCGGCACCTGGCACCCAGGGCAGCCAGGTGCGAGAGGTGGGGGAGGTGGGTGGGGGATGGAAGGATTGAGGAAGAAGGAGGGAGGGGGGGTTGGGAGTGGTGGTGGGGGGGGTGGGGGGGGGGGTTCGCGGGTGGGGTTTCATTCAGTCGGGTTTCAGGGGTTCTGGTGAGGTGCAGGGGGGGTTCCAGTCCCTGGTTCACTGACGCTATCCCATTCTACCCCCCCCCCTTCCTATAGTCCACATCTAGTCTCCCAATCTCCCACCATGTCTTACACCATTCCAGGTATCGTTCCCTTTCATCGATTGTCCTAGTAGAGATCTAGAATAGAGACCTCTAGAAACAAAAAATATTTCAACAGAAATCAGGTCAAAAAAAGCTTCAATTTCAGGTCAACCACGTGTTAGTTCTTTTCTTTTTTTCTCTGTCACTCTTTTTTTTCAAGCAACACGCTTGATTTATCAAACCGCCACACTACTGTGCAAAGTATGTTATTGGTTCAAGTCAGGCCAACTCAACGTCAGATCAAAAAATTCTAATCACAAAACCCGGAGGGGTAGGGGGAATACTACAACAAGATTCCAGGAAAAACCAACGTCGAAAAAGCAACTAAAACATGAGTGAAATTGCAGTAAAGTACTGCATGGCTTTTTAAACACCCACACACTCACACACTCAACTCACACACACACACACACACAAACACACACATACACACACACGCACACCGCCACGCAACTCTCTCTCTCTTCTCTCTATCTCTCTCCCTCTTCTCTCTCTCTCTCTCTCCTCTCTCTCTCCTCCTCTCTCTTCTCGCTCCCCTCTCCTCTCTCTCTCTCTCTAACTGTGCGAAGGAGGAAATATTTTGCAAGTATGAATTAGTAGACCAGCGCCGCAACAGCAAAAAACAATCAGGAAAGAAACGGCCCTGTCTTTGTTATCTGTAGCAACAGTTGCCATCACTTTACAAGTAACAACACGATACACACCCTACAACCTCTGTCATTTGCAAAACAAATTCATAAGGATTTAACACCATTAAGTTTTTACAGTGTGGTAAACAAAATTACCTACTTTGACTAATCTTGATTGTTTTTTTTTTTTTTTTTGACCAACAGCAAATCCAGAAATTTTGAATGTCAGGGTTGCTTCTTACAATAATAGTGTTCAGGTTACTTCCCA
>CM031617.1:23527148-23532148 GCA_018398815.1 Conus ventricosus | reverse complement strand
TTCTCTCTCTTTCAAGTCTCGTCGGAGACGTTTTGGAATCTATCACCACTCTCTCTCTCTCTCTTCCACTCTCTCTCTCGCTCTCTCTCTTCAGTTTCGTTGGGCCGTTAATGAACTCTCTCTCTCTCTCTCTCTCTCCTCTCTCTCTCTCTCTCTGTCACTCGGGGTATGTCGTGGAGGGAAGGGACTAGCGCACAGCCCCGTAAACACCCTCACAGCTTGCTTACAATCTCATTCTTATTCACTGCATTCGTCACATCAGCCCCTAGTAAAGTCTTTTTTAACTTATACACATGATATAGAACACAAACATCCATGATATAGAGTAATAAATAAAACATTCTCTCTTTCCTTGAACTTCACAAAAACCTTTATCTAAATCAAATTAACTAACCCGGGTATAAACATAGATTTTACTTTCCTGGCCAGGTGATTAAACTATTCACGAATCACTGTTCTTTTCTTTCTTTTTTTTTCTTTGTTTCTTTTTCACTTTCACTATCACAAGCGCAACACAACGCTGGCACTGGTCAGGTTTTGACTGCTGGCCACTGGTCAGGTTGGACTGTGGCATGGGTAGGTTAGACTGTGGCGTTGGTCTCGGGTTGGACTGTTGATGAAGTGGCATGCCAGGTATGAGGTCGAACCCCGGTTCAGATGGAAACAGTGGACTATATGAATCGATCTGTTCTCCTTTCTTTTTTTCCTGCATTAACGCATTGCCTTCTCTCTCTCTCTCTTCTTGTCTGCTTATCAAATGGACATGGTTGCTTTTTGTTCTGATTTCGTTTTCTTTTTTTTTTCTCTTCATCCGTTGGGCAACACTCTCTCTTCTTCAACATCTCTCCCTTGTCCTCCTCTGCAGACTTATCTGGTGCATTATGCTCAAGCGGTTTCTTCACACTCTCATCTCTCTGCCTTTTCTCTCGATGAGAGACTATTCAGAACCTCTCTTCCTCTCTCTGTCCGGTTCTTTTCTCTCCTCTGTCTTTTTTTCTCACCTCCATCTTCTGATCAATCAATCCCATGTGTCAAAGGGTGTGAGCACATTGGTCAGTATTTTTACCGCCTGTACCCCAAAAGTTACCTCCTTAATTCCATTGGATGTCATTCGCTTAGTCATTCTGCTGGGCCTTGCTCTATGTGGTGGCAAAGGTGTCTTAATTATTAGCTTGATTTACCCCCACCCCCAACAATACCTTCTACTTCCTACTTTAGCTGGCGGTTGTCTGGCTTTGGACCTGTGGACACTTGGTCGTAAATTGGCTAGATCAGTCTGGCCCAGACGTTTGCGATCGTTGGCCAGGACACCTATTGAGACGTTGTGTCAGCACTCGATGTACTACGGGGACGGTGCTGTCTCCGTGGAGGATTAGGATTATCTCCTCGCTGTGGCGCCCAAATTGGCTGAGGCGATGCTTGAGGGCGTCGCCCCGCCACTGAGGCCGTCTACCTGGCGCCCCAGGATATTTGAATTGGAGCTTATGTCCAAACAATCTGGCTGGCGACTAACCACGAATTCGGTTTTCTATTTTTGTCCGTGACACTCTCTCTCTCTCTCTCTCTCTCTCTCTCTTCCAGTCTCGCCGGGCCGTTATGAACTCTCTCTCTCTCTCTCTCTCTCTCTCTCTCTCTCTCTCTTTTCCAGTCTCGTCGGACCGTTATGAACTCTCTCTCTCTCTCTCTCTCTCTCTCTCTCTCTCTCTCTCTCTCTCTCTCTCTCTTCCAGTCTCGTTGGGCCGTTATGAACTCTCTCTCTCTCTCCTCTCTCTCTCTCTCTCTCTCTCTTCCAGTCTCGCCGGGCCGTTATGAACTCTCTCTCTCTCTCTCTCTCTCTCTCTCTCTCTCTCTCTCTCTCTTCTCTCTCTCTTTCCAGTCTCGTCGGGCCGTTATGAACTCTCTCTCTCTCTCTCTCTCTCTCTCTCTCTCTCTCTCTCTCTCTCTCTCTCTCTCTTCCAGTCTCGTCGGGCCGTTATGAATTTCTCTCTCTCTCTCTCTCTCTCTCTCTCTCTCTCTCTCTCTCTCTCTCTCTCCCCTCTTCCAGTCTCGTCGGGCCGTTATGAACTCTCTCTCTCTCTCTCTCTCTCTCTCTCTCCCCTCTCTCTCTCTCTCTCTCTCTCTCTCTCTCTCTCTCTCTTTTCCAGTCTCGTCGGGCTGTTATGAACTCTCTCTCTCTCTCTCTCTCTCTCTCTCTCTCTCTCTCTCTCTCTCTCTCTTCCAGTTTCGTTGGGCCGTTATGAACTCTCTCTCTCTCTCTCTCTCTCTCTCTCTCTTCTCTCTCTCTCTCTCTCTCTCTTCTTCCAGTCTCTTTGGGCCGATATGAACTCTCTCTCTCTCTCTCTCTCTCTCTCTCTCTCTCTCTCTCTCTCTCTCTCTCTCTCTCTGGGGACAGTGAACTGCCGTCCTAATAGCGGTTGTTTTGTTTTGACCTCTGGTGATCACAGAAAATTGTGGCAGACATAGACAGAGTTGTATTTTCAGTTTCTGCACACAGGTGTGTGATCAACAATGCCTTCGGCTGCCATTCACCTGAGATCAGTTTGTGGCCACATTCTGCCTGTATACCTCGCCTTTATTTCTATGGCAAAGAGGGCTAAAGAAAAGGCAGCCTTCCGTATCGCCATTGTGTTACTTCGACCAAAGATAGCACGCCTTACAGTATGGGCGTACTATCTTTGCTTCGACACAGACTACCTTAGGACTGCTCCTGACTTGTGTGTTCTGGGGCAGTTTGCTCCTTCGGTATGGTGACATCGAATCGAATCCAGAACCCAACCCCCCAGCAAGGAATCCACGCGCCAGACACGACTCCATGAAGAATCGATCCCCGGAGAGTCGTCTGGAAAGGACCAACGACTCTCACTCTTCTGGATCTCTCACCACAGAACCCACGCTCCGTGAATGTATTGTTCGACCACTGCACAAAATGGCGACCTGAATAATCCTAATAACTACAGTGGATCGAGTTTCGTTAAGTGATGCTAGCAGTAAACTATATAGCTCTGTTATCAATAACAGGCTACAGGAATGGGTTAAAGATAATACTATTACTGACGAATATCAGGCAGGTTTAAGTGCAATTTATCTAAATGCGGATCATATATTTACTTTGATGGCTTTTGTAGAGAAACTATTTTCTCCAAATCGTAAGTTGTATGTTGCTTTTATTGACTTTGAAAAGACATTTGGCTCTGTTAAGAGAACTACTCTTTGGCCTATCCTTTTAAAAGCCGGGTTTGTTCATGGAAAACTGCTCAGATGTTTAATAAGCATGTGGTCCTGTGTGAAACCTACAGTTCGGTGTGGGGGTAATTTGACTGACTACATTCAATGTACATCTGGTATTAAGCAGGGGGGGGGGGGGGGTGCAGCCCTGTTTTGTTCTCTCTTTTCTTCACCGAGTTAACGTCAGAGGTTGTTAAACAACACACACCACACACACACACACACACCACACACACACACAACACACACACACACACACACAGTTCACGGTTCACTTGTGATACTCTTGAATTATTTGTCTTGCTCTTGGTAGACGATGTTTTGATGTCTGAAACTGTTACAGGCTTGCAAACTCAATTTATTTTTTTTTTTTTTTGGGTCTGCAGCTTTCCTTCAGTTAAGAATAAACATGTCAAAAAGCAATCTAATTGTATTTAGAAAGGGTGCCTTTTTAGGAGTTAGAGAAAGATGCACTTGTAATAGAATGTTGATGCCTGTAGTGAATGTATATAGATATTTAGGAAGAATTATCTCAACCAAGTTAAGCTTCACTTTAGCGTGCAAAGATCTAGCCAGTAGAGCCAAGCGTGCATTACTATGTATTATGCAACGGTTATCAACATCAGAAAACCCGCCTTTGAAACTGCTAACAAAGCTGTTTGACTCTCAGGTACAGCCTATGGCTCAGTATGAAGCTGAATATTGCGTTGTTATGATTCTGCTGCCTAATGTGAAAATGTTCACTTGTTTGCGTTGAAAATGTTTCTCGGGATGAACATGCGTACACCAATGATTTAGTCTATGGCGAAGTAAACAGGTATCCAATATATCTTAATTCTGCGACAAACTATATACGTTATGGTTTGAAAATAACCAAATGGAAATCTCAAGGATGCCCAGGAAAGCGTATAATGTGCTATATGATCTAGATGCAAGAGATGAAAGATACTGGGTTTCAAACATAAGGATTAAATTATACGAACATGGTTTTTGTTACGTTTGGCAACAACAGAGTGGTGGGGACATAAATGGATTTCTTCGGACATTCCGGAATAGACTGATGGATTGTAGATGGCAAGAATAGTCATATCATGTTGAAGAAAGTGAGCGATTTACTTTATATAGACAGTCCAGTTCTGTGCATTATGTACCAGTGTATTTATCAGTTAAAACGGACAGTCATTTAAGATATATTATGACAAAGTTTAGGCCAGTATTTCTTATCATTTTGTTCGTAGTTATCGTCATAGGAAGCATAGTAAACTGGATCTAATATGTCCACTATGTAGAAGTGCCGAAGAAAATAAAGTTAATTTCGTGCTTTGTTGTCCCAGGTTGAATGACCTCGGGAATCCGTCAATTCATCACAAATGTGTATAAGACCCTTTTCTTTTCGACTCTCATTACTTATAGCATCTACAAACGAAATTATTATTATTAAACGTTTTGCTATATTTTTGTACAAGGCATTTAAAATTTGAAGGATAGTATGCAGTTAGGTGTTGATTTTGTTGTGTATTGCTTAATGTCTACTTTGTTAATTTATTGTCGCATAACTTTGGATTCTTCTTTTTTTCCCTTCTCTAAATGTTTTGTTCAAACACCCCCTTCATTAGGGACCATGGCCTAAATGAATAAACTATCCGAACCCCACCTCACTCTCTCTCTCTCTCTCTCTCTCTCTCTCTCTCTCTCTCTCTCTCTCTCTCTCTCTCTCTCTCTCGATCGCTCCCTCTTCCGTCTCTCTTTCTTCCTTCTCTCTCTCTCTCTCTCTC
>CM031617.1:23514648-23522148 GCA_018398815.1 Conus ventricosus | reverse complement strand
TGTTCAGTTGCCAGGGCTGCCCTCTCAAGTCACTGCGTATGCCGGCTGTCCGTTGTGTAGTGAAGAGAGCCCATTGCCCGTGTGTATGGCCTCATGTGGTCTTTGCCTGCATGGTACCACCGTGTGTGTGGTTCGCACCTGACAGCTTGGAACTGTAGCACGTGCAGTGTGGTCATAGACAGCTAATAACCGTGCACAGGAGGAAGACGGAATCAGAGCCACGGAAGTGGTGAATGCCTTTAAAAGAAGTCAGCAGAAATCCAACTAGCGAAAGGCCAAGATTGTTATCTTCCTCGTTTATATCTTTGGGAAATTTGCCCAACGGGGCCAGTGGCCCTTCAGCACTTGTTGTTTGCAAACTGAGGTCTTTGTGGAATCCTGTAGGTAGTGAGAGCTGTCCACGATGAAAACACGAACAAACTCTGTACAGTAAAACTAACGGGTGGAGGTGTGCGGATATGGATATCCTGTCCCACACAATCACGTGTTGGAGAGTAAAACTTCTGACAGTTCTCCTGACCAGTCAGAGAGCATGACTCTATGTGGTGCCTGAGGAAAAGCAATAACATAATCAGAAAATAGAATGATTTTCCCTTAAACTTCCGCCCCTTGAAGACAACAACAAACATGATCTGGATTGTATCGGGTGACTGTTGGACAGCTTGTGAAAAGTGTGCCCGTCAGTGAGTGACTGCGGCCTCCTTGTGAAGGGAGAGGGGCAGACAACTACTCACTGAGGTATCCTTATGAAGGGAGAGGGCAGACAACTACTCACTGAGGTATTATTATGAAGGGATAGGGGCGGAAAATTACTCACTGAGGTATCCTTATGAAGGGATAGGGGCAGACAATACTCACTGAGGTATCCTTATGAAGGGATAGGGGCAGACAAATCATATTACCAGGTACTGCCGTCTGTCTTGCCTTCTTCTGGACGGGGCAGGAAAAATCATCTACACTGAACGATATCACGATAAAAATTCCAAACATCGTTCTAGTTTGGGGCCGGAATACTCCGTTGGTACAGCACCGGACTCGTGATCCTCGCAATCCTGGGATTGCGGGTTTGATTCTCCGCTGAGCCGGTTCGTTATTAGGGAATTCATTTCTTCGGAGTTAGAATTGGTTCTGACTCCATTTCCCAATGAGTCCATCGAATGAAGACTATAAGCCGAGTTTTTGTGTGTTAACGCATACGAAACATCTTGTACACGTGTAAAATCCCATCACCTGCTACCGGAGGACAATGCTTGTTTGGCCGTTGGTATGGAAAACACGTGCACACATAGCATGCACAGAAAGAATGAAAGAATGAATTATTTAAATGATTGCTGACAGACTGAATGACGCGGGAAACTACTGAATGTAGTTTCAGCAGGCAACTCCTCAATCAGCTCTACCCAGGTAGTCCGCCCGTTGTGTAATGACAGCTTGGATTGTTAAAGCGCTTAGAGCTTGGTCTCAAACGGGGGATAGGCGCTATATAAGTACTCTTGATAAATAATAATATAATAATGATAGTAATAATGATAATAATAACAATTGTAATGATAACAACAACAATAATAACAGTGATGATGATAATGATGAAAATAATGACATCAACAGTGATAATGATAAGACAATTTTTAATAATAATAATAATAATTTATAATAATAATAATAATAATAATAATATGGTTTGTGGCCTCCGAATCTGCACGCAACAGTTTGCATTCGGTAGAGGACATTGTGGCCGTTGTGTACCATTTCATCCGTGTCTCGGTGTGTCGTGACAGGTGATACATTAAAAAAAATGAAACAGACCGCAGGAGCACTGAAAACAAGACAAAAGTACAAGTAAAGAGACACAAGAATGTGTAAAGTAACATATGTTTCATATACAATATTAGACAGAAAGAAAACATAAACATGTTTTCTTCTGACATTGTTTTGTCCATCGAGACGACGAAGACCATCTAGTCATCCTGGTCGGGGTGAGTGCATAGATGGCTGGTCAGGCCGATGTGCCCCAGAAAGATCTATCACTTACGGACAGGGGATGGTGGCAGCAGCTGAAGATCTGTGACACTTGTCTTCCTGATCATCTGCGCTGCTCAGCTGCAGCAATTCTGTTGCTTTCACAGGTCTCTGCACCTTTGCGGACAGCTGATCGCACCCGTCTCTGTCCTGGGCAGTCTGCTCCCATGTTGTGTGGCTGATGTTGAACGCCTTCAGGAAGGATTTGAGGTCTCTGAAACGCTTCCTCTGGCGTCCATGAGAGCGTTTGCCGGTTGCAGTTCGCCAAACAATAGTTTTGTTGGCAGCAGATGGTCTGGCATGCGAACTACGTGACTGCCCAGGGATAAACACACAATGCGCAGAACAACACTTCTGCCCAGACAGTCGTCAGCAGAGGACGAGAAGGTCTGGAAGAGGAAGCGGACGTCAGCACAGCACAGACAGCTGGGAGGAGGAAAAAGGAAAGGAGCACAGACAGCTGGGATGAGGAAAAAGGACAGGAGCACAGATAGCTGGATGAGGAAAAAGGACAGGAGCACAGACAGCTGGGATGAGGAAAAAAGGACAGGAGCACAGACAGCTGGAGGAGAAAAAAGGAAAGGAGCACAGACAGCTGGGATGAGGAAAAAAGGACAGGAGCACAGACAGCTGGGATGAGGAAAAAGGAAAGGAGCACAGACAGCTGGGATGAGGAAAAAAGGACAGGAGCACAGACAGCTGGGAGGAGAAAAAAGGACAGGAGCACAGACAGCTGGGAGGAGGAAAAAGGAAAACACCGAACGATCTGGTATATGGAGAGACCAATAGATACCCTATACATTTAATTTCAGTGGTAAAGTGTATTTGTTACTGGCTAAGAATAACACAAATGGAACAACACAGATTGCCATACAAAGCCTACACTATGCTTTTAGAGTTAGATAACAGGGGAAAGAAAAATTGGACCTCTAATTTAAGACTAAAATTGTATGAATTCGGATTTGGTTTTGTATGGGAAAACCAGGGTGTTGGTGATGTAAATAGTTTTATTCGTGTTTCGGCAAAGATTGATTGACTGTAGTTGGCAGAGGTGGAACTCGCATGTTGAAGACAGCTCTAGGTTTTCTATTTACAGACTGTTAAATCCTATGCATTGCATTCCTACCTATTTGTTAATGGCTATTAATAAACATTTGAGACATGCTGTGACAAAGTTTACATTGGGTATTTCAGATATCTTTGCACATTCTCAACGATATAGAGTTGTAGGTGATCGTATGATTTTTTGTCCATTGTGTCACGAATCGCAGGAAAATGAAGTTCATTTTTGTTCTTTCATGTCCAGAATTAAGTGATTTAAGACAACATATATCCCTCCTAAATACTTTAGACATCCATCCTTGTTTAAACTAATCTTGTTAATGGCATCGACAAATGATAAAATAGTGAAACAGTTTGCTGTTTATTTGTACAGAGGTTTTAAACAGCGTAACTCTATGTTAGCTTAAAGTTGCTTACATCATCTACTAGAAATGTGTCGTGTAAAGTTGCTCTGTGTACACCCCCCTCCTAAGGGGCTATGGCCTTTACGAATAAAAGACTTTGTCTTGTCTTGTATTGTCTTGTCTTGTTCTCTCTGTCTCTCTCTCTGTCTCTGTCTCTCTCTCTCTCTCTCTCTCTCTCTCTCTCTCTCTCTCTCTCTCTCTTTGTGTGCGTTTGTGTGTGTGCATGCGTCTGAAGGGTGTGAGAGAGCGAGAGAGAGAGAGAGAGAGAGAGAGAGAGAGAGAGAGAGAGAGAGAGAGAGAGGTGTGTGTTGTGTGTGTGTGTGTGTGTGTGTGTGTGTGTGTGTGTGTGTGTGTGTGTGGGTATGTGTGTGTGCTTGCTTAGGTGAGTGTGTGTGTGTGCTTAGGGTGAGTGTGTGTGTGTGTGTGTGGGTTTTGTGTGTGGTGTGTGTGTGTGTGTGTGTGTGTGTGTGTGTGTGTGTGTGTGGTTGTGTGAAGGTAGCGGGATGCATAATCCTTTTAACGAATGCACAAACTAGCCAATACATTCGGGAGAAATCATGACCCTGTTAGCGAAATCAATCGGTCGCTGTCTTTTACGATAATTTCTTTCGTCTTTGTGGAAAGAAAGGGAAATGGGTAACCAGGAGCTTTGACGATAGAAAACGCCTATACTTCTCTGTCTGCTATGCCCGGGCGTCAGTCTGTCTGTCTGTCTGTCTGTCTGTCTGTCTGTCTGTCTGACTGTCTGTCTGTCTGTCTGAATGGCTGGCTGGCTGGCTGACTGGCTGGCTATCGGATTCTCCTCAGCACGATAATACACACAATTACGTCTCTTGGTGTGAATTGCGTAGGGCTAATGTCTGCGCTTCAAGGTTTGGTAGAGCATTAGATGCAATGACTTCTTCCCCCCTAGTCTCTGTCTCCTCCCCCCCCCCCCCACCGCCCATCCTTCTCGCCTTCCCCATTACCCACCCTCTCTCTCTCTCTCTCTCTCTCTCTCTTCAATACATACAAATACCACGCGCACACACTACTCACACACACACACACACACACACACACACACACACACACACACACACACACACACACACACGCATGTACGCACGCACGCACGCACGCAAACACACACGAACACGCACGCACGCATGCACGCACGCACAATATACACACACAAACACACACGTGCGTGCGCGCGCGCGCGCGCACACACACACACACACACACACACACACACAAGCATACATGCACGCACACACACAAGCATACACGCACGCACACACACACACACACACACACACACACACACACACACACACACACACACACACACACACACACGTCCTAATATCACCATGTAGATAGACGTTAAATTGAAGAAAAAACACAACAACACACACACACAACACGCCACACACACACAACACACACACACACACACACACATACACACACACACACACACAAGCATACACGCACGCACGCACGCACGCACACACACACACACACACACACACACACCTAAACACAAGTGGATAGATTACATTGAAGACAACGCACACACACCACACACACACACACACACACACACACACACACACACACACACACACACACCCACACACACACAAGCATACACGCACGCACACACACACACACACACACACACACACACACACACACACACACACACACAACACACACATACAGAAAGACAGGAAAACGCAGTCACAGAGCCATTGATACATACGTATACAGACAGGCAGCCATTGATACATACATTCAATATTGTCATAAACTGCCATTCAGAAACACAGTGCTAAAGCAATAATCAAAACTATTTTTGTTTCTGTCTAGACAGGGATAACTATCACGAACTATTGATCAGACACATAAACAAAATTAGCGTACCTTCGCAAGTGAGCCTATAGCGCCAAAGACAAAGGGGTTGTTGTTTTTTCCCCGCTCCTTTTTTTTTTTTTTTTTTTGTTGTAAAAATGACATTAGTTTTGTGTCAGACAGAAAACACAGAAAGAAAAACAGAAGAAGAAACGAAAAGAAAGACAGAAAGGAGAGAAAAAAAGAAAAAAAAAAGAACAAAAGAAAAAGAAAGGCAGAGGGGAAACATGTAGGTATAGGCATCATGAATGGAAGAGAGAGAGAGAGAGAGAGAGAGAGAGAGAGAGAGAGAGAGAGAGAGAGAGACGCAGACACAGACAGAGAGAGAGACGCAGACAGACAGACAAGAGAAGAGAGAGAGAAGAGAGAGAGAGAGAGAGAGAGAGAGGAGAAGAGAGAGAGACGCAGGCAACAGAGAGAGAGAGAGAGAGAGAGAGAGAGAGAGAGAGAGAGAGAGGAGAGAGAGAGAGAGAAGAGAGAGAGAGAGAGGAGAGAGAGAGAGACGAACAAAAGTTGGTGGGTCGGGTTGGCGCGGAGGGGCAAGAAACAACTGGGTGATGAAAAACGCTTGATGCTGAAAGATAGAGGGATGGAGGCAGCAAGGATAGAATGAGGAGAAAAGGGTTATTTTCGTGCGATCCAAGCACAAAAAAGAGATTAGAGAGAAAGAACAGAATGACAAGGACCAAAAAAAAAAAAAAAAAAGAAATAGAGAAAGAAAGAATGGACCGAAGAAAAAAAAGAATGAATGAAAGAAAAAAAAAATTGAAAAAGAGATAAAAGAGGAGGAACAGAATGACACTGACAAGAAGAGCGAAAGAAAGAATAAATCAACGAGAGAAAAGAATGAAAGAAACAAAGAAATGCAGAAAAGAAAGAACGAGAGAAAAGAAATGAAAGAAACAAAGAAATCAGAAAAGAAAGAAGGAAAGAAAGAAAATACTGGCATGAGAATGGACGGAGATAAAGCGAGCGACCGAGCGAGAGAGGAAGAGAGAGAGAGAGAGAGAGAGAGAGAGAGAGAGAGAAGAGAGGAGAGAGAGGTGAGAGAGACAGACAGACAGACAGACAGACGAGACAGACAGACAGACAAACAGACAGACAGACAGATGGGGGAGGGGAGACTGGAGAGAGAGGAAGACGCGGGTGGGTTGTGAAGGTTCTGGAGAGAGGTTTTAGACGGGGGGTGGGGGGGGGGGAGAGATAGGGGGATAGGGAAGGGGTGGGGGAGAAGGAAGAAGCAGGTAGGGGAGGTAAATGGTGGTGCAGCGGGGGAAGGAGAGGGAGAGTAGGGGCGGGGGTGGGGGTGGGGGGGGGGGGGGGGGAGTTCCGTGCGACCCGCGGCAAGCGCAGGGCCCTGGCTGGGTTCCCGTGAAAACGGCTGCAATTGCCGTTAGTGTGGCACCGACTCTGGCACCGTTCCGTAATTGTCGCGCACACTGTACTTACGTCTGTTGTCTCTTCGCTTCCCCGTACCACCCCTCCCCCCCCCCAACCCCCACCCGCACCCCTCCTCATTCTCCTGCTTCGCCTGCGCACTCCCCCATCCCCCACCCGTAACACCTCACCCTCCCACCTCACTCCCACATCCCCCACCCGTAAACACCTCGCCCTCCCACCTCACTCCTCCATCCCCACCCGTAAACACCTCACCCTCCCACCTCACTCCCTCATCCCCACCCGTAAACACCTCGCCCTCCCACCTCTCACCACCTCACTCCCTCATCCCCCACCCGTAAACACCTCGCCCTCCCACCTCTCACCACCTCACTCCCTCATCCCCCACCCGTAAACACCTCGCCCTCCCACCTCTCACCACCACACTCCCCTACCCCCACCCGTAAACACCTCGCCCTCCACCCTCACCACCACACTCCCCTAACCCCCACCCGTAAACACCTCGCCCTCCCACCTCTCACCACCTCACTCCCTCATCCCCCACCGTAAACACCTCGCCCTCCCACCTCTCACCACCACACTCCCCTACCCCCCACCCGTAAACACCTCGCCTTCCCACTTCTCACCACCTCACTCCCTCATCCCCCACCCGTAAACACCTCGCCCTCCCACCTCTCACCACCACACTCCTCCATCCCCCACCCGTAAACACCTCGCC
>CM031617.1:23507148-23512148 GCA_018398815.1 Conus ventricosus | reverse complement strand
GTGTGTGTGTGTGTGTGTGTGTGTGTGTGTGTGTGTGTGTGTGTTGTGTGTGTGTCTGTGTGTGTCTGTGTCTGTGTGTGTCTGTGTGTGTCTGTGTCTGTGTTATGAACGTTAACATTCCAACGCAGCTCGTTACGTTTTCTTTTGCAGATGGTGTAAAGGGTAACAGAGGAGTACAGCAGTGATGCTGCTGCGGCTGAGACGGCTGCTGCGTCTCCTCGTTCCGCCGCACGGCACCCACACCCGGCGTGCAGCCTCCTCCGGCAGTCCCGTGGCCTCCTCCTCCTCCTCCTCCTCCTCCTCCTCCTCCGCCTTCTCCTCCTCCCACAGCTCCACACCACCACCCTTCAGCCTTCCACCTGAGTCGTGCGCGGCTGCCTCCAACTCCCCGTCACCCAAGCTGCTCTCCCTGAGATGAGAGCCTCAAGCTTGGTCCGCGGAAAATGCCGTGGACTGGCAGGTCAAGATGGCCGCCTCTGACTTCCACCGCGATCACGTGCGCTCTGTGAACCATGGAACGTGTTAGAGCGTGGCAGAGTGCAGGCCATGGACTTCCTCGGTACGTGCTGTTCCAGCCTGTGTCCTCCAGCCCCGGTTGATTGTGGTGACTATGTCGGAGGAGTGACATGCGCGGAGCGAGCTGACAGGACAGCGCGCTCGCTCCCTCTGTTCTCTGGCACCGTCTGCCCAGGATGGCTTCCTCCTGGTCAGACGGCGGCGCCCGGTCCACGTCAGCACCGTGGCGTCCTACCTGGCCGCCGACGACGGTGGTCTGGCGATGGAACGACATCGGCAACGATTCCTTGAACTCGGCTCTGACGGAGCTGTCGCTGATGAACTTCACGTTGGACGACTGGTACGACAACACTTCGGCCTCCTCCTCCTGGGTCAACGACAGCCTGGGGCCCAACTGCGAGGAGATCATGAAGGACAAGGCGGATCCCCCTCCGGAGTACGGCCGAGCGGCGACCCTGGGCGTGTCCATCATCCTGCTGCTGGTGCCGCTGCTGACCATGTTCGGCAACGCCGTCACCATCCTGGCCGTGCTGACTCACCGCAAGCTGAGAAATAAGACCAACGCCTTCATCGTGTCCCTGGCCATCGCCGACATGTGCGTGTCGCTGCTGGTCATGCCTTTCGGGATCTACCAGCAGCTGAACAACAAGGTGTGGCTGTTAGGGGACATCGTGTGTCGCCTATCCTCCAGCTTTGACGTCATGATGTGCACGGTGTCCATCTTCCACCTGTCCTGCCTGGCCATTGACCGCTACCTGGCCATCTGCCGGCCCTTCCTGCACGAGCGGCTGACGGTGCGTATGATCGTGGGCATGCTGGTCTTCTGCTGGGTGACGCCGGTCTTCATCTCCTTCGTGCCCATCCTGAACGGCTGGAACAAGCTGGGCATCGAGGAGTACCTGCAGTGCGCCTTCCCGCCCGACGCCCACGTCTGCGTCTTCATCGTCAACACCCCCTTCGCCATCGTCTGCTCCCTCATCGCCTTCTACGTGCCCGTCGTCTTCATGGGCGTGTGCAACGCGCAGATCTACATGGCGGCCAACCGCCAGGCCCACCAGATCCGCACGCTGGAGGAGGCGGGGAACCACAACCACATGAGCCACAGCAAGCGCAAGAAGTTCCACCACGAGGCCAAGGCGGCCAAGACGCTGGGCATCATCATGGGCTGCTTCAGCGTGTGCTGGTTCCCCTTCTTCATCTTCAACATCATCGACCCCGTCGTGGGCTACCGCATCCCCTACATTCCCTGGATGGTGGCTCTGTGGCTGGGCTACATCAACTCCATGATGAACCCCGTGCTCTACTTCTTCTTCAACCGCCACTTCAACTCCGCCTTCCGCCGCCTGCTGCACTGCAAGGTGTGCAAAGGAGTGCGCGACTACGACGAGGAGATGACCACGGGCATCACCAACACCTCCGAATGACTCCGGGCCTCGCACCATGACGTCGCCATGACGAGCAGAAGCAGCTCACAGAAGTCCAACTCCATCTACCTGACCCACAGCCTCCACCCCTCCTCCTCCCTCACCCTGCCCCTCTCCCGCAGCCGCCGCTGTAGCAGCGTCAGCAGTGACGGCAGCCACCAGCACCCTAACGGTCACCACCACCAGCAGCTCCCCGAGCAGGTGCAGATGATCCCCAGTAGCCAGACTGAGGAGACCATTGCCGAGTTTGCTGAGTTCGCAGCGTGAAAATCCAACAAGCCTTACTTAGCGTAGCCTCCCTTCGTCCGCGCGCGTGCCTCTGTCGTCAACACGATGAACTTTGAAAAGATTTTTTGAAATTATATATGAAGATGCTTCCGTCTCAAAGTCTAATTTTCTGTGAGAGTTTGGATTTCTAATTATGTTTATCAAAGATTTCTTTAAAATTCGTGACTGAGAAGATTATGAATTGGCAGTTCCTCATTTTAGTAACCTATTAAAATAGATCAATAAAGGAATGAATGAAGGTTCTCTTCTGCCATTTATCTCTAGAAAAGGAAGGTAAAATCGTTCTATTTACTAAAGAAAGAAAACCACAGTTTCGATAAGATTGTTTGGGAAGAAAAGGATTATTTACGTGCTTGATTTGTCGGGTGAAATTAAATTCAACGACGTATAAACTGACTTAATTTCCAACAAATTCTGATTATGTTGATTCAAGGATATACAGAAAATCTTAATTTCCAGCAAAGACAGACCATTTAAACGTCAACGAAATACAAGCTATCATAGTTTCAGATAAGTGCCGACCATCTCATTTTGAAACAACAAACACTCTAGACTTTTGATGACAAACACGTGCAGACCGTCTCAATTTGCAACAAGTATATATCTCTTCAACGATGTGCAGATAATCTTAAATTCAATCAAGCACAGATCATGTTTATTTTTAAAGAGCTAGAAAACGTCAATATTCCCAAAATAACAAAGACCATGGTAGTTTCCAGGAAGCAAACTCCTTGTTAATTTTTAGGAAGCAATGGCCATTAAAATTTCTGGGAACCAAAGACCATCGTAGTTTCTATGAAGCAATGGCCATTTAAAATTTCTAGGAACAGACACTATCACAATATCTATGAAACAGAAAAATACAATCGTGCTTTCCAGGAAACAAAGGCTTTCCTAATTTCTCAGACATCAGGAGCAAAAAGCAAAGATCTTCGTAACTTCCCGGAAGCAAACACTATCGTAGTTCATGACCCCCAAAAGTTCTCAGTGTTAAGCGAAGCAGGGATGACGTTCTTCTTCTTTTTTTTTTCCCCCAGAAAGCACCGACCATCCATACTTCTAGCTCAGAAAGACGATCTAATTTTCTGACAAGCGCAGAGTGCATTCAGTTCTATGCTCTACTGTCCTTGTCCTTTCCCTGAAGTGCCGTCCATCGTCGTACCCCACACTCTCCACCACCCCCCCCCCCCCCATCCCCACCCCTTCTCCGTCCCTGTCCCTTCCCTTTTCTTCCTTTTTTTTTTTCTCTTCATCTCCCGAGCTCTTCATCCCAAGAGTCACATTTTGTGCGAAGTCAATATGCACTGTCGTCTGCTACGACGACGCGCACATTATCTTCTGTTGACGAAATGCCTCTCACCGAAAAATCCCTCCTCCCCCCCCCCCCCCCCCCACCCCACCCCCTTCGCCCCTTCCCCCAGCCCCCTCCGTTCTTTCTCCGCTTCACGCCATCCCCCCCCCCCTCCCTCTCCCCCCGACCTGGCTCACCCCCTCCCCACCCTTCCCTTTATCCCTCCCTCCCCTTAGCTCTCTGTGATCTGTTTGCCATGTTCCACGTCATGATGCGAGGGATGAGTCATTCTGGTGAATCGTCACGCCAGTCAATGACTGAACACCGGAATATTCACATACACACACATACACATACACACAAAGAAACCAACACGAACTTTTTTTGTGTCTGAGGACTGCAGTTGTTGTGATTTGAGTGCTGATTATTTATTTATTTTCTTGGTGTAATCTGTGTGATACTAAAACGAACCAACAAGCAAAAGAAACCGATAATTATCATGTCACGGCGTGTTGATCTGTGATCAACCTTGACCCCGTGACCTTGACTGAAGGGTCGTGGGTACCTCCAGCCGAGTTCTTCTGTCTGTGATGTTCATCCTGCTTTCAGTTTCTCATCGTGGACGCTCACTCAGAGTACGGACATCCTCACGGTGAGTGTACTTTCACTTCGTAACATCGGCGTGTCTGTCTGCCTGTCTGTTTACGTGTGAAATCATGTGAATTCATCGTTCTGTTGTGTACTTTTTTTCCGACTTTTGTTTTTCGTTAAAAAAAAAAAGACAAAGTGTGCAATCGTGGCCATGAATTTGTTGTAACAAAATCCTATCATGGGTCAATTACGAATCAGCATGAATCGGAAAAAAGTTGTCATCTCTGGAATATCAGCTATCATTTCTCTTTCTTTTTTTTTTTTGTTTTCTTCCCTGAATTCTGCAGCAAAGAGGCCCCTTTAGGCGAGGGAAACTTCAGATGGTCAGGGTTAATTGCATAATACTTGTGCTCTCCTCCAAGCTACGTGACGTTATGATTGGTTTAGCCGCACTGCTTTGTTGTTGGGTGTCTGTCGTCATCATCAGCATTATTGATCGAGCATTGGTTGCCTGTGGGGCGTGGGAGAGAGATGGTGAACCGTGAGATGCGTGATTGAGAGAATGCTCTGAGAGATCATCATCAGCATCATCGTTACAATTATTATTTTAATATCATCATCATCATCATCATCATCACCCTCCTCCTCCTCCTCCTCCTCCTCATTATTATTACTATTATAATTCACTATTTTCATTATTATTACAATTCTATATTGTCGTCCTCCTCCTCCCGCTCCGCCTCCTCCACCTCCACCTCCTCCTCCTCCTCATCCTCATCCTCATCATCATCATCAACGCCATTCCCCTTGAACTGATCTGTCACTTCGTTTAAACGTGAACACAAGAACATGTCAATGTTTAGTGTCATCGTCAGGGCTCGTTCAGTGAA
>CM031617.1:23502148-23504648 GCA_018398815.1 Conus ventricosus | reverse complement strand
CCCATCCCCCCTACCACTCCTTTTTTCCCCCGCTCTCTACCACTATCCTTCCCCATTTCTCTCTACCCCACCCCCACCCCCACCTACCCCTTTCCCACGCTCTACTACTATCCTTCCCCATTTCACTATACCGAACTCACACCAAAAGACTCGCTACGGGCCTGACTGGTATTGGTAGATGCCGGAACACTGGAAACCCGAGGCGTCATTTCAGCACGTCGTGCCAGACCTGGCCCTCACTGACCTAGATTGCATCCTGGAGGTAACTGCTGGGTGGAGCAGAAGGGTGGCAAGGAGGCGGCGGGAGGGGGTGAGAGAAGGATGTGGGGGAGTGTTAGGGGTGGGCTTGGGGGGAGTGTTAGGGGAGGGGGAGGGGAGGGGGGCACTTGAAGGTTGGGAGCGGTGGGGTTTGGGTGGGCGGGAGGTAGTGGTAAAGGTGGGTAGTTGAAAGGCACCCGGAAAGTACGCAGGTGCTCGTTTGTGGCACTTGTTACGTGTTCAGCACCTGTTGTGGCACATTAGATTGAGAATGCCGCCGTTTCTGTGTAACCAGTCAGATAGCGTTAATATATATATATATATATATATATATATATATATATATATATATATATATATATATATATATATATATATGTTGTTGTTGTTTTTTTAGAGAGAGAGAGAGAGCGAGAGAGAGCGAGAGAAGTATCGTTTAAAAGGAAAGAATCTGAACTGAAAACTATACTGTTTAAACTCCGTCCTTTTTTTTTTATTTCTGTCTCTTTTGTTTATAAGATTAAGATATGTATGTCGAACAACGCGATTTGTACGGTGTCGTAAACTTGTTTACAATGGTGTCACGGAGTTCGTGGCATATACCTAGCGCAATGCTCGTGCGCGGTAATAAGCGAGCGAAATCTCACCAGTTCGTGGGACAAGTGTACTGATCTGGTCTCGACTTTATTTTAAACCGAGTCCAGTAAGAAATGAACGACTGTTACGGCTTGTTACGGCATAGAGACCAGTTATTTTTCCCCCCGATTTCTACAAAATGAAGAATGTGTTGACTAGAGATTTTTGTTATGTTCAGTAATTTTTCCGACTTTTTCTGCATTAAGTGTTAAGTGAGCAGAGATAATTTTCTTCTTATTTCTAAATTCGTTTAAAAGAAAATTTGTACGGCTTCAACATTTTTCGTCACTCCACATCTGAGACTGAGAAACGAAACTGTACAAACTGCTGAAAAGTTGCCCCCCCCCCCCCCCCCCCCCCCCCCCCCCACCCCCACCCAAACCGAAGAAAGGAATGTACTTAGTTAGAGGTATCAAATCTAGCAAAACTGAAGATTTTCAGACATGGCCATCATCGCGATGTAGAAAGAAATTCTGGGATGGAGAGGACAGTACGTGTACACGATCAAAAGTGGTCCTATGTGCCGCGAACGGGCAAAAATGCCACTTTGGTAATGATGTTGCAAACGTCAACACGGCCTTGTGTGCCGAACGGAACGCTTACGGAATGCACCCGTCCGTCAATTCATCCACCCTACCCCCACCCCCACCCCAACCCCGCACCCTTCTTTTCCCCCTCATTTCATTCTATCTTCATGAAATGAAATGCGTTTTGTTGTTGTTGTTGTTGTTGTTTTTATAAGGCACAGGAAGTAAACAGAATGAAAGAGAAAAAAACAACAACAGAAAAATAAAATAAAAATAAAAAAGGGAAAAAATCCGAAAGAAAGGAGGAAAATAGAAAAAATAGAAGAAAGGGAAAAAGGAGGAGGTGGGAGGGAGCACACGGGCACATAGAGAGTGAGAGAGAGAGAGAGCGAGAGAGAGAGAGCGAGAGAGAGAGAGAGAGATGAGAGAGAGAGAGAGAGAGAGAGAGAGAGAGAGAGAGCGAG
Organism: Conus ventricosus; assembly: GCA_018398815.1. Lineage (NCBI taxonomy): Eukaryota > Metazoa > Mollusca > Gastropoda > Neogastropoda > Conidae > Conus > Conus ventricosus. Next base: position 23,502,763 of record CM031617.1, on the reverse strand, counting down.
AGAGAGAGAGAGAGAGAGAAGATGGGCAATCGACAAAGTGAAAGAGAAAGTTGACGAAAAAGACAGCAGAAAAGAAGATACGAGAAAGTCGAACGCAAGAAAGGGAAATGAAGGGCGGAAGAAAGAAGATATGAGAGAAATAACAGAAAGTAGAAAAAGACGAAAAAGGTACAAAAGAACAGAAGGAATAATAGAACGAAAACTAAGACAGAAAAAAGGAAAACTAATAGAAAGGGAAAAGGTACAGATAGAAAAGAAAAAAAAACTAAAAATAAAAATCAAAGAAAGACAGCAGAAAGAAAGAAAGAAGAAGGGAAGAAAGGGAAGAAAAGAAAGGAAAGAAAGGGCTTGTTAGTTTATTTGTTTGTTTGTTTGTTTGTTTGTTTGTTTGTTTGTTTGTTTGTTTGTTTTGTGCGTGTGATATTTTGTTTTTCTTTGTTTGTGTGTTGTTTTGTTTGATAGCGTTAATGTTGTTGTTGTTTTTTGCGCAGACAGGGGAGAGCTGATTTGTGTGGTTCGCATCAGAACTACAAGCAGATAGGAAATGTGACATGGTGTCTAAAGTGCAGTCTTGATGCAACAGAGAGAGAGAGAGAGAGAGAGAGAGAGAGAGAG
>CM031617.1:23487148-23494648 GCA_018398815.1 Conus ventricosus | reverse complement strand
CTTTCTTTTTATCATGAAAGAGAGAGAGAGAGAGAGAGAGAGAGGGGAGAGAGAGAGACGGACGGAGAGAGAGAGAGAGAGAGAGAGAGAGAGAGAGAGAGAGAGAGAGAGAGAGAGAGAGAGAGAGGGGGGGGGGGGGGTTGGAAGAAAAGCGGCTTGCGTGCGCGAAAGATCAAGATAACACTTTCCTTCTCGTGAATGTTGAATTGAAAATGAATCCTATTGCACACCTGAAACCAGGAATTCCATTTGTCTTCTGGAAGTTTGAAGCCAGAAACAATTGGATGCCCCACGCGTGTTTTGGAACCGTAGCCCCACAGCGAGTGTGAGATTCAAACGGTACGTGCCAGTTTGCCGCGTGCCAGATTGCCGACTTTTGAGCGCTCTCTCAGCCCTTCGGGCTTAAATGTGTGAGCACGACTTGGCCAACGGCCTTCGTTCATTCGTCCTTCCGTCCTCTCTCGGGCTTCGCCCTACTCTAATCTAAAGACCATCGATCAGCTTTGGAGTAGACGGGACACTGGTTACGCCAGGGGGAGCCTTGCAGTATGGACGGTTCGGCAATCTGGCACGCGGCAACTGGAATGTCCCCATTCAACAGGCAAGGAGGAAGATTGGAGACGTTTCAGGTGAAACTAAAAAGAAATTAGCAACTTCCTCTCCCTCTCTCTCTCTCTCCTCTCTCTCACACACACACAAACTCTCTTCTCTCACACACACACAAACTCACACAAACACACACACACACACACACACCACACACCGACACAACGCACACAACACACACAAACAAACACACCCTTTTCTTTCCTTCACTGTCACCCTGACCCACCACCCTCCCGCCCCCCCTTCCGCATGATGTGTAAAATAAAAAAAAAGAAAAATGAAAAGAAAAGAAAAACAACAACAACAACCACACAACACCAACAACATCAAAAGAAGTAAACAACAATGTGGGAATGATTAACTAGACAGAACTGATATCGAGCACGCTAACTGAAATCGGACACGCTCTGTGGGTGAAATCATAGCTCCACTCTAATGAGAAACAGATTTACTCCCTGTCATTTCCTGCAATCTTCGTCTTTGACATGGTAAAGAAGAGCTTCTCCTTCTCCTTTTTCTTTTTTTTTCTTTTTCCTTTTTTTGTGGTTTGTTTGCTTTTTGTTTTGTTTGGTTTTTTTTTGTAAAAGGTTGTCTCCCCTTTTCTTTCTCACAAGACCAGATTTATTATACGCATCGCGTGTGACGAAGATGTGAAGCCTTTGCGATGTGTCTTCTTTAGTCTGGTGTGTGTGTGTTTCACTGTTCACAGAGTATTCTTGAACGCTTTGCTATTGTTCTCACGCTGGTTCACTTGCTGATTGTTTGATAACAATTTACCGATTGTTTGCACACGGTTCACTGGTTGGTTTTCAAAAGTTGTCTTCCTTGAGGACGCGGTTTCCGTACACTGGCTGAAAAGAACAGCATCAAACTTGATTTGAGTGTGGTTATAAAGCTCTTTGATTCTCATGGGAGAGAGAGAGAGAGAGAGAGAGAGAGAGAGAGAGAGAGAGGGGGGGGGGGGGGGTTTACAAACAGTTCGACTTTTACTTATTACTACTGTTATCATTGGTCAACTCGGATCTGCATGTTCTTAGTTTCGTTTTTTATGTGTTTATTGTGACGTTGGTTTTTTTTTTTTTTTTTTTTTTTTTTTTTTTAAACCAAATGACGCATGTACAAACGACGTAATGATTTTGGAGGGTCTCTGCAGGATAAGGCAGAAAATACCAGAAGCCAGCAGGAACCGTTTCTTAGATGTCCTGGGTACTTTGACTGGCCCTATACATGATGGTTCTCAATTCTTGTAGAAAGTTCCGTGCATTTTGATTGACTTTGCTACGTCATAATTCTCCAGCATTCTAGCATACAACTTTTTTTTCTTGATTGTCTGACTCACCCCACGTTTCTTCAACTTTCCATTTAACGATTTATTAACGATTGAGAAAATGAGACGAGCGACATGAACAGGTTGAACATGAAAACGTTTGAGGACACTTTCTCGTTTGGGAACCGTTGCGATGGTCATTCAGCATGGATTTGTGAGTCTTCTGCTCTAATTATAGACTTGGAACTTGTTACAAGAGCCAATCTGTTTCTGTTTGGACCGATTCAAAAAAAGGTCAGCACTAGCTCTTGTCCTCAGACCGTCACTCAGCCGCCAGCTCTCTGAGTGTCGAAGATCAGGGGTTTGATTCTGCTGTGTCCTACGTCACTTGGGTCGGGCGGTGGAGGGACATGTGTCAGCTGAATGGCGACACCAACAGATTTAAGCGTTTGTTTGTTTGTTTGTTTGTTTTTTGTTTGTTCTTTTTGTTTCTTTTATTTCTACCAATAGCAATGATGTTTACAAAGTTCGACAAATGGTATGGCCTGAAAAAAGACGCGTGTGTTCATGTATACAAACAACAGAGACAAGAATGATGAAAAAAAAAGCTTACACCACCTAATCTAGTTTTTATGTACAAATCCACTCTATCTTCCATACAAAAAAAACAAAAACCAACAACATATATTTCTTTTCGTCAGAGCTAGAGAGAAAAGGTTCTTTGTTACATACCATCTCCGTTGTTTTTTTTTTTTTTTGTTTTTTTTTTTCTTTGGTCCTTGTACCTCCCCCAAAACAACATTCTCTGATTGCTCCGTGACATTTCGTAATTTTCTTCATCCATCGGTGAAAAAAAAATGTGCATGTGATAGGTTGTTTCTGTTTGTGTTTGGAGTGTGAAGAACGTCACATGACATTCAACCTTTTCAGCAGACTCGGGATGGCCTATTACAAGAAACAATAGAGTTGTGCAAAATTTGAAAAGATTTTCTTGCCACCACCCAGCCCATAAAGACAGCATTTCTCGTGTTTATATTGAGGACTGAAAGGATCATAAATCGGTTGAAGCTGAACCACAGACCGGATTGTTCGGACAATCTAGTTCCATCTTTGTTCTTTCCTAACGGTGCGTAAAAATTATGTGGTGGTCAAGACATAGGACAATGTTCGGAAATCCGTGAAGGGAGACAATCTGTGTTGTCGTTAAGGGAGACAATCTGTGTTATTGCTTGCGCTCAGCAAGAGCGATCCATGCCGTTTTTCATGGGACAGATGATGCTGATGGCCGCCCACAAAGCATGCTGCCCCGTCTGTCAGCTTAACACTTCAGAGAGAGAGAGAGAGAGAGAGAGAGAGAGAGAGAGAAGAGCCAAAACACGTGGTACTTTAATGCAGACAGTCGGTAGTCCCATCGTTATCCTAGTGTGCACGTCGTATTAATTGTATGACCTGGATCTATTTGCTTGACCTACAAAACTAAGAAGCGGTAACTCTATTTGCAATGGAAAGACAGCGTGATCTCCTTCCCCGATTTTTTTTTTTTTTTTTTGTTTTGTTTTTTTTTGAAACAGGCCTATTACTTGAATACCATGTGCGTTCTCGCGGTTGACAAGATCTTGGAAAGACAGTTTATCTCATTTCTGATTATTTTCCTCCTCCGAGTCTTCAAATCATGACCTGCACGTTCACCACTACGATAGACGTGTTGTACCTGCCGATGATTACTATCAACTGCAAAACTTTAGTTTCTTTTTTTTTTTCTTTTGTTTTTTTTTCCTTTTTCTTTCTGGGTTTTTTTTTTGTTGTTGAGTGTGAATCTATCGTAAACAGCATAGTTTTCATGGCCGTCTGTAGACAATAGACGTCGGCAGTGCATTCATGCCTTTTTTTCTTTTTTTTTTTGTATGTGAACCACGAATGGTGCAGGTTGTCATGTGTGTAGGTTGCCCTCAAGGACTCTCCAGGATCTTCTACCTCGCCGTTGAAGACCCGTTAAGTCCACACCAATTGCCCTCAACAACGCAGCTGTGCTCCATACGATCTGTAGAATGTCGTTATATGTCTATGTATTCATCCGGGAGGGAGAGAGAGAGAGAGAGAGAGAGAGAGAGAGAGAAAGATAAAGAGAGAGAGAGAGAAAGAGAGAGAGAGAGAGTGTTATGTGTGTGTGTGGTGTGTGTGTGTGTGTGTGTGTGTGTGTTGGTGTGGTGTGTGTGTTGTGTGTGTGGAGGGGGTAACGGGTGGGTGGGTCGGTGGGGATGGGGTAACAATGGTGGAGTGTACGGATGCCAGGTCTGTTGGCCGAGTGGTTAGAACACGCAAGATCGTTTTCAGTGGGTTCGGATCCTGCGCGCCACTTGATCAACGTTAAAATCTGGGTGGTGCCATGTCCGCCTGTTGTCCGTTCTGATGTGTTAGTGCACTGTGAAACAGGCCTCCCCCCCCCCCCCCCCCCCCCCCCCCCCCCTTTTCAGCCCCATTCCATTCTTCCCCATCCCGGCCTCCCCCCCCCCTCTCTCTCCTCTCTCTCTCTCTCCTTCCAGCATCCATCTCTGCTCGAATGTCTGCCAGAATCAGCTTTGGCAGGTGTAGACGTTACACCTGGATGAATAATAGGAAGTCGACAGGGGAGACAAACACCTGGGCTTGAAGAGTTGCCGTTCGTCCTCGCACTGGCAATCATTATCAAGCTAACCGCCAACATGTTCACGAAGCTTGTCCACGTGTTCCGCCGATCTCTTTATCCATCACGAATACAACACCTTAGGCCTTTGGCTATAACGTCGAGATTGCCTATTAAGAAAGACATTTACTTTCGGTCTGTCTGTCTGTCTGTCTGTCTGTGTCTTCTTTCTTTCTGTCTTTCTTTTATCATTTACGTTTTCATGTGTTTATTTAATTTATGTATTCGTTTCCACAGTTACATTTGCTTTTCTCATCGCGCGTTCTCCTCATGATTCACTTGTGTGCTGCGTGATCGCGCGCGTGTGCGTGCGATTTTTCAGCATGAGCGACACACACCACACACACACACACACACACACACACACACACACGCACACACACACACAACGACACACACCAACACCACACACACACACACACACACACACACACACACACACCCGATTTGTCAAAGAAATTTCAAGTGCACACGAAACAATATCTATAACATGATACTATCACGTCAACCAATGACATGTACGTGAACTGTTAACATCCATCATTTACTGTACCATCATATCATCGCCATTATTTTTTATCATCATTACCATCAGCATCATCATCAACATTATCACTGTAAATCATGGTAAAGAAAATCAACATCGTAGGAATATAATTATGTGTTTTACTGAGGCCGCTGTCTCGCTGTTGAAATGACGTAAATCGACAATGTGTAAAGCGACAGATGTCTGCATTGTGTACTCACTCATTGTCTGTTTTTTGTTAAAACCCACCCCACCCTACCCCCTCACCCTTATCCCCCTTTCTTTTATCGTTTGTAAATCACCGGCTCGGTGTCTTTGTTCAAACTAATCCACTGCTCAGATGATTCCTACCAATCATACGAACGTTAATTGCTGTCAGACAAAGAATGGAATGATGGAGACGATGAATAATAGTTACCACGTAAAGTACACTGAATTACGTGGGACTGTTAAGTTTTTGTCGTTGTTGTTGTTGTTGTTGTGGTTGTAGCTAAATTCCGTTGAGGATGGTTAGATAATAGGATGAAGGTAAGAAGGCTCCGCACGCGTTAAATCACCATTCAAAATGTAAATAGGTGATGGTGAAACATTGTGCCATTATTTTGTGATCAGATGATGATCATGATCATGATCATGATGATCATGATGATAATCATGGCAATGATGACGATGATGATGATGATGACGTCGAAATGATTCACGCTATTGCGAGTGTGAAAATTACATCCTGTTAAGAGAACGAAAGCGACAATAGACGTGGTTCGAAGCTACAGACATTTTTCTTAGAGAATATCTGCGTCTCAGTCTCTCTCCTCTCTCTCTCTCTCTCTCTCTCTCTCTCTCTCTCTCTCCCCTCTTCTCGCCTTTTTCTCGCTCTCCTCTCTCTCTCTTCCTTACACACACACACACACACACACACACACACACACACACACACACACGTTACACGGACATACACACACACGCGCGCGCGTGACGGTACCACGCACGCACACACACAATGCACAACACACACACACACGCACGCACGCACGCACGCACCACACACCACACACACACACACACACACACACACAACACACAACACACACGGAAACTCTTTATTCATTTCCAAAGTAATCTTCATTAAATTAAAATTTTTTAATCTTCATCTCGTATATATTGCATCCATGTTGCTCATGCACCACAATCTTGATCATTGTAATTCTGAACATGTAACACTTCATATGTAAACTTCAGCCAGTGTGTATCAGTGTGCACATTGGCATCATATTGTATTTTATGAACAAGAGATTGAATGCAGAGAGGGGTGGGGGAGGGGAGCATACATGACTTCTATGTCTGCTATTGTTGAATGCTAAGTAGGAGATGTAGCATTAATCGTCTTTGTAGCATTAATTGTCTTTATGGATGTCATTAACATTAAGTACGAAACAGAATATGCGATGCTAGTAGGCCATCAGAATAAAAGAAAATCATCTGCACACACACGCGCGCATACACATGTCGTTATGTTGATCAAAAAAGGAAACGCAAATTTTTCGTTTGAAATTAGTTCGTACTTCCCCCAAATCACGGAAAATAACATTGCAATACAAATGATGTGCAAGTCTGTAGTTGGCTTCAATTTATGGACTTTAAAGCCACAAAAGAGATATGTAACCCGACAGCTGGCTGCAGTGGCAGATGTTTCTCTAAAAGCAAGCACGAACGCTTCACTTCTTCCTTTCCGGTAAGATCACATATTCTATTTTTAGGCACCCAATCCACTGGATCGGTTAGTGTTTTTTTTTTTCTTTTTTCCAATCAACGTTTGAAAAGTACAGCGTCTGCCACTGAGTTTAAATGAAAGGAAGTCATTAAGTGGAAATCAAGTAAGCGATTTTTTTCTTGCTTATAGATAGATAGATAGAGATAGAGTAGACTTTTTCAAACAGTGTTATACAAACACACAGCAAATCAAAAGAAGCCAGTCACTGTCTCAAGATTTTTATGACGACCGTGATCTGAAATCACTGTTAATAGCCCAGCCGAATGCTGTGGTCGAGGTTGTTGTGAGCTTGAACAGCAGTGAGCGATGAACAGATGCTCATGGGTTTTTACCGTGACGCATTTCATCGAAAGCCACCTCCATAAAGCAACACGACTTTCTGTTGCCCCCCCAACTCCAACTACCCAATGCTGTCTACCAACACAACACCGAACAAATAATGGTCTTTGGAGACGTAGTTGAATCATGAATGGGTGTGTGTTCTGTGTGGCTTTGGTTATGTGCCATGTGAATGAGGGGAGGGGGTGGGGGAGGTGGAGCAGGGTGAGAGAGAGAGAGGGGGGGGGGGAGGAGCAGAGGGACGGCCGTCAAAATGGGAATGGGCCTTTACCTCATGGACGGCGATGTTGAATTCTAGCGCTCATTGG
>CM031617.1:23457148-23482148 GCA_018398815.1 Conus ventricosus | reverse complement strand
CCCTGAACCGAATCACGTACTGTTATACTGCTTACTGGACAGATGGATTCTGAAGCGGTAAAAATCTGAACCAAGAATGGTTCTGACTAACGACGGTCAGGTCTGCTGCCAAACGCCCAAATCATTAGATAGCAGGCCCCTCACCTGTACTGAACGGGACAACAACAACTACAACTACTACTACGACTACTGTCACTTCTCCTCCTACTACTACTACAACTACCACTACTACCACCACCACTGCCACCACCACTACAGCTACTACTACTACTACTACTACTACTACTACACAACTACTACTACTACTACCACCACCATGACTACTACTACTACCACTACTACTACTGCCACCACCATCACCCCTACTGCTATTACAAAAAAGCCCCAAACCCCAAGACATACCGAAAACAGAATTTAAAATGCTGTGTTCAAGCGAACGGTTATTTTTCATAACCATGCTTCTGATCTATACATATCCATTTTCAGGTTGGTGTGTGTCATCTGCCATGCTTTTTTCTTTTACACACATTATGCGACAACACGCCAGGCTAGGAGTTTCGGAGGGACCAGCTTGAACGTGGTCTGTAACTCACCAGAACAGACATCATAGCGGGTGTACATTATTTGAGGACCAGACCGAGGTGCTGTGTGTAAGCTTGCCTTGTAAAGGGTGTAGCTCTCACGAGTCAACCTTGTGGCACCCCATGCGTGAGCTCAAATGGAATGAACTGGTTTCCATTACCAAAGAAAGACCCCGTGCAACTGGACAGAGCAGGGGGGTTGTTTGTTCTCTTCTTCTTCTTCTCTCTCCTCCTCCTCCTCCTCTCCTTCCTGCTCTTCTTCGTCTTCTTCTTCGTCTTCTTCTTCGTCTTCTTCTTCGTCTTCTTCTTCGTCTCCTTCTTCTCTTCCTCTTTTCTTCTTCCTCTTCCCTTTTTCTTCTTCCTCTTCCTCTTTTTTCTTCTTCCTCTTCTTCTTCTTCCTCTCCATCTTCTCCTTCCTCTCCTTCGTCTCCTTCTTCTGCTTCTTTTCCTTCTTCTTCTGCTTCTTTCTTCTTCTTCTTCTTCTTTTCCTTCTCTTCTTCTCCTTCTTCTTCTTCTCTCCTCCTCCTCTCTCCTCCTCCTCCGTCTCCTTCTTCTCTTCCTCTTCTTCTTCTTCTTCTTCTTCGTCTTCGTTTTCTTCTTCTTCTTCTTCTTCTTCTTCTCCCTCCTCTCCTTCTTCCTCTCCTTCCTCTCCTTCTCCTTCTTCTACGACTGCTTCTTCTTCTCTTCTTCTTCTTCTTCTCCTTCTTCGTCTTTATTATCTTCTTCTTCTGAATACTTATCTCCAAGGGAATCACTGGGGCACCCCACAGAAGAATACTTCAGCAGTTTCCTCTAACTCTCTTGCCTCTGTGCCAAGGCTTGTTTGTTACCTTTAGATTTAAATCCTCCAAACTCCACACGGCAAACGGGGGAGAGAGGGAGTGTGAGGTGGAAGGTGTGGGTGGGGAGGTGAGGGAGATGGGTGGAATTAACTTTCGCACACGAACGCGGTAAAGGGAGAAATGGGAAGGTGGACAGCTGTCTAGTACCTCATACACTCCTCTAAACAACAAGATGGGCAGAGAATATGTTCATTTTCATGTTTGGCGCCACCAGGATTCGAACTCAACGTCTGACTGCAAATGCGCAAACCAGGTGCTTTACCACAAGGCTTAACTGTGAAGGATAAGTGAGACTGAAATGGTAAGACATAATACCGCCTTTCTTCATGGCTCTGAATCAGTAAACGAGTATTATGCCATAGCGGCAGCGAGCGAGCGAAGAGAGAGAGAGAAAGAGAGAGAGAGAGAAAAGAGAGAGAGAGACGAGAGAGAGAAAGAGAGAGAGACAGAGACAGAGACAGACACAGAGTGATATGGTAAGACCTATAATTATGCCTTTCTTCATGGTTCTGAATCACTAAACACGAATTAAGCCATAAAGAGAGACAGACAGATAGAGACACAAAGACACAGAGGCACAGTGGCAGAGGTAGAGACAGACAGACAGAGACACAAAGGCACAGAAGCACAGAGACAGAGACAGACAAACAAAAAGACAGGGAGACAGACAGAGACAGTGACAGTCACAAAGATACAGAAGCACAGAGACAGACAGACAGACAGAGTAAGATAATGCTTTACCCTACACTTTGAAGGTCTGCCTGGTTGTGCTACCAAACGCTATAACCGCTTAGTAATGCACAAACACAATATAAACACAGACACTAATGCACAAACACTATACACAGAGACACTAAAACACACAACACTCGTACATACAGACACTAAAACACGCAATACTCATACACACAGACACTGCTACACACAAGCACTCACACACACAAACGCAATACGACTTACCCAGAAGACGCTGGAAGGGCGTCTGGGGAGACTGGAAGACCACGTCCAGGGAGGTGCCTTGGCCGCAAGCCTCGTCCGAAGGGTCAGCAGGTGAGCACTCTGGACAAGGCAGCTGACTGCAAGCCTCGTCCGAAGGGCCAGCAGGTGAGGAGTCCGGGCAAGACAGCTGACTGCAAGCCTCGTCCGAAGGGTCAGCAGGTGAGGAGTCCGGGCAAGACAGCTGACTGCAAGCCTCGTCCGAAGGGTCAGCAGGTGAGGAGTCCGGGCAAGGCGCCTGGTTGCGAGCCACGCCCAGGACAGTCAGTGCATGAGATGCCCGGGGAAGGAGCCTAGAGGTAAGCCACGCCTAAGGACAGTCCAAAGTTGCGGCGTGTGGAGCCTGTCGAGTGGACCACTGGCGGCAGGAAGGCTGGAAGCTGGAGACAGCTGGGCAGCCTGGTGTTCGTTCAGAGGACAGGCTGTCGTGACCGGTGTTCTTCTCTGCTTGTGTGGAAGGCAGGTCTTGAGCCACAAAGAGCTTGAGGGTGCAAACTTACATCCGTTCGTCTTCAACGGGGGGCTGGGTGTCGCATCGCCAGCAGTGGGTAGGCATTGTCGTCTGTTGGAGGTTCGTGAGTGGGTATTTCTCAAGCGAGGCGCACTTCCGGTTCCGGCTGCGCTGAGAACCGAGTGCTTATGGGTATAATTGTGCCCGTGAGTCACTGTAGTGGTATCTAACAACAAAGCGTTACATGGTTAATTTCTGCAAATCAAAACTGACTCCACGAACAACTTAATTCAATTACAATTTCTTGTTCTTCTGCAGGATTGCACACATGCATATGTTCACTCACGCAAGCGCGCGCGCACACACACACACACACACACACACACACACACACACACACACACACACACACACACACATGACTCACTCACTCGTGAGGAAGTGAATGAAGTGTTTTCCCTACACTCAAGAGAAACTCGTTTATATACCCAGCACTTCTGCACTCACACACACACACACACACACTCTACCTTACCTGGTCAGTCCAGACTCTGGCTTGGGGGTTACGTCAGGATTCTTTCCAAGCCCTTACTGGCATGAACTACCAAGTAAGGTCTTTCACACACAGTCTGCGATGCACTTTGTCCAAGCCGAGCTTGCAGCTTGCTTCAGAGGGTCAAGCAGCTGGTACACTGTCTTTCTGTCAGTGTCCACCTCCGGGCCCAGCAGTGGTACTGTCAAAACCGTCCTAGCTGTTGTCCGTCTACGGCTGTACTGTCGCAGTGCTAGGGCAAAACTGTCTCCTATAACCTGGAGGCCCTAACACTGGTCTAACACTAGTGTTACTGTCACTGTGGTACGACGTATGCTCCCTAGCTAACTACAAGTTAGCTAGTCCGCTCTCTTCAAGGACTAGCGTCGCTAAACTAACAACAAGTTAGCGGGACCGCACTCTTCAGGCTCTCGTGTCGTACTGCCGGAGTTCTTTCTGCTTGTTTACCTGAGTGTCAGTGAACACTTCTCACGCGAGGTGCACTTCCGCTGAGCTCGCCTACGTGCGCAGAAACCGGGGCATCACTACACTCCCCCCGACTTTATGATGAAAGCTTTTAGTCCAGGGGTTGCAGTGAGGAAGGGAGCTCTTCACCTTGCTTGAGCCCATGTCTGTTTAGTGTCGATTTGCAGGTCCTCTGAGAGTGCTTCCTGTTTAGCAGCCGGAGATGCGGAAAGCACTGTGTGCCAACAGGTCCATAGAAACTGATCCATTGCCAGTCTTCGACCTCGTCCGGTAAGGCTATTTCAGCCACTTCGGAGGGTTAGCAGACGCGTAAGGTATCACTGCTTGGGCAGGCTCCCTGGCCTCCGGCGCTGGATAGTGTTCCCCACAGTGTCTTCCCTGTGGGTCCATCCACGCCACCAGAAGCAGCATGACCTTTCAATGAACCAGGATGGCTGCCGCCTCAGCCGGGCACACCTGGAAGCTACCCTGAACCAGCCCCCCGATATACTGGCCATCGCTACCCTCTGCCCATCCTAGATGCGTACGTCACCCAGGGCAGACAGAAGACACTGCATTCAGGGGAACCGGAGCAATCACTTCCAGCTACCCGGTGACACGACAAACCAATCCATGGCCTGCCACAATGCCTTGCACACCCCTCAGCATACCATCACAGTCTCTCTCTCAGGCACCCTAACAGCAAGCAGAAGGCTCAGGGGATTCCATGTCCACTGGTGCTGGGTACCTCCGCCAACAGCTCCGCCTCTCTGGGCTCATACTAGCTGTCAACACCAACAGTGCCTTCCAATGAATGAGAGCTGGCACAGACTTCAGATGAAGCGTTTCTGGAACTGGCTCTCCCACATGCTGGCTAAAAGCCTTCAGGGCCTCCTTCTGGCTGTTGGTGAAGACTGTATTGCCCAAGCTGGGCAGTGCCGCCTGCCGATGAAGTCCACCAGCTTTTCCCAGTTTCCACATGGCCCCAGTAGCCATGGCATTGCCTGTCTAAGTGCCTGTGTCCGACCCTGCAAAACAACCCTTGATGAAGGTGCAGCCTTTCATCAAATATGCCGGGCAGATGGTGAATGAAGGCATGAGCTTTAGGATACTTGTTAGCCTCCCCACACCCAGGAATCAAACACTTCTTGCCCTCTTTTGGGTTTCCTGGCATGTGGAACCGGCCTCCTTTGCCTTCTGGATCTGTGGCAATGTACAGACATGTCCTTACGAGAAGTTCTGGCATCCTGGATCTCAGCAGTAGGGCTTGAGTCCATATGTCTTTTCCCTGTTGTGGGCCCTTTGTCAGAGGATTCCGTGTCCCTTTCACTTAATCCTATAAGGCCTGTGTTGGGATCCTCCTGACGCTGGCTAGACTGCCCAATACCCCCACTGTCCTGAGTATGCTTGGCTGACACTTTCCCAGTGCAACTTGATTTGCCAGCTGTACCTGAAACCTGACTCTGGCATCCTGACCTGTTCTTCCTGGTAGTCTTGTCCACATTCATTTTAGAATTGGCCCTGACTGTAGCAATTCGAACAACCTCAGATGATGGTTCCTTCGAATTCTTGCATGGAGTGCTGACTGCCTGCGGTTGGTCAGGTACTTTCAGTGGTGAAGCACTAGGCACATGGGGCAGAGTACTGCCGGTAGCTCCCACTGCCTTGGACTGTACCGAAGATTGCACCTTGGAAACCCTGCCATGGGAGATGGTCCTTACTGCATTGCCAGCGCATGCAGGAACTGGAGCCTTGATTGGAGAGTTGGGGTCCCTTTCCTTCCTTCCCTCTCCTTTGCCAGACTGGTTCTGCAGCCACTTCTGGTACCGCCTGCAATCTTTTTTCCGGTGCCCAATCTATTTGCAGTAAAAGCACTTAATGTTGGAATCCGGGCTGTCAGGAGCTTGTTTACCACTTTCTTTAGCTATAAGCTGCAGATGAGTGGTCAGCTTTTCCACGATCTGCTTAAAGCTGTCCAGATCCTGCTTGGAAAAACCAGAACTGACCTGTGGCTCCTCCTGAACTTCCCTTGGTGCCTCATCCATGACCAGGGAGACGTGCTGGTACCACTTGACCTTATGGACGGCTTCTTCCATGGTTCTGGGTCTCTCCAGATAGGCATATTTTCCTGCCTCCTTGTCCAGATTACCAATGCAAAATCTGCTGATCGCCTCACCCTGTACATAACTTTCTGGCAGGTCCCTGAAGGCTGAAACAGCCAGCACTGTGACCCTGTCTGCCCAGTCCTCATAGGACTCCCCTGGGTTCTGGCTGGCTTGCTGAACCTGAGCTTGGCGTTTCAGTCAGCTCTCTGCCCCGAAGCGTGCTTCCAACTTCATCATATCTGGATATGAGCCTGACTGCCCATTTTGGGTGGCAATAATAAGAAGTCTTGGGCTTTTCCTTCCAGACACCATCCCAGGTAATCCCGACTCTCCCTTTTTGACCAGTTGGGGGATGTTCTATAGCTGTCGAACGTGGTACTTGAATGACAGCCAGTTTGTGTTCCCATCATACTGTAGATTTGGGGGCAAGAGAACAGGGAAACCTTCATTCTGGCTCACTTTCGCCCTCAACCAGTTTCGGGCGAAAGTGAGCCAGAATAAAGGTTTCCCTTTTCTCTGCCAAGTAAGACTTCAATACCCAAAAATAACGATTATCTACAAACAAACCAACTGGGGCAGGGTTATCCGTTTTTAATACTAATTTACTAATTTTTCAGATTTTAGTTTTGTTTAATCCAATGGTTTTTCTTGATCGTTTTCAATAACATCATTTTCGCGCAAACATTCTTCAAATGATTCTCTGTCTTTCATGTGAAATACACTACAGTCTTTAACTGTTCTCTAAAGTCTTTTAAAACTGAGTTATATTTCTGACATAAAATCCACACACTTATCCGAGCATGTCTTCCGCTGAAAGCTAGTTTCGACAAAGTTTTCTTTTTTTAACTATGTCTTTTTCTGCTGAACAGTCATCTATAATAAATAGCGTCTGCGTTCCCTCAAACAATATAAAAAAGCGTTCTAGACATTCACTCAGTTTATTGCTGGGATCAACTAAATATATTTCATCATCTGTCCATATAAACCTTCTATTATGATATGCTTTGTTCCATTTAAGTGTTGGACAGAAAATCACAATATGATTAAAATTATAACGATAAACTGTTTGTAATAAGTCTAGGACAAATATTGTTTTTCCACAACCAGTCTGCCCACAAATCATTGAACAATGAGGGGATTTTATCATAAAGTTTAACTGCTCCATAGTTTAATAACAGAATTTAATCTAATCCATTTATTATTTTTATCATACTCTCCGTCAAAACTTGTTCAGTATAATAAAACCCTACGAGCCTAAATGTGTAAGATTAACCCAATTCATTCTGTAAGATTGTTTCTATTTAAGTCAACAGTGATTTGTTGCTTGTTGTTATGATCTTAATATCCTCACCATTGTGAAGAACGACGACAACAACGTTAAGGCGTTAACGTCTAAGTTTTGCCAGCTAATATTAATTCCTTTTAAAAGGGTTTCCATCACTAACGCCCACAACCCCATCCCTCTCCACATTTTTAAAGACAGAAATTTCAAATATCATTGTGAACGTGTCTCCTAATTTTCTGCTTGGAAAGAACTGTAATTTTGTAGAAGCTTTTTTTAAACAACTGTTCTTTCTTTTGAGGATGTACTGTTTTTTTCCATACGGCGTTATTTCAATTTCTTTCCGACTATTGTCGCCGGCATAAGACTTACATGTAAAGGGGCCAGAGTTGAATGCTTTTCGAAACTTTTTGAGGGCTAAAATATGTAAATGGGCTTATGAATTCAAATTTTATTTCCCATTCTAAATATGGTTCTAAGTGCCATTTGAGGTCAGGTTTTCGAACTATTTTATATTCATACTGGCCAACATTATTTGCCTCTAGATTGCGCGCTGTTCTAGTTTAGGAAATTTTTTACTGTCGCAAAACCTCTTTGCGTTTATAATCACCATCTTTAGTGTACTCAAACCCATACAAAGTGCCTATCTCACCGTTCTGTTAAAAGTCCGCAACGTCTGCAAGGTCTTTTATTCTAAGGTTATACACCTCACAGGCGCTAATGAACTCCTGGTTTTTCTGGCCCACGCGACATTATTTTTTAGTAGCGTATTATTTTATTTCCAAAACAATGTGCGGGTTTATCACTTTTTAAACGACTTTCCCCGTTTTGTCTTTGATTTTATATTAAATGATCCGACCCTCCCACAAACTAATCTTTTTAAACTGTAAATTAAGGGAATGTTAATTTCATAATCGCAATATGCAGCTTTCCCTGATGGCAGAGGTCTTAAAACAGTTGGGGGCCTTCCATCATATAAGTTTTCTCAGTGCTTAGCTCATCCAAATGAACATAGAGTAATGAATGTAATGCAAGATTGAGCGACTTTCCCCCTCAAACGTAGTTTCATCTGGCGAACACTAAAACTATGAGTGGGTAGATTGCTAGTTGTAAACCTAGCATTTTAGCTAGCTCTTTATCAAAATCGAATTTTGCTTCTTCAGGTTTGAATTTTAAAATTTTGTTTTAGATTTGAAATTGTTAAGTTTAAGAGTAATGTCTAAGTTACTCATTGCTTCTTTTAGTGAGCAAAACCCGTAATAACCATCAGGTTTGTTAACGTTTAACGTCGTTTGTTCTCCTTTCATATTTTGTAATTTTAAATTTTTCCCCTTGGCTTTAGTTATATTAAACCATACAACTTGTAAAATTTCATGAAGTGCAACCTTTTTGTCTCCGCATTTGTTTTCAACAGCATGTTCTAAAAACGAAGGACGTCTTGGGTTGTTATTGTTACAAACATTTTTTAAAACAAATAAAAATGAGTGCATTCAAATATACTGATGCAAAAAAATTCTGTGGGGCCGCACTACAATCTTAAAAATATAGCAACTGATACTCTTGACATTGCTGTGACCCAAACTGCCTCTTTCATAAAAAGGTGAGTACTCCATTGAAGAGCTACTAACCCCCCTATTGAAAAAGAGCACACCCCAGAAAGCGTGGTTTAGTCATCCGATGCAGTTTTATCAGAACCATTAAACTTTGCTGTGTCTTGTGCATCAACGGGTGTGGGTGTCGTATGGCTAATCATTTAACTCATCCTGATCCTTTGGTGAGGTCAGTGTACAGATTTCATTTTTATTACACCTTCAGACGTATTTTGACTGAACGCAAGCGCCATTCCCGAATGCAAATCGTTTAATCCATTCAGCAACAGAATAGACTGAAGGCTTTGAAAGGATCTGTAACGAATTCAATATTAACATCAAGACAGACTTTAGACAAAATTGGATCAAAAATCAGGGCATGGGCCCGACATTTATTTCAGGGCACGCACAGAAAGTATAATTTTGACCGGCGTTCTCCTTTCAAAATTGTTGAGCCCGGGCCCATAGAGCAAGAGCATAAAACAGCATGGACAACATTTATCTTAGGCACTTCTAAGGGCCTAACTAGGGCGGAATAAACGAATAAACACTCAATTCGTACTTACGTTTGGTGTTTGCTAGGTTCGCAAGCACAGGCAAGATCGAGCATAACTGATCCTTCTACTGGCTTTGACGCGCAAAAACAATACTTAGCAAATTTAGAGGACGCCATTAATTCTACAGTTGTTTTACCTTCAAGTATTAAAAGAAACCAAAATGTTTACGCAAGATCGAAAGTAACTTTGCTGTTGGCACGGTTTATACATGCTGCCTTCTGACCTCAGACTCCAGGTAGGAATAATAATAAACTATAATATAAAAATTCTTAAGCAGGAAATTTGAACAGAAGGTTGGGAAAACGACATAAATCTGAGCCAGTAATATTACAAGCAAAAACAAACACCCAAGATTAAGTCATCTAATTCCCGAAGCCCCAAACCCCCAAAGTCATTGAAGACTCAGCAAAGCTCGCAGACTCTTTTTCCGCGATGACCATGAATATGAAAAGACAGCGCTTGTTCTTGGATTAACTGCCTAGGATTACTTGTCTTTATCTTACTAAAAATTAACCCAACTATTAAAGAACTAATGTCCATAAGTGCTCGCCATAAAGCCAACTACTTTGCTTGCAGTAGACAAAAGCCAGCTGACAATACCCCAATTTTCCTGGTAAAGCGTCCACGGCTTTACCAGCTAATTTTTTTAATAAATTCGCAAGATGATTAAGCTTTTTTTCCCCAAATGATTTTCGGGCGGTGGCGGCGGATGCACTGGACTTTGCCCTCCACCACCGCCTGTAATAGCCATCACCAGTGTACTTATTGCAAATCCTAAGGCAGTTATAACGCTTGCTAATGTGACTCCCGCTCCTAAACAAGTTCTTATTCGCTGCTAGCGTTGCGTCTTCATATAAAATTTTTTCGATATTTTCTCTTATTCTTCACTTGAGTTCGTAATAGGTTCGGTTATATCGTCACTTCTAGTCTTGCTGACTCTCTTGTTCAAGATCTTTTAGTCTTTGGGGTTTTCTTTCTTAATATCGGGCCCTAATTGGCGTCATCAGCCTCAACGAGTTTTTCTTTTTCTCTTTTTATATGCCCACTATTCACCTAGTTTTGCTAAATTGTTTTTAATTCGCCTCTGATGGTTCTTAAAGTACGATCAAGGGCTAATAATTCTCGCATAGGCAATGGGAATCATTAATTGTTTTTAACGCTGTTTCTTCTGAAAAACTGGTTTCTGCTTCTATTGTAATTTATTAATTCCCTGCTGATTGATTTAATTCTTAAGTTCCATGTTTTGCATTTGGTTATCTGTCGGAGTTCTTGTAGTGTGTTTTGAATTTTTAGCAACTGCCTCCGCCCTTAATTTCGTCTAGCAATGCCAAGGCGATTTTGATCTTTCACACTGAGTCTATTTCTAAATTGAACCCACAGCTAAAAACTTTGATGGGTCGGGTTTAGTTTGTAAGCCGAACAAGTTGCCCTTGATTCGTTTTTTACGACAAAATAAACCATCTAATCAAAATCATTTGGTCTATAAATTCGGGAGGTTCTTGGCCTAAACTTTTGTAAAATGCTTCGACCGTACTTGCTGTTAATTCACGCTGCAAGGGAAGCGTTAGCGATGCTGTGTCAAAGGGTTCATTTCACTCATTCGTCTCCACGATCAAAAACATCATAATCTTCTCGCCTTCAATTCCTGCCATGTTTTTAAAAAATTTAACTTTTTATTTTGCTTCATAAAAATGCCACAACAAGACATGGCTCGATTCTTGACCCGCATAGAAAACAAAAGAGCCCCAGGGCGTGAAGGGAAAAAAACGGAATATTATTGTTCCAAATAATCCATCTACTATTGATGCAGATCAAATTCTTACTGTCAAATTTCCAGACTTAGGAGCGGAGAATTGATTGTGCCAGGCTCTGCGCGTCAAACTTTAAAAATAGAGCTCGATTCAACAACAGACCCAAACAGGACAGTTGTACAGAATTTTGGGAGGGGCAATCGTAAGAAAATTTCTATAAAAATTGAGGGGCAAGAAATATTTTCTTTACACAATGCAGACATATTTTTAAACCAAATTCTGATTTTGGGCTAACCGGGAATGAAAGGGAAGATCTTCGTTTCAAGGGATTCGGCAATGAAGAAGCACTAAACTTAGAATAGGGCCCGAACTCGCCTCAGGTGCTAAAAGCAGCAAAAGGCTTTAGCTGTAGTTATGCGTAGGTAATCGCTTTTCCATTCCCCTAGATTTTGAGTTGTTAAAAGCGCATGCCCCATACTTTCAAGGAGCATTAAAAGACAGATTGTCATATGAACTAACTTTTAATGAATACAAACTGTTATCAATCAACAACACCGAAGAAAAGTACAGCATTTCTGACATCGCTTTAGAGTTTGACGTTTTAGCAACCCTAATTTAGCAAGGCTGATTGCGCCCAAATATGAGACACATTTCCCAATATATTACGAAAGAGTGATTCACATACAACATATCCCAGAAGCAGGCAACACATATGGAATTTAGTTTTAGCGCTCAGCAAGATCGCTTAAAGGTATTTTTATTGCTGTGCGAAAAATGAAGAACCGTTCAAAAGAGGAAGTGAAAAGTTTTTAATCCAAAAATAACAAAAGACAATGTTCGATTGAGGGTTAGTCCTAACCAAATCACGCTAGGGGGTTTAAACCTTATCAGCATTTTGATGAAATAAGAAAACTGTTTGGAGCGGGAGGTGTAAAAATTTCCAACAGTTGACCTTGTGTCTAAAGATTTACATCTTCACAATGTTAGGCTTGATGATTAATTAACAACGAAATACGGTTTATGGATTGACCTAAGGTCAACAGAGGATAATCAGTTGCATGGAAGCGGGAGAACTGTGAGAGACGTAATAAACACCCAAAAATTGATAAAGAAGAAGAAGCCGATAAACCGCTTAATGTACATTTGTTTTTAATATATGACGCACTGAATATTGTAAATAACAATTAAAGTTAGTATACAGATTATTTTATTTTAAAAAAGCAGGGTCTGTTCAGGTTTATCAAATGTGGCTACAGCGCCCGCCAAAAAGAAAGATAGCAGGCAATTCTGCTGTTATAGAAAACCCCGAAGAAAAACCTTCAGATTAACACTTTTACACAAATGCAACCAAAAACTAGACAAGCTTTCAAAATACAGCAAAACAAACGAAGGTATTCTGCGCTTTAATGCTGTTACATATGTTATACTGGGACACGACTAAAGCGCTCTTTCAGCAGGAACGAGTGTTGGTCTTTAGAACGGGCATAGGCGCACCGCACTTTACCTCTAGGGGGGTTGTCTTTAGCTCTCGGTCTGTTCATTAGCTGTAGGTGCCGCCAGCAAAAAAATAAAAACTAAACTCCAAAAGCACACAGCTATGGTTCAACTAATAACAGCTAAACTTAGCTCTTTTTAAACTGAAATAAATAAAGCGCTAGTTGACTCAAACATCACGATGAAAATTTAATCGTTTACAGGCTGATTTTGATGACTACAAAGACAAAAGTTTGATCTTCAAAGAAAGGCGGTGACAATTTTTCTCAACAGCCAGACCCCGAGCAGATAAAAAAGGAATGCTTAAAAAAAGTAAACGAGACATTAAACTCTGTTCTAAACAGCTCACTTTAACAACACCGAAGGGTGTATATACTTTATTTTTATGATCCAACGCAAAAAGACCGTGGATATTGATTCTGATTAATTATTTTTTTTTAATTTAAATAAATATTTGAGTTAGAAAAGAAGCTCAACATGGCTAAGATATATGAAGGGCAAGACAAATTTTTTTGAAGGAATGCTTGAGAGAGAGCGTTATCAAGAGCACTGAATGAATTGATCTAGAAGTCAATTGATCCAGCAAACGTGCGGGCAAGCGTTGTACATGCAAATTTCTAAAGTTCCAAGTAAACTACTAATAGACCCGCCATTTAAAAGTAATGTTAGCTGTTTTAATCGACTATGTAACAATAATGAAGAAAATCAAGAAGTCGGGGTCTCAACTAAACAACAGACTGTTTCTTCCATAACGCCTTAACACCCGGTTGGGCAGACGAACTGCTTGCACAGTTTGACGCTGCGCTGAAGAAGCCAAAATGAGAGGCTCTGGTTGGTCAGAGGGCGAAGTCCTAGAGATCAGATTAAAACAGCTAAGTATGCGCCGATTTTTGGGTAAGGCTTACTTTCCCACTACCTCCAGCATTAGTTGAAAAAAAAGCAGTTCTAAACATAAAGAATTCAGACGACAAATGTTTTATGTGGTGTGTTCTCGCAAGGCTGCATTATATCCGAAAAAACGCAGAGAGAGTGTCAAAACTATCACCCTTACATCAATGATTTTAAAACTTTAGTGGAGTGTCCTTTCCTGTTAGTGTAGAACCAAATTGATCAGTTTGAAGAACAAAAAAAACCAATAACTGTTAATGTATACACAGGGATGAGGAAACAAATTTGGGGCCCAAATTAAAAGTGTCCAAAAACAGTCCAACGATTGGCGGGGCCAGACAAAAATCATGTTTACTTACTACTGATGCTTCACCAGCGGGGCTACCGCCCTTACACATTGATACGAAACAATGATAGACTAATGCAGCATACTTCAAAAGATCAAGGCAAACAAAAATTCTGTAAGAAATGTTTTAAAAGAAGCCATCTGTTCAAAACCGCGAGTGAACATAAAAAAACATTGTAAAGTTCTGTAGACTGTAATACAGAACTAATTACGCCCCCGCCCGGGTCTAAAGTTTGTTTTAAGAACTGGAAAAAACTGCAACATTCTCCATACGTAGTTTTTCGCAACTTCGAGTCGCTTATTGTTCCTTATGAAGGGCCAAACGCCACAAAAACTTCGAAAAACAGTCTTAATGATTTAAACATCAGATTTGTTCATTTGCCTTCATATTGTTAGGTCGGATGGCGCTCCATTCAACGCCAAATTATACAGAGGACCAGATGCGGCTAGAAGATTTTTACAGCGCATGCAGCAAGTGCGTAAAGATTGTTCTAATAATCTGAATTTTATCTGAAATCATGATGAAAGCCTGAAGACCAACAACAGTAAAGACTCAGCCACGCATTGTTGATTTGTGTTTAGGCCTCTCACAGACGCAGAGAATCCAAAAGTAAGAGACCATGACAAATTTGCGGAAAGTCAGAGGGGCGGCGCATAACAAATGCAATCTTCAACTAAAGTTTGATCCTAAGACATGGAAGCTGCCTGTATTTTTTCATAACTTGCGAGGTTACGACTCCCACCTTATAATGAAAGCAGTGGACGATGCCTTCAGGGTACATGCATTGCACAGTCATCAAAAAGTACTGTGTTTCACTTTAAATAACATGTTTTTATGACTCAAAGCAGCACATGATTGGGGTTTATTAGAGTCACTGGGCCCTGTCCTTAAAGTCCTGCCCAATAACGGAAGAATATTTTGACCCAACTCTTGTTAGAAAGGGCGTTTAACCCTTATGAGTACATGAACAGTTTTTGGGGAAAAGGTTTGATGAAGATACACCTTTCCCCCTAAAGGCGCGTCTTTCTAGTCTTTGAGGAAAGGACATCAGCGCTCCGATTACCAACAGGCTCAAGATGCGTGCAGAAGTTAGAGTTAAAACGATGGGAGACTATCATGATTCATACTTGATGGCTGATGTATGTTTGTTGGCGGACGTCTTTGAAAATTACAGAAAGACCTGCATGAAACATTATAGCCTGGATCCCGCGCATTACATTTCTGCGCCCGGGATGAGTTGGGTTTCTTTCTTAAAGTTTACTGGAGTACAGATTGATTTATTGTCTGACCTACCAATGATTCAGATGATAGAAAACGGATTGCGTGGAGGAATTAGTATGGCGTGCCATCATTATTGTAAAGCAACAACAAATACTTGGACAACTATGATCCAAGTAAAAGGTCTAACTATCTCATGTATTTAGACGCAAACAAACTGTATGGTTGGGCAATGGCGCAATCACTTCCATTACGTAACTTTAAAAAAGTACACAGGAAAGAATAATATTCAAAAGGCATTAAAGTGGTTGAACAGTTTAACGCCTGATCAGCAGCGCGGTTTCCTTCAAAAATTTTACTTAGAATATCCCCATGAACTCCATGACCTGCATAATGACTATCCATTAGCAGCAGAAAGTCTAAAGACGGATCCAAGAGAACCACCTAAACTTGTGCCTAATCTTCGGGCAAAAAAAAAAAATGTCCGTCATTACAGACTTCTACAATTTTAATTTAAGACATGGTTTAAAGTTGACAGCTGTTCATCGTATAATTTGCTTTTGATCAAGAACAGTTCATGAAACCATACATCATGAAGAACACTGATCTCAGAACTAAATCCGCAGATGCTTCAGAAAAAGACTTTTTCAAGCTGATGAACAACAGCTGTTTTGGAAAGACTATGGGGAATCCGCACAAGCGCAAAGATGTCAGATTAGTCACCGGAAACGAAGCAATTAAGCTGACTTCAAAACCTAATTATCAGGACTTTAGAAGATTTCATGATCAGCTTTTTCGGCATAATGATGAAGAAAAAGAAAGTCAAATTAGAAAAAACCTGTTTTTATTGGGGTTTTCTGTTTTAGAATTATCAAAGCTTTGATGTTAGAGTTTCTTTAAAGACAAATTTAAGCCCTTGTATCCTGATCCAAGTACTTTACACAGATACAGATAGTTTGTTATAGATATTTCCCACTGAAGAAATATTTAAAGACATGGAAATGGAAGTAGCTAAAGGACATGCGGGATGGTATGATACATCTGATTACCCTAACGATTCGCCTTTGCATTTAATACTAAAAAAGAAGGTTTTAGGAAAGATGAAGGATGAATTATCTGGAAAGGTAATCAAGGTATGTGGGGTTAAGGTCAAAAATGTACAGTATTTTCGAGCCAGGAGAAAATCATTAAGAAAGCAAAGGGAATATCTCGCAGCGTTGTGCAGTCAAACATATCACATGCAACTACAAAGAAACATTTTTTGGCAATAAAGACTTTTCATCATGACAACGGTAAAACTACGATCTAATCTACATGAGATCAACCCCAAGGTTGTAACAAAGAAGTCGTTAGATAGAACAAACACAAAACGTTGGTTTGTTAATCCAGAGTTTTCTATGCAATCGGGGACTGGAGAACCGTAAAATTAAATTAAAGCGGAACGTGCCCGGGGGGATTATCTGCAGTTTCTTCTTTCACAAAAGATCTTTGAGGAAGTGTTGTTTTGTGGGGCCAGTTTCTCGTAAATAATACACGGGCGATTCATTTTTACAATTCTTTTTATTTCATATGGATCAACACTCCAAACCGGATCAGTTGCCCTGATGCGAGTGTCCCCTTTTGCTTCCCCCGGTAAATAAAGGTACCTTACTTTAAACCAAACGGTAATAGTTTGCCGGTTTTACTGGAGTCTTCAGCAACATTTATTGTTTTTTTTTTTGATTGCTTGTACTGGTTTTAGCCCTTTAAATCTTCATTATTCATTGCGCGCAAAAATGAGGGCAGCTTCTAACCCTTCTGTGTTGCGAGAATTGTCCATCAGCTCTCTGTGATACTGGGAGGAAAAAAGTCTTTCAGCTAACTGTTTGTTAAAGTTTTCAAATAAACCTGTGAATCTGTGAACACCCGGAATGCCCCCTTCTAATAGTAACTCTGTGTTTTAACAAATAATTGATTCACTTGGCCTTTAAATTCTTTTTCCCTCATCAACTTGAATCATGCGAGGATAAGTTAGCGGCCCTCGTTGGTATATCAGTTGTATAGCGACAGCAACAGCAGAAGCACTCTTTTTCGTTAATGGCTCTGCATCTTTGTATCTTGAAGCCATGTCAATGACTGTAAGTGCGACTTAAATCTTTTCGTCTAATCCTATCAGAGGGTAAAAATAGAAGATCCATTTGATGGGTGTCGTTTGGAGTTGTGTTTACAAAGTGTGGTCTCTGTATTCGTTGGGCGCAGGGAAATAAATTGGCCAAATCGCTTGTTTAGATAACCATTCTTTTGCTGTTTGTTCACTGACTCCACTGCTTGGCTTAGCTTTTTAATTGCTGTGATGCCCTTCCAATATCCTTTGGGCGAATAATAGATTTTGTTCATTTTTACTCAGCCAATATTATGTGCAACAAAATACAACGGTCATACCAACGACAATAAACCCGATTTCTTGCATCTTTTGTTTTTCTGATGGTTGATAAAAGTCACTGAATTTTGGTGGGGGGAATGTCCGATTGGTTTGCCTTTACTAAAATAATATTGTTTTATTGCTTGATCAACATTTTTTTAAAAGTGTAAGCTGCATGCCCCTGTCTTTTCAGGGGTGTCATTAATAAAATTAACTGCTCAAGTCTCTGCCCTTTCATAGGCGTCTTGTGCAGCTGCTAGTTTCTCCATAGCTTTGTTATGTCTTTTCTCTCGCCGTCATTCCCCAGTTACTAAATGCGAAATTACTTCCGCTTTAAAAACAAGCGCATCACCACAGCGCCGCCTATCATTATTGCGAGTGAAGCCATTTTTTATAAATTTTATTTTTTTCTTACATATTTAAAATTGTCTGGAATTATTCCTTTTCTTAACTAGAAAATCTTTCGTGCAACCGAAGCTGCCAATGATAGCAATCAGCTTTGCTGAATCCTCAAAGTCTAGTTTGCCAAGATCTGCTGGTTTAATTCTTTAAAAGGCTTTTACCAAGCATTGAGTATCCTACACTTAGTCCTCCAATAACAGCAGAATGATACAAGGTTGGTAACAGTTTTTTCGGTGCTCATTTTTTTATAAAATAAAATTAATTAAATTTAATAAAAAAAAATGAACAGCGATGAACTCCTACAGCTACAAGCGGCCCCAAACCTTCCTGAACTTATGAATGACCAAGTTGATGGCCAAGCTGTAATGCCCCAAAAGGAAGGTTGTATTCTTTGGCAGCGGTGGAAAAACAAAACAGTTCCTCGGGAACTGAATTTAGCATTGAACAGATTCAACAGATGTCGCCACAAGACATTATAAAGTAATCATAACAGTATGAACGCAGTTGGGGGCTAGAAAGGTGAAAAGGTGGGCAAACGGTTCTTAGTTTGTACACTAAACTAGTTAAATAGATTTGCGCCCATTGATTCTGAACAGGATTTTATGTATGATTTAACGCAGGATCCATTTTAACAAAGTCATTAGAGTCTCTAGGTGTGATCTGTATTACAGATTTGGAACATTGTTATCGCCATTAATCATGGGATTAATAACTTTTTAAACATATAGATTTTATTTCCCTCAAAATGAACGAGCTGGAAAATCAGCAGAATCAGAAAACACTGAATCAGGTGGGGAAAGTAACCAAGCCAAAAATCAGCAGAAAACGCTGAATCAGTGGAGGGCCATTAAAAAATCCTGGGCGTGTTGAAGCAGGAAAAAAATTAGCAGAGTGGAACAGACAAAAAAAAAATTTAAAGTTACAGAATATGACTCAACAAAAAAACAAACGCCGCCAACGCCAGAACAATTGATTCAATGCCAGCTATAAAAACTCCCTGTGATACAAGGGCACCAAAGTCTTCATGGAATATTGAACTTAAAACTGTTGGCCCTTTTTGGCGGGCCCTTGTGCGTTTGGGGGGAGTTATTACGGTTATAAAGTATATAACCGATGGCAACAAACCAAAAGCAATCAAAAAAATCTGAACCCTTTAAATACAGAAAGAGACAACTGCACGCCAAAAACCCCCAATAACAAGCATCATTTTGATCCATTTATAATGGAATATATTTTAAAAATTTTTTTATAAAAATAGATCATGGCGTATTATAAAATGATGAAGTCAATAAATAAAAAACCTGGAGTCTAAAAAGACATTTCCATAGACCCAAATTGTAATCAATGCGGGTTTCTTCGGATGTTTAAAAACCCTTTCCTTTAAAATCTATGCAGACGCTGAGCAAAACATCCTCAACGATGACGCGTTTTTGAGGCGGTGGTACTATATTAACATCTACTATTTAAGATAAAAACATAGCTTGTATTTTTTGATAATTATAAGATAACTTAATAAGAACTTTGGGTTTTACTTAAAGGATGACTTAATCAAGAATTATCAAGAACTTGATCAAAAACTTAAATTTAAAAACTTAATTAAGAACTTGATCAAGAACTTATTTAAAAAATTTGGGGGTAACTTGAGAATGACTTAAGGACAACTTAGAAGTAACTTAAGTAAGAACTTGAGAATAACTTTTTAAAAACTTTGAAGGAACTTGAGTGTGTGCATGCGTGGGGGGGGGTGGGCAGGTGGGGGGGGGGTGGCAGCGTGGGGGCAGACAAAACAAACAACAAACAACAAACACACAATAGACAGTCCAGGGGTGGGGGGTGGGGGGCGTGCGTGCGTGGGGTAGGCCAAAACACACAACAAACAAAAGTAGAACTCCCAGGCCACTTTTTGCTTTGTGACTAAACAGGCTGTGTCTCGGGGCGCAACCCCAATTTAACCCCAAGTGATCACATAGGGTCGTTTTGCCTAGTTTGCCGCGAGCTTTGCAGGTCGCCGCGCTTTTCAGTCAAGCGATCACATAGGGTCGTTTGACCTAGTTTTGCCACCAAGCTTTGCAGTGCTGACGTCATTGGCGGCAAGCGATCACATAGGGTTGTTTGACCTAGTTTGCTGTGCCCTCAGAGTTACAGCATAATGCTGTAGCCAAGCTTTTAAGGCAGCTCTAATCGCCAGTAAATAGTACATCCAGCATTGTATATTTAAAGCATTTATATGAAGAAGTGCTGGCCACACACTACTCCTCTCCATACTGGTAGATGTACTAAGTCTGCCTAACCCTATCTAGTTTTGCCAGAACATTCGAAAATCGCCATTCAGTGCATAAGGCACACTTAAAGGCAGATGAACTGGTTAGAATTAGAAAAGTAGAAAAGTATACACATCTTAATACACAGATCAGCCTGCCACATAAACACTGAATCTGTAGTTAACAATCAATCAAGTCTAAACAAAATAAGAACATTTTTACTTGGGAGGAACAGCAAAAATGTTTCAAATATAAGTTTTTTAGCATACAAATCAGCCGTGTTTATACCTCCGCCTTAAGAAATGAACGCCATGTTTTTTAAACATGGCCCTTTTGCTGTCCCAAGCCAGCTCCCCAAAAATCAACGCGTATGGGTTTGTTTTGCTTCGGCCAACTTTCAACTTGAACCCAACAAACCTTTAAGATAGTCGTTCATTTCCAAAGCAGTTAGTTCACTTTTTTGTTTTCTATAAAAACAATCTCTCCGGTTTTCACAACATGCTTCGCCTAATTCTTTCAACAATACTCTAACATGCAGTTAAAGTAAAACTTATGGCCTCGAAAAAACAAACCTGTTCTTCAGTAAAAGTTTTAGCATTTTAAAATAACACAATTAAAACACAGTGGCCACAAAAGAGCGCAGTCGAAACACAGCCTGTGCGGTAGCTCCAACAACAATGACGGCCCCGGGCGTGTCGCGTGACAGCCTCGATCCGGTTTGTCGACGTGGCAATCTCGAATTTCTGATGCAATGGGTTGCAACCCAGCCGAGTGGTTCGTTAACAGCACAGGGTAGGCTAGTTGCAAACTGCCGCGAGCCGTAAAATTAAGTGATCAGGTTTCAGACCCGTGTCTGCCTGTCTGTGCAAAGTTTGTAGGGAGAAATTAGTCAGAAGAAGTGTGCGGATTTTATGGCATTTAATTGAGAGAGAAAGAAAGAGAAAGAGTGTGCGGTGTGGGGTTTAGTGGTCTGTGTGTGTGTGTTAGTGTGTGTGTGTGTGTGTGCCCCCCCTCTCTGTCTGTCTGTCTGTCTCTCTCCTGTTCTCTCTTTCTCTGTCTGTCTGCCGGTGATTCTCTCTCTCTCTCTTCCTCCACAGGAAAAGGGGGCTTTTAGGCCACTTTCGCCCAAAAACTCGTGGTGAAGCAAGTGGTTTAGAATGAAGGTTTTCCTGTTCTCTGGGGGAATTTCCGGGGGTTCCCTCTTGGTCCAGAATGGGGATGCCTAACAGGACTGTTTCCCTGCTGCTGTCTGAGGGGGCAGAATACAATTCCGACTCCACTCTCAGTGCAGTCAAGATGGTCATGGCAGTAAAACCTTTTTCTGTGTGACCTACTTTGGTGCCTACAAGTTCTCTCGAGGGCAGGGGACAGCTCGACAGGGGCCCTGTTCGTCCGTCATGCCCCCTGCCACTATACAGGCGCCCTTCCCCATCTCCATGATCATGGTCATGATCTCCAGCAAAATCTCGACGCCTGTGGTCAGTCGGGGCTGGTGACCTAGACCTACTTGAGTATGGGGTAAAAATGCCTGGGAAACTTCAAGTCTAAAATCCCCACCATGGTGTCTGTGCTGTGTCCCCGTGATCTTGTTTCAGGATTTGACGCCTCAACTCTGGTTGTGTTCCCACGCCAGAGACTCTGACCCAAATCTGTGGCAATGCTGTCCGCTAAGGCCGACCTTAGACAAAGACGGAGACCTCCGCGACTGCCTTCGTTGGGCCTCGATCTGGGGTAACCAAGGGGGCTAAAAAAAGACTCCCGCCCTTTTTCCTTCCGGATCCCACAGCAATAAACATTGACGATTATTTGGAATAGCGGTGAAACAGATCAACTGATGAATGACTAACTGTTAACGAAAATCTTCAGCTTTTTTTCCAGAAGTTTTCGATTCCCTTCAAATCTCTCTCTCTCTCTCTCTTCTCTCTCTCTCTCTCTCCTCCTCTCCTCTCTCTCTCTCTCTCTCTTCTCACACACACACACACACACACACTCTCTATTCAATAAATTCATGCTGCTTATAGCCCAGCCGACAGCAAAAGCTGCACCAGGACTATCACTTCGTCGAAGTCAACTTTCTTCATATGTGTAAAAGACAACAATGTGGGGAAAAAACATACACACAAATAATTTAAACACATTCTCTAAAAACACACCGGAATTGCTTTAAAATCTCTTTCGTAAAAGTCTTATATTGGATGAAAAATATTCATTGCTTTCAGGAATTCAAAAATTACATTAAGCAGCACACACACACACACACACACACACACACACACACACACACACGCACACATACACACACACACACACACACATCACACACGCGCGCGCGCATAAATACGAATGTTGCCATATTGCCAACATGTATGGACTTGTAGAATCATTCCGTAAACTTCCAACACAAATAGCTACGCTCGCTCGAATCCATCCTCACACAAAACGACGTTACATGCTTTTCTATCTAAAACTTGCTGAAGACAGCAAAACCAGCAACTGACAGGCTACATCTTGCAATGGAATTGGTCTCTTGTTATTTAGGTGCATTTTTGTGCTTATGATAATGGTGATTTCTCTTCGTCTCGCAAACTAGTTTAAAATCCGAATTTGGTCAACTTTTTGTCAGTATTCAACCCATTAATCTTCTGTACAATTTTATAACAGAACTCTGGATCCTCTGGTTGCGGTGTAAACAATCATGTTCACGAACAGAAAACGCGGCTGTTTTGATGTATGCGTGCGTGCGTGCGTGCGTGCGTGTGTGTACATAATTTCCCCTTACCATCTTTTACCATTCCCAAATTTTGGGTAAAAAACTTAAAACAATCACTACTGCTTCAAAACTACTATTAATCAAAATCGCGAATATCCGGCGTGCGATATACAGTTTGAAAGCTATTTCCGATATCCCTGCTTAGCTAAAAAAAACAAAAACCATTATTTCGACAAACGTTTGCATCACTTGCATCTCGTTGTAGAATACAAATTAGGTGAACAATTTGCACAGATTTCCCTTACAGCAAGGCAAGGATTAGTCAATATTGAACAATTAACTGAGGGGTTTGTGCTCACAAGGGTCATCACAAGGATTCTCATCACCAAGAAATTTAACCAAAAATGGGTTAGTTAGTTTGCTTTGCTTTTTTGTTTTGGTTGTTTTCGTTTGCTTGTTTATTTTCTGATTAGCTAAAAACAAGTGTTCAATACCGTTTCTTTTTCTTCTCGCTCGAGCACTTGGTTTCCATGGAGGAACACCATCTGCTTCTGTGAATCTCAAACATTTTTGTCTGTATTTTTTCCCATCACTAGTAAGTTGTGAAGGTACCGTAAGCAACCATCCGTGCTTTGCACTTTCAGTGAGCGCATTCATGCCTTTGTTTGAACATTTATTGTCATACATCTTAAACAGTTGAGTTCTATAATTATGTGCAGAGCGGGTTTTAAACCCCTTTGTTTCCCTAATATTGTTTTCATTTAGCTAAACCACCCTGAGTTCAAAGGAGATTAAAGGGGTAGCAGGAATGTAAAGACATGCCATGTGTTGAAAAGGAAGGGGGTGAGGGGGGGGGGTGGGGGGCAGAGGATGAGACTGAGCAGAAAGAGAAATAAAGAAGAGGAAAAGAAGAATAACAAAAAACGCGGGGGGGGGGGGGGGGGGGGGGGATGAAGAACAGGAATGAGTTCAGAAGTAGAAAAAGAAGAAGTTGGGGAGGAGGAGGAGGGGGGGGGGGCGTGATGGGGTGGGGAGGAGTTGAAAAGAAGAATCACACTAGAAACGTGATTAACAATACCAAAACAAAGTAAAAACAAAAAGTCACGTACAAACACGCCGCTTTTGACTGTCGCAAAGCCATCCACTCACACAGCTGGTACTGACTTATCTAACGTAAATAAACCAGCCTTGTCAAACGGTCAGCCGTCTTAATTAAACAGTCTGGATAAAAGGCAACTCGCGGACACCTGCATTCACAACAAATAAAATCAATCTTGAGGAGGAAAACAGACAAACACACAAACGAAAAAGCCCAAACCACCACCACCAACAACCACCACCGGTAAGTATTTGTTTGACTTTTGCTCCTTTTCTCCATCTCCCTCCGCTAGTCTGTATACAGGAGACCTGCACACACACACACACACACACACACACACACACACACACACACACACAACACTCACAAATTCATTCACATTGATTATTTGGATAACACACACAAAAATTGTCCAAATATATGCGACTAACACAAATGAAGTAGTGTGTCAAATTCTATGGCCGTCAATGCTTTTATTTGATGAACTGGCTGGGCTGGGCTGGGCTGGGCTGGGCTGGGTTGGGTTGGGTTGGGTTGGGTTGGATTTCATCGGATTGCATTGTGTTGTGCCTTGATGTGTTGTGTTGGGAGTGCATTGAATTGCAACATCTTATACGTACTTTATTCGATTGCTTTTCAGTACAATGTTGTATTCTTCTGTCTTTTATTACTTTGTACTTTCTTGCATTGCAATATGTTGTGCTGTGCTGCCCTATGCTGTGCTGTGCTGTGCTGTGTTGTGCTGTGCTGTGCTGTGTTGTGCTGTACTGTAATATGCTGTGGTGTGCTACGCTGCTTTGGATTGCATTGGTTTGTAGTTTTGTTTGTTTGGGTTCAGTTTGCTTCGGTACCTTTGGAGAGGTGGGTGGTTGTTAATCTGAAATAGTGGACAATGGTGCCCTCGGACCATTACTATAGCTTCGGTACCTTTGGAGAGTGGGTGGTTGTTAATCTGAAATAATGGACAATGGTGCCCTCGGACCATTACTTACAAAACCTTAAGGAAAGAAACGATAGAATCAGTCAGAG
>CM031617.1:23434648-23447148 GCA_018398815.1 Conus ventricosus | reverse complement strand
GAAAGTTTTTTTTTTTACACCTTTTCTCAGGACAACATGTGACATGCCATCTTTTCGGCTTTTTCTTCTTTTTGTTTAATTGTTCTGAACTAGTCCGGCAATTAAGTGTTGAGATGCACATACCATCCCGTGTAGACACCAGCTGTTTAATCTGCAGTGTCTGTCTGCTTATTGGACCTTTTAGTTAAATGTTATTCGGAAATGAAATGAGGAAGGGAACAGTCAACGATAAACAGTAAACAAGTGGGGTATTTGTTTGCTCCCATAAGAAAACCTAACACAGAGTAACTTTTATTCAAGACTGGCACAGCCTTTTATTCAAGTTTAAAAGGCTGTGCCAGTCTTGAATAAAGGTTACTCTGTGTTAGGTTTTTTTATGGGAGCAAAAAATACCCCACTTGTTTACTGTTTAAATCTTATTCATTATTTTTCAAACTTCTCTTTTTAATCTGAGGGTGTCAAATTGAAAAGAACGCCTGGCCACCCCAAGCGGCATCTACGAGTTTTAAGAATGTGACCAGTTCAGCTATGATGTCATTTATTGGACACAAACATGTAAAATTTGTTTTGATCATTACTTTTTCCAGAATGGGACTTATTTTGCAGTTTGATAGCCCGGAAAAGACCTTCAGTTGTCGCTTGGGTCATTGTAATAGAAACTAGAGCTAGAAGCACGGAAAACACTACAGTATAAGCTCACACATTCGGCTGGAAACAAACTTCGTGACTGCCGCGTGACACGGGTCTTTCTTACCCCATAGGCGGCGAAGGCCCAGAGCAATGACCCTGCAATGCTGGCGTAGCCCCGGTCATGACGGCGAACAGTTCAGACTTGGTCATGTCTGGAACGAAAGGCTTGACCAGGATCGGTGTCTCCACCTGTGGGACAAAAACCACGACGGCGATCAAGAGAAGAAGGGAGGAGGAGGGAGGAGGAGAAGGAGAAGGAGGAGGAGAAGAAGAAGAAGGAGGAGGAGAAGGAAGAGACGGAGAAGGAGGAGGAGGAGGAAAAGGAGGAGGAGGAGGAGGAAAAGGAGGAGGAGGAGGAGGCCGAGGAGGAGGAGCAGACAAAGATGATGATGACGAAGATGACGACGATAACAACAACGATAACGATAACATTACTACTACTATTGCTGCCGCTGCTGCTGCTGCTATTACTACTACTACTATTACTACTACTACTTCGTCTGCCAAGACGAAGAAGAAAACGGTGATGATGATGATGATGATGATGATGATGATGATGATGATCCCGACGACGACGATGAAGATGATGCGTCTGTATGGCGGACAGCTCCCAAGCGAAAATCTGTGTGCAGTGTGGAATAAAGTAACGACATAAACAAAATAATGAAAAAAAAACATTTGTAGCACAGCGAAAAAAATATGCCTGGGCAAGAAACGCGCCCCTGAGCCCCCGTCTCTCTTCCCTCCCATCTCCCCCCCACCCCCACCCCCCCCCCACACACACAGACTACATCCCTTCTCTCTAGCCATCGCCTGGGGTCATGTGATTCCTCTGGCTATAAAGGTCTACCAGCTGGTACAACAGTAAGGAACTCGCTTTATGACGAGTTTGTAAGAGACAATCAAATCTTCCATTAGAAATGGGATGATGGGCAACATAACGCTCATGCCCCCTTTCTTCCCCCGTTTCCAACTACAACCGAGTCTTGTGCACTCATCGTTCCCATTCCCCCTCTCCCCCCCCCCTCCTCCCCCTCTTCCCCGCACCCCCCCCCCCCTTTCTCTCTCTCTCTCTCTCTCTCTCTCTCTCCTAAAACGCGTTTTTATTACTGTCTGTCGATGCATCTCTCTCTCTCTCTCTCTCTCTCTCTCTCCTCTCTCTCAAAAACGTGTTTTTTTTTTTGTTTTTTTTTTTAGCGCTGCGAGTCGACGCAGCACTGTCAAACTAGACGTAACGACAAGAAAACCTTAATGGTGTCCGTGTCAATCTGACTGCTGCCACACCATTACCATTAAAGCGATATGAACAATGTAACAAACAGCTTACAGTCAACATGATAAGAATCAGACATACTGAAAACTACAAGTTGTACGACGCACAGATCATTCTCGTCACCCACACATCATCTGCACCGGGCATAAGAGAACAGCCGAGAGAAGAAACAAAGAGACAAACGACCACAGCATCACCTGACTGAGGAAGAGGTTGGAGGCGGTACCGACGGACTCTATGGGACTGGTGCCCAGACATACACTGAGGAACTTGCCGAACTTGGCAAACAGGACCTGCACCACCCCCAGGTAATACAGCACACTGATGATGGCGTTGAAGAAGATGACGGTAGGCATCACCTGAAAATGAGAACGATGATCGATAAAAACAGCAACAAACAAATCAGATCTAGAAAGGCACTTGCATGAAAAGAGAACTTCGCTAAGTTTGAACGAATCAGAGATCGGCTCTTTGAGGCAATTCATAAGTAAAATAAAAATCATTTTTTACCGACAGGGGAGATGATTGTTGGAACAGAGTATGTGAGTTGTTTCCCATGTACTTTTTCCGACCAGAATAGCGAAATTCAAAATGTCCACTTTCACGTCAACAGAAACTTCAATTTCGTCAAAATATTTCGATCCGTAACGATAAATTCATGGTATTCTGTTCAGCGGGAAATGTGTAAATAAATCTTTTCAATAATGTATGCATGTCCTGTCTCTGCCATTTGATCCAAAACAGAACCACAGATTCCATCCCCCTCCCCCCAATCAAAATATAATGGGTTTGTCCATAAACTATACTCTAACTTTCCCTAAAATCTAGTCCTTAGTTTTTGCGTAATTTGTAAAAATCTTGCTGAACGTTATTGAATCTATAGTCTGACCCGTCTCAGCTCCACATATCCGCACCAAAATTCAATGAGATTGTCCTTGGGCCATACTGCATCTGTCGGACAAAGTTTGGTTCAGATAGGTTCTGCAATTCCTGAGTAATCCTGCCGACAAGCAGACAAAGAAATGAACAGGCGCGGAGGTAACAGGAAGAGAAATCCAAGTGATGCTGACAGAAGTCAATACAACATACAATGAACAAATACTGTACCTTTCGCTCGTATAGCGAAACGAAGCCCTGGCCGGCGTTGCTTGCGCTACCTTTTCAGCTAGCGCTCTTGCAAGTCATAAACAGAAACAGGGAACACTCCCCAACCCAACAGGAATTCCCAAGCTTCCGTACATAGACTTGCCTGAAATCAATGTGCGCTTGGCAACGTCAGAAGAAATTAGTTCCCCTTTGGGTGTCAAAGAGCTTTTTCGTGTGTGAAAAGCTATAGAGATACAAATGATGAAAACAAAGTAGAGCATCACTTTCATATGCTCAATTCTCGCCCAATCATGTACCGCCGAAATACGTCTAAGCTAACCTGACCTATACCGACTATCTCTACGGAGCTATTTAGGCCAGATGTTACACTCGGTGTCACTTAGAATCAGGAGGGGGAGCCTCTGAGATGAAGTCTGACTGTGTTGGCCTAGACAAGTCGTGGTTAGCCTGGAAAAGGCGCGCCTAAACGAAGACATGAGCTATGTCCAAGCACATTATCCACAGAACAATTTAAATGAATTAAGAAAAAATGCACAGGCTTATTAAAAAAAATAATAAAAGTTATTAAACATTTGTTGACTAAGATGTGTCTTTGGTTCATCTTCCATTTCAGTTTTTTTTTAAATCCGGTCTGACCACGCGGTGCTTTCTCAAGGCTGTATCTATGGTCACTAAAATCTACCCGAAATAAAAGGTTTTGATCGTTTAGACTGGCCACAACACCTCTGACCTGTCGTGCATGGCGAATGACACGAGGGAGTGTGAAAATCCCTTGACTAAACGAACATCAAGTCACTATACTCTGCTAACCCACTCTTCTCTTATGGGACAAGAACGGTCAAGAACAAAGTGTTCCTGAAATACAAATCTGGGTCCAGGTAGGTCGGTCCAAAGACCACCAAGAACGATCAAGAAAAGTGTACCTGAAATACAAATCTGTGGTCCAGGTAGGTCGGTCCAAAGACCACCAAGAACGATCAAGAAAAGTGTACCTGAAATACAAATCTGTGGTCCAGGTAGGTCGGTCCAAAGACCACCAAGAACGATCAAGAAAAGTGTACCTGAAATACAAATCTGTGGTCCAGGTAGGTCGGTCCAAAGACCACCAAGAACGATCAAGAAAAGTGTACCTGAAATACAAATCTGTGGTCCAGGTAGGTCGGTCCAAAGACCACCAAGAACGATCAAGAAAAGTGTACCTGAAATACAAATCTGTGGTCCAGGTAGGTCGGTCCAAAGACCACCAAGAACGATCAAGAAAAGTGTACCTGAAATACAAATCTGTGGTCCAGGTAGGTCGGTCCGAAGCACAAACATCAAGAGGCGAATCAACTGTGGTCATGTCAAGACATAGACGAGAAACTCCACACTTCGCTCAGCACCACTCGAAGGCTCCCTTCCGAACCGGGTCTTCCTGATCAGCACGGCGGCCCAGAACTGCAGCCCATGCCCAGAACACGCGTGCCAGTTGATCTGGAAACACCAGAAAAAAGGCTATGCTTATCGTTCTTGAATTACATCGGTGTCATGAATACAGAGAAGGCAAATTACTTGGGCCAGCTTTAAGAGGCGATGTTGCAGCATATTGGAATGATTGATTGGTTTTAATTTAACGTCTGTTCACAACGATGGTGATATTAGACTAAAATGAACCAATCCACAAAAACAAACAACAAACAAAAAAAAAACGGGCTGTGTAAGTGTGTGTGTGTGTGTGTGTGATGTGTGTGTGTGTGTGTGTGTGTGTGTGCGTGTGTGTGTGTGTGTAGTGTGAATATGCACTCATGTGTGAAAGGCTACATATGAACATTAATACAATAACTATAAATGATTTAATATTTACAATAAATTTGAAAGTATAGTGCTGGATACAACTGATGCAATTTGTATCATTTCTTCGCTGTAGATTATATCATTTAAAGATCCCATTTTTGCTACATCTATCCCAGATATGTTGTATAACAGGGATAGCAATGGGCAATCAAAAAGAATATGTTCAATTGATATTGGATGACCACAAGCACATTCTACATTTTTTGAAAATTTAGTCTTCCATGAATTTAATCGAATTTTGTAAATGAGACTAGACAAGGATCTTGAACACAGTAATATTTTTGACTTTGAAGGAAGCTTTTCTGTCATTATACTACTTTCTAACATCGAATTTATTTCATGTTTTTCTAATTTTAGTGTACTATCAGGATATTTTCTAATTGCTCCTTCTTTCGCTGATCTATCAGCCATTTCATTCCCCCAAATACCACAGTGAGAGTGTTGCAGCAGATAAGGCTAATGTTTATGGTTCTTGGGGTGGTATCGAGTGTAATGAATACAGAGACTGGCAAATTCTTTGCCTTTGCAATTTTTGAAAGGGCAACAGTGCAACAGATGGATACGGTCGTGATGTCACGTGTAGTAACAAACAAAACAAAAAAAAAAAAAAAACAACCCAACGGCGACTCGAAATTGTAAAATAAAGTAAAGAAAGATAAAAAAATAAAAAATAAAAAATCTTAGAAGTAGCAGGTGACAGCCCCCGTTATGTGGTATACATGTAATCTTAAGTCTAATGTAAAAGATTGGTCACAGTGCCTTGACCCCGTGAATGCATAACGGCGGACAGCTAGCTTTTGAAATATCCGACATAACGACGAAAGACCTATTCACCTCGAACGTCTTTCCATCCGCTGTCGGTAAAAACTGGTTGCGTTTCCAAATAAATAGTTGTAATAATAGTGTGTGTCCAAAAGCTCGATGGGAAGTAATCAGTTGCAAACGCCGTCAGTGATCTATAATTTACACATAGCAGCAGATTTAGCGATATATTAGTTATGTCAAAAAGAAGTTTACGTTTCAAAACAAGGCATCTGCGCATAGTTCAGCGCAGGTCATCCGTTCGCAATGTCGCGCACAATTTTGGCATTCATTTCCAAAACTTGCCTCTGAAATTTCTATTTACCGCCCTAATACGGTAATGTCTTTTCTTACGCAAACTGGTCTGACATAATACTTTCGTTCTACTGAATCTGAAACCTAGCGACCATGTTTGCGACATGCCACAAAGTAGAGCAAACGTTTATAGACCCACGGTGTTTACTGAGCCGCGGTGAACTTGGCGGCTTGTGTTTTCCTTCAAAATGTGGAACAAAACGGCTTTCAAACGCCAGAATGGACCCGTCAGAAGAAGACATTGGCGGCGGCAACAGAAGATCGATGGGTCAAGTTTAGGTGCGAAGCTGCCAATCACAGTGTGTATGATGTTGCTGCGACAGAGAATACACTCACAGTGGTCGGGGAAGTATTCAATATAGAAACCTTTTTTTTTTTTTTGCTGTCCCAACCTCTGCGCCACCTCAGAGGCAGTGCACACACGCCGCTCATTCCGACACCCCGTCACAGCCACAGCCCGGTCGGCCGCGCCGCAGCCCCGGCACCGGCAATCCACAGAGAGCAGTCAATGTCAAGTCGTCAAGAGGCAACCCACCGGAGGAGACACTGCACTGCTGCCGAGTCACTTCGGTGGTGTTCAGTGGCGCCTGTTCTGATCTAACATACACAGGACACCACCTACTAAGCCCCCTACTGACGACAATAATTGCTTAGTCGCGGAGCCGGTGTGAGTGAGCTCTCCTTCCGAAGGGCGCCACCACGTCCGTCCAGCGACAGCCCCCATGGACTCGCCGATACCGGTGACCCCTACGGAACCGTACCAAGGCCACAGACGTGGAGAGGACATCGACATTGAGGTCACCATGAGAGCAGGGCATGAAGAGCCACATAATTTGAGACTTTTTTTATTCTGATCGATGAGAATAAGGATGATTAAGATGATACTACGGATTTCCATTTTGGTCTGAGACTACATGACAGGGCTGTACTCTACGCTTACTTTCATAATATATCCCGGCGTCAACCAGGCCCGAGAGATACAGGCAACTGCAGTGTTGGTCAGGAAATTTGAGCAACACTCTCAGAAACGCATCCATTAAGTGGATGAAACTCGACTGTGCGGTCCCAGTCTTCCCAACTGAGTCCGCAGCAAACTCAACTCTGGGTAGGAGCCGGTCAGGGCAGTAAAAACCCACATAACTCTGATGGGATTCGAACCCACGACCTCCCAGCCGGGAGTCCGCGACGCTAACCACTTCGCCACGGCGGCTGGTAATATATAGCAAAACTTTGCTTAGGGCCACGTGTTAATGTTTTCTTCTTCTTTTTTTTTTTAACCATGAGTTGGGATAGAAGATGACAGAATGTATTGAGAATTTTAGGACATTCGTATAACTTTGTCTCCGGCACACAGATTTATCCATGACAGACATCATCTGTTCATTGTTGCCGTCATGCCTATCTTCCGTTATATGGATTACTCTAAGTTGCATAATTTTATTCTGCACCTATCGATTCAAGGATTCGTTGAGACGCTGGCTCAATTCTGTCATGACAGAAATCGTACATTTGTTAATGACATGGGGGTGGGGGGGGGGGGGGACCCACGTATAAACAAAAACAACATAGGACCTCCTATTATTTTTCCATTTGCAGCTAAACGTAAATTTTCATCACTTTAATGCATGAGTGAACAAGACATCGCTAATGGTTAGAGTGACAACATAGGTTGCTTCGTCAGCGCGTTCAACGAATGGCAAGGAGCCGTTCTGTTGGTCCAGGCAATGGGTTTCTAACGGACAGACTTACAAAGGTGGGTGGTAAGGACAAGAGTCTTCTGAAAATTGTTGTACAGATCTTGAACGTAGTTACTGCCTGAAAATGAAACTATGCATGCGTTCGTCTGTTCGTGCTGTTGACCGCCTGTCAGACTCATGGAGAGAGAGAGAGAGAGAGAGAGAGAGAGAGAGAGAGAGAGAGTGAGAGAGAGAGAGAGAGGAGAAAATGAGGAGTGGTGAAAAGCAGAGTTACATGTTGCTTAGCTTAGCCGACCGCAAAGGGCCATATCAAGGCTGACTCATGGAGAACACAATACCCTATCCATAAATGCATACTTTGATCGTGAGGTAAAAAGTAGAAATTAAAGAAAAAATGGGGAAAAAAAAACGAACAATTATCAAAACTCAATTACACTCTAAATCAGTTCTTAATTCCATGTCTGTTCGAGTTAACGATTTTCAACCCCGGCAGGGGGCGGTGGGGGGGGGGGGGGGGGGGGGGGGGGGGGGAGGCATGCCTGGAGAGGTATAAAAAGGAACACAATGTCATTTCAATTTCAATTTCCGACAAGGCTATCGGAAAAATGCTAAAATGAATCCACTAAGATCAATGTCTATTCAAACCACAGTGTGAAATATATATACGAGGACGCATGAAAGTACACGTTACATGTCACACGTATTTGACAAAACATTTTATCTGAAAATAAAGGAAGGAGAAGGGAAAAAAACACTGACTCAGAATAGGGGAACCTCCCGGAAATAACATATGAATGCACTTAACATTCTACAACAACAACAACAACAAAGAAAAACCACTTAGACATTTACCATTTTCGTCTAAAATTGGGAAATATTATGTTGCCGAAAGTGCAGAGCGAAGGAGCAACAGACAGACTCCGATGTAATAAAACTAAAATAAAGACAGATCAAGCTGCAAAGGGAGGCGACTGCAGGGGGAAATCTAAACAAATTTAACGTGTTAGTAAAAGCGCACCGCAAAAAAAAAAAAAAAAAAAAAAAAAGTAGACAAACTAATCACAAGCCTCGACGCGTTTCGACCTCCGGCGCAGAAATGGACGAAGATAAGTGATTGCCCGTTCATTTTCGTTGTCCTGAGTGTTTTGTATCTTGCCTGAAGAAGACCTAAGAGGTCCAAACGCGTCGTGTTTGTCTTGTGATTCGTTTGTCTACGGTTTTTTTTGTTTTTGTTTTATTTTATTTTTTTTTTTTTTGCGGTGCGCTAGTACTAACATTCAAAATTTGTTTAAATAAAGAAATTAAAAATGAAATGAGGCAGGGAACAGTAAATGATAAACAATAAACAAGTAGGGTAACTCATGCTCCCACAACAGCTAGAGTTACCCTTCTTGTTTATTGGTTTGAATAAAGAAAGTTTTTTTTGTTTTTTTTAAACTGATGGAAATGGAACTAAGGGGTGGTAAGAGAAACAAGCAAGGCAAGGGGAAGGGACAGAGGAAGGGAAGGGGCAAAGAGTTACAGCACAAACGAAACTGAAAAGAGAAAAGGGCACCTGTCACGACAACGACAAACATGGTGTCGCGTCAGCGTGACTTGCATAGTATTAATACTGTCCGCGTTTCCTCTTGTCTGTACTTCTTCACAATATGGGGAGGACTCTTCTTCTATACATTTGCAGCCTGGTAATGTCCCACAAGATCTCTCTCTCTCTCTCTCTCTCTCTCTCTTCTCTCTCTCTCTCAAATAGGAAATAGGCCGGGCCACAATGTCAGACAATGATTCAATTATTTCCAGCAAGCCAGAAACAAAGCAGACCAAGTGCTCTGTGGGATCTTTTGTACATACTGTAGTTACGGCTCAACTGAAATTTTTAATTATAATGTTAACGGCACTTCCAAAATTAGAAAATAAAGAGTTTGTTGATTTGTTGTTGTTGCATGATTTTATCTGTTTAACAGAAACATTTTTGTCAAATGATTTGCATTCCTCCTGGTTTGATGATTATGTGGTATTCACTTT
Organism: Conus ventricosus; assembly: GCA_018398815.1. NCBI lineage: Eukaryota > Metazoa > Mollusca > Gastropoda > Neogastropoda > Conidae > Conus > Conus ventricosus. The sequence continues at coordinate 23,437,410 of CM031617.1, read as the reverse complement.
AAAAGCTATTAAATTATCATGTCAGGGTAGACATTCTGGTGGAATTGTTGTTATGATTAGGAAAAGGTATGAGAGTTTCATTGAACATGTACAAGTGCAAAGCAAAATACAATAATTGTAAAACTTCACAAAGATTTGTTTTCAACATCAAAACACATAATGATGGTATGTACATATATACCCCCACATGATTCTATTTACTGGAACCATCAACAAGACGGATATGGGATGGAATTACCGGAACAATGTTTATTAGACCTACAGATTTATATGGTGACTTCTACATTTTACTAACTGGTGACTTTAATGCACGAACAGCAGACGAAAACTATTGCCTCTTCGATAACGATGTTGAAGATGAAATTATAGATGCTTTGGGCTCCATGGAATTTCGTAGACAATCTCAAGACAGGCATAAAAATGTATTTGGCAACCAATTATTGGAAATTTGTCACATATTTGATTGTTTTATATTGAATGGTTTATGTGAAAGACATTTTGATGACAGCTACACTTATGTTTCATCAGCGGGGTCAAGTACGGTAGATTATTTTATTATGTCTTGCGAACTGTTTTACGAGGTTAATGTATCTTCCGTAATCATTGAAAATGTGGTAGAATCAGAACACCTTCCAGTTATTATGATATCCGTTTGGAAAACAGTGGATACTGGAGAAAATAAGCGTAAAGAAAATTCAGGTGGAAATACAATGACAGAAAAATTAGTTTGGAAAGAAGATAAAAAAGATAATTTCATTAACGCTCTGAAGAGCAATGCAATACAGAGTAAAATTTATGAGGCTATGATTTTAATAGACAGTGACGTTGATAGTGCTTTATTGACATTTAACAAATGTGTACACGATGCTAGTAAATGTATGTACAACAGGTGTCATCCGGGTCCGAAAAAGAAGTCTGAATGGTTTGATGAGGAATGTTCCATGGTTAAAAAGGAAACTAGAATGAAGTTAAACCAGTTCAGGAGATCTAGAGATGAAGAAGAAGACTTATATATGTTGTAGCACGGAAGAATTACAAAAAGTTACTAAAACTGAAGAACAAAGCATATCGAAAACAAAACGCTGATTATCTTGCAGATTACTTTTCTAACTCGACACTTTTTTGGAAGGAACTTGAGAAATTGGGCTGTGGAAATAGAGAAAGAGTTGTAAATAGTATAGACACCACTGACTGGGTAAGTCACTTTAAAAACGTTTTCCGGAGCAATGAGGTTAGCAATGAAGAGCATTCCCAAATGGAAGCAGACTTATCTGAGCAAGTTGACCATGAATTAAACAGCCCAATTTCGGAAGAGGAAATCATTTTTGCAATGAGCAAATTTAAAAATCTAATAAAGCTTGCGGTACAGATGGAATTTATGCCGAAATGTTCAGAAACGGCGGCAAGGAGACAACGAAATTTCTTCATAAACTATTCACACACTTTTCCGAAAAAGGTATCTACCCAGAAAGCTGGTCTAAGGCAAATTATAATTCCAATTTACAAGAAAGGGAATCCTGAAAATGTGGACAATTATAGAGGTTTTTCATTGTTAAGTATTGTATCAAAATGCTATACATTGATATTAAACAGAGATTACATTCCTGGATTAACAACAACCAGCTAATTTCTGAAAACCAAGCAGGATTCAGGAAAAACCACTCTACTACTGATCAGATATTTACACTGTATGCAACCGTTCAGAAATGTATGTCTATGAAGGGAAAAAAATTATACGCTGCCTTCGTGGACTTTAAAAAGGCCTTTGATTCTGTTCGTCATGACAAACTTTTAGAATGCATTAGAAACCAGGGGGTCAAAGGGAAATTTTTTGCTTCTTTGTCTGCTATGTATAATTCATTATTGTCATGTATACGGGTAAACAATGAACTGTCTGAATTTTTTGCGTGTCCTGTTGGTGTTAGACAAGGGTGTGTTTTGAATCCTGCGTTATTTTCAATGTTCATTAACCAGTTAGCCAATAGTGTGAATGAAAGAGGTAATCATGGTGTTCAAATTTTGCCTGACATAGTAGAACTTTTTATTCTCCTTTTTGCTGATGATGTTGTCCTACTTTCAATCACACCAATTGGTTACAACAGCAATTACATATTTTGACAGATTTTTGCGAGAATATGCAGTTGACAGTTATACCGATAAAACTAAAGTAATGGTCGTTAGGAAAGGGGTTTTCTTGGAAAACGTGAGCGGTGGTTTATAATGGCTCCAAGTTAGAAGTGGTAAATAGGTATTGTTATCTGGGTTTCAACTTTACAACAATATGATTAGTGCAAAAAAGGAACTGATCACTTGGTTACAAAAGGAAAGAAAGCAGTGGTTCAATTGAATAGGACTTTTAGTAAATTTAAAGAAATGAACAATAAAACTTAATAAAAAAATATTTGACGTGAAGATCCAACCCATTTTATTATATTCATCCGAAATATGGGGATTAAATAGATTAGAACATATCGAAAAAGTGCGTATGTTGGCGTGTAAAAGATTTTTAGGCGTTCCAGTCAAAACTCCAAATAAGATGGTACATGGTGACCTGGGTAGATATCCGCTTTATGTTAACTCATGCACGAATTCCATTAGATATTGGTTAAAGCTGTTACATATGAACCCTGATCGGTTGCCTTATAAGTCGTATCTAATGTTAATGGAATTGGATAGGAATGGGAAGGATTGTTGGGCGTCAAAAATAAGAGAAATTCTATGCACAACTGGTTTCTACATAGTCTGGTTTCAACAAGGTGTAG
>CM031617.1:23424648-23429648 GCA_018398815.1 Conus ventricosus | reverse complement strand
ACTGCCGATGCTATTAGTGCTACTGCTCCTACTGCGACGATAACGACGACGACTCTCCTGCTGCTGCTGCTTCTGCTGCTGCTGCTGCTGCTGCTATTACTGCTACTGCTGCTACTATTACTACTATTGCTGCTGCCGCCGCTGCTGCTGCGGCTTCTCCTCATCCTACTACTATTGCTTCTACTACTACTGCTACTACTGCTACTATTACTGCTGCTGTTGCTACAGTTACTATTACTACTGCTACTACTACTACTGCTACCACCACCACCTCCTCCACAACAATTCGGGCTCCTGCTACTACTGCTGCCATCACAACTATTTCTTCTTTTACCATCACTGCCACTGCTGGTACTACTACTACTACTCCGGCTGGTGCCACAACAACAACTACAACTAATGATGGTGATGACAATAATGATGATGATAATGATAATAATGATGATGATGATGATGTATAACAGTAACAATACTACACTAATAATGATAATAATTGTAATGATAATGATCAGGAGAAGAAGAAGAAAGAATGATATTTATCATCATCATCATCATCATGATATAATGACAGTAATAACGATGATGACAATGATGCTCATGATAATGATGGCGACGACGACGACGACGAGATGATGATGATGATGATGATGATGATGATGATGATGATGATGATGATGATGATGATGATGACCATCGTCATCACCATCTTCTTCACCGGGGACAGCTCCGACCAGCGATTCCTGACACAGACCCTGGAGAGAGAGAGATGGGGGAGGGAGGGGAGGCAGGGACCGAAAGAAAGTTGGCAAATTCAGCACAACATACATACACACATGACTCAACATACCTCACGCATTTTAACACAACATGGGCCAGCATAAAGGCCTGCATTGCGCGACAAATGAAAAGAACACTGATAGGCAAGACCAGGCAATCAAGGTGAGAAGTTTTAAACTGCTCATTGTCTCCGTCATGGATGTTATGCTTTCACCCAAGCCCGTAGAAATGTCGTCCAAGAAAGAACCCTTCAAATTTAATGCAGATCCGGATTTTATGACCGATTCAGGATCCGTTCAGCAATGTCATTGTCAATGTACAGGAACACTGTTGAAATTACTGCCTATGAATTACTGACAATAAAAAAAAAATGGAATATTGAAAACTTTCTATTGGTATGCACGTTAACACTTTGTTTTCCAATATTCCCCCCCCCCCCCCCCCCACACACACACACACACAAAGTAAAACGAAAGAAAGAAAAAGAAAAAAAAAGGAGTGTACTATTCTTTTCCTCTGGCGGGTAAAGAAATGACGGATCTGTGGATCGGTTTGACCTTGGCGTAGGTATGTGCTCCCCTGAGTGCTATTCTACCCGCATATTTAAGTCTGATTTCCTTTCTTTCTTTTTTTTTTCCAAACACATTTTCTTTGAACAGATTAGCATGTAAACAACACTACAAGTAAACGACAACAAACTCAACCATACGTACGTTTAAATTCTGTCGTCGTCTGTGCTGTGTTAGTTCTTCAAAGGGCAGACAATTTGTTGATACAAAATAGCATATTGACTCTTTTGATCAACTCTTTATGTTCTGCTCTGCTTAACCTGACTGTTTCGCATCTACTGGATTACCCATATTCTGACAGACTCACACTTTGATCTTGGAACCAGAACGTACAAAATTTCATGTTCGTCTCACTCTAAACTTATTCAAGTACTGTCCATTTTCTTTTTAAAATGATGGCCCATGAAACGTTGGTGGCCTATTACTATGAGTGCTTCAAGCCAATGTACCAATAAGAACACAGATCGGGGATACAAATCAATGCTTCTTTTACAGACGAAAGAAACATCAGAAGAGAATGTTTGGCACATAGGTCTTCTGAAGATGTCTAAGACAACAGGCGTGAATTGTGCACACAATAACAACCTCCGTGTGACTGTCATGGAAGTTTAAAACTGAATGAAAGCAATTTATTGTCAGATGAACTCATAGTTGTACTGTATGGGAGTTTAAAACATGCACCAAACAATACCCCGTCACAGTTTCTCCTCCCGAAAGCCGGCAGCGGGAGAACAGCATTATTTTGCACTGTTTAGTGGATCTGTCATCTGCGTTACTGCTGACGGGCCCAGAAGACATCCACATTTCTCACCAGTTTTAAGCTGTGCTCCGTGTGCTTCTTTGCATTCTAGACAATTTTCAGCCAAGCAGCAAGAAAGTTCAAAACGAGGGAGACCTATTAATGGCCGCTACCATTTTTCCCCACGTCTACGATTACATTCTGAGCGAATCATGATATGTGTGATAATTAAAAGTTCAGCATCCGGACATTTGAAATCTGTCTAATCCGAATAAGAAAACAAAAATAAATTTAATTTAAAAAAAAAAGACGCTAATCAGACACAAACCACGAGCAGGTGCGGCAGGTGTTTTAAAGGTGGCCAGGATGCGCTTCTTGAGAATCACGCCACTCCACGGGAATGGAACAGGAGACAAAGCTAAGTGTCAAAGGTGACAGGAAAGAGGCATGAGGTCCACTCACCACCTTACAAACTTCCTCAGCAGTTTCCTGTGCTTGCTCTTGATGTGGATACCTTGGGTCAGCGCCGATGCCCATGAGCACTTGACAAAACGTCTGAGAAGGCAGTACAGACCAACCAGTGTCCCTGCCAGTAGACGAATGGATGGCTCGTCCCCAAACCTGTAGAAATCACATTTGAGACTTTTACAAATTAAAGATAAATAAAACGTATTACAATCGGAAATGGAATGGTATTGTAAAAACAAAATTGCATTTCGATTTGTAAGCGTTTTTCGTTTTTTAGGAAAAAAATAATTTCATTATATATATCTGATGCTATTACTCTGCTTTTTTGTTACGTTGTGATTGGTTTTCCGTTCAAATTACTTGTCATTTCAGTCTGAAGGAATGTACAATGTATACGCACGCACCCACGCACGCATGCACACTAACACAGTTAGAATTTCAAAGTATTTAATCCTTTAACTCTTCGTACGGGCATGGAGGATAACAAATTCATTAACGCAAATAAAAGCAGCCTGCAAGTCAAATGAACAATCAGTGTACATTACACAAACTTCTGAAAAAAAGATAGTTATACATTTTTGTTTTAAATTCCATGTACTTAATTAGTGTCAAAGGAACAGACTTGTTTGCATCTGAAAGATATCGGGGAAGCAAACTTTTTTTTCTGGGTTATACACATTTCGGTCTTTCAAAAACGAAATGGAGCATACTACAAAGTGTGTTCATATTACCAGAGTGGCATTTTCTAGCCTCCTTTGATATTCCCCTGCGTCTGCCCAGTTTAATTCAAACCTATTGCAAGTATACTTAAAACTAATTCACACACACACACACACACACACACACACGTGTACGCGCGCGCACAAACACACATACACACACGTGCGCGCACGTATGCACGCGCACCCACACACACGCACATGCATACATAAATTCTCTCTCACAGACACACACACACACACACACACATACACACACGCGCACACACACCTCTCTCTCTCTCTCTCTCTCTCTCTCTCTCTCTCTCTCTCTCTCTCTCTCTCTCTCTCTCTCTCTCTCTCTCCTCACACACACACACACACACACACACACATATACGCGCGTGAGAGTGCGCGCGTGCACACACGCACGGACGGACACACACTCGTACAAACGAGCGCACGCTCGCGCGAGCGCGCGCACACACACACACACACACACACGCACGCACCACAACACACACACACACACACACACACACACACACACACACCCCACACACACACACATACACACCACACACACATACACACCACACACACACACACACACACACACACACACACACACACACACACACACACACTGACCTGTAATACATAGAATAACCGAAGTAACCCAGATAGGCCATCAGCAACACCACCAGAACGACGGTTCGAATCCCACGCCGGTTTTGACTCACAGCACGCCTGAACGCGAAGATTCCGCGGTACAGGAAGCAGGCAGACGACGACGATGGCTCATCCCTGTCCTCGTCGTCCTTGTCGCCGCCCTCCTCGGCGTGGTCGTCGTCGTCGTCGTCGTCGAGGAGGTTGTTTTCTTCTTTTTCTTTTCCGTCTTTCTCGGCGTGTTCCTTTTCGTCTCCTCTGTCGTTCGGGATGACCAGGAGTTCCATGGTGATTGCTGCGTGTCCGTTAGCTGGTTTCGACTGGATGGGAAGCAGGAAAAGAGGGAGATGATTGAAAGAAGAAGAAGAAGAAGAAGAAGAAGAAGAAGAAGAAGAAGAAGACGAAGAAGAAGAAGAAGAAGAAGAAGAAGAAGAAGAAGAAGACGAAGAAGACGAAGAAGAAGAAGAAGAAGACGAAGACGAAGACGAAGAAGAAGAAGAAGACGAAGAAGAAGACGAAGAAGAAGAAGAAGAAGACGAAGAAGAAGAAGAAGAAGAAGAAGACGAAGAAGAAGAAGAAGAAGAAGAAGAAAAAGAAGAAAGAAAGAAAGAACAGAAAAGAAAAAGGTTTTGACGGGATGGAGATTTATCTTTTATTATTGTTCCCTCCGCTCCTCTTGAGAAGCTGCTAAAAATGAGCATCTTTACAGCTAAAATTTACCACAAAGAACACAAACTAGTGGCACAAACTAAAGTAAAATGTCCCGTGGCCAGGAAGCGCGCCATCATGTCTCAGAATGACACTGTCTGACAGAAAGGTCACAAGCGGGGTGACAGTTTGTCCGTTGACAGGTCGACAGGCAGGCCGGCAGGCAGACAGCACGGCAGAAGCACGACGGTCAGGGGGGACGGGCGGACATCCAGGACACGCCGTCAGCAGCCAGTCCCGAGGCAGATGGTAGCGGAAGCGGCAAGGCTGGTGAACGCAACGACAGAGGCCGGCCTACTGTCCGCCAGGCCACCCTCCTCACGTCCCTCCAGACACCTCAGCGCGGCAGGCCGGGAACACCCAAGAGAAATC
>CM031617.1:23404104-23424548 GCA_018398815.1 Conus ventricosus | reverse complement strand
CCTGTTCTCTGGCGGAACTTGTTGGCGATCATGTGAGGCGATTAACATTCCGGATGTGGTTTTCTCATCGCGATGTTATTTTTCTGCCATGTATTGGATGTTTGTTCTTCAATATTTAAACAGTAAACAAGTGGGGTAACTTTTGCTCCTATAAGAAGACCTAACACAGAGTAACTTTTATTCAAGACTGGCACAGCCTTTTAAACTTGAATAAAGTTATTCAAGACTGGCACAGCCTTTTAAACTTGAATAAAGTCAGACAAATACATAGACGAACAATTGACAGTGGGGGGGGGGGGGGGGGGGGGGGGAGGGTGAACAAGCACAGGCCAACAACTGAACTGTCTTTATAGTAATGACTTGGCAAAGATTTGGACTTAAGGAGGGGGAGGGGGGGGGGCTGAGAGTTTGAAGATGGAAAAACTGGGAACATGAAATTAAGAAAATATATTACAGATATGAAAACTCTTCACTAGCTGCATAAGGGAACCATGGGACTATTTGGGGGATACCAGATGGCGTACGATCACGGGTGAGTGCAAAGGCCTAAAATGTGACGTCAGCCAAGCGGAAGGTCATGTGCTTGAAGATTGTGAATGATGTCATCGATGGAAATCCACCTGAATGGGTGAAATGATTGGTGGGTGGTTGTTCTTTTGATTAATTATCAGTCTAATATATGAAATGCTGACTCAAATATTTGCTAGGCCCCAAAACGCTTGCTTGCGTTGTACAGTGATTTGGTGCAATATCCTAAATTGTGGTGTGTGGCCTGGAGGCGATAAAGCTCTTCCTGGTCCTCTCAGCAAAGTTATCTGTCCACCACTTTTTCCAAGGTGTTCATCGTAACTCTCAAACTGTGTTGTGTTACGGTGTTACTACTTCTCCGTTCTATATAATGGGAAGATTACATAGGACTTCCACACATTTATGTTAGGTCTTAAATAAATGTTAGCGAACCGCCCAGAGAACGTGGACAAACGAGTCACAAGACAAAACACAACGCGTTTCGACCTCTTAGGTCTTCGTCAGGTGATATATAAACGAATAAATGGCCTTCTTCCTTGCGCTGAACCAAAGTGATCTGAAGCGATCAAAGCTAAGTGAATTTTCGTTGTTTTATTCGTTTATATATCACCTGACGAAGACCTAAGAGGTCGAAACGCGTTGTGTTTTGTCTTGTGACTCGTTTGTCCACGTTCTCTGGGCGGTTCGCTAACATTTATTTAAGATTTGTTTAGATTTCCGCCTGCAGTCGTCTCGCTTTGCAACTAGATTTATGTTAGGTGTTTTTCTCTTTCTTTGTGGCTGGTGAATATAGTTTCATACGTGAACAACTCTCAGTTTACAAAGTAAATGAAATAGCTCGTGCTTGGCTTTTATGTTAGTTGTGTTGAGATTAAAGGGAGAAGTACGCATTAGTAATAAAAACAAAGTACGTCCGGGATCAAGGTAACAGAGTCTGTTACATCAACAGTTGTACCAGCTATGAATATGAATACATTCTTGAGAAACTTTAAGCTGCTTTCGTCAACGACGAACAATATGTTGACTGTAAGGTTACGTTCAGGTCTTCAAAAGGAGAGGTAAGCACAAGTATTGCGCATTATAAAAATGAAGAAACATGCAACAGCAACAACAAGAAGAAGCAAACAAAAGCCTGAAGTTAAGCATAGCTGTTGCGTATTTTAAAAATAAACAAACATGCAACAACAACAACACCACCACCACCACCAACAGCAACAACAAGAAACGAGCGAAGTAGAGAATACCTGTGAGTTAATCGTAATGTTGTTTGATTCTCGGGTAAATCTCATCGTGCAGTAGGGGACTCAAAACAGTGCTGAATCATGACAAGATTCTGTTAGGCCCATGCGCTATGCATGTCATATGACAGTGTTCCATGACAAGATTCTGTTAGGCCCATGCATGTCATATGACAGTGTTCCATGACAAGATTCTGTTAGGCCCATGTCATATGACAGTGTTTCCGAGAGAAACACGCCAACCATAGCCAGAGTCATATTGAGGCTGTTTTTATCAAACCATCCAAAAATATCCGCAGCAAAACAAGCACAAAATTAAGTATCAATCAGATTCAACCGCCTTGTTGTTGGTCCCTGTTTCTTGGCTTTTTACATCTCCATGAACGTGTCTCTCGACCTTTGGAAAATACCATCCAAAAGAAGGGTTTATCTTGTACTATGATTTAATCTGTGCGGCGCAAAGGGGGAACTAAAACGTCGGCTAAACGGGGTTCTGTTTGGAGGGCCCATACTCCGTCGGGAAAAATTTGGGCCCCCCCCCCCCCCCCCCCCTCATTGCATTCTACGTTTTTTCTCCCCTAACCCCCCCTTTCCCCCATCCACCCACCCCCCCACCCCTACCCCCCCCCCTCCCCCCTTCTGTGTCTTTCGGTTCCGGGTCAGTGACCATACAAGGGGCCCTTCGAACAACACTTCCAATATGAGTGCCGAAAATGTTGACAGGTGGTTCCCTTGGCTGTTTAGAACGGCCCCCCGCGTGGTGGCAACGGACGGGGCCCCCAATACCGGGGTTTTGGTGATTTAAAAAAACGGGCCTTGAACTAAAAAAACTTACATAAAAATTGTTATCAGAGAATGTAAATAGTTCGTTAAAGCCCCCCATTTATTTTGCACAAAAAACCCTTTCCTTTTCACATCCAAGTCACCCCCCATTTTCATGTCATTTTTGGGCCCAAAATTTTAACCCCTTTTCAAAAAAACAAATTTAACCCCTAAAAAACCTCAAAAAATTTGAGCAATCATTTAATTTTGAAATTTGGGGGCCCTTAGGGTAAGATAAGATTTGGCGATCGTAAAACGAATATTTTACTTTTCCCCCCCTTTTAATAAAAATTAGAGAAGGTGCTGCCCAATTGTTCCCAGCTGTGAAAAACCCAACAATCTCAGTAAAAAATTGGTGGGGGCTAAATTCAAACATTTCCAGGCGTGTGGTGGTGGTGAACTAACTGGCTGGCTTGTTTTTGGGTCTCTGAAAGGGAGCTTGCATTAAAAGGGACACCCCCACCACCACCCCCCACCCCTTTCCCTTCTCCACCAAAAATCGAAGATTGCTTTAACTCCCAAAAACAAAACCGTCGCATTGGAAAAATTTAAACATCGCCCGCAAAATTTTTTAACAATTGAAAGGGGGGAGGACATCATTTTGTAGCCAGTTTAAAGAGGGTTTTATTTTTGGCCCCCTTTTTTCATTTCAGTTTCCCAAAGGGTTTGGGCTGAAAAGGACGTGTGGGGAGTGTGGTTTAGCTTTTCCCAGGGGAACTTGTTTTGGGTTTTAAAAACATGACGGGTCGGGGAAAAGTGATGTTTCAATCCCCTTCTCCCAGTGCGGGGGAAGTGACGAAACCTTTTAAACTGAAAAGAAAGGGGCTGCCCCCCCTGTTTTTAATTTTACCCCCCCCCCCCCAAGGAAAACCCCCCTTTCCCCCCCCCGGGCCCCAAAAATCTTGTGGAAAAATAAAATTGTTTATCATGGGCCTTTGGCCCCGTTTTTGACAATAGTTTGGGAGGGGCCCGGGCTTGTTTCCCCCCTAAAAACCCAAAAGGAGCTTTCCGTTTTTGTTTCCTAACAAAACGGAAATTCAGTTAAAGATCTTGATAAAAAATTTAAAAAAAAAACAGCTTTGTGGGGCCTTTCCGAACCATTTGTTTAAAACCCAAAAACCTTTAAAAGGGTTTTAAAAAAAAGACCCCTTTCTTACCCCGGGTTTTTTTTTACTCAGTTAAAGGAAATCTCTTTTAAAGGCTTTTTTTTTTAGGCATTTGGTCAGAAAGCAAAGACAATTTTAAAACGGGGCAAAAAAAAAAACGGGGAATCTTTTGAAAAAAAAGTTTTGGCTGGTTGATTTTAAACTCGTGCAAAAAGACTTTTTGGGAAATTTTTCATTTTTTTTTTTTTTTTTCCAAATTTTCAAAAAATCGCGATTTTTTTCAATGGTTTTTTCAAAAAAACAAAAAACCCCTAATTCGGGAAAATTATGCAAAAAAACCCCCAAACTTTAAAGCTTTTGGAAAGGGTACACTTGATGTGTTAAAACCTGCGTGGCGGAAATTTAATTGAGCCCATTTCCATACTAGCCTGACTCATGTTTCTCCGCCCCAAAAAAACCCCCCCCCCAAAACGGGGGTCAATCAGGCGAACCCGCCTGAAAATCCTAAAAAGCCCCCCCCTACCCTGGAAGTCTCTCCCACAAAGGGCATGAGGTTGGGTTTTCAAAAAAATAGTAAGGGTTACCGCAACCCCCAAAACTGACGGGGGACTTTTGTTTCGCTTCGCTTCATTTACAAAGGCTGCCTTTTCAGGTGGCCGCCAATTTTTAAAATTTAAAAGAGATTTTGGTGTTTATTGTTTTCGGGGCCCTCTAAAAATTTGGTTTTTTTGGCGGTTTTGTCTCAAATTCACTTTCTTTTAAAAGTGTGAACAAAAAAAAGTCCTTTCGCATTCTCCCAAAAAAAAAGCCCCCTTTCCCCTTTCCCGCCCTTTTTATTGTGTGAATGCCCCCCGTTGCGTTTGTGCGCATTTTTCTGTTGTTTGTCTGTTTTTCTGTCTGTCTGTCTGTTATTTGTCCTGGGGGTGTCCCTTTGGGGGTGGAGAGAGATGTGGGAGTAAATGGGGAGAGAAAAATGGGTTAATTAATTTTTTATTTTTTAAATTTTATTTTAGTTTTAAAAATGGGGGGTCTGAATTTGTTATGGGGGGGGGCCCGTAATTTAGTGATTTGGGAAAGACGATGTTGGATTTTAAAGGATGCTGATAGAAAAGGGGTTTAAAGGTAGTTTTAAAATTTTTAATTTTCTGATTTTTTTGTTCTTTTAAAAATTATCAAAAAAGTTTAGGGGTTAATGTTAGTAAAATCCCCGATTATTGGCCCCCAACCCACTAAAAATTTGTTTGCTTTTTTTGTTGAAAAATATGGCTCCAAAAGATGCAAATTTGGGACTTTTTTTTCTACACCCCCAAAAAGGGGTTTGCTATTCGCTTTAATGAGATGGGTTTTACGATTAGAAAAGACTATGAAAAAACAGCTGAATTTATTTTTAAATTTTTTATTTTTTTTATATTAAAATGACTCCCCGAACTCAGTGATCTGTTTTAAAAGAATTGTAATAAAATATTTAATTAAACAATGAAATTTTTTTAAACTTTGATTATAGGAATTTTTTTTTTAGAATGATATAGACAATATAAAAAAAGATTTAGTAAACCCTATTTAACAAAGGGGCAATCAAAGTGATAATATTGCTGTAGGGTTTCCCAAAAAAAAAAGTAAAATTTTTAAGCAGGGTTTATTGTAAGGTTAAAATTTGTTTTTAAAGGTTTGCGGCACGGGGGCAAAAAAGAATAAAAAGCGTTTTTTACTTACTTTTTATTTACTTTTTTATTTTTTTTAATTTACGTAAATCTTTTAGTTAAAAAATGACCCCTCAAAAGGGAAAATTCGAGGGGGAAAACCCTATATACGAGGGAAAGGGAAATTTTTTAACAGAAAGTGAACAATTAAGCAAATGTTTAGTGAAGTAGCATGAAATCTTTACCCCAAAAGGGTTGTTCAGAAACCCTTTTTAAGCCATGTTTATCCTAAAATTCCAGAGTCTCTTCAAAGGGGCCCCGCCAGTAAAAGTGCTATTAAACCTTTCTGTTTTGTTTATAAAACCCCCGATGATGTAACAGGGAAAAAGTCGGGGTTTCAAATAAACAGAAAGAAGAAATTCGCTATCACGATTTTAAACTTTTAACTGGGGGGATTACATGTTACACATTTAACCATGAAAAGTGGGGGGGCAAATTTAAAGGGGTTCTGGGGGGCCCTGAAGGTCCAGTACTTGAAATAAATTGGGGACAAACAAATTTATCCTATAGTTGGCAATTCTTATTTTTCCTTTCCCCCAAAAAAGTTTTTTTTAAAAAACAAAGCAGCTTTAAAACATAAAAAATTTGAACCAGGGTTGTTTTATGGGTGTGTTTTGCATTTTTCATCCTTTTTAAAAAACGCAGAAGGGGTTTCCAAAATTATGAAGCATACAAAGATAGCCTGAATTTTGATAACATACCCTTTTTCCAGTAATTTAAGAAAAAGTATTCTCAGTTTGAAAAAAACAACCCCCAACTCACTGAAAAACGTTATAAACATGGTCTGAAAAGAAGCTGATTTTGTGCCCTAAGGGTTTTCCCCCAACGCCCCTACTTTGGTGAACCCCCTTGAAAAAAACAGGTATTTTTGTACTTTTTGCAGATAGCACAAAGAGCCATTATTTTTTAATCAAAAAATAAGCGATTTGGGGGGTTTTTACATCAAAGAATCATTTTAAAAAAGATTTTTGGGTAAAAGGTGTTTGGTAAAAACCCCAAACTAAAAAAGCGGCTGGCCAGTTTTTAACTCATTGAAAAAGTTTTTGGGATTTGCAAAACCCAATCCTCACCCCTAAACCGGGTCAAAAAGTTAGTTTTAAGAATTTTTCAAAAAAATGCAGAAAAACCCCCGTACGTGGTTTATGCTGCTTTGAACCCCAATTTCCCGCAGTACTAGGGCCCCTAAACCCAGAAGAACAAAAAAAAAACCCTTTAAATTAAACCCCACCAAGATCGGGTTCTTATGCGTTTTTTTGTTTTTTGGTCAGGGGTCAACACACGCGCCTGAGATTTACAGGCCCAAAAATGCGGTTTGTAGATTTTTAAAATAAAGATGAAAAACTTGCAACAGTTTTCCAACCAACAAAAAATCTTTCGACATTGTTAGGGACTTAAAGATCAAGAACTTTTTAGGACATTTTTCACATTTGGGAAATTTCCCAATAAAGAATTATTGGTAACGCAAAAGAAAGAGACCACGTCACATTACGGGAAAAATTCGGGGGGGCAGCCACAAAATTGTAATTTTCGGGTTTAAAGGTTGCCCCAAAGGGAAAGGGGAAACTCCCAATTTCTTTCATTTTTAAGAGGCTACGACTCCTTTTATCATGAAAAAAGCAGTGAATTCTGAATATAAGAGGGTTACCCCAAGCACCCCAAACAAAAAAAGTCCTGATTTTTACTCTTGATTTTAACCCTTTTTGACTCCCCCTTCATTGTGGAAAATTTTAGTTTAAGTTGGGCGGGATCTTACAAGGACTTTAAATCCCCAAAAAAAACAATTTTTTTAAACCCATCTTTAGTGCGAAAAGGAGTTTTTTCCTTTTATGAATACAAAAACTCGTGGGGGGGGGTTTTGGCCCGAAGATTTCCCCTTCCCCCCAAAAGGCGTTTTTCTTTTCTAGTTTTGGGGAAAAAAGGACAAAAAAGGGACTTAAATATGAATACGCCCAAAAACCCTGGACAAAAATTCACTGGGGAAACGATGGGTGACAAATCACGATCAATTTTTATTGGCTGCCCGTATGTTTTTTTGGCGACGTCTTTCGAATTACGATCTATTGCATGAAACATTAAAACTTAGACTAAATCACATTACATTTTTTCCCCCAGGTCTTTTTTGGGGCGTTTTTCTTAAATTTAAACTTTCAGATTGACTTAATTTCTGATCTACCCACACTTCAGATGTTTGAAAAAGGGCTGAGGGGGGTTTGCCCCTGGTACCCCCCCCCTTTCTGCAAGCCAAAAACCAAAAAAAATTTTGCGACTTGACCCAACTAAACCATTTAAATATCTAATGTACTTTGGGGCGCCAACCCAAACTGAAAGGGTGGGCCCTGAGGGTTAAACCCCTTCCATGGAAATTTAAAAAGATACAAGGGGGCCTTTTTCGATGTTAAAAACTGGGTTAGGTTTTTTTGTCCCCAGTTAACCCGCTAATCCAGGGAAGGATAAATTTTGGAAAAATAGACTTTGAATACCCAAAAAAATTAAAACGATCCCCCACAACCCTTTCCCTTTGCCACAGAAAGATTAAAGATGGTCCTATCGAAACCCCCTAAA
Organism: Conus ventricosus; assembly: GCA_018398815.1. Classification (NCBI taxonomy): domain Eukaryota; kingdom Metazoa; phylum Mollusca; class Gastropoda; order Neogastropoda; family Conidae; genus Conus; species Conus ventricosus. The sequence goes on along the minus strand of CM031617.1, from coordinate 23,416,592 downwards.
CTCGTTCCCAACTTAGGCACCCCCAAAAAAAAAATAGGGGTGTCATTACGGGTGTTACAGTTTTTTCCCAAGGCACGGACCGGAAAATGACTGCCCTTATTGAATCATTTCTTTTGACCCAAAAAACCCCTTTTTGGGAAACCATTTCATCAGAAGAAAACGGGTCTTAGAACCCCCCGCCCCCTGATTTTTTCAGAAAAAAAACTTCTTTTAAAAATGATGAACAACAGCTGTTTTGGTAAAAAACCCTGGAGAATGTTTCACAATCGCCCAAAAATGTTAAAATTTGTTTTCAAAAAAAACCCAAACAATTAAGTTTGCCCCCTAAAAACCCAAAAAATTAAGATTTAGAAGATTTAAAAAGGGCCCGGGGCCCGGTTTGGGGATTTTTGATGAAGAAAAAGGAGGTTAAGTTGGACAAGGGGGGGTTTATCGGGGTTTACTGTATTTTGAGTTGTTTAAAGTTATTGATGTTAGAATTTTGTAAAGATACTTTAAAAACTGTACCCGAAGCAAAAAGTACTTTTCACAGGGGCACTGACTCTTTTATTTTAGGGGGTCCCCCCAGAAGACCTTTTTTCAAAGACTTTTGAAAAAAAGAGCTAAAGGAGTTGATGGGGTGGGGGCGAACAAGTGGACTATCCCAAAAGGGCAAATACTTTCATTCAACTGTGGAAAAAAAAAGTTTATTGGGGAAGATGAAGGATGAAACTTAATTGGGGGAAAATTATCAAGAATTTTGTTTTGGTTTTTCGGTCAAAATGTACGCGTTGCTAGCCGACTTCTGTAATGAAAAAAGCTAAAGGGATAAATAAAAAAAGTCGTTTAAAAAAATATAACTCTCGATAATTTCAAGCAAACTCTCTTTGAAAAAAAAAGTTTTTCATCACACAAAAAATTAATTGGCTCTATCTTTATCAAGTTAAAAACAAACCCGCGTTTTTAAAAAAGAAAACACAGGCTCTAAAAATAACAAGAGAACTTACGTTTAAACCCGAGTTTTTTATATTTTGTGGGCCCTTGGAGAACTTTAAAAGTTAACTTGAAGGGCTTGGCTTGTACTTAACTTAAGAACCTTTAAATAGTTTCTTAAAAAGAACCTAAATAGTACTTAATTAAGAAAAAATAACTAATACTTACCCTTTAAAAACTTAAAAAGAACTTACTTAAAACTTAATAGTACTTTAATAAAATTATAATTTTTCTTGTACTTTATTGTAATTTCCCCTTTCCCCTTAACTTAAAAAGTTTTCTTTTTTATAACTAAAATTAAAAATTTTATTATTTAGTTTTAATTGTACTTTTCTAGTTCTTAAAAACCTTTTCAGAGAAAATGGGTCTACTGCCGGAGGGGTTGCTCTTTTTTTGGGAGAAGGGTGGTTCTTCTTTTTTTTACTGTGGGGGCTTGGGGTCTTTTTTGCTAGGTTGGTGGTTAGGTATTTGATGCAAAAAAACCCCCCAAAACAGCAGCGCAACCCAAAAAATAAAAGAACGCTTATTGTTGGATTTTTGTTTTTTGTTAATTGTGTTGGCGGTGGCGTTTTTGTATTACTATTTTAAAAATTTTTTTTTTGCTGATTGGTTTGATTTTCTCGTTTGTTTCCCTTCAGCCAGTTTATGTTTCCCCCCTAACACATCAGGGGTTTTTAGGCTTTTGTAACATTACTCACTTGCGGCAAAATTTTTGTCCTGCGGTTTAATTTCCCCCTTGTTCCTGTGGGGGCTGTCCTGCGAGTTTCTTTTTTTGAATCGCTCTTTTTTTTTTTTTTTGCGATTAAAAATTAATTTTGATCAAAAAAAATATGATTAAAAGTAATTAATCCCTGATGAATGGACATAACATAGTCCAAATCTGTAATTTCATTTTAAAACGCAAGAGTTTCTAGGGGGGTTTTTTAAAACCGGATCTTGTGATAAGTCATATTTTAAATATTCTTCTGAATCAATGGCGCCATCTTTTCTTACCCAATTGATATAAACTAATCATTGTCTGCCCCCTGATCTAACCCTTTTTGACCCCAGCTGTGCTTCGTTCTTTGGTAAATACTTTTCAATGTTGATGTGGACAGTTGTTGAATCTGTTCAATACTTATTTTTGTGCCTAAATACTGTCTAGTTTTTTCCCCACGCAGCCAGAGAGTATAATCTTTCTTTTTTTTCAGAGGGGCTTTCGGGTAAAAATCTGCTTGCTTTTAACCTTTAATGTTCATTACAATCCCTTTTAAAAAAGGAAAAAAAAAAATAATAATACTTTTAAAACCCTGAGTTTAACGCCCGGTTTTTAAATTTTGCAGTGCCCATCGTTGGCGTTATAGTTTATTCCCAAAAATTGGCCCAAATTTTTTGGGTTGGAATAAAAAAAGCCCAACTGGGAAAAAATAGGGGAAAATTGCCCCAAAAAATAGTTGCAACATTATTTTTAGCTTTAACAAAAAAAGATTATTTGGGTTTTTAAAAAACCCTAGACGCCCTTTTGTTTTTTTGGGGTTTTTTTTAATTATTTTTTAGTTAAAAAAAAAGTGAGGGGAAAAAAAAAAATTTTCAACACGATTTACCACTCTTTCTTTTTAAATTTCCCCCTTAGTATAGGCTATATGTGAAGCCCCAAAAATTTTAAAATCCCCGGCCTGACCTTGGAAGGTTTTAAAAATTGAAAGGGTATTGTTTTTGGTTTATAGGGTTTTAATTATGCGGGATTGCCTCAAAAGACTTTCTTGTTACACAGGGGGGTTTTACCCGAAAATTTTTAGTTATGAAAAATTTTAAATTTTAAAAAAATATTTATTTTATAAAGATGGCGGGGGTAGAACATTATGATGGTAGGAAAGGGGCTATTGTTAACGCTTTAGCCCTTTCTGGAAGCAAATTTTTTGTTTAGTAAATTGCGGTCCCGGGGAAGAGGAGACGTCCCTAAAACCTGGCAATAGAAAATTTGTAACAAAAGGGAAGAGATGGCCTTTTTGAGAAAAAAAAGTATTGTCACTTAGAATTTTTTTAATAAAAGTTAAAGGGCCGGGCCGGGAGGGCACACATTTACGCGTTGATTTAGGGGGGGATGAATGGTATTACTTGTTTACAGGAAAGAAGTTTCTAAAATCCACGCCCCGAACTGTCTGACCCTTTTTTTGAAAAATTGGGAACAGGGAAAAAAGCAGGGAAAATTTGGGTTTTTTTGTGGGGTTTCTTTGGGGGCAGTCTATATTCCTTTGCCAAAACAAACTAAAAAAAAAATTAAAAATACAAATTAAAAAAACAGTCTTTCTTATGGACAACGAAGTACAATACGTGTTTTCAAAATATTTTAAATTTTTAAAGGGTTTTTGGGGAAAAGGAAAGAATGCTATGGGAAAAATGAGTAAAAAAATGCTAGAGTGTTTGAATCAGATGCGAAAGCTGGGTTTCAAAAAAAAGCAATTTTGGGAAATATATTTGCCTGCCCCCAAAAGAATTTTAAAAAGGCCCAGATTTGTTTTAAATCAGTTCCCAAAAGACCCCACCCGGGTGGGCTTGTTGTTTTTTCTTCCCGATGATAAAAAATTAAAAAAAAAAAGTTTTTAAGGGATGCTTGGCAGTTGTTGACATGGCTTCAAGATACAAAGAGGGTGAACCTTTTAAAGGAAAAAAAGCTTTAAAATGTTTTGGCTGTGGCTTTACAACAAAAATTTAAAGCGGGCCCATTTAAAATATCCTAGGATGATTTCCCGGGTTTTTGATGGAAAAAAGTTTAAAGGGTTGTAAACCCGTTGTTTTTAAAAAAATTTTGTTACAGTTAAGAGGGGTCCCGGGAAACCAAACGTCAAGGCCTAGTAGAAAAAAATTTAATAAAAAAAACTAGCTGAAAAAGCCGTTTACCTATCCAAAATCAAAAGGGAAAATTTTTGGGCGAATGGGGGAACACAGAAAAGGGTTAAAGGTTCCAGCAGTTTTTACGTTTCCCTGAAAAAATGAAAAAATTTAAAGCAACAGGGTTTTTAAAACCAGTGGGAATTTCAATTAAATTTAAAAAAAAAAAGATTACTGAAGGGGACCAAAAGGCAATTTAAAAAACCCCTTGCCGGGTTTTGGGCTAAAAATTAAAATATTGGGATGTCCTGGGGAGGCGGGGGGGGGGTGTTAGAATTAGGTACAGAACCCCTTTTGGAGCGTAGGGCGTTATGAAGTTGAGCGAATCATTGGAAAAAAAAACCCCTTTCCCCTGTATTTATTTAAAAGAAAATCTTTCTGTAAAAAACCGGCCCCCAAAAGATCGTTTTTTCGTGAAGAGCGCAAGTTGTTCCCCCCCAAACACAAATTTGTTTAAAAAAAAAATAGTATTTATTTTTTTGCTCTATTTTGGGTTTAACCGATCATGTGTTTGTTTTTCAATGTTCTGTTTAATTGCATCAGTGTCTACCTGTCGTGAAGTAAAAGTCTTTCTCCACTCTTTTTGAAGTTCAATTTTTTGTCGTCTGTAATCGTCACCATCAGCCATAAGCTTATCAAACTCTTCGTCCGTAATGTTTTCATCCTGTAATGTTTTTGCTTATTCTTAATCTTAATGAACAAAGTTTTGCCGATGCTAAGGCCACAATGGGAGTGTGCTTTTGTAATTTAGGAGTTATTTTTTTTTAACAGCACTTACAATCATAGACACAGCGCCTAAACCTACCCGAGACTCCTAATGCTAAAGAGACTGGCGCTCCACCCCAGTGGCTAAAACGGCAACGCTAGACCCAGCATTACGCTAGCTACAGCCGATGAGCCAGTAATTACATAAGAAAGAGTATTTAAAGCTTTAGCATATTTCTTTCTAGTAAGTCTATACTTATATAAGTCGCTTTCTATCTCCTTTTGAAGTTCAGTTTATTTGCTTTAACCTAAACTGTTGAACATGCATTTTTAAATAAGCTTATTTTTTAAATTAATCTTGCACATATCTTCTTATTAATCCTTCTGGCGCACTTCCTTAACAGAGTAAAACGAAATAAAAACAACATACTTAATTAAAATAAAGTCGAGTACGTTGTTTTGTCTTTGTCAACCATCACAGTAACCTTGTCAGACGATACATGGGTGTTTATTTTGTCCTCGTTTTTAGTAAGTGCAATGCCAAGCTTAAGAGCAGCATCCAAGTTTTCAGCCTTTATTTGTATGCCTTGATTAACGTATGTTCTGGCAAACTAGTATCGCCCTCACTCGGAGTAATAAATAAGCGAAAAATCATCGTCATTTGCCTAGGTAGTGACAATAGCGACGGGGGTAAATTCTAAGCCGACAGTTTCATTCCCACTTCAGCGGACTTCTTTCTCTGTAGCATATATTCAGAACCCTGCATAGTTATTTCAATCTGTTTTTTCTGTTGTGTTCCTGGAACTAGGCTAACAAGATAGGGCCTACATTTAAGGCTTTTCTAAAATTGTTCTTCTTAATCAAAGTATACATGGGGCTACGTATTCAAACTTTAAATTCCAAGCAATTTTCAGGAAGCAACGCCCCAAGTAAAAGCATTGTCTCTTTTATGAAGTTTGTATTCATGTTTTGCCAAAAATTCGTTTGCCCTTAAATTTCTTAACACTTCTAGGGTAGGATACTGCTGTCGTTTGTGTCAGCAATTTCTGTTCCTTTGTAAACGCCCATCATCTGTTGTACTCAAATCCAAAACATTTCCCCCCGCACTTCCTATTAGAGCAAACTCGTTTGTGTCTTGCTAGGTCTTTTTAACTCTACTGCAACGCATTTAGGGAGCTAAGCTCTGCTTTTGTTCTGGCCCCGAGAACATTCTTTTATAATATTAAAATTAATCTAAACAAATGTTAAAAGCAATTAATAATAAACAAATATAATAAACAAACGTATGAACTGGGGTCAGTCTGTAAGCATAGCTTAGCGTGCTTTGGAATTTTTCTAACGCTCTTTTATTTTTTTTTATTTTTTAGCTCATCGTTGACCCTTATTATATAATTTTCACTTAAACCATTCTTCAAAACTATCTTTGTCCTTAGTGTAAAATAATACAACCGATTTTAACTGCGATTGAAAGTCTTTTAAGACGGCCATTATATTTTGATTAAGAGCCCACACAGAAACTAAGGCGTGGCGCCCACTAAAGGCTAGCTTTGACAGAGCTCTTTTCTTTTTTTAACAAATGCTCGTTCAGCCGAACAGTCATCAATAATAAACAAGTTTCAGTTTCCCTTCAAATAGTCTATATAAGTTCGAAACTATCGCTCAGTTTGTCGCTAGGATCAACTAAAAATATATTCTCGTCCCTTTTTTGTTCCCCCCCCAAATAAACTTCTTTCTTTTGTAAACTTTTGTGCTTAATGGTTGTGCAAATATAACAATGTACTCGTAAATGATACCTGTAATTGTTTAGTAACAAATCAAGTACGAAAACGATTTTCCCACATCCCAGTAATATCCCACAGATAAGAGAACAGTGCGGATTCTTTAGGCCAGAAACTTTAAAGCTATCTCATCTGATTTTATTAGAATATATCTTCTGCATTTTAAAAAGCCGCGTCTTTAGCCTGTTTTCTTCAATTTTAACTGAGCAGCAACCCAAAACCATAAAAATGTGCATTTTATTGACCTCCGTCTGCATTCTTGTGAATATTTAATGTTTGTATACATCTTGCCCTATCCTTTCCTCCACTTCCAAACAATCATTTGTCAAATGTATATCTAAAATCCAGCCACAGACCATATTTGGATATTAATAGTCTTCGAGCTTACATCATAAAGGCGAAGTATTTTACATACACGATCAACTGCAATGATCCTTTGCCTGCCTCCAGCCAAATAACTTTCTTATTTCATTCGAAGTGTTGGTGAGGTAAAAGTCCACGCCCGAATACAACTGATCAACTTGCCATTATTGCAACAGTCAACCTTCTTCAAATTAGGATTAAAAACACTTACAGATATCCTCTCTGAAAAGAGTTGTTCCCTTCAGTAATTAAGAACAAAAATTCCTTTAAAGACTTCAGAGACTGATTTTTAGATGATGATCCAAGAGTGTCCTCGCTAGTTTCTATTTTTCTGTAAATGGCGTGTAATACCGTTTTCATAATAAATAATGTTTTACATTTTATACTGGGTTAAGATATGTTCTGCCAGTCCGGGGTAAGTAACAACATCAAACACAAGAGAAATTCGCTGACTGAGTCTTTAGCTTCAGAATCTACAAGACAGAACGCTGAACCGCTAGGATTAAATGTCAAGTGCATAAGTAAGTTTTTTCTTTTAGTGGCCCATGGAAATATGGCATAATGCTTTTAAAACAGCTCAAAATCTAGAGGGATGCATACTCTGTTACCAAATCTTCTGCTACTCTTGCCTCCCCAAAATCTTTAAACATCCTTCTTTGCATCCCCCCGCTTTAAAAGCCTGTGGCTTGGAGACCGTTTGGGCTTTTTGTATTCCCTGATAAACTTTCCTCTTTCTTTCTTTTTTCGGCAGCCATAAAATCAAATAGATGGCAAAAATGTCTGCCTCGTCTAGTACCAAAGACTTCCTCATAACCCTCCAGTATTGATTGCCATAGGTTTAAACGATTGTGCCCTGCCTAAATTAAGCAACAACACTAGCATTAGGATCTGCTGATGTACTATCTATTTGAATGATATTTAAGCAGTCCTGCATTATAACACATCAGCGCCAAGATCAGGGAACTTAAACTATTAAAAACATGTTCATGTCTGAACTGTTGATGAGTATTTACAACTAATTACAGTCTGCCTTATGCCTTTACACCATGGGTACCTTCTCCTTTTCTGTAAGGATCGAGGATCACAACCGTATGAGTTCATTTTTTATAAAACCAAAAAGAATATAAATAAAAATATGGCCTGAAGATTTAGACGCAATTGATCCTATTGAAGAAGAGAAGATGATGAAACAAACATGGGCCCCTCAATGCAAGAAGAGCTTGAAGAGCGGGTTCTTTAATCCCCTAAACAAACTCAAGAACTATTGCGAGAAAGTATTCAATCATTCTAAAAAACATAGGACGAGAGCTACCAAAGTATGACCCTAACGATTTTTGGTGGAAGATGGCGGGCATTTGTATATAAGAGCTGGTGCAAGGGGGGCCGTGTAAAAGCGCCTTTCAACTCAAAACTCCAAAGAAGTTTTAAAACTATGCACAATAAGCGAAACCCCTAATGCTAAGGCAGAACAATTAAACCTTTTAGAGTTTAGAGCCGAAGCCGTTAGTCGTTTACAGAACTTGGGGCAAGAGCTGCCAACACAATCTAAAATACAAAACATACCTCTTCAAGAATTAAATCGAACAGCAGATGAACTAATAGCAGAAATTGAAACGAGTTTTAATGAGGAGACGCAGTTAAAAACAATTGTCGATTCTCCATTGCCTATGCGTGAAATCCTGGGCTTAATGAGGCTTTACGAACAATAAGGGGTGAACTAACAAACAATTTGGCAAAACTTGGTGAGCTAGATAGAGAGATAGAAGAAGAAAAAAATAAGCTGGCTGATGCAGATGATAACAATTTAGGGCAAGAAGAAAAGGCTAGAATACAGCAGAAAATACAGGATTTAAGGCTGCAAAGGGCGGCTAGATTAGAAGTGCTGTCTACTAACAGAGCGCAGCTAGCATCACAAACAAACAGAATAAGAGAAACTATAAATACAATACTTTATGAAAACACTGCGCTAGCTGAAAGAATAAGGACTCTGTTCAGGGAACAGGGGATTACAATAGTTAGTATATTAACAGCTGTTGGGTTTGCTATCTCTACACTCGTTTATGCTTTAACAGGCAGTGCGCCAACAGGGCCAGTAACGCCTCCAACACCTCAGCCTGGTAAAAAGTTGGATTAGAAAACAATTGCATCATCTAGCAAAGAAGTTAGCAGTCAAAGCGCTTGATGCTCTGCCTGGCATAATAGGCAGTGTTGTTAGTTGGGTTTTGTCTACTATAGGCATCTGTGGACGTTAGGAGTGCTAGCTGCTGGATTAATTTTTAGTGAAATAAAGTATAGCTAATCCAGTAAAAGTTAAAACACAACGAGGGCTGTCTTTTCGCTAGTATGACTGTCAGTGTGAGGTACATTAACAGGCGGAGTGCTTTCTGGGCTGCTTTCTGGCTGTGGGGCGCTTATAACTGGATCGCTTTCTTCAGGGCTAGGTACTTTTTTTTTAATGGATGGTGCTGGTCTTGTGTTTAAGCCTTGATTGTGCCTTAAGTTTTGGTCGTCTCCAGCTATGAGGATTTCATTGTTATAATTCTGTATCATGCCAATCTGCAGTCTAAGGTCAGAGGGCAGCATGTATAATCCATGTCCTACAACAAAGTCAACCTTTGACCTAGCATGTGCAAGAACGTCTTGATACCTCTGTATGCTGGCAGGCAAATCAACAGCAGAGTTAATAGCATCTTCTAAATTAGCTAGAAATTGTTTTCTAGCATCAAAGCCTGTAGATTGATCTAGTATGCTAGACTTGGTCTGTGCTTGTGCTCCTAACAGACACCAAACGTATGTCCGTATGGAGTCGTTAAGTCTTTGAACTCCTGACATTGTTAGACCTTCACTTTCATCTAAGATAAATGTTGCCCGGGCTTTAGGATGTTTTTGTTCTATGGATCCTAATCGAACTTGTTTGTCTGGTTGAAAACAAGTGTGGCCAGGCCAGTAGTCATAAGTATATTCTCTTTTTACACCCCACAAATACAATGTGCCTAACCCATGATTGCGGTCTAACTTTTGTCTAAAGTCAGTTGAAGGATTAATGTTAAATTCGTTGCAGATTCTTTCATATGTATCATTGTCCATTGGGCTTTTGAATGGATTAAACGCGCTGTCGCTTGGGAGGGCTACTTGTAGTTCAGTTAGTATTTGCCTGTACTGGTAATAAACATGAAAGTTATATACTGACCTTACTAAAAGATTAGGATGGTTTAAATGGTTTGCATATGAAACCCCACAGCCAGTAGTTGCGCAGTAAACAGCAAAATTTAACTGATTCTGGTAAAACGTCATAGGGCGGGATGACCATGCTGATGGCACTCTATCACTCTTTATTGGGGGATTTAAATATTTAGTTAGTGGGTTTACAAGTCTAACTTGGAAGCCGTATGATTCGTCTACTGCAATGGTTAGATTGCTGAAGTCTAAATATTTAGGATTATAAAAACGCTCCTACATTATAAGTAGCGCTTTCGTTATATTTAAATGGTTCCATTTTTTAAATTAGTTTTTTTAATAGTTATAAAAAGGATGTACATCTATATAACCAAGCAAAACGAGCGTGTGTTCTTAACATACCCAATTGACAATAGACGCGGGAGTTGTAGGATTGCTCTTAAAGAAATTGGCTTTAAAGTTATGTGGGTTAACATATCTGAAGGGGCTCAGAATAATTGGATTAATGTTAATGACGAAAAAGCAATCAAGTAAACCATATAACAATACCCGATGGTTATTACAACTTTTGTTCTTTAAAAGAGGTACTTAGCGAATTTGGCATACTGCTGAGAATTAACGAGGCAAACCTCAGAATTACTATACATTTTCCACTAGAAGAAAGAAGAGAGTACACTTTACCTAAAGGTCTAGCTAAAATCTTAGGCTTTCACAGTAGTGATAAATCTTATAGATTTAGTACGAGAGAAGATGTTTATCAATTTGAAGGTAATAGACCTTCTGATTTTCTCGTGAATCCAATTTTGTATGTCCATTTACAACAGTTAAAAAACAGATACTAATTTGTTTAACGGATACCCATCTACTGTTCTACGAGCACTGCCATCAATTAAAGCAGGGTTTTGCGATTATCAGTTATATACGTTTGGCGGAGACAGTGAATTTAAAGAATTAATTGAGGGATCTATAAATTCATTAGATTTAAAAATAACAAACCAAGACGGAAGGCCAGTTGATTGTTCTAATTTATTAATAGTTCTTGAGGTATAAGAGCGTATTAGAAAATTAGTAAGGTCTCAATCCCACGGACGTTAATAACGTAAATCATTAGATTTTTATATTATAGGGGGAGAATGTAAATATGTTCGTTCACGATCGCCAAATCTTATCTTACACGTAAGCCCCCAATTTTCAATCTACTGATTGCATCAATTTTTAGAGGTTTTGAGGTGTTAAATTTGTTTGTGAAAAGGTGTTAAATTTGGCCAAAACTGACATGAGATGGGCGTGACTTGGATGTGAAAAGGAGGGTTTTCGTGCAAAATAAGATGGGTGAGCTTGAACGAACATATTTACATTCTCTGTCATCCGTTTTAATCAAGTGGTTCAACTGATTATCCGCGGCTGGTCGCTCCAATTTAGAGAGAGATTATTCATGTGTGGAAAATTTGATTCCGAGTCATGTGGTTGTATTGATTAGTTACGGCTAATTGCACTGGTTTAGAGGAGAGCGTTCATGTGTGGAACGTTTCATTTTGGCCTAAATCGGGTAGCTATGATAACGTACACACTGCTGCTTTGACATACTGTTAGCAAAAAGAATCCCTCTTCTGAAAATGCTACTAAAAATGATCGAATTTACACATACTATTTTAAAGAACGCATGTCTAGTATGCTGTTTTTCACGCCATGAAACTCGCGTATCAGTCAGCAACGCTACTCTGGTCAGTGGAGCCAATGTTTCGAAACAGCCTGTATTTCGTCAATCAAGAGAATATTATAGAGTGAGACATGTGTGAAATGGCTTCAACGTCGGTTATGCATCAACATAAACATGCCACACGGGAAACGCATGAAATCTCATACCACGCTTTTTCTCCCTTGTAAAACATTATTTTCAGACTCCCGTGGTAATTTATTGGTCACGCTTTTTGATCTGAAGAAATTAATCGCGGAGTGAATATGAAAACGCCAGTAATACATTGCGAAACAAACTAATACCTGAAATTAAGTGCGGCCTGGTTTCATCTCAGCTGATGAAATTCTCCTTTTTTTCTTCCTGTTTCTATCGGTTAGTTTGTCTGTTTCCAAGAACTGTAACATCTGATTTCCACAAAACTTGGTGGAAAGGTAGAACATAGCACAAGGAATAATATATGTCACTTTGGTGCGATACGGGTTGAAAAGCGGATAGACGATCGATTCATTCGACCTTAGCTTAGGTCCGTGCTCAACCAACTACTCTTCTAGTTTATTGTTCCAATATAGATTCAAGTTTCATGGCTTCACGAAGAAAACGACGATGTGTCGTGAGATACGGATGTAAAGGATGTAGTATACAAAATACGATGTAAAGGATGTAGTATACAAAATACGATGTAAGGGATGTAGTATACACAATACTAATGGTAAGATTTACAGCATACGGACTGAATATAGTTTTGTGTGGTTATGTCAAAGTGTAAACGGACAGAAACAGATGTGTGTGTGTGAGTGTGTGTGTGTGTGTGTGTGTGTGTGTGTGTGTGTGTGTGTGTGTGTGTGTGTGTGAGTGTGTGTGTGTGTGTGTGTGTGTGTGTGTGAGTGTGTGTGTGTGTGTGTGTGTGTGTGTGTGTGTGTGTG
>CM031617.1:23394104-23396604 GCA_018398815.1 Conus ventricosus | reverse complement strand
ATAGAAAGATTCCCTGTCATAACTACTGTGAACTCAGCAGTATAGAAAGATTCCCTGTCATAACCACTGTGAACTCAGCAGTATAGAAAGATTCCCTGAACAACTGTGAACTCAGCAGTATAGAAAGATTCCCTGTCATAACCACTGTGAACTCAACAGTATAGAAAGATTCCCTGTCATAACCACTGTGAACTCAACAGTATAGAAAGATTCCCTGTCATAACCACTGTGATCTCAGCAGTATAGAAAGATTCCCTGTCATACCAACTGTGAACTCAGCAGTATAGAAATATTTCCTGTCATGACCACTGTGAACTCAGCAGTATAGAAAGATTCCCTGTCATAACCACTGTGATCTCAGCAGTATAGAAAGATTCCCTGAACCACTGTGACCTCAGCAGTATAGAAAGATTCCCTGTCATAACAACTGTGAACTCAGCCGTATAGAAAGCACTGTCCATGGAAAGGTGTTCTGTCTACACCTCCATTAAGATTCCCTGTCATAACCACTGTGAACTCAGAAGTATAGAAAGCACTGTCCATGGAAAGGTGTTCTGAATCTTCCTGACAGGGAGCTGTTGAGCGGTAAGCATCAGAAACAACTCCTCCTTCAGATCTGGAACCATCAGCAGGTATCCTTTGAGAGGGGAGAAATTTAGAGCACACTTCAGCAGAAAAAAAAAAACAAACTGTCTTGTATGCCAGAGAGCTGGTGGAGTCTTTGCATTAAGAGGTCAGATCAACACACACACACACACACACACACACACACACACACACACACGCATGCACGCGCGCGCGCGCGCGCGCGCGCACGCACGCACGCACGCACGCACGCACGCACGCACGCACACGCGCACACACACACACACACACACACACACACACACACACACACACACACACACACACACACACACTATGTATCTCTTTTTGTAAGTACTGTAATCTTCGCTCTTTGGTCTAATTGTTCTTTCAGTGTGAATGATAAACGCAACAGAGCGAAAGTGTCAGCACACTAAACATTAGAACATCGATAAGCCCAGACGCCTTGTTGTGTCAAACGCAAAAACTAAAACTGCAAGCGAATGTCCATCTTCAATAAAAACACACAGACTGTGCATGGTGTGTGAGGCTTTGAAGGGAAAAAAGTGGGGAGGGAAGGAGGATGGAGACCCCACTTTAAAAAAAAGGAAAACAATGTGGCAACAAACTGGAGGTTGAAGGCCACACATTAAAAACAAAGGAAAACAATGTGGCAACAAACTGGAGGTTGAAGGCCACACATTAAAAACAAAGGAAAACAATGTGGCAACAAACTGGAGGTTGAAGGCCACACATTAAAGAAGGAAAACAATGTGGGAGGAAAATGGAGGTTGAAGGCTACACATTAAAAAAGGAAAACAATGTGGCAACAAACTGGAGGTTGAAGGTCACACATTAGAAAAGGAAAACAATGTGGGAACAAAGTGGAGGTTGAAGGCCACATATTAAAAAAAGGGAAAATAATGTGGGAACAAAGTGGAGGTTGAAGGCCACACATTAAAAAAGGAAAACAATGTGGGAGGAAACTGGAGGATGGAGACCCGACATTGAAAAAAAAAGGTAAGACCAGATCAACGCGGAACTCCGAGGTGTGGAACATCCACAGTGGATCGTCTAGAAACCTGATGAATCACACATGATTTCAAGGTCTTGCAAGGTCTGTACCGTTTACATGGGGAACGAAACTCGAATTTCCAAAGGTAGAACTCAGCACGGGTTCTCTTACAAAGTTCTTTGCGGAATTTGTAGGGTCAAAACAGTCATTAGCAGGGATCGGGGATTCAGAGAAGAAGTTCAAAGGAAAAGTTCAAAGAAAGTTGGAGTCGATGGTTGGGAAAGGGATGGCTTTCCCAGCTTCTCCCTATAGACTGTACACAGGGGCGAAGCGGAACGCCCCCAGACAGAGTCGAAGCCCTTGATGGTATGGGAATGTGATCCGCACTTATGAGCTAAGAAGGTTCTTTCAGGGCCAGAGACAGACACACAGTCCGGCTTGGAGCGAATCAAAGCCCTATGAAAATGGAGAAGAGTTTTCTTATCGTCTTCTCAAGTGAGAGAGAGAGAGAGAGAGAGAGACAGACAGACAGACAGATAGACAGACAGGGACAAAGACAACTAGAGAGAGTAGACACATAGGCAGAGAGATCCGACGGACAGAAAGAAGAGAGACGAAGACCGAGACACATGGAGAGAGATGGACAGACAGACAGACAGAAACAGAGAGACAGAGAGATACAAAGACGGAGACAGAGAAGGAGACAGACACAGACCGAGGAGAGAGAGAGAGAGAGAGAGAGAGAGAGAGAGAGAGAGAGAGAGAGAGAAGAGAGAGAGAGAGAGAAAGAAAGAACGGACAGACAGACAGAGAGAGACAGAGAGAGACAGAGAGAGATGAAGTAAAGTTCGCTAAGAGAAAGATAACCACAGCGGCTGTCAGAGCAAGGCTCGCGTGATT
>CM031617.1:23369065-23385604 GCA_018398815.1 Conus ventricosus | reverse complement strand
CCCCCCCCCCTCCCGCCTTTTTTCTCTTTTGTTTTTTTCTCGGGCCCCCCTCCTATCTCTGTCGATGTCTCTTCTCCCCTCCTCCCTTTTTTTGTTCTCTCCCCCTCTCTCTCTTTTCGTTCTCTCTCTCTCTCCTCTCTCTCCCTCTCTCTCTCTCTCTCTCTCTCTCGCATACATATTATACAATGGCGCGTGTGCTCACATACACACAGAGAAACATATTGTATATTCTCAAAATCACGCATATTCACCCTACAGCCACACACTTACATGGTCTCTCCTCTCTCTTCCCCTCTCTCTCTCCTCTTCCTCTCTCTCTCCTCTCTCTCTCCTCTCTCTCTCTCTCTGCCTGACCCTTCTGCCTCTCTATCTCTGCTCTTCTCTGTATCTCCTCTCCCTCCCTCTCTCTCTCTCTCTCTCTGCCTACCCTTCTGCCTCTCTGCTCTGTCTCTCTCTCTCTCCATCTCTCTCCTCTCTCTCCCCTCTCTCCTCTCTCTCTCCTCTCTCCCAATCAATCAGCTGAACAATCAGACAGCCAAATGACACACAGAAGCAGATGAAAGAGAAAAGAAAAGGAGGGTGACAGTGCGGTGTTGGGAGAGAACAGAAAAGGAGGGTGACAGGCGGTGTTTGGAGGAGACAGAAAAGGAGGCTGGGCAGTGCGGTGTTGGGAGAGAACAGAAAAGGGGGGTGACAGTGCGGTGTTTTGGGGGGAGAAAAAGAAAAGGAGGCTGACAGTGCGGGGTGTTGGGAGAGAACAGAAAAGGAGGCTGACAGTGCGGTGTTGGGGGGAAACAGAAAAGGAGGGGACAGTGCGGTGTTGGGAGGAGGACAGAAAAGAGGGTGACAGTGCGGTGTTGGGAGGAAAAGGGCAGAAAAGGAGGGGGACAGGGGGGTTTGGGAAATAGAGACGGGAGTGGTGAGAAGAGACCACCCTGCCACCACACAGACAGACAACAGGCAGACAGACAGACAGACAGACAGACAGACAGACAGACAGACAGGCAACAGGCAGACAGACCAGGCAGACAGACCGCAGACGGAAGGACAAACAGAACACCATACAGACAGACGGAGAGAAAAGACAGAACACCATACAGAAAAGACAGACAGACAGACGGAGAGAAAAGACAAACACCATACAGACAACAGAAAGACAGACAGAACACCCAACCCGACAGACAGAGAGACAGAAAGACAGACAGAACATCATACTGAGAGGCAGACAGACGAAAGACAGACAAAATACCAACGGTCAGACAGAGACGGAAAAAAAAAGACAGAACACCAGACAGACATACAGACAGACAGACAGACAGCAGACAGACAGACAGAAGCTCAGGGACAGAGAACGAGGGCCACAAGTGAAGAAAGGGGGACACAGACGGTGCGGAGAGCACGCTGACTTGGCCATGCATTGAGTGGACTGTGGCCATCAGCGTGCCAGAGATAGGCAGGGAGGCCAGTGCCTCTAGCAGTCCCTCCACTGCAGAAGGGGGGGGGGGGGGGGGGGGGGGGGGGGGGGGGGGGGGGGGGGGGGGGGGGGGGGGGGGGGGGGGGGGGGGGGGGGGGGTGGGGGGGGGTGGGGGGGGGGGGGGGGGGGGGGGGGGGGGGGGGGGGGGGGGGGGGGGGGGGGGGGGGGGGGGGGGGGGGGGGGGGGGGGGGGAGACAAGGCGGTGCCCAGGGCACGGCTGACTTGGGCCAGGGGGGGACTTGGGCCCTCAGTGTGCCAAGGAGGGGAGAGGCCCGCCGCCCGTGTGCCTCTACATTCCCTCCATTTGGGGGGCATCACGGCGGGCAAGCGCTCGCACATCATGCACGCTGCACGCACAAGCACTGCGAAAAAACATATGCCAAAAACCCTAAAACCCCATGCCTCTCTCTCCTCTCTCTCTCTCTCTCCTCCTCTCCTCCTCTCTCCTCTCTCTCTCTCTTCCCCTCCGCTGTTTGTCTCGTTTCGTCTGTCGTCTCTTTCCACACACACTACCACACACACGCGGCCAAAAAACCAAACACAAACACATAGAGCGCGCGCGTACGCATACACACGCACACGCACGTTTCACACACACACACCACACACACACACACACACCACACACCACACACCACACACACTACACTACACTACCTATACACTACATACAGTACCACACACACCAACACACAACACACACCACCCCCACACACACACACACACCCACACACCACATTTTCCCCCACACCATACCCCCCAGCCCCCCCACAGACAGATTTTCCGCGACGACTAGACACACAGCATTAAGCCCACTGTAGAAACCCCTAACCAAGTACGCACCGCACAGAGGGAAAAGCGACACGAGCCGCGCACGATGCCGCGCCTTCAGTCAGGGGGGGGCGAGTCTTGTTACCGGGTATCGGGCCGGGGGGAGCACTGATTTGAAACCCAGGGTCATGGGGGGATGGCGCTAGATGCTTTGGGAGTTGCAATGTCATACACAGACTCACCCCTTTTCCCCTTTTTATTTAGTTTAGTTTTTTTTGGGGTTTTTTTTTCCGTTCTATTTTTTGTCGGCATTGTCGCGTTTTGTCCATTGTTTTCTTGAACTATACGCGCTCGGTACCCTGAGCGCGCGACACGCCACCACACACCCCCCACATACGCGCGGCGCGCGTGAAACACACACACACCAAAACCCAACCAAACACACACCACCACAACCACAACACACAACGCGCGCGCGCGCGGCAACCACACCACAACCCCACCCCAAAACACACCACACACACACCAAACACCACACCAGCACGCACCACACTCGCACACGCACACATGTACCTCCTCTCTCTCCCTCTCTCTCTCTCCTCTCTCCTCTCTTCCTCTCCCCTCTCCTCTCCCCTACAAACCCCCAAAACAACACATCCAAACATAGGGGTATATAAACAAAATGGATACAGAGAGAAAGAAGAGAGAAGAGAGAGAGAGAAGAGAGAGAGAAACATTTAGCACAGAGTATAAGTATGCGCATGCGTGCACATCACCTCCACCACACACAAATGACACACATAAGGCAACAAAAGATAAAAGGGAAAAAAAAAAAAAGAAGGAAAAAGGGGGGAAAGGAAAGGGAAGAAGGAAGAAAGGGAAAAAGAAATATTGAGTAAAGAAGAGACAGAAAAAGAACAAAAACAGGAGACAAAAAGAGACCGGGCCGAGAGACAGGGCAGACAAGACGGGCACAGAGGAAAATATAGAAAAGCAATAAACAATCAGATTCGAGGGCCAAAAACAAAAAACGATACAAAACAAAAGAAAACGGATCACAACACACACACACACACCAACACAACCCACCACACACACACCAGTCACCCTGGACCCAACCTGATTGGCTGACAAGGTCATAGTAATATCTGTCCTTCGCCAAGGTGTTTCGGCGGGACTAGCGAGTGCCTAGAAAATGCAAATGTTAGAGTTACCAAAAGAGAGAAAGAGGACAGAGAGAGAGAGAGAGAGAGAGAGAGAAAAGGAGGGGAGAGAGAGAGAGAGAAGAGAGAAGAAGAAAGTACTTAAAAAAAACTGGTTACAAAGACTACTTTTTTTTCAAAATGGATTCAAAATAATAAAAACCAACCAACCCGACATTGCTGACTACCCCAGCCTTTTAAAACACACACCCCACACACCCCACACACAACACACACACACACCCCCACCACCCATGCGCGCGCGCGCGCGGGAGCCACCATACACACAAGTACGTGGCAGCCCTTTTCTCTCCCATTCTTATTTTACCGCATCACGCCTACCACCCCCCCCCCTCCCCCCCCCCCCCCCCCCCCCCCCCCCCCCCCCCCCCCCCCCCCCCCCCCCCCCCCCCCCCCCCTTTTTTCCACCAACCAAAACCCCCGAAAAAAACATACCTCCAACCACCTGTCCCCTCGTCCTTTCCCCCCCCCCCCCCTTTCCCCCCCCCCCCCCCCCCCCCCCCCCCCCCCCCCCCGCCCATCACACCCCCCCCCCCCCCCACCGCCCATCCGTTCTCCCCACTGGGGACCCCCGGTGGGGGAAAATGAGCATTTATTAAAAAAGTTGTAGTGCCAGTGAAAGGAATGAATTGCCCCATACTTTTCTTTTGCTATTACACAAATGCCCCTGCCCGGCTTCATTTGACGGGCCCTCCTTAACCCGGGGCGTGACAAGTGCCAGTCAATTTTTAAAAACAGGGGGTGATATTATTCCTCCCTCTTTCACAGCGTTTTTAAAGTTAACACAGGCGTGATATTGATTCACCCCTTTTTACACAGAGTTCTTGAGGGGAAGTTCCACAGTGCATCCCCAAAACGCGACCAAAAATTTTGGTGGTTCCCTGTAGGGACTCTTGATGTCGGGGCTTTTTGCATCATAATTATTTTGGTTGTTTTCCCACGCGTATTTTTGTTTCATGATTCGACAGCCAGGGGAAAGTACGGTGCTTTCCCATTTTCTTTTTGATGGGCGGTTTTTTCTGAAACAAGAAAACTGCTTACCTGCTGGGTTTTTCTGCTCGTCAGCTGCTTAATTCACCAAAAAAATTTTTTTCATGTAGTCCTGCTTCGCTATATTTGGGTAACTACATTTAACCCATCGAGTTTATGTCTTATCTACGCTCCTGGGGAAAAATTTCCCTTTAAACGTCCTTCACTAGAACGTTAGAATAATCGTTCCCCCATTGCAAAAACAATACCAAAGTTTTAACAGTGTAAAAAGCTGTCGGAGTGATTAGTGTTAAAGACCATGTCTTTTTAAACTTAATTATTTCTGATTTTTCAGAGCTGATGACCCCCGTGTCCAGGACAGGGCACGCCTGCTTAGCTGACAAGGTCATTGTAAAAACCGTCCCCCTGCCCAAATTGTTTGGCTGGCCTACGAGGCCGTGAAAATGTGAACGTTAGGCTTACCGAGAAAGAGAGAAAAGAGAGAGAGAGAGGAGGAAGGAGAGAGAGAGAAGAGAGAGAGAGAAGGGGGGGGACTTACAAAAATGGGTTTCCCTAGACTTTCTTTGTTTCATTGGATTAAAAAAAAAACATACACCCAACCAAACCCCAAAATTTCTAAAGCCCTAGCCTATTGAAAAGAAAGCCAAACACAACCACTGCTTACAAGCCGCAAAAACCAGGGGGGCTCCTTACTTGCCACTTTAGACTTGGGCGTTTAACGAAAAATTTCGGTAGACCCCAGCGAAGATAAGCACATTGCATGTCAAATTTCCCATCGAGCACTCCAAACCCTTTTCACCAGGGAAATGCAGTCACTGCCCCATCCCAAGCAATTTTGTCTGCTTACCCCGTGCATTGTTTTGCGTTTTGTGTTATTGTTTTGTTTTTTGCCAAACCGGATACGGCTGTTAATGCAGTTGCTAAAAATACGAAAACAGTAAGTCAGATGGATGTCAATTACCTCCCGCTACGTTCACATACTGCGTGCGCCCCATGCACGCGCGGTGGCGCGAGTACACTCACTACACACACACACACACACACACACACACACACACACACCACCTCACACCACACACACACACACACACACACACACACACACACACACACAACATACACATACGCGCGCACGCACGAACGCAACCGCACGCTTCCTCCCTCCGCACACACCCCCACCAAATGCACAGAAAACTCCAAGCAAGTACGCGCGCCGCGCGCGCCGCGCACAACACACACACACACACACACACACACCACACACACACACACACACCACACACACACACAGAGAAGGATTGACTCCACAATAAGGTCCATCGGCATTCGTTCAGATCCTTCACAAGACACACACACACACACCACACACACACACACAACACACACACACACACACACACACACACACTCACACCACACACACACACACACACACACACACACCACACACACACACACACACACACACACACACACACACCACACACACACACACACCACACACTCACACACACACATCTGTTTCTGTCCGTTTACACTTTGACATAACCACACAAAACTATATTCAGTCCGTATGCTGTAAATCTTACCATTAGTATTGTGTATACTACATCCCTTACATCGTATTTTGTATACTACATCCTTTACATCGTATTTTGTATACTACAATCCTTACATCCGTATCTCACGACACATCGTCGTTTCTTCGTGAAGCCATGAAACTTGAATCTATATTGGAACAATAAACTAGAAGAGTAGTTGGGTTGAGCACGACCTAAGCAAAGGGTCGAATGAATCGATCGTCTATCCGCTTTTCAACCCGTACGCACCAAAGTGAATATATTATTCCTTGTCTATGTTCAAACCTTTCCACCAAGTTTTGTGGAAAATCAGATGTTACAGGTTCTTGGAAACAGACAACTATACCGTAGAAACGGGAAGAAAAAAAGGAAAATTTTTCATCACTGAGATAAACCGGGCCCGCACTTAATTTCAGGTATTAGTTGTTTTCGCAATGTATTACTGCGTTTTCTATTCACTCCGCGATTAATTTCTTCAGATCAAAAAGCGTGACCAATAAAATTCCCACGGGAGTCTGAAAATAAGGGTTACAAGGGAGAAAAGCGTGGTATGAGATTTCATGCTTTTTCCCGTGGGGGCATGTTTATGTGATGCTAACCGACGTTGAAGCCATTTCACACATGTCTCACTCTATAATATTCTCTTGATTGACGAAATACAGGCTTTTTTCGAAACATTGGCTCCACGACCAGAGTAGCGTTGCGACGGATACGCGAGTTTCATGGCGTGAAAAAAGCATACTAGCATGCGTTCTTTAAAATATATGTGTAAATTCGATCATTTTTATAGCATTTTCAAAAAGAGGGATTCTTTTTGCAACATTTGTAAAAGCAGCATGTGGTACGTTATCATAGCTACCCATTTAGGCCAAAATGAAACGTTCCACACATGAACGCTCCTCCTCTAAACCTTGCAATTAGCCGTAACTAATCAATACAACCACATGACCTCGGAATCAAATTTTCCACACATGAATAATCTCTCTCTAAATTGGAGCGACCAGCCGCGGATAATCAGTTGAACCCTTGATTAAAACGGATGACAGAGAATGTAAATATGTTCGTTCAAGCTCACCCATCTTTTTGCAACAAAACCCTCCTTTTCACATCCAAGTCACGCCACCCTATGTCATTTTTGGCCAAATTTAACACCCTTTTCACAAACCAAATTAACACCTCAAAACCCTAAAAATTTGTTTGCAATCAGTAGATTGAAAATTGGGGGCTTACGTGTAAGATAAGATTTGGCGATCGTGAACGAACATATTTACATTCTCCCCCCTATAATATAAAAATCTAATGATTTACGTTATTAACGTCCGTGGGATTGAGACCTTACTAATTTTCTAATACGTCTTATACCTCAAGAACTATTAATAAATTAGAACAATCAACTGGCCTTCCGTCTTGGTTTGTTTATTTTAAATCTAATGAATTTATAGATCCCTCAATTATTTTTTAAAAATTCACTGTCTCCCCCAAAACCCGTATAAAACTGATAATCGAAAAAACCCTGCTTTAAATTTGATGGAAAGTGCTCGTAGAACAGTAGATGGGTATCCGTTAAACAAATTATATCTTTTTTTTAACTGTTGTAAATGGACATACAAAATTGGATTCACGAGAAAATCAAAAGGGTTTTTACCTTCAAATTGATAAACATCTCTCTCGTACTAAATCTATAAGATTTATCACTACTGTGAAAGCCTAAGATTTTAGCTAGACCTTTAGGTAAAGTGTACTCTCTTTTTCTCTAGTGGAAAATGATAGTAATTCTGATTTTGCCTCGTTAATCTCAGCAGTATGCCAAATTCGCTAAGTACCTTCTTTTAAAGAACAAAAGTTGTAATAACCATCGGGTATTGTTATAGGGTTTTTTCTGATTGCCTTTTTCGTCATTAACATTAATCCAATATTCTGAGCCCCTTCAGATATGTTAACCCACATAACTTTAAAGCCAATTTCTTTAAGAGCAATCCTACAACTCCGCGCTATTGTCAATTGGTATGTAAAACACACGCTCGTTTTGCTTGGTTATATAGATGTACATCCTTTTTATAACTATTTAAAAAACCCTAATTTAAAAATGGAACCTTTTTAAATATAACGAAAGCGCTACTTATAATGTAGGGGGCGTTTTATAATCCTAAATAATTTAGACTTCAGCAATCTAACCATTGCATAAGACGAATCATACGGCTTCCAAGTTAGACTTGTAAACCCACTAACTAAATATTTAAAATCCCCCAATAAAGAGTGATAAGGTGCCATCAGCATGGTCATCCCGCCCTATGACGTTTTACCAGAATCGTTAAATTTTGCTGTTTCCCTGCGCAACTACTGGCTGGGGGGTTTCATATGCAAACCATTAAACCATCCTAATCTTTTAGTAAGGTCAGATATAACTTTCATGTTTATTACCAGTACGGCAAAACTAACGAACTACAAGTAGCCCTCCCAAGCGACAGCGCGTTTAATCATTCAAAAGCAATGGACATGATACATATGAAAGATCTGCACGAATTTAACATTAATCCTTCACCTGACTTTAGACAAAAGTTAGACCGCAACATGGGTTAGGCACATTGTATTTGTGGGGTGTAAAAAGAGAATATACTTATGACACTGGCCTGGCCACATTTGTTTTCAACCAGACAAACAATTCGTTTAGGATCCATAGAACAAAAACATCCTAAAGCCCGGGCAACATTTATCTTAGATGAAAGTGAAGGTCAAAACATGTCAGGAGTTCAAAGACTTAACGACTCCATACGGACATCCCGTTTGGTGTCTGTTAGGAGCACAAGCACAGACCAAGTCTAGCATACTAGATAAATCTACAGGCTTTGATGCTAGAAAACAATT
The DNA here is from genome assembly GCA_018398815.1 of Conus ventricosus. Lineage (NCBI taxonomy): Eukaryota > Metazoa > Mollusca > Gastropoda > Neogastropoda > Conidae > Conus > Conus ventricosus. The sequence continues at coordinate 23,376,701 of CM031617.1, read as the reverse complement.
TCTAGCTAATTTAGAAGATGCTTTTAAACTCTGCTGTTGATTTGCCTGCCAGCATACAGAGGTATCAAGACGTTCTTGCACATGCTAGGTCAAAGTTGGACTTTGTTTGTAGGACATGGATTATACATGCTGCCCTCTGACCTTAGACTGCAGTTTGGCATGATACAGAATTAAAACAAGAAATCCTCATAGCGGGAGACACCAAAACTTAAGGCACAATCAAGCTTAAACACAAGACCAGCACCATCCATTAAAAAAAAGTACCTAGCCCTGAAGAAAGCGATCCAGTTATAAGCGCCCCACAGCCAGAAAGCAGCCCAGAAAGCACTCCGCCTTTTAATTACCTCACACTGACAGTCATACTAGCGAAAAGACAGCCCTCGGGGTTTTTTTAACTTTACTGGATTAGCTATACTTTATTTTCACTAAAAATTATCCAGCAGCTAGCACTCCTAACGTCCACAGATCCCCTATAGTAAAAAAACCCAACTAACAACCTGCCTATTATGCCAGGCAGAGCATCAAGCGTTTTGACTGCTAACTTCTTTGCTAGATGATGCAATTTTTTTTCTAATCCAACTTTCCAGGCTGAGGTGTTGGAGGCGTTTACGGGCCCTGTTGGCGCACTGCCTGTTAAAGCATAAACAGTGTAGAGATAGCAAACCCAACAGCTGTTAATATACTAACTATTGTAATCCCCTTTCCCTGAACAGAGTCCTTATTCTTTCAGCTAGCGCAGTGTTTTCATAAAGTATTGTATTTATTAGTTTTCTTATTCGTTGTGTTGTGATGCTAGCTGCGCTCTGTTAGTAGACAGCACTTCTAATCTAGCCGCCCTTTGCACCTTAAATCCCTGTAATTTTCTGCTGTATTCTAGCCTTTTCTTCTTGCCCTAAATTGTTATCATCTGCATCAGCCAGCTTTTTTTTTTCTTCTTCTATCTCTCTATCTACTCACCAAGTTTGCCAAATTGTTTGTTAGTTCACCCTATTGTTCGTAAAGCCTCATAAAGCCCCAGGTTTCACGCATAGGCAAGGGAGAATCGACAATTGTTTTTAACTGCGTCTCCCATTAAAACCGTTTCAATTTCTGCTATTATTTTCATCTGCTGTTCGATTTAATTCTTGAAGAGGTAGGGTTTTTGTATTTTAGATTGTGTTGGCCAAGCTCTTGCCCAAGTTCTGTAAACGACTAACGGCTTGGGCTCTAAACTCTAAAAGGTTTAATTGTTCTGCCTTTAGAAATAGGGAGTTTTCCCCTTTTGTGCTTAGTTTTAAAACTTCTTTGGGTTTTGAGTTGAAGAGCTTTTACACGGCCCCCTGCACCAGCTCTTATATACAAATGCCGCCATTTTCCCCTCAAAATCGTTAGGGTCAACTACTTCGTACTCTCGTCCATGCTTTTATAGAATGTTTGAATTCTTTCTCGAAATAGTTCTTGACGTTGTTTAGGGATTAAAGAACCCGCTCCTTCAAGCTCTTCTTGCAATGAGGGGCCCAGTTCTGTTTCATCTTCTTCTTCTTTTTCAATAGGATCAATTGCGTCAAATCTTCAGCCATATTTTTTATTTATATTCTTTTTGTTTTATAAAAATGAACTCTTTACGGTTGTGACCTCGATCCATACAGAAAAGAGAAGGAACCCCATGGTTAAAAGGCATAAGGCAGACTGTAATTAGGTAAATACCCATCACAGTTCAGCCTGAACAAGTTTTTTTTAAAGTTAATTTTCCCTGATCTTGGCGCTGATGATGTTATAATCCAGGCACTCCCTAAACTATCATTCAAAATAGATATTACATCAGCAGATCCTAATGCTAGTGTTTTTTGCTAATTTAGGCAGGGCAATGGGTTTAAACTAGGGCAATCAAACGGGAGGTAGAGAAGTCTTTGTACTAGACGAGGCAGACATTTTTGCCCTCTATTCTGATTATGGCTGCCTAAAAAAGAAAGGAAAGAGAAAGTTTATCAGGGAATACAAAGCCCAAACGGTCTCAAGCAAGGCTTAAAGCGGGGATGCAAAGAATGAGTTAAAGATAGGCAGTAGCAAAGCATTTGGTAACAGATTCTGCATCCCTCTAGATTTTGAGCTGTTAAAAACGCATATGCCATATTACCCAAGGCGCACTAAAAGAAAAACTTACTTATGCACTGACATTTAATCCTAGCGGTTCGTCGTTCTGGCTGAAGATCCTGAAGCTAAATACACAGTCAGCGATTTCTCTTGAGTTTGATGTTGTTACTAACCCCGGACTGGGCCCGAACAATCTAACCCAGTAAAAAGTAAAACAGTTATTTTTTATGAAAACGTTATACACGCCATTACAGAAAATAGAAACAAGCGAGACACTCTCTGGAACATACATCTAAATCAGTCCTGAAGTCTTTAAAAGGAATTTTGTTCTTATTTACTGAAGGAACAACTCCTTTTCAGAGAGAATCAGAAATGTTTTATAATCCAAAATTGAGAAGTTGACTGTGCAATAAATGGCAAGTCTGATCAGTTGTATTCGGGCCGTGGACTTTACCTCACCAACACTTCGATGAAATAAAAAGTTATTTTTCTGGAGGCAGGCAAGAGATCCTGCAGTTGGGTCGTGTATGTAAAAAACTTCGCCTTTTTGATGTAAGACTCGAAGACTACTAATAACCAAATATGGACTGTGGCTGGATTTTAGATCTACATTTGACAACAGATTGTTTGGAAGTGGGGAAAGGATAGGGCAAGATGGTATAAAATAAATATTCACAAGAAAGCAGACGGGAACGGTCCAATAAAATGCACATTTTTATGGTTTGTGATGCTCAGTTAAACATTGAAGAAAACAGCTAAAAAACCGGCTTTTTAAAATGCAGAAGAAATATTCTAATAAAAAAAAGATGGATAGCTTAAAGTTTCTGCCCAAAGATCCGCACGTTTTCTTATCTGTGGGATTACTGGGTGTGGGAAAAAAAGTATTCGTACTTGATTTGTTACAAACAATCTACAGGTTTCATTACGATACATTGTTTATATTCTCACAACCCTTAAGCACAACAAGTCTTACAAAGAAAGGAAGTTTATTTGGACAGACGAGAATATATTTTTAGTTGATCCTAGCGACAAACTGAGCGATTGTTTAGAACATTACTATAGACTATTTGAAAGGGGAAATGAAACGCTGTTTATTATTGATGACTGGGTTTGGCGAACGAGACATTGTTAAAAAAAGAAAAGCCTGCAAAGCTAGCCTTTAGTGGGCGCCACGCCTTAGTTTCTGTGTGGCTCTTAACTCAAAAATATAATGCCGTCTTAAAAGACTTTCAATCGCAGTTAAAATCGGTTGTATTTTTTACACTAAGGACAAAGATAGTTTGAAAAATGTTAAGTGAAAATTATATAATAAGGGACAAAGATGAGCTAAAAAAAATAAAAGAGCAGTTAAAAATCAAAGCACGCTAAGCTATGCTTACAGACTGACCCCCAGTTCAATACGTTTGTTTATTATAATTTGTTTATTATTAATTGCTTATAACAATTTGTTTATTATAATTTAATATTATAAAAAGAATGTCTCGGGGGGGCCAAACCAAAGCAAGCTAGCTCCTAAATGCGTTTCAGTAGAGTTAAAAGACCTAGCAGACACAAACGAGTTTGATCTAATAGGAGTGCCGGGAAAAAGTTTGGATTTGAGTACACAGATGATGGTTTACAAACGAACAGAAATTGCAGACAAAAAACGACAGCAGATCCTACCTAGAAGAGAAAGAAAAATTTTAAAGGGGAAACGATTTTGGCAAACATGAATACAAACTTCATAAAAAGAGCAAGCTTGGGCGTTGCTTCCTGAAATTGCTTTGGGAAATTTTAAAATTTGAACTACGAAACCCCCATGTATACTTTGATAAGAAGAACAATTTTAGAAAAGCTTAAATGTAGGGCCCTATCTTTAGCCAGTTCCAGGGAAAACAACAGAAAAAACAGATTGAAATAACTATGCAGGTTCTGAATATATGCTACAGAAAAAAAGTCCGCTGAAGTGGAATGAAACTGTCGGGTTAGAATTTACCCCGTCGCTATTTTCACTACCTAGGCAAATGACGAGATTTTTCCCCTTATTTATTACCCGAGTGAGGGCGATACTATTTGCCAGAACATACGTTAATCAAGGCCATCAAATAAAGGCTGAAAACTTGGATGCTGCTCTTAAGCTTGGCATTGCACTTACTAAAAACGAGGAAAAATAAACACCCATGTATCGCGACAAGGTTACTGTGATGGTTGACAAAGACAAACTAACAGTACTCGACTTTATTTAATTAAGTATGTTGTTTTTATTTCGTTTTACTCTTTAAGGAAGTGCTGCCAGAAAGATTAATAAGAAATATGTGCAAGATTAATTTAAAAAATAAGCTTATTAAAAATGCATGTCAACAGTTTAGGTTAAAGCAAATAACTGAACTTCAAAAGGAGATAGAAAGCGACTTATAAAGTATAGACTTACTAGAAAGAAATATGCAAAGCTTTAAATACTCCTTTCTTATTAATTACTGGCTCATCGCTGTACTAGCGTAAGTGCTGGTCTAGCGTTGCCCCTTTTAGCCACTGGGGTGGGGGCGCCAGTCTCTTTAGCATTAGGGAGTCTCGGGTTTGGTTTAGGCGCTGTGTCTATGATTGTAAAATGCTGTTTAAAAAAAAAAAACTCCTTTAAAATTTCAAAAGCACACTCCCATTGTGGCCTTAGCATCGGCAAAACTTTGTTCATTAAGATTAAGAATAAGCAAATCATTACAGGTGAAAACATTACGGACGAAGAGTTTGATAAGTTATGGCTGATGGTGACGATTACAGACGACAAAAAATTGAACTTCAAAAAGAGTGGAGAAAGACTTTTACTTCACGACAGGTGACACTGATGCAATTAAACAGAACATTTAAAAACAAACACATTGACGGTTAAACCCCAAAAAAGAGCAAAAAAATAAAGACTATTTTTTTGTTAACTAACTGTGTTTGGCGGGACAACTTGCAGCTCTTCACGAAAAAACGATCTTTTAGGGGCAGCTTTTTTGCAGAAAGAGTTTCTCTTAAATAATACACGGGAGGGGTTGTTTCATGATTCGCTCAACTTCATATACGCTACGCTCCATATAGGGGCTGTAGCTTTTAATTCTAACATCACCCTCCGCCTCTCCAGGGGCATACAAGTATCTTACTTTTAGTCCAAACGGCAAGAGTTTTTGATTGCCTTGGATGCCTTCAGTAATGCTATTTTTTTAATTTAATTTCATTCACTGGCTTCAACCCTGTTGCTTTTAATTCTTCATTGTTCATGGCACGTAAGATGCTGGCAACCTTCTAACCCATTCTGTGTTACGCATTCTGTCCATAATTTCTTTGTGATATTGATAGGTAAACAGGCGTTCAGCTAGATTTTATTAAAGTTTTCTACTAGGGCCTGTGATCGATGGTTGCCTGGATCCCTCTTTAAATGTAACATGATGTTTTAAAAACAACTGGTTTACAGAGCCCTTTAAACTCTTTCCAACATCAACCTGGATCATCCTAGGATACTTAAATGGGCCTCCGCATGTATATTTGTTGTAAAGCCACAGCCACAGCAGTTGAGCTTTTTTCCGTTAAAGGTTCAGCTCTTTGTATCTTGAAGCCATGTCAACAACTGTCAGCATACTTAAACTTTTTCTTCAACTTATCATCTGGAAGATACAACAAGGCCCTGGTGGGTGTCATTTGGAACTGAGTTAAAAAAATCTAGGGCCCTTTTTTTCTTTTTGGGGCAGGCAAATATATTTGCCAAAATTTCTTGTTTTGAAAGCCATCTTTCGCATCTGATTCAGACACTCTAGCAGCTTTACTCAGTTTTCAATAGCAGTCTTTCCTTTCCAATACCCTTTAGGGGAATAATATATTTGTACAAACGTATTGTACTTCGTATTGTCCATAGAAAGACTGTATTTTAATTGTATTTTAAATTATTTTAGATTTTTTGTGCGAGAATATAGACGGGTCCCATAGCCACCCACAATAAAACCAATTTCATGCATTTTCTGTTCCTCAGATGGTTCATAAAAGTCGACAGTTCTGGGGGTGGCGATGTTAGAAACTTCTTTCCTGTCACGAAGTAAAATTTCTCATTCATCGCCTCATCAAACGTCTGTAAATGTTTGGGTCTGCATGGGCCTGTTCCCTTAACTTTTATTAAAAATTCTAAGTGAGCAATCGTCTTTTCTCATAAGATCTCCTTGCCTTAGCAAATCTTCTATTGCCTTGTTATGACGTTCTCTCTCTTTTACCGGACCGCAAATTTTCTAAAATATAATTGCTTCCAGAGAAGGCTAAAGCGTTACAATAGCTCCTCCTACCATCATAACTACTTCCCGCCATCTTTTATAAATCAATATTTCTTATAATTAATCTTTCTTTAAGAACTAACATTTCTGGTATAATCCCTGTGTAACAAGAAAGTCTTTTGAGGGGGGGGAATCCCGCAGTAATTACAACTATAACCTAAACAATACCTCAATGTCTAACCTTCCTAGGGCAGCCGGCTTCATTTTAAACATGTTTTTGCTAACACACTAAGCCTATACTAGGCCGCAATTACAGCAGAGGGTAAATCCCTGTTGATAATCTTTTTTCACTCATCTTTTTATTAAATAAAAAAAATAATTAAAATAATCATAATACGAAAGGCTGTCATGTGCTTTTTAATCAGATAATCTTTGTTTTGTTAAAGCTAAAAATAATGGTTTGCAACTAGTTTTTGGCGAAACTCTATCTTTCCATTTGGGGTCTTTATTCCTAACAAACATTTTTCAAGGGTTGAATAAACATAACGCCAACGATAGGCACTGCATAATTAACAGCGTTAAACTCATGGTTTAAAAATTTTTATATTATTTTTTATTTCTTTTAAAATGGGTTGTAATGAACTATTAAAGTGTGAGGAGCAAGCAGACTACTCCGTGAAACCCCTGCAAAAAAAAGAAAAATACTCTCTGGCTGCGTGTGGAAAAACAGACAGTATTTAGGGACTGAACTAAGTATTGAAAAAGATTCAACAACTGTCCACATCAGACATTTAAAATACTACGCTAGATACGAAGCACAGCTAGGGCAAAAATGGGTTAATCAGTGGGTCAGACAAAGATTAGTTTTATATGCGAAGTTAGTAAGTAAGATGGCGCCAGTTGATCAGAAGAAGATTTAAAATATGACTTATCACAAATCCGGTTTTAAAAAAAGCCCTAGAAACTCTTGCGTGTGACATGTATTACAGATTTGGGACTATGTTATGTCCATTCATCATGGATTAATTACTTTAATCATATTAATTTTGATCATATTAAATTTAATCGCAATAAAAAAAAAAGAGCGATCAGGAGAAGAAGACGTCGCAGGACAGTCCACAGGAACAAGTGAATGTACCCGCAGGAGGCAGAATGTGCCGCAAGTAGTAATGTTACTAAGACAAAAATCCGGATGTGGGTTTAGGCGGGACATAAACTGCTGAATGGAACAAACTGAGAAAATCAAACCAAACAGCAAAACAAAATTATTAGATAGTAAACACATCGCCACCGCCAACACAATTAACAACAAAAACAATCAAACAATAAGACGTACATTATGTATT
>CM031617.1:23359101-23368965 GCA_018398815.1 Conus ventricosus | reverse complement strand
GGAACAATAACAATTGTAAACTACTATATGAAGTTCACTTAACGATCCGGGGGCGTAGTTAGTCTGTCTTACAGTCTACGAACTTTACAATGTTTTATATTTCACTTGCGGCTGCACAATGGAATCTGTTAAACATTTTCTGCAGAATTCTTGTATGTTAGTGTTTTTTGAAGTATGCGCCAATAATCTGCTCATTGTGCGTATCAATGTGTAATGGGGCAGCCCTGCTGGCGAAAACATTAGGAGTAAGTCCACATGACTTTTGGCTGGTTCGCCTATTGTTGGACTGTTCTTGGACACTTTAATTGGCGCCAAATTTGTTTCCTCATCCCATGTGTATACATTAACAGTTATTGGGTTGTTTTGTTCTTCAAACTGATCAATTTGGTCTACACTAACAGAAAGGATATTCCATTGAAGTTAAGATCTTTGGTGTATTGCCGATAGTTAGACACTCTCTCTGCGTGTTCGCGGACATGATGCAGCCTTGCAAGAACGCACCACATGAAACATTTGTTGTCTGAATTTTTTATGTTTAAAACTGCTCTCTTTAAAACCAACTCCGGGTAGCGGAATGTAAGCCTTGCCTACAATCGGTGCATACTTAGCCTGTTTTAATCTAATCTCTAAGACTTCGCCCTCTGACCAACCAGAGCCTCTCATTTTAGCTTCTTCAGCGGCAGCGTCAAACTGTGTAAGCAGTTCGTCTGCCCAACCGGGTGTTAAGTCATTAGAGAAAGAATAGTCTGCTGTTTAGTTGAGACCCAGACTTCTAGATTTTCTTCATTTATTGTTACATAGTCGATTAAAACAGCTAACATTACTTTAACCTGGCGGGTCTATTGTTAGTTTACTTGGAACTTGAGAAATAGCATGTACAACACTTGCCTGTACGTTTGTTGGGTCAATGACTTCTAAATCAATATCATTCAGTGCTCTTGATAAACGCTCTCTCTCGAGCATTCCTTCAAACAATTCGTCTTGTCCTTCATATATCTTAGCCATGCTGTCTTTCTTTTCTAAGCCAAAATATTTATTTAAATTAAAAAAAAATACTTAATCAGAACCAATATCAACGGTCTTTTTGCGCTTGGACTCATAAACTAAAGTATAAACACCTTTGGTGTTGTTAATGTGAGCTGTTTAGAACAGAGTTTAATGTCTCGTTTACTTTTTTTAAGCATTCCTTTTTTATCTGCTCGGGGTCTGGCTGTTGAGAAAAACTTGTCCTCGCCTTTCTTTGAAGATCAAACTTGTCTTTGTATCATCAAAATCGGTCCTGTAAACGATTAAATTCTTCATCCGGGGATGTTTTGATCACTAGCCTTTATTTATTACACTTAGAAGGAACTAAGTATAGTCTTTGATTAAAGTTAACCATAGCCTGTGTGCTTTGGAGTTTTAGTTTTTATTTTTTGCTGCGGCACCTACACTAATGAACACAGGCCAAGAGCTTAAGACAACCTCTAGAGTAAAGCTGCGGTGCGCTATGCCCGTTGCTAAGAGACCAACACTCGTTCCTGCTGATAGATCGCTTATAGTCGATGCACCATATTATAACATATGTAACAGCATTAAAGGCCAGCAGAATACCGTTCGTTTGTTTGCTGTATTTTGAAAGGTCTTGCTCTAAACTTGCTGCATTTTGCGTAAATGTTTGTTAAATTCTAAAGTTTTTATGCTAGGTTTCTACTATCTCTTCTTTTGCGGCGCTGTATGCACATTTGAGATAAACCTGAACAGACATTGCTTTTTTTAAAAATAAAAATAATTTTAGTATACTACATCTTGTTAATCTGTTTATTTACAATAATTCAGGCAGCGCATCATATATTAAAAACAAATTTACAATTAAGCGGTTTATCGCTTTCTTCTTGCTTTATCAATTTGTATGTTATTACGTCTCTCACAGTTCCCCGGCTTCCAAGCAACTGATATCCTCTGTTGACCATTAGGTCAATCCATAAACCGTATTTCGTTGTTAAAAATCATCAAGCTAACATTGAGAAGATGAAATCTTTAGACACAAGGTCCAACTGTTTTGGGATTTCCTACTACACCTCCCGCCTCAAACAGTTTTTCTTATTACATCAAAAGCTGATAAGGTTTAAGCCCGCTAAGCGTAAATTGGTAGACTACCCCTCAATCGAACCTTGTACTTTCGTTATATTTTTGATAAAAAACTTTTACACTACCTCTTTTGAACGTTTTCTTCAGCTTCGCACAGCAATAAAATACTTTAAGCGATTCTTGCTGCATACGCTAACACTAAATTTCCATATAGTTCCCTGCCTGCTTCTGGGATAAGTGTATGTTAATCTCTCTTCGATATATATGGGAAATGTGTCCTCAATAGGTGCGCAATCAGCCTGTGCTAAATTAGGGTTGCTTAACAACGTCAAACCTCTAACGTGAAGTCAGAAATCCTGTACTTTGCTTCGGTGTCTGTTGATACGATAACACGTTTTGTATTCGTTAAAAGTTAGATTCATATGGACAGGCTGTCTTTTAATTGCTCTTGAAATTATGGCGCATGCCGCTTTTAACAACTCAAAATCAGAGGGAATGGAAAGCGATTACCATTACGCATAACTTACAGCTAATCCCCTTTTTGCTGCTTTTAGCACCTGAGGCGAGTTTTCAGCGCCAATTCTAAGTTTTCGTGCTTCTTCAATTGCCGATTCCTTGAAACGCAAGATCCTCCCTTTCATATCCCGTTAGCCCCATAGACATAATAGGTTAAAAAATGTCTGCATTGTGTAACGAAAATATATCTTGCCCCCTCAAGTTTTTATAGAAATTTTCTAACGATTGCCCGCCCCAGGTTTCTGTACAACTGTCCTGTTTGGGGTCTGTTGTTGAATCGAGCGCTATTATGAAAGTAAGACGACCGCAGGAGCCTGGCAACCATCAGTCATTTTGCCTCCTAGGTCCACATGGAATTTTGACAGTAAGAATTTGATCCGCATCAATAGTAGATGATTATTTGAACATAATATGTCCGCTTTATTTCCTTCACGCCAAGGGTTCCTTTTTTCAGTCTTCTATGCGGGTTAAGAATCGACCATGTTGCTTGTGACATTTATATGAAAGCAAAATAAAAAAAGATAATTATCAAAAACATGCAAGGAATTGAAGGCGAAGAAGATTATGATGATTTTGATCGTGAGAACCGACATGAGTGGTTTCCCCCTTGGGAGCCGCATCCTCGGGGCTCTCATTGGCATGATGAATTAGCAAGAAAATCGGAGTACATTACCAACAAGTCGGTATAATTAACAGAAAAGTAAGGCAAACATTATACAAAGTTTAGGGCCAAGAACCACCCGAATTTATAGACCCAAATGAATTTTAGAGTAAAAGATGACCATTTTGTTTTTTGAGGAGCGAACCAAGACAACTTGTTCAGCTTACAACTAAAAAAGAACCCACCAAAGTTTTTTAGCCGTGGGTTTCAATAGAAATAAACTCAGTGTGAAAGATCCAAATCGCCTTGGCCTTGTTAGGCCAAAATTAAGGGGCGGAGGCAGTTTCTCCTAAACTTTCAAAACCACACTGCAAGAACTCCCAACAGATAACCAAATGCAAAACAATGGACTTAAAGAATTAAAATCAATCAGCAGGTGAATTAATAAATGTAATCGAATCAGAATCCCAGTTTTTTCAGAAGAAACAGCGTTAAAGACTAAACAACGCTACAACCGCGACCCCTGCGAGAAATTAGAGGCCCTTGATCATGCATTAAAGAACCATCAGAGGCGAATTAACAAACAATTTAGGCAAAACTAGGTGAACTAGGATGGGGCATAATACAAAGAGAAAAAAGAAAAACTCGTTGAGCTGTACGACCTCCTCGTAGGGCCCTGATAATAAAGAAAGAATAACCCAAAGACTAAAAGATCGTAATCAAAAGATCGCTAGACTAGAAGTGTAACTACTAACCGAGACCAATTACGAACTCAAGTGAATAGAATAAGATAAACTAATCCGAAAATTTTATATGAAACACAACGCAGCAGAAACGAATCCGAACACTGTTTAGAGAGCAAGGAGTCACATTAGTAAAGCCGTTATAACCAACCTTATGATTGCAATAAGTACACTGTGTTGGCTATTACAGCGAGGTGGCCAAAGTCCCAGTGCCTCCGCCACCATCGCTTCCACCAGATAAATCATGGTAAAAAAAACAGCATGATCATCTTGGGCAAGTATATAAAAAAATTAGCTGGTAAAGCCGTAACGCTTTACCAAATATTGGGGAGTATTGTCACTGGCTTTTTGTCTACGCAGCTAAGTAGTTGGCTTTTAATGGCCGAGCACTTATTGTCATTAGTTCTTTTCTCGTAATAGTTGGGTTTACTATTTAGTAAGATAAAAGACCAAGTAATCCTATGCCAGTTAATCCAAGAACAAGCGCTGTCTTTTCATAATCATGGTCATCGCGAACAGATTCCCTCGCGAGCTTTGCTGAGTCTTCAAATGGACTTTGGGGTTTGTCTTCGGGAATTAGATGACTTAATCTTGGCGTTTCTTTATGTTGAAATATTACTGGCTCAGAATTATAAGTCGTTTCCCAAACCCTTCCTGTTCATTGCCTGCTATAAGAATATCATTGATTAAAAGTTTATTTATTGTACCTATCTGGAGTCCTGAGGTCAGAATGCAGCATGAAAACCAGTGCCAACATCAAAGTCCTACTTTCTAGATCTTGCTATTGTAAAACATTTTGGTACCTTTGAAAATACTTGAAGTAAAATTCAAACTGTTAGAATTTAATGGCGTCCTCTTAAATTGCTAAGTATGTTTTTGTGCATCAACGCAGTAGAAAGAATCAGTTAAAGCTCGATTCTTTTGCCTGTGCTTGCGAACCTACAAACACCAACTCAAGTACGATAGAGTTCCGTTAAATTCGTTCTAATTCCCGCTCTAGTTAGGCCCTTAAAGTGTCTAAGAATAAATGTTGTCCATGCTGTTTTATGCTCTGCTCTATGACCAGGGCTGAACAATTTTGAAAGGAGTTTTCAAGACATAATTATACTTTTTCTGTCGTGCCCCGATAATAATGGGTGCCTATGCCATGATCAAGATCCAACTTTTGTCAAAAGTCTGTCTGATGTCATATTGAATTCGTTACAAATCCTTTCAAAGCCTTCATGTTCATTTCTGTGCTGAATGATTAAACGATTTGTCATTCGTAAATGGCGGCTTGCAGTTCAGTCAAAATACTACTGAAGTTGAATAAAAATGAAATCTGTAACTGACCTCACCAATAGGGGATCAGATGAGTAAATGATTAGCATAACGACACTCCAACCCAGTCTTCTGCACAAAACCCAGCATAAGTTTAACTGGGTTTTCTGATAAAACGCAACGATGACTAAAACCACGCTTTCTGATGTGCTCCCTTTTCAATAGGGAGTTAAGAAATACTCTTTTCATGGAGTAATTCACCTTTTTATAAAAGGAGGCTGTCTGAGGTCACAGCAATTTCAAGAGTAATCAGTTTCTATATTTTTAGATTGTAGTGCGGCCCCACAGAAAATTTTGCATCAGTAAATTTTTACGCACTCATTTTTAATTTGTTTTAAAAAAAATGGTTGTAACATAACAACTCAGACCGTCCTTCGTTTAAGAACTTGCTAATGATAAACAATTGCGAAACTAGAACGGTCGCGCTCCATGAAATATTCCTACAAAGCGTATGGTTTAATATAAGTGATCCAGGAAAAATAATAAATTCAAAAATTTGATACTCAGGAACATTATTTACAGTTTAACAATAGCTGATGTTATTACGGTTTTTGCACACTAAAGAGAACAATGAGGTTAAACTTCCGACATTACTCCCAAACTAAACAAAGCGAATCTAAAAACAATGTTAACATTCAATCCTGAAGAAAAGTTATGTTACTATTTTGATAAAGACTAGCTAAAATGTTTAGGCCTTTAACAGCTAACAATTAATATTTAGAGTTACACCAACCCAAACTACTTATGAGGGAAAGTCCGCTCGATCTGCATTACATTCATTACACCTATGTTCATTTGGATGAGCTGAGCACTGATGAAAACTTATAAGACGCGTAAGCCTCAAAACTGTTTTAAGAGCTCTTCATCAGGGAAAGCTGCATAATGCGGATTATGAAAATTATACAATTTCCTAATTTACAGTTTAAAAAAAATTAGTTATTGTGGGAAGGGTCGGATCATTTAATATAAAAACAAAGACACACGGAAAAGTTTGTTAAATGTGATAACCTGGCACATTGTTTTTGGAAATAAAATAATACGTTACTAAAAATAATGCGCGTGGGCCAGAAGAATCGGGAGTTACATTAGCGCCTGTGAGTGTATAACTTAAAGAATTAAAAGACCTGCAGACGTTTGCGGACTTTAAACAAACGGTGAATAGGCACTTTTATGGGGTTTGAGTACACTAAAGATGGTGATTATAAAACCAAAGAGGTTAGCGAACAGCAAAAAGTTTCCTAACTGAACACTGCCGCAATTCTAGAGGAAAATAATGTTTGGCCATATGAATAATCAATAGTTCGAAAAAACCTGACCTCAATGGCACTTAAACCATTATTTAGAATTGGGAAATAAAATTTGAATTCATAAGCATAAGCCCTATACATATTCATAGCCGTCAAAAAAGTTTTCAGAAAAGCAATCACTCTGGCCCCTTTACATGTAAGTCTTAAGCCAGACTGAACAATAGTCGAAAGAGAATGAAATAAAATAACGCCGTATGGGAAAAAGCAGTACATCCTCCACAGAAAAGAAACAGTTTAAAAAAAGCTTCTAACAAAATTATCAGTTCTTTCCAAGCAGAAAATTAGGAACACTTTTCACAATGATATTTGAAATTTCTGTCCCTTTAAAGATGTGGAGAGGGAAGGGGTTTTGTAGGCGTTAGTGATGACCTTTATAAAAGGAATTAATATTAGCTGGCAAAAACTTTAGACTTTAAACGCCTTCACGTTGTGTCGTCGTTCTTCACATAGGCTAGATATTAAGAACAAAACAACACAACAAAATCAATGTTTGACTAAATAGAAACAATCTTACAGAACAAAAATGGATAAATCATACACATTTAGGCCTCATAGGGTTTTATTATACTGAACAAGTTTTGACGGAGAGTATGATAAAAATATAACTGATTAGATTTTAAGGTTCTGTAATAAAACTAAGAGCAGTTAAACTTAAAGACAAAATCTCCTCCATTAGCTCATTGAATTTGTGGCAGACTGGTGTGAAAAACATATTTATCCTCGACCTGTTACAAACATTTAAATCGTTATAATTTAAATCATTTTGTTGTTTTCTGTCCAACACTTCAATGGAACAAAGCATATCATGATAGAAGGGTTTATATGGACAGATGACAAGCCATATATTAAGTGATCCAAGCAATAAACTGATGAGTGTTAAGAACAGTTTTAATAGACTGTTTGAAGAACGCAGACACTATTTATTATAGATACTGTACGGCAGAAAGAACAGAGAGATTAAAAAATAAATACTATTGTCAAAACTAGCTTTCAGTGGAAGACATGCTGGAATAAGTGTGTGGATTTTAATGTCAAAAATAAAACTCGGTTTTAAAAGAACCATTTATAGACAGTTTTTAAAGACGGTAGTTTTCTATTTCATATGAAAGACAGAGACCATTTGATGAATGAGTGCGCGAAAAATGATATTAATTTAAAATGACCAGGAAAAACACAGATTAAACAAAAATACTAAAGTCTGAAAAGTTTATAAATTAGTATTAAAACAATTTATCCGCACACAGTATGTTTGTGTGTAATAATCGTTATTTTTTTTTGGTTAATTGAAGTCCTTACTTGTCAAGAACAGGGAAACCTTTATTCTGTGGCCGCCTTTCCCCGAAACTGGTTGAGGGCGAAGTGCCCGTATGAAGTTTCCCTTTCTCTGCAGTCATCAAGAGTTGCCGTTGTTGAGAGCAGTGCTGTGCAGTCAGTTTCACGTACATCCTATCCATAAAGCAAAAGACTGTCCACGTTTCTTCTCATGTTTTCCGAAAATAAGCCCAGTTAAGTGTACATTTTTGTCACTTTATCTGAAGGAGTTACTCCTTGGATCATTCACGAGAAATATTCCTCCGGATCATTTCTCCTTGTAAACTCATATTAGTTTCCACTACTTCATCTTCAATCTTGCACCGTGTACTGGCCTTTTCAGTCGGTGGTGGCCCGTCCTCTTCAAAGATCACTGCACTCGACTCGTCAACACAGTCTCGAGTAACAACACTTTGTTTGACTGACACCAAATCCACCAGCATAGAGACTTGATCGAAAGCAACTGTCACAGACTGTTTGTCACACTTCCCTATGTCTCCTGCTGAATGTCATTGTGCTGTGTATCCCGTGCAGGCTGGTATAGCGAGGGAGAGGGGTGGTTATCCCACAGCAACATGTCACCACAAACTGCTTGGCTGTTGTCAGCGCTGTCGTTATAAAACAGGCTTGATGGCGTCGGCCAAAATAAATTCGATGGAGAAGATGAAAGTTCACTTGCCTGTATCTGCTGTCTCTTTGTATGGCTATCCGCTCTGTTTCTGTCTGTGTTCACCTGCGACGGACATTGCCGTCGGTAAACAGCACGGTGGTTTTCGTTTCGAGCGGCAGGGGGCTGGTCGGTAGTCGTTCACCGCAGAATGACAACTGTTTGTTTGCCTCTGCCCTCAATTGTAAATGAGGACAACGTCATTTCCTGCAGAGCAGCATTAAAGCGTAGTTTCTAAAACACGGGGAAGAGCTTCAACGGGCATACTGTGCAGATTACAGGAGATACTGGGGCAAATTTATCAGAGCCGCTGAAAACACGTCTTGTCGGGAGCCAGACAAGGGAAGCCAAGAGCGAGCGAGCGAGAGAGAGAGAGAGAGAGAGAGAACTGACAGCGGTCATCATTGCAATGCCCTCATTGGTCCTCCTGTCTATGCCCCGGGGTCCAGTAATCACAGAAGTTTTTCCCCTAAGATTTCAAATCAAAATCTCTGAAAAGAAAAAAGAAAGACAGACAGACAGAAAGATGAATGCATTCAAGACAGACATTCCATAAATCCACACAATGTTTCCACAATGGGCCATCTTCATCGTTATTCTATGAACAGTCAAAGACAACAGAACCGCTGCACACCCAATTGCTTCACACCCCCACCAGCACTGAATGCAGTAAATCGCGTGACTTGCGCGTCTAGCCCTGGCTTTCCATGGGCAAACCCATTAATAATCCGTGCCTCAAAATAAAACGAAATCACTGCATATAGGGGTTGATGGCATGGACGCTGCCTTTCAAAAGAAAGGGAAACTCAGATGAACTGTCAGAGAGAGAGAGAAGAGAGAGAGAGAGGAGAGAAGAGGGGAGAGAGAGAGAGAGAGAGAGAGAAGGTTGTGCGGAAGTGGGGCAGACTCTAAAACCAAAAACATAAGACCTTTGAAAAAACACACACATAATGTGTGTGTGTGTGTGGGGTTGTGTGTGGTGGTGTTGTGTGTGTGTGTGTGTGGTGGGGTGTGTGAGAAGAGAGAGAGAGAGAGAAAAGAGAGAGAGAGAGAGGAGAGAGAGACAGACAGACAGACAGACAGACAGACAGACAGACAGACACAGAGAAGAGCGACAGAGACAGAGCGAGACCGAAAGAGAAACACAGAGGCAGAGACGGAGACAGAGAGAGAGAGAGAGAGAGAGAGAGAGAGAGAGAGAAAAAGAGAGAGAGAGAGAGAGAGAGAGAGGGGACAGACAGAAGACAGACAGACAGACAGACAGACACAGAGAAGAGCGACAGAGACAGAGCGAGACCGAAAGAGAACACAGAGGCAGAGACAGAGACA
>CM031617.1:23339101-23341601 GCA_018398815.1 Conus ventricosus | reverse complement strand
CAGACGAAAGAGTCTGACAATAATCAATACGAGAGAGTATACATGTGTACACATGTACAGATGATGATTTGATAGCGTCCTCAGGAAGAAGGTGACAGATAGAAGCAATGCGTCAAAGTTCAATAAAACAAACCAGAGAGACATTATCATGTGCTGTTGAAAGCAACGAGGTTGATCAACTGTCACACCAAATTACGAGCAGAGTAAACTATGGCTCATCGAGATCGACCGATGACGGAAGGGAATGGTGATTGATATTTTTCGGTGAAAAGATCGACATGTCTGTTTACGTTTGTCTTCGTTCAGTTTCAGTCCGTTGTCCGACAACCCGTTTCTAAGGTCAGATACACAAGGTAAGTGCTTTCGATTTGTTTTGGGAAGATCAGAGAAAGGTCCAGAAACATAATGCTGCCATGAAAGAAGCTCAGATGGAAAGAAAATGTTGATTTGCAATGGTGGAGACAGGATAAGTGTACGGAATAATAAGGATAGGCCCCAAGATTGAGCCCTGGGGCACACCCTGCGGCTATGGAGTGGGGCTGGAAGGGGAACCATTGACACAAACAAACTGATGACGGTCGGTGATGTAGGACTGGTTGCAGACTGTATCAGAGAGATCAAGAGAATGAAGCACACGGAAAAGGAGATTAGAATGGTCGATGGTATCAAAACATACAGGAAGATCTAGAGCAAGCAGAAAGAGAAATAAGTTGCTTTGGTCAAAGAGCAGTCAAAAGATCGCTGTGGATTTTAAGAAGAGCCGTTTCAGCGCTATCACAAAGCGGTAGACCGATTGGAGAGGCCAGACAAGGTTGTTTGACCAAGAACAATTTTAAAGCCTTTTTCCCGCACAGAAAGAAAATTTCAAAACGGATCAATAAATTTTGAATCATCAGTATCGACAGTGGTCTTTTTTTTTTCAAAAGGGCCAAACGAACGCAGATTTAAAACAGGTGGAAAAGAGCCGGAGGACAGATGATTACTGATGATGGTAATGACGTGAGACGGGACCGTATCAAGACAATGGTCGAGAAGAGATGGAGGAAGTGGATCGAATTCCCATATTTCAGAACCACTTACTTGATAGCTTGATGGAAGTGTGGCTCTCTGGACACATTAGTTGATGGCAATGTGAAAGGATGGGAGGAAAGGGATATTGGAGTAAGTCCTGGTGAAAGTAGGACTCTGTGAACATATTGGTTGATTGCCGTGTGAAAGGATGGGAGGTGAGGGATATTGGAGTAGGTTCTGGTGAAAGTAGGACTCTGTAAACATATTGGTTGATTGCCGTGTGAAAGTGGAGCTAATTTCTATGGACATTGTGGTGGATAACAAAGTGGAAACGGAACACTATAATCATTTTTGTTGACAACAATGTGAAAGTGGAGCTCATTTCTATGGACATTGTGGTGGATAACAAAGTGGAAACGGAACACTATAATCATATTTGTTGACAACAATGTGAAAGTGGAGCTCATTTCTATGGACATTTTGGTGGATAACAAAGTGGAAACGGAACACTATAATCATATTTGTTGACAACAATGTGAACGTGGAGCTCATTTCTATGGACATTTTGGTGGATAACAAAGTGGAAACGGAACACTATAATCATATTTGTTGACAACAATGTGAAAGTAGGACTCTATAGCCATACTTGTTGACAGCAATGTGAAAGTAGGACTCTATAGCCATACTTGTTGACAGCAATGTGAAAGTGGGACTCTATAGTCCTATTTGTTGACAGCAATGTATAAGTGGGACTCTATAGTCCTATTTGTTGACAGCAATGTGAAAGTGGGACTCTATAGTCCTATTTGTTGACAGCAATGTGAAAGTAGGACTCTATAGTAATATTTGTTGACAGCAATGTGAAAGTGGGACTCTATAGTCCTATTTGTTGACAGCAATGTGAAAGTAGGACTCTAAAGTAATATTTGTTGACAGCAATGTGAAAGTGGGACTCTACAGTCTAATTTGTTGACAGCAATGTGAAAGTGGGACTCTATAGTCCTATTTGTTGACAGCAATGAGAAAGTGGGACTCTAAAATCCTATTTGTCTACAGCAATGAGAAAGTGGGACTATATAATCCTATTTGTCGACAGCAATGTGAAAGTGTGACTCTAGAGTCATATTTGTTGACAGCAATGTGAAAGTGGGACTCTAGAGTCCTATTTGTTGACAGCAATGAGAAAGTGGGACTCTAAAATCCTATTTGTCTACAGCAATGAGAAAGTGGGACTAAATAATCCTATTTGTTGACAGCAATGTGAAAGTGTGACTCTAGAGTCATATTTGTTGACAGCAATGTGAAAGTGGGACTCTAAAGTAATATTTGTTGACAGCAATGTGAAAGTGGGACTCTACAGTCCTATTTGTTGACAGCAATGTGAAAGTGGGACTCTATAGTCCTATTTGTTGACAGCAATGAGAAAGTGGGACTCTAAAATCCTATTTGTCTACAGCAATGAGAAAGTGGGACTCTATAATCCTATTTG
>CM031617.1:23321601-23334101 GCA_018398815.1 Conus ventricosus | reverse complement strand
TTATCTTCATTCACTTCAGCGCAAGAATGAAAAACGAGGCTGTCAGAAGGGAGATGATGTGTGAGTCAAGGTAGCAATGATGATAATTATATTACCAATAGGAATACTAATAATGGTAATGATGATGATCAAAATATTGAAAAATTAAATAAAAAACACCACTTTTGGTGGTAATATGGTAATAGCAGTTGTAGTATGGGAGAAAGCAGGGTGGGTTAGAGGATTCTTAAATAGCATGGTTGCTGTGGCAACAGTCTGATTGGCAATGGCGATGGTGATATTAATGGTAGTGATAGTAATATCAATGTTAACAATCGTATTAATGATGATTATGCTAACAACTATAGTAAAGGTAATGGTAATAAAGGTACTGATAACAAAAGCATGAAACAGAAATATATCTTTTTTAAAGTAATGATAAAAGAAATAAATAAATAAAAATGATAATGATATTAATAACAGTAATCATGATAATGGTACTAATACTAATACTAAGGGACGAAAAAAACCACGTCCTATTAGTAATATAATTATCATCATTACTACCTCGACTCACACATTATCTCCCTTCTGACAGCCTAGTTTTCATTCAACGCCTATCTTGCGCTGAAGTGAATGAAGATAAGTGATTGCTCGTTCATTTTCGTTGTCCTAATTGTTTTGTGTCTTGCCTGAAGAAGACCTAAGAGGTGGAAGCGCGTAGTGTTTCGTCTTGTGATTCGTTTGTCCACATGTTTTGGGCGGTTCGCTACCATTTATTTAAAAGGTGTTAAGATTTATGCCTGCAGTCGCTTCACTCTTTGCAACTAGCTGAAAAAGAGTTCCAGCGGGACCTGGTTGAGGAGAAACGCAAGTGAACTTCATGAGGCTTACATTTTCCAACTTCGAACAGATGCCGGATATCGATGTGGGTAAAACATCCATCTGAAACGGCAACGCCTTGAGATGCCAGCCTGTCCAGAAAGTGCAGATTCCAATTCCGGTAGTGCTAGGGAAAAGCAGGTCCGACAGCAGAAGGGCATTTGCGAATCATGACCTGGATGCGGCCCAGCCGTCTTACAATGTGGGGAGTTCAGTGCCGGAAGACTTGTCCGAGGGGGGTATCTTCTCTGAAGACCTTCTGCTGTCAAGAGCTCTCTAGATTTTCTGCCTGCTTAAGATCATCTTGAACCGCCCTCTTTCGCCCACACCCCTCTCTTCCCCTTGCCATGCACAAACTAATCAGTCTTTGTCCGCTCCGGACAACAGACACAGGATTTGCTAATACGATGTCTCTGCGACTCGTTTGCTCTTTTGTTTTTGTTTTTAGTGCTTCGTTGGGGAAAAACAAAAGCGCAAAAACAACCCTGTATATTAACAAAAAGTGTTCCATTTTCGTTTTTGTCAGTTCTTTTCTTTCAGTTTCTCTTATTATACCATATTTTTTGTCAGTTAATCATATCGAAGGTTGTCAGTAGCCGATGCCTGGATTTATTTTCTCGCTTTTTTTTATAAATTGCGAGTGCTACTGAAGACTGCTTTGGTTTTCGTACTGATTGATCAAGTTTCTCCATTCATCTCTCTCTCTCTCTCTCTCTCTCTCTCTCTCTCTCTCTCTCTCTCTCTCTCTCTCTCTCTCTTGCGCGGTGTGTGTGTGTGTGTGTGTGTGTGTGTGTGTGTGTGTGTGTGTGTGTGTGTGTGTGTGCGTGTGTGTGTGCGTGTGCGTGCGCGTGCGTGTGCGTGTGTGTGTATGTGTGCGAGTGTAAGTGTGTGTGTTGTATACACAACATAAGGGTAATGCTGCTTATAGCCCAGCCGACCGCAAAAGGCCATATCAGCTAGGGCTGTCATCGCGTCAGTCACGGGAAATGTTTTTGGTGTAATGTAGGTCAGATGATGCATTTCTTCCCTCGGGATGGTACAGATGTTAAAAACGGTAAACCAGAGAGCCTTGGCTGAAGCAGTCTCGTAGAATATGTTGGAAATGCTTAGTCAGCTGATTTGTTCAATCATTGCCTGTTCATCTATGTTGATGACAATATATCCACAATTCATCTGATTCCAAATGCACAAGCACCAAATAATGGTGGTGACTAAGAACAACCTCCCCCCCTAACACACACACACACACACACACACACACACACACACACACACACACACACACACTCACACACACACACTCACACACACACACACACACACACACACACACACACACTCACACACACACACACACACACACACACACACACACACACACACACACACACACACACACTCCTCGCATATTTCCATCCCCCTTCTTCAGTCTCCCCCTCTTCCCGCATCCCCCCCCCCCCCTCCCTTCCCTTACAATACCTCTCCTGTCATTTCCCGAGACGTTATTCCTCTTCTGCTCTATGCTGCAGACTCAACTATCATTTCTGGCCGCAGTTCCAGGCCGACATCTCCTGATCTGGGCATTTTCTTGTTCTCCCCATGTGATCCTTGCTTTCTGGCAGAGGAAGTCTGATTTAAGTTTTATACTGGATTGTCAGTGTGTCGTTCACTTTTTTTTTTCTTCCAAAGACATTGAGGAGCCGCATCGGAATCTTTTCTTGGAGGGCTGTTTTTGTCTCGTTTACGAAATCTCTCCATCTCTCTGTCTGTTGAAGATCTGAGAGGGAATCTGGAATTAATTCTACTAATTGCATCGTTGCCAACATGTCAGATTTAATGTGTAGAAATATTCACTGATATTTTTCAAGCTTGGATTCCAGTTACAAAAAGGAACACGTTCAGAAAACGTGTAAGAAATAGTGTGTGGAGCTAACTAGACATATCCTTTCTTGTGTTCCTTTCTTTTTGTGTCGTTAAAAAGAAAGGTAATTTGAGTTTATATATGAATGTGTAACGTTTATATAAATTAATGCTTCTGAAGAAAATCAAAGAAGATAAAATGTACAAGCAAAATATTATCATGATATTTTAGATGTTATCTTTTCATGATTGCTATCCTAAAAGGGCTTTTGTACATAGACAAAATTGATGAAATTACTTGTTGTTGTTGTTGTTGTTGTTGTTGTCGTACCCTGGCTAAAAGACTCCAGGGATCATCCAAACAGCCGAAGCACTTGAACACTATGGTATAAATGCATCAGCTGGGGATGAGAACATTACGTGTGTGACCGTTTTTGATTACCCCGCCACGTGGGCAGCCACACTCCGACTTCGGGGTATTTTGGAAACTGATAATGTTATGCTAGGAGCTTGTCAAAACTGAAGACAATCCCCGCATAACTATGCAGAGCATAACACCATTTTGATGTAGCCTTGGTGTTCTAGCCCATGTCAATTGGCCTGACACAGCTTTAAGCCAAGGCAGGATGAAATTACTCATGATTGACGTACAAACAGTGGACACTTACCACTTCAGTTGTGTATGCTATGCAGTTTCATGTGCTTGATCTACCTGTCTATTGAAGAATATGTCCTGCGTGTCTGTGTGCTCTGACCCGTGCGGATGTTTTCATACAATGTTGGGCTATTTTCACCTATCCCCACGTGCGCTGACAAGAAACGCTGTCAAATTCACACACTAAAATTTGCAAGAAACGAAGATGACATGATTACAAGAAATGGATCACGAAAGAAAAAAAAATGAAACCGAAAATAATGAACAATAGAATCTCAACACGCACGCACGCACACACACACACGTACGCGCACGCGAAGGCACGCATGCTCTTTCTATCTCTGTTTCTGTCTGTTTCTCTGTCTGTCTGTCTGTCTGTCTGTCTCTCTTTCTTTCTGTCTGACTGTCTGTCTGTCTGTCTGTCTGTCTGTCTGTCTGTCTGTCTGTCTGTCTGTCTGTCTGTCTGTCTCTCTCTCTCTCTCTCTCTCTCTCTCTCTCTCTCTCTCTCTCTCTCTCTCTCTCTTTCTCTCTTGACGCGACTTGTTTATTTATGCTTTATCTATTAATGTTGTTAACAGACAATGACAACGTAAAAGAGTTCGTGCTGTATTCGCATACAGCACTTGAGTAATGGAGTCTTGTGTTGCATTGCTAACCATTACACGCTGTTCAGGTGCAACCTCTTCTAGAGGGAGAAATCGCTGAATCAGGAAGACAATGCGACCACCAGTACCACCACCAACAATAACAACACAGCAAAAACCTAGTGCAAGAGTAGTAATCTAAGCTTCCACAGTTAAGGCACAGGACTCCAAGCCAATTCTGCGTACTCTACACATTCCTCTAGCACGCACAGAGAGTCTCAAATCTTGACCAAGCTCCCTCGGTGACGTGTGCACACACCACCCACCACCACCACCACCAGAATTACACAGGTGCGAATTAATCAGGCATTTTTGTTTTTTTCTATTGTAATTGGGTTTGGTCTGAACTAGATCACTGATGCGCAGAACACTTAGACAAATCAATACAAACGTAGATAACGTCAGGGTGATTCATACGAAATATAAACTGTAAATTAACAATAATGATGATAATGATAATGATAGTAACAATAACAACAACAACAACAACAACAACAATAATAATGATACTTACTACTACTACTACTACTACTACTACTACTACTACTAAAAAATAATAATGAAATAATAATAATAATAATAATAATAATAATAATAAATAATAATAATATTAATAATAATAATAATAATAATAATAATAATAATAATAATAGAGCGCGGTCTACAGCACAAGTCTGCAATTCCTTGACAGTTAAAGATGGATGGAAAGATTGGAACGAATTCCGAGGTTTTGGGAGGGGTCTCTCTATGGACATCCCTCCTCAGATTGTTCCCCAAAGTCTGGCAAAGAACCCATTATCAGGGTCGACCAGAGAGGAGCAAGGCGGAGAGGGAGGTGGGGAGGGGAGTATCCGCAACGGAGTGACATTATGCATCACACACAAAGGACCAATCACACACTGTTTCTACTGATAGCGCATAGGGAAAAATGTGTGTGTGTGTGTGTGTGTGTGTGTGTGTGTGTGTGTGTGTGTGTGCGTGCGTGCGTGCGTACATGCGTGCGTGCGTACGTGTGTGTATGTGCGTGTGTGTGTGTGTGTGTGTGGGGGGGGGGGATTGTGTGTGCGTGTGTGTGTGTGTGTGTGTGTGTGTGTGTGTGTGTGTGTGTGTGTGTGTGTGTGTGTTGTGTGTGTGTGTGTGTGTGTGTGTGTGTGTGTGTACAATAGAGTATATGATTTAGCTTTTTCAGTATAAACTCCACTTGACCCTCAATTAAAACCCCAAGAGAACAGTCGCTGCTAAGGACCAGAAGCGATAAAAAAAAAAAAAAGGAAATCATATTCGAAGTCATTCTAGTCATCATACATAGAAACCTCCTCTGATTGGTGGATACAATTATAGGCATTTTCATATCATTTGCTACCTATATATTACAGTTTCACTCGTCGTCCATTCAGACAGATCGCTTCAATTAACCCCACTCTCCGTCCCAACCCCCACTCCTGACTCAAAATTATAGGCTATCACCCGTTTCCTTCCCTTAGGCCCTCCACCTCCCCATGCCCCACCCCCATACCACGTGCCCTCCTGTGGCATCACTAATTGGCGCCAGGAGCAAACGTCTGGTTCTACACAACCACATCCAGATAATTACGAGCAGAGGGGTACGTAGGGAGGGTGGGTTTGGACGTGGGGGGTGCGTCGTTTCTGAACCACCACACATTCATTTATGGGGTATAGGAACGAGAGAGAGAGAGAGAGAGAGAGAGAGGAGAGAGAGAGAGAGAGAGAGGAGAGAGAGAGAGAGAGAGAGAGAGAGAGAGAGAGAGAGCTGAAAACCGAGGAGAAAATGTTTATTCAATCTAGGATTGAGATTTTAAGCAGAGCCTATTCTTCCAAGCTGTCCTCCATTCTGCTGGCCGAATTCCCATGAAAAAAAAGTGTGATAGGGAGCTCACTCCTGTGAAAAAGAGCGAGAGAAAGAAAACAAAACTGCACAAATCAAATACAAAACTGAAAAGATTTTTTTTTAAAACTACTGAACACACACACACACACACACACACACACACACACACACACACACACACACGAATAGACAAACAAAAGCGTATAAAAAAAGCACCATATCCGCAAACTTTCTACGCCAAGCAATGATGACGCAATGTCCTGTCCTGCCTTTCCCCTTCTCCGTCCCCGATCTAAAAAAAAAAAAAACGTGTTGGTAAGTTTATTGGACTCACTGAACGAGAACAAATTCTCCTGCTACTTACCATCCCCCCCCCCCCTCCCTCCCTGTCCATATTCCCTCGCTACACAGCCCACCAACCCCTTTCATCTTCTCTCTCTCTCTCTCTCTCTCGACGACATGTTTGAAAGCGTGCTGAGAATAAGTTCTCTAAATCCCTCCCTTATCTCTCGCCTCCGAACCTCACTCCTACCCTTCTTTACCCCCACCCCCTTCCAACCCTGGCTCAGCTTGTATCCACTGTAGGCATCTGAAAAAGAAATTGGAAGAACCCCCCGCCCCACCCCACCCCCACCTGAGCGGACTGATCCGCCCTTACGGAGGATTCCCGAGACCAACACTTAGAGGTCAGCACTGCCACCAGGGACAGGATGGCAGAGAGTGAGAACGCTTATGTCTCTTCCTGCGAGTCAGAAGACAGTTCTAGTGTGTTGTGTTGTGTCGTGTGTGTGTGTGTGTGTGTGTGTGTGTGTGTGTGTGTGTGTGTGTGTGTGTGTGTGTGTGTGTGTGTGTGTGTGTGTGTGTACATGGTAGCATACAATAATGGATGAACATCATTCGGAAGATTTCCTTTTTAGACTCCAACCCTTTCAGACAAACATCTATCTTTTTCATATCGAAGATGAATTGGATTTTGACCTGAAAGAGATTGGAGTTTGGTGAAGATCGTATAAACTTCGTCTTTAAAAAAAAATATGCCTCTTTTGTTTATGGTTATTGTTAAAGTTGTAGATTTCCGTGATTTTTTTTTTTTTACTTCGCCGTTCACCTTTAAAGAGAGACAGACGACTGCCGTCACCCTTAAGGCGCGATTTGATTTTTCCTTTTACGGTCATGGACACGGCATACATCGCACAAACAGAAATACAGAGGCATGATTCCAAATGTCTGGCCAAGGCAACTGCTACAGTTACGGAAACGTTAATACTGACTGGAGCATAGAGCAGATCGATGCCGTTCTCGAGTCCACTACCCCCTGAATTGTCCGTCTACTGCTACAGACTGGCAGAAAATGGAAGGTTAAGGAAGCAGCGGGCATGGCCATGGAAAACCTTAAGATCAGCGAAATGACAGGATGGCAGAGCAACAGACATGTAGTGATGGTCAAAGGGAAAAAAGGAGAGAAAAGAGAGAAGTGGTAACACATGAGCCGAAGAAAGAAGAGGATGTCGAGAGATTCCAGAAGGTAGTCGAGTCGACACGGGCAGTGAATTACACGGGGAAACGGAGTCGGAATGAATTATGACATAGGGCACTAAGCTTCATCCTCATAATCTTTATATAACCACCTGGCTTCGATTTCAAATCTGGTGGAATGGGGGAAATCAGCTGGCCCTACGTGTCCGCTCTCTCAGAGCACGCAGGACATGGGGAACATGCCACAGCTGGCCCTACGTGTCCGCTCTCTCAGAGCACACAGGACATGGGGAACATGCCACAGCTGGCCCTACGTGTCCGCTCTCTCAGAGCACACAGGACATGGGGAACATGCCACAGCTGGCCCTACGTGTCCGCTCTCTCAGGGCACACAGGACATGGGGAACATGCCACAGCTGGCCCTACGTGTCCGCTCTCTCAGGGCACACAGGACATGGGGAACATGCCACAGCTGGCCCTACGTGTCCGCTCTCTCAGGGCACACAGGACATGGGGAACATGCCACAGCTGGCCCTACGTGTCCGCTCTCTCAGGGCACACAGGACATGGGGAACATGCCACAGCTGGCCCTACGTGTCCGCTCTCTCAGGGCACACAGAACATGGGGAACATGTCACAGCTGGCCCTACGTGTCCGCTCTCTCAGGGCACACAGGACATGGGGAACATGCCACAGCTGGCCCTACGTGTCCGCTCTCTCAGGGCACACAGGACATGGGGAACATGCCACAGCTGGCCCTACGTGTCCGCTCTCTCAGGGCACACAGGACATGGGGAACATGCCACGAACTCATGCAAAGCAGCGCTGACCCAGGGCAGGAGGCCTACACAGTCATGAAGACACCGCAAAGCGCCTGGAGGTCTGCTCTACAGATTGGTAATCATTTGTTTAAAACAGGTGTGCACGTCGCGTGACTACATTGTGGGTTTCATTTTGTGAAAAAGAAGTGTCCGTATAGATGCAATGAATAAAGAAAAAAAGGAAACTTCGTTCGTCTTTTTAAAATCCACTGCCATGGACAAAAACTGTGACGTCACTTGAGGGGCTGCCCACATTCTTTTAATGTTTATGAAAGTAATAATCTTAAAACTAAAGAACGGCATATGATCGCTGTTCAATGTGTCACAACAGGTATTCCAGACACAGACCGTTTGTAGACACTAGCTAAATCTAAAGCACTTGCCTTTTGTCTGGGATTGTCGAAAATTGAGCGTTTTTTTTTCTTTCTGAAAGACATGACGAGACAAAAAAATAATGTAATATGTGCATTACATAGGTTAGCTTTCGATTTTTTCCCATGACCAGAGAGCAGAGTGCAGACGACTTCAACAGAAGACATCTTTGTCTCTGCCGAATTTTCCTTGTCAAATCAAAGCAAGGTTTGTGGTGTCAATAGTATACCTGATATATTCCTGATAACCAATGCAAGATCGATTGGAGAGCTATATGGAGTGAGTAGATCTGACTGGCATCGCGCTTTCAGATATTTGTAGCTGACTGCTCTCTTCAGCTGACTGGCACCTTTATTCTTGATGTCAGGTGAAATTGTCCATTTTGATGTATCGTAGTGGCCCTATTGAAAACGATTCAAGTGTTTGTTTTTGCAGTTTCTCAAACACCACTATATCCCGTCTAGCTTGCAAATTATTGCCAGTCTCGACAGCAGATCGTTAAACGGATCGTACCTGTGGTTAATCTTGCTGGAGGAAATAGTACGCCACCGAAAGCCACAGCGTTCTACACAGCAGGAGGCCACGGATTATGGTCTGACACAGCTGACTTCAAAAGCATGTAAGCGGCATGTACTGGATGGAGTGGGGGTCTGGGAATGCACAGAATACTTTTCAGAATGGGAAAACTGCCCACAGACCATCAGCAAGAGTGGCCTGAGAACTGATATTGTACTCAACTCAGGTTCATCAAAGGAACTGATTTTGATGGAATTCACTGTACCATATGAAAGCAAAATGGAGCAAGCTCACATCTACAGCAGTGAGAAGTATGCCAGTCTCGCCCGCAGCTGGAAGAAATCTGGCTCCCAGGCCAACGTGTTCACCATAGATATTGGAGTAAAGGAATTTGTTGGTTCATCAGCCCATCATCTCATGAAAGAGCTCGCGATTTCTGGTATGAACAGGACCAGCACCTCAAAGACTAGCAGTGGCCGCTGAAACGAGTTCCATCTGGATGTGGTCGAGGAGGAACAACAGTGAACTTCATAAGACCTAAATTCCCAAACTTACAATAACAATATGGGTGAGACAGCTTCCTAAAAAGGCAATGCCTCGAAATAGATACCCATCCAGAAGGAGCAGATTCGATTGTCGGCGGCGCCAGAGGAAAACAAATCTGACGGCAGAAGGGCATCTAGTAATCACGACCTGGATGCGTCCGGCCTCTTGGCAGAGTGAAATGAGTTCAGGACCGAAAAACTTAAAGATAATATTCACCCACAGCTGAAAGACAGTATTCATATGGCACTGAAAGGCAATGTTCATCTGGCCCTTAAAGACCCCATTCATCTAGCCCTTAAAGACAAGATTCATCTAGCCCTTAAAGACCCCATTCATCTAGCCTTTAAAGACAACATTCATCTAGCCCTTAAAGACAACATTCATCTAGCCCTTAAAGACAACATTCATCTAGAAACGTAAAGACAATATTCATCTAGCCCTTAAAGACACCATTCATCTAGCCCTTAAAGACATCATTCATCTAGAAACTTAAAGACAATATTCATCTAGCCCTTAAAGACAGCATTCATCTAGCCCTTAAAGACAACATTCATCTAGAAACTTAAAGACAATATTCATCTAGCCCTTAAAGACACCATTCATCTCGCTCTGAAAGACAACATTCATCTAGCCCTTAAAGACAACATTCATCTAGCCCTTAAAGCCAACATTTATCTAGCCCTTAAAGACAGCATTCATCTAGAAACTTAAAGATAATATTAATCTAGCCCTTAAAGACAGCATTCATCTAGCCCTTAAAGACAACATTCATCTAGAAACTTAAAGACAACATTCATCTAGCCCTTAAAGACGCCATTCATTTAGCCCTTAAAGACAACATTCATCTAGCCCTTAAAGACAACATTCATCTAGACCCTGAAAGACAACATTCATTTAGCCATTAAAGACAACATTCATCTAGCCCCTAAAGACAACATTCATCTAGCCCTTAAAAAACAACATTCATCTAGCCCTTAAAGACACCATTCATCTAGAAACTTAAAGACACCATTCATCTAGCCCTTAAAGACAACATTCATCTAGCCCTTACAGACAACATCCATCTAGACCTTAAAGACACCATTCATCTAGACTTTAAAGACAACATTCATTTAGTCCTTAACTATTCATATATCTCTCTCTCTCTCTCTCTCTCTCTCTCTCTCTCTCTCTCTCTCTCTCTTATATATATATATATATATATATATATATATATATATATATATATATATATATATGCGGATTCATTCCAAGAACGGGCCCTCAGCACTTGCGTCTTATGAGATTATCTTATTGTATTTTCTACTTTTCACTAGAAAATGTAGCTTGTTTTGCTCTTTCATGATTTTCTTTTGCTTCTTAGGTGGCACCTTTGGTTGTTTTTTTGAAAACTCAACAAACATACTACGGTATTGCACACCAGCCTTTTTCTGGGATATCATTATTCTTAAAACAGAAAAGGCAGAGGAGTCAAGTTACCACCTTCCGCGGTCACTGACGAGAAACAATCAGGTTTCGAAATATCGGTATCTGAAAAGGAGTTATATGTTAGTGAGTTTCCTCCCCATTGGAGGTTGTCTCCCCCCCTTGGAGACTATAAGCTTGCTGGAGGCTCATTTTGAGAAGCATTTTTCATTCCTCATTCACCCATTCAAGCACATACTGTTAGTTAGGCAGAATTATCTACACTGCAAATATGAAAGCTTATCTCCTCCTATTTCTTCACTCTAAGACATAAAAGCAAGCTTTGTTTATAACTGAATATTTCTTGCAGTCATTGCAACACCAAGCTGCTCTGTAAGTAGCTGGAATGGTGCTCGGTACTTATTCTTGGAATTTATTAGCTTATTGTAATTTAGTTCCTTGCGGATTCATTCCAAGAACTGGCCCTCAGCGCTTGTGTCGTAAGAGATTATCTTATTATATATTTTTTTCACCAGAAAATGTAGCTTGTTTTGCTCTTTCATGATTTTCTTTTGCTTCTTAGGTTGCACCTTTGGTTGGTTTGTTGAAAACTCAACAAACATACTATGGTATTGCACACCAGCCTTTTTCTGGGATATCATTCTTCTTAAAACAGAAAAGGCAGAGGAGTCAAGTTACCACCTTCCGCGGTCACTGAGGAGAAACAATCGGGTTTCGAAATATCGGTATCTGACCAGAAGTTATATGCTAGTGAGTTTCCTTCCCATTGGAGGTTGTCTCTCCCCCTTGGAGACTATAAGCTTGCTGAAGGCTCATTTTGAGAAGCATTTATTATTCCTCATTCACCCATTCAAGCACATTACTGTTAGTTAGGCAGAATTATCCACCACTGCAGATATGAATGCTTATCTCCCCCTATTTCTTCAACCTAAGACATAAGAGCAAGCTTTGTTTATAACTGAATATTTATATATATAATACTTAAGAAAACGACTACATGCTGAATTAGAAACTGCCTTGTTTAATCTTCGTCCTCGTCTCTGATCTTAATCCCTTTCATTTATTCTAGACTGAGATGTTTGTTGAGCTGCGGCGTTCACGAGGTTTGTAAATTCTCTTGCGATCAGTAGGAAAACGAATCGTCAGTACCTATCTGTTAGAATGCTTCTGTCTCACTTTTAGAAGTTGTCTTCTTTTGTTTCGTTCCTTGGTCAGAACTTGTGCAGAACTCGCTACTGGTGAGATTATTGCGTATTGATCGTTTTACATCCCACCATCAAGAAAGCCACATTGTTTCTTCGGGGAAGACATCTAAACACGACATAGTTGAAAAACATTACTTTGACTTGTGTGTCCTAGAGCACTTTAGTCTCCACTGGCCAATATCCGGGCACGGTACAAAGATCGTAAAGTCAGACGAAGTAAAAAACAATATTTCTGAGTGCTCTGCAGATATCAAGTTAAGCGCAAATATC
>CM031617.1:23301601-23309101 GCA_018398815.1 Conus ventricosus | reverse complement strand
ACATGCTGTGGTGGTAGTTTGGGGTTACATGCTGTGGTGGTAGTTTGGGGTTACATGGTGTGGTGGTAGTTTGGGGTTACATGCTGTGGTGGTAGTTTGGGGTTACATGCTGTGGTGGTAGTTTGGGGTTGGGGTAGGTAGATTTATACATGTTGTGGTGGTAGTTCTCATGATTTATACATGCTGTGGTGGTAGTTCTCATGATTTATACATGCTGTGGTGGTAGTTTGGGGTTACATGCTGTGGTGGTAGTTTGGGGTTACATGCTGTGGTGGTAGTTTGGGGTTACATGCTGTGGTGGTAGTTTGGGGTTACATGCTGTGGTGGTAGTTTGGGGTTACATGCTGTGGTGGTAGTTTGGGGTTGGGGTAGGTCATCTCATGATTTATACATGCTGTGGTGGTAGTTTGGGGTTACATGCTGTGGTGGTAGTTTGGGGTTACATGCTGTGGTGGTAGTTTGGGGTTACATGCTGTGGTGGTAGTTTGGGGTTGGGGTAGGTAGGGGAAGGGTGGAATGGGGCCAGGAACGAGAAAAAGAAATCAATGCATGCGCTGGTGAGGATGAACGAAAAGGAAAAGGCAGTACTGTTTGTATCCCCCTCCCGCCACTCCCCACACCCCCACCCCGCCAGGCCTTGCCCTTCCCGTGGGCACCATGAAATGAAAGGAGGTTTAAAGCCTCGTGTATGTATCATGCCTTAGACTGCTCCTTCAGTGAACACATCAAGAATGGTGGATACACCATCCCCCTTTCCAATCTGTCTGTGTATGCGTGAGAGAGAGAGAGAGAGAGAGAGAGAGAGAGAGAGAGAGAGAGAGAGAGAGAGAGAGAGAGAGAGAGAGAGAGAGAGAGAGAGAGAGAGAGAGAGAGAGAGAGAACGAGAACGAACGAACGAACGAACGAACGAACGAACGAACGAACGAAATTTGTTTTATGAGGGAAAAGAATAAGCACATGGCAGACTTGTTTGCATCTTGCCCTCAAAAATGAAAAAGAAACATTTCAAACAAGAGAGAGAGAGAGAGAGGAGGAGAGAGAGAGGAGAGAGAGAGAGAGGAGAGAGAGAGAGAGAGAGAGAGAGAGAGAGAGAGAGAGAGAGAGAGAAGATTGTGCTACGAATTGTTTTTGTAGGTATGAAAGTTCATTTCTCCGTCTGTCTCTCTGTCCGTCTGTCTGTCTGTCTCTGTCTATGTATTAAGGTATACATTGTAGGAGATTCCAATCAGACATATCAGACTGGAACAAACAGCCCATTGAGAAAAGCCCAGCCTGAAGAAAACACAGGACTAAAGGTGTGTTACCAAACCTACTATCAGGTAGTAAACCTTTCACGATTTTGTAGATCACAAGTGGTGTCAATGATATACATCTCTACAACTAGCTGTAAAAGGCTGGCTGTATAGCCTATGAGCAAGGGGATGGCGGACGGTGATGTTCTGTGGGAACTGGTGTTTGGGTTTTTATTGTGGACTGGTGTAAGAGCATGGAATGATTCAACATGCTTATGTTATGGATCATGAAGTGCTTTGGTGGCTGTTCCCATCTCTGCAGTGTAACGTTCATAGCAAGGGTGGCCAACAATAGCTTTATTACCTTTGTTATCGTGAAACGCTAACGTTTGCTTTGCTGTCGTTCACCACGTTCTCTCTCTCTCTCTCTCTCTCTCTCTCTCTCTCTCTCTCTCTCTCTCTCTCTCTCTCTGTATTCACGTCATATACTATATAGTGGTATGTTTGTGTTCGTGTGTGCTTGATGGCTTGCACGCTTCCGCGCGCGTGCACGCGCGCGCGCGCGCGCGCGCGCGCGCGCGTGCGTGCGTGCGTGCGTGTGTGTGTGTGTGTGTGTGTGTGTGTGTGTGTGTGTGTGTGTGTGTGTGTGTGCTTGCATGTGAGCTTGAGAGTGTTGTATCCTCACAATCACGAGAATTTTAAGACACTTTTATGTGGTGTGACGAGTGGCTCTACACACACACACACACACACACACACACACACACACACACACACACACACACAGAGAGAGAGAGAGAGAGAGAGAGAGAGAGAGAGAGGAGAGAGAGAGAGAGAGATAGATAGAGAGAGAGAGAGAGAGAGAGAGAGGAGAGAGAGAGAGAGAGAGAGAGAGAGAGAGAGAGAGGAGAGAGAGAGAGACTTAGCCTTCATTTCATATCACAAAGTTTCAACGTTGATAATTCATATTTGAGGTTGTGTTTTACAAATCTGCAATACATTTCTGGAGACTATGACAAGAGTATCCCTCGAAAATGACCCTTCGGAAATCCTGGGATGAGGTTAAGTCCAGCTGTTTATTGCCCAGCCAACCACGATGCAGATCTCAAAAAACCGGGCTTTTGTGGACAGGATTTGTTTAGTAGAAGGCGTTTTAGTACAGACGAGGATGCGAAAAGAGAAGTTCCAATAAAAGGTCTTTGAGGGAAGGAAGTGTTGTGTTTTTTTTTATTGAGAGGGTTTTTATCAGAGGGCCCTGCTGTATACTCTAATGTAAAAGGCATTGCCAGACATTCGTAGCCAGATTTCCTGACGTCTGAGATGCATAAATATGTGGACCAGTGCATGCTTCAAGCTCCTCCATCAGTGTTTGCGGGCAGGCCAGATACGTACATATCGGAGATCCATAGCCGCTCAGCCCTTGGTGGGTCCGCGCAGCCCTTGGTGGGTCCGCTCAGCCCTTGGTGGGTCCGCTCAGCCCTTGGTGGGTCCGCTCAGCCCTTGGTGGGTCCGCTCAGCCCTTGGTGGGTCCGCTCAGCCCTTGGTGGGTCCGCTCAGCCCTTGGTGGGTCCGCTCAGCCCTTGGTGGGTCCGCTCAGCCCTTGGTGGGTCCGCTCAGCCCTTGGTGGGTTTATGGAAACGCAAATTATCCCACGCTCTCCGGGTACAGAGATAGGCACCAGCACCTATCTGTCTAGCTCACCGACATGTGGTGATGGACATTCAGACAACCTAGGTGTCTTGTCGGTTTAGTGACTGAGCTTTGGGTTCACAGCCAGATGACGCACGTGCAAATCCCACTGCCGCTCAACTTCAACAGTGGCAACTTCTGCTGCTCATTTTGACGTGTTCGCATCCCACTAGCATCTCTCTAGTTTCAGATATATCCCCTACCCCACTATCCCTGAAGTTATCTCTGCCTGCTGTATCACCTTTGGTGGGTCTGGATGTTTGACTTGAAATGAAACCAAATCAACAGCCACAGCCACACTGTTCAACGATACGTGAGTAAAGACAATGCCATTTACCTATTGGTCAGTGGAGTAGATCGATGCTGGTGGCAAAATTTGGACTGGCCATTCAAGAGATATTGAAAACATGGTTGCAGCCGTCAACAGGGTCACTTCTCGAACATGCTTACACTAATGCGGATGTGGTTTGAACAAATCAAAGAAAACATTGGATTTAATCAAACACTTTCATCTGCAATTTCTCTTCGGTCTTTAAAGACAGTTAAGCGTTTCAAACTTTTTCTACTATAAACTGGAAAACAAAATGCAGTTTAACTGTTAACCTTTTCTTTTTAATTGAACATATGATGTACTACAAGTATGAGCATGAAGGATATCTCTCCTTCCTTTATACGCATCCTTTCTCCCTCGCACCAAAGACTGTACGCCCTACGGAGAGACTGTACGCCCTACGGAAAGACGGTTCACTCGCTGAGCGGTTACTCTGTCCGCAGTATTAGCCACAGTGAAGCCGGCTGAGCGCCGCGCGGCGAGCAGGCTCTGCCTGCCACTCCCACTTTACCGGTGCATAACACAGCCGACTGGCAGATCAGGAAGTGATGGAACACAATGTTTTACAAGTTTCGTGTTCTCTTTGTCTCATCTGTCTATGTGTGTGTGTGTGTATGTTGTTTGTTTGTGTGTGTGTGTGTTTGTGTGTGTGTGTGTGTGTGTGTGTGTGTGTGTGTATGTTGTTTTGTGTGTGTGTGTGTGTGTGTGTGTGTGAAGAAGGCCCATAAGCTGAGGAGGAAGACAGTGCTGGAACATGGGCAGACGAGGGTCCAGGAGCAGAGACAGAGGGTTGAACAGATGGAGTGGACTCCCCAGGACCAGTTGACAGAGAATCGGTTTGCACAACAGATGCATCTTTTGCAGTGCTTACATCTGTTGACAGAAAGTGGATTTGCATTTTAATGTCTGTCTCTGTCTCTGTCTCTATCTCTGTCTGTCTGTCTGTGTCACACACACACACACACACACACACACACACACACACACACACACACACACACACACACTCTCTCTCTCTCTCTCTCTCTCTCTCTCTCTCTCTCTCACACACACACACACACACACACACACACACACACACACACACACACACACACACACACGTGGGCACGCACAAATAAGCCTGCATTAAATCACGGTGGCGCAAGCATACATACACATAAACAAGTAACTGCTAAAGGATTTTGTTAGTCAACGGGATGCCGAGTTATGCAGACAGTGTTTGACAGCATTCACAACTGTACTTTTTCCAAATACTATGTGCACTATGATGTTAGTTAGTAAAATGATAATGTTGATTACCTGCATCACATGTTGATGTTGCCTTTTGCCTCCGTGCTTTTTTTGCTGGTGGCAGCTCCGATCATGTGGGAAGTGGTCGTTTTATGGTCAGTCTTGGTGGTGGATTTGGTACACTGAAAAGCGTTGGTACTGCACTCCAAATCAGTCGACAGTTCTTGCGGGTGTGGTCCATGAACTGATTGGCTTCAAAATGCTCAGAGCAAATACAGCAGTTTGCATGAAGGTACGCAGCTGGTTTCCCCACAAGATCTTCACGCCTACAGTTCTGAACCCACTTCTTGCATCTGCAAAGAACACAAAAAGAATGGTGAAACTTGGTTCAATATAGAAACTGTTTTTTAACGCCAGTCTGTAGACGTTCTCTCAGTGTGTGCATATGTGCGCCGTGTGAGCACATGGTCACTTGCTTATGCACATGCGTATCATCTTCATACAAGTGTGTGTGTGTGTGTGTGTGTGTGTGTGTGTGTGTGTGTGTGTGTGTGTGTGTGTGTGTGTGTGTGTGTGCGTGCGTGCGTGCGTGCGTGTGTGTGCAAGCACCTATAAGTGTGTGTATGTGAGCGCTAGTAGTATCCTATGCATTTTCTCTCTCTCTCTCTCTCTCTCTCTCTCTCTCTCTCTCTCTCACACACACACACACACACACACACACACACAACACACACACACACACACACACACACACACACACACACACATGCGCGCGTGCATGTACGCTCTCTCTCTCGGCTTCTGCATGACAACATCGCGGGAGCAATTTCCTCGCTCACGCAGCTGAACTGACTCTCTCTCTCTCTCTCTCTCTCTCTCTCTCTCTCTCTCTCTCTCTCTCTCTTAATTAAAACAACGTATTCAGGAAATGTAACACAGAAAATGATCTCACCTTTCTTCGTCTTTTGGAAAAGAAAAACACCGGAACCCCTTCTTCCGAGAATTATGACAGTTCGGCGCGGCGCACCAGTTGCCTCCTGCCTTACTCGCCATGTTGGACACGCGTGGAAAGATAGCATGTGAGGGTGGGAGTGGCAGCATGGAATGTGCCAGCCATCTGGCTTCACTTTTCCGCGGAGTGAACCATCTTTCCGTAGGGCGAACTATCTTTGCTCGCACACACACAAGCAATTTCTCTTTCCCCATCCCCACACCATCTTTCCCTCAGCTCCTTCTCTCTGTAAACACTCGGTTATCTCCAGACACATATGTTGCCAGTTAGCCCGTCGTCGTATCTCGCGCGCCTAACTAGCCAGGAAGCCCCTGCATGATTAGGCAGGGTGGAATGTGTGAGATCATGTGAGTTAGTGAGCTCTGATACCGTCCACATCCCATATGGATAGTGGCATTAATCAGGATTCAAAAGCATGGTGCTGGAACATCTGGGATGGCAACTGCTACAGCTAATGCCACAACAACAGCAACAACAATAACAACAACAACAATAACAACAACAGCATCAACAATAACTATCACTACCACCTATATCACCACTACAAATACTACTA
Organism: Conus ventricosus; assembly: GCA_018398815.1. Taxonomy (NCBI): domain Eukaryota; kingdom Metazoa; phylum Mollusca; class Gastropoda; order Neogastropoda; family Conidae; genus Conus; species Conus ventricosus. The sequence continues at coordinate 23,303,048 of CM031617.1, read as the reverse complement.
CTACTGCTGCAGCTGCTGCTGCTGATGCTAGTACTGCCACTGCCACTGTTACTGCCATTACCACCACCACCACCACACCACCACCACTTACTACTACTGCTACTACTACTTCTGCTACGACGACGACGACGACGACGACGAAAACGATGATGACCGCGACCACAACAATGGCGACGGCGAAAATTGCTTCTAAAACTTCTACTACCACGGATTATAATGATCATGACCATGATGATGGTGATGACACTGATAACGATGACGATGATGAAGATAATTCTGAGGATGCAAATGATGACAACGACGACGATGAAGGCGACGACGATGACGATGATGATGGTGATGATAGAAATAATAATGATATTAATAATGATAATGGTATTACTACTAATGATGATGATAATACTACTATTGATGATGATATTAACAATGATGATGATGATGATGATGATGATGATGATGATGATAATGCTCATGCTAATAATAATGATAATGATAATGATAGTTGTGATAGTAATGATGATAATAACAACAACAATGATAATAATAATAATAATAATAATAAGAGTAATAACAATAATAACAACGATGATAATAAATAATAATAATAATAAGAATAATAGTAATAATAAGAATAAGAATAATAAGATAATAACAAAATAATAATAATATATAATAATAATAATAAATAATAATAATATAATAATAATAATGACGCCAACAATACGATTACTACTACTTCTACTACTACTGCTGCTGCTGCTGCTGCTGCTGCTGGTGATGGTGATGGTGAAAGATGATGATAACAATGGCAATAATAATGATGATAATGATGACAACAACAAGGAGAACAAAAACAAGAGCGATCATCATCATCAATCATCATCATCATCATCATCATCATCACGGGTCGGGTGGGAAATGCTGCTGCCGCTGCTACGAGATAACGACGATGATGACTCTGAAGACAGACGGACGGATGGAGGTGTTATACATCCACAATGACAGTTTTCACATGGCACAGTTCACGTGACACGAACACACATCAAAACAAAACTAAAGAACGCGGCCTCTTGCATCCAGTCTGGTTGCAGAGACAGATCACGTGGTCAGCTAATTAGCCGGCAGCGCCTTGTGGCGTGGAGATAGGGAGAAGGAAAGGGAGTGAATGCTTACTCTCTTTGTTCAATGGCTGAAAAGCAGAATGATGCAACACGCATATAGTGGAAAGTGGAGAAGTCTATATTTAAACGCAAAATTGTTTTACAAAGCGTTTGAGAGTTTTAAAGAGAGCTTCACATACAACCTTCTTTCTGTCCGTATGCATATATTCGCCTCTTTAGCTTGTTTTTCTTTTCTGTGTTTCCCTCTTTTTGTTCTCGCCTTTCTTGTGTGTGTTTCCTTTCTTCGCGTTCTAATGTCTTCTCTCCTAAGTTTGCATTATTTTCTC
>CM031617.1:23269101-23296601 GCA_018398815.1 Conus ventricosus | reverse complement strand
ACATGGGCTGACTGCTTGTGTTCTGTGCCAACAATGACCTCATTCGAATGATGAGATTTTGTCTTTTCCTTTTCTTTATTTTCCTTCTTACTTTTCTTCTTCTCACTCTATCCCTTCCTCTCTTAGGATTCTGAATGAATTAAAAGCAGTGAAATCAGACCTTGGTCCCGACATTCCTGTGAGAGTTTATTAGAAAGGACGCGTATAGTATAATAAAGTACTATCATAGAGTCTCCAATTAGAAATGGATCTCCATAACATTATCTTCTGAGTTTACAATGACTCCCATCCCCTTCACCGTCAGTCATTATGGAATAAAGACAAAAGTCCCTAACTTCCTGGTTCGAGGTATGGTGGAGATGAAATCGGACATGTTCACAGGAGGATGCCGCACTCCAACTGATGCTGGCCTCGTAACTGAGCACACTATTATGCTAGCACGCTGTCTTTTTCAGTAAGTCTCCAGTGTTGGATGAGACCAGACCAGGCATCACTGAGGCCTCAACAGTAGTACGCAAGTGTCTCTTCCCATGCGTTTTCTCCCAGAGGTCTGACTATCAACTGTTATCTATTACAGACTGTAGGTGTTGCAGGGGTGAAGACCGGACGACCTGGATGTGGGTGTGTGAGGGGCAGTGGGGATATGTGCGATGTGGGTGTAATGCACCTGAGAGAATATGGAACGTAAAACAGAGATAAAGGATAGGGCGAGGGTGTGGTGAGGATTGATGACGGGGCCCCGGGAGTGGGGGGGGGGAGGGGAAGCGGGGAGGGGGGGGGGGGGGGGAGATGGGGGACAGGGAGGGGGGAAAAGGAAAGCGGCACAAAAAAAGCAGCCTACCCCACACTGCATAAAACCAAAAAAGGCCCAATTTCAGTTTGCTCAAGATTGTCAACTTTTCCCCCGTTGTTTGTTTTCGTTCTTTTTTTGATCCTTCTTTTTGCCTTTTCCGCGTCATTATTCGTAGAATTTGTAAGGACAAAAAAATTCGTTCGTTTTTATTTTCTCCTTCTATTTCCTTCGTTCTTACTGCTTCTTGTCTTTTCAGTCGATGCTTTGACGGGGGACAAAGAAGATTCCAAGTTGTTTATTTTGGCAACAAACCACGGTAAATTTTCCCTTCAAAAACCTTTTAGGAAAAAAAAATACGCCCCCAAACCAACCTAAATTCTTTCGTTAGACCATTAAAATTGTTTCTTACTCCAGTAAGTACTTCCCCCTCATTCCCCCCTAAACCCTTCCACCCACGCAGGGTTTAAAAGTAACATTTCCTCTCCATCCCCTCACCCCCCGGACACACACACACACACACCACCACACACACACACACACACCCACGCACGCACGCACGCACGCACGCACGCACGACGCACCACGCCGCACGCACACACACACAAACACACACCACCACACACTTTAAACAATTTTCATCAAATTTATCTTTATGTCTATCATTTTTGGGGCCACGGGGTTTTTACTGTCTGGTCTGTTTTTTCCGTCCGTCGCCGTTGTCCTTTTTTTTTCTGTCTTTTTTTTCTCTGTCTTACTATTATCTATCTATCTATTATCTATTATTAAGCCATCCAGCTTACATTTCTTTTGAAGGGACAACCTATATCAAAGGAAAAAAGGGGGTCGTTCATCTTTTGAAGAAAATAAAAAGAAAGGGGTCGCTCGCCTGGCAGGCTGAGTTTTTGGGGCTCCGCTTGTTTGCTTTTTTTCTTGTACTACGTGTGTCAATTTTGTTGTTGAGTGGTGTGCATTAGGGAGGGGAGAACTCTGTGGGGACATTTTTTTCCCTGGGGACAGCAGATTTTTTATATTCGGGTTTTTATTTTTCGCATGTGACTGTCTTAAAAAGCAAGGCCCAATCAACATTCCCTACCAGATCGCTGCACGTGCAACAGGGGTGACACCCCTGCCCGGAAGGTACCCACTCACCACAACACACCTTGGCCATTCAAGGGACCAGCTCCCTACTGTGAAAACTTTTGCCGCACTGCAAAAGGGACAACAACGCCCCCCTGCGCCATACAGGGTGACCCATTCGCATAAACAAGGGCCGAGTGTAAACATGAACCCTTGCACCCCTGCCCCCTGACCTGCCCCCTTTTGCGCGGCGGGAATGGATTTCCCTTTCCCCCCGAAGGGAGACTCAACTGGGGAAGACGGAAGCGGAGAACTATTTCATCATTTTTCCTCTTCTCCATAAAAAACAAAACCCCACGCCGACCGTTTTCCCGTGAACATGAAGGCTGCGGGGGGAATTTCCCCCGGTGACGCCCCCCCCCCTCAACCCAAAAACCACCCCCGTCATCGGGGTCGTCAGAGGGGCACCATGCACCTGTGGCACCCCCCCAACAACACGTTCCCCGGGCCACAGCCACCTTTATAAAAGACGTCTGGAATGGACATTCAAAAAAAAAATTAACAAAACTTCGCCCAAAGTTCTTCCATGTTGCTAAATTTTAAAACCTTTTTTGTTCAATCCCCAAATTTGGGGAAAAAAAAAAGGCGCGATTTTCTCTTATCTTTAAAAATGTTGTTGTTCATTTTCTTACGGAGGGGGTTAAAAACCATGGGACATTCCAAGTGTGCCGACATCCCCCCACAGGTTACGCGAGGAAACCTTTTCCCTGTGTTTCACGTGGTGGGTCGGTATATCTTTAGAGGTTTTTCAACCGTTTTACTTTTAAAAATTTCTTTCCTTTTGGCAATTTTGAATTTGTTGTAGCACGTCGCTGCAAAATTTTCACAAAACTTTTTTTTTGGGTCCCCCCCCTCCAAAAAAAACCAATAGGATTAGATCCCTCTTCCCCCAACAGTTCCAGTTTTTCTCGCCTATAAAGGGGGCAGGGAAAGTCTGCCCTGGGGATTTTAAATTTTCATTGCGCTAAGAACAGGTAACCAGGTTTAAAACTTCACAGTGGGTTGGAAGCGGGGGCTCCCCCCGGCAGGTCATACTTTGCGGGGTTGTTGACATCAGTCGCCCCCCTTTCAGCCCTAGTTCCCCCCCACTCCCTACCTCTGATAATGTCATTTTTTGAACTAATAAAAAAAACCCTGATTCCCCTCCACAGTAGTTCGCGCGGGAAATTGTCCCATTAAAATCATCGTTAGGTTTGATCTTGAAAAACCCTTGCCGACAGTGACTTACGTCATGATTATAACACCGTCCAGACAGGGCTTGATCACATCCCCAAGACCCCTAAACGGGGCCACAAAACAAGAAAAAAACCGTGTTACCCTGCTCAGAACCAAGCGTGTCGTCGATGTGCGGAGCGTTGGGGAAGTGGTTTCAATTACAAAGAATTTTTCAACATAAGAAGGAGGGTTTAAATGCTTTTTGAAGCAAAAAAATTTTATTTTCCAAAAAAATGCAAGCAACTTGTAAAGAATGTTTGCGTTACAACCCTTGCGGGAAAAGACAACACGCCCCCCCCCTAGCAACACCTTACCGAACTTGCCAATTTTCAGCATTTTTTCAACACAAAACCCAAATTTTAATCAGACAAACTTTGACAGTGCAGACTTTCTTTTTTTCCCAAAAACCTTCTTGTTGAAACCCCCCTTGCTTTCTTTTACCGTTTTAAGACACAGTGGTAAATCCAAAAGACATGCCCCAAAAAAACCTTGAATGGACCGATCCCCCACGTCACTTTTTTTGAAAATTTTCGGATCCTTCATTCCCTTTTCCCGGTCAAGATCTTTTCATCTGGTGATTACGGGAACACAACCGTTTTGTTGGGCCTTTACTAAAAAAGGGCTGTAGGCCCAAAATCACAAAAATACCCCCCATTTCCAAAACTTCCCTTTTTTTCCCAAATCTTAGGAAGTTGTCTTAAACACCCTACCCACGAGTTTAACTGTTTTCAAAATCCCTTTTCAGTCTGCCACGTGTGGTACGTACCAAAAAACTGTTTTTCGCTTGTAAAGACCCTTTTGCCCCGAGAAAAAAAGGCCACCTTTTCCCACCGATCACCTGCCTTCGAAAAAAAAGATCACCCCTTCTTGTGCAACTTTGCAGCACTATTTGGGGTTTTACAGGAAAGCCTTAAAGGGGTTAAAGTAAACCTTTCAATAGACCCAGTCAGTCGTTTCAACAACGCAATCTCGTTTAGGCCAAACTAAATCTGGGGGTTTCCCCAGGGCTCCTCCTTGGGCCTTACCCTTTTAATTAACCTTCTTTCTCAGATCCGAAACTCATCCCGTCCCACCCAAAGTTTTGCCGACACACCCACAAGACGCTCGGGGGAAAGCCCTTTAGCTTGACCAAATGAAGGGGGAATTTTTAAAGTGTGTCCGTCGTTTCGGGACGGGTGCTGAAAAAAAACTTCACAAAAAACCAAAAAACCTTTCTGTTCAGTTTACCCGCAGCAAAAAACCCGCTCTTTTTGTAAATTTTTCACTTTGAATTTCATACTGTTTTCCCCCTTTTAAAAAGGTTAAAAACCTTGGTGCTTTACGACACGACTTGAAGAACAAGGTGAAATGTTGTAAAAAAGTTTTTGGAAATTGACGTAGTGCTATCCCCACATCTCCCTTACCACTGAAAAAACCAAAAATCTCCCAATTCCCGTTTTCGCGCTCGATTACTGAATTCTTAATAGGCCCCTTCCCGACTACCCCACCAAAAAACTTTAGAGTTAAAAAGTGTGCTAGACTAATCAAAGCCCCTTCAAAGAAACCCCTCAAAATTATTATCAGACTTCACTGGTTGCCCGGGCAAAAACCAGGGTGAATAAAAATCGCATCCTTTGTTTCAAAGCGTTAAATCGGGGAAATCCCCCCTTTTTCTGACCCTAAACTTACGCCCAGAGAACCCCCTTTGCTCGTCTTTTGAACCCTTGTCCTGGTTCCCAATTCAAAGCAAAAGAAGGGGGGGCGTTTTCCCTTCTCCTTCCTGGGTCCCAAAAACTTGAATTCCCCTTCCACACACATCGGCACGTGACCCTTTTTTTAGTCTTTAAAACGAACTAAAAACCACTTTTTACAGTCTATTTTTGGCTGATAATTTAAATCCCGGGCAACACAGAGTCAGTTTTTGTGAGTGGTGTTGGGGGAGGGGGTGAGTGGTTGTGCGGTCTTTTTCCCCTTGTGCGTGGTATCTGTTCCCCCTGCCGATATCGGTTTGTGTGGGTGGTGGGTGTGTGTGTGTGTTGTGTGTTGGGGGTGTGGGTGTGTGGTGCGTGTTTGGTGTGTTGCGTGCCGCGTGTGCGCTGCTGCTTGGGTTTTCGTTTTCCTTGATTTAAAGCGCTTTGAGTAATTTTGGATTTTCGTTTTGAAAAATTTCTTTTTATTAATTACTAAAATATTCATTATAAAAGGAATAAAAACATTGACGTCCTTTTTTGGGAAAAAGTCCCCCAAATCCAAGTCGGTTAGCGAAACCGAGAAAATTCCCGCAAGCGGGATTTTTGCTGCGTTCTTTTTCAAAAAAACACTTTTTGAAATGCAGGAGTGAGCTGAATTTAATTCTCCTTTTCCACCTCAAAAAACAAAAAAGATTGTTGTAATCTTAAAATTTTTCAAATGTGCCTCGTGAATTTTTTATTTTATTTATGAATGGACAATTGCCTCGACAAAAAAATAAAATAGGGGAAGGATAAAAGAAAAAAATGAAAATGTATTTTTTTTCCACCTTCCCAAATAATTTTGCACAAGTTATTAAAAAGCTTTTTTTTTCCTTTTTAAAACTTAGGGTTTATTATTGATATACGGCGCCCAATTAGGGCCCGGTGTTGACGTATACATTATGTATGCATGATTAAAAATGTAATTTTATGCAATTTTCTCTCTTCTATCCCCCTCTCTCTTCTCTTTTCTCTTCTCTCCCCTCCCCCCCCTCTCTTCTCCCCCCTCTCTTCTCCCCCTTTATCTTTTTGGTTTGGGGGTGTGTGTGGTGTGTGTGTTGGGTGTGTGTGTTGTGTGTTTGGTTTAATGCGAATGTGTTTTATTTATGGGATATAAGTGAAAGGAAATTTTATGTGGTAAATATTTACTTTTTTTTGTTATGTTTAGTTTTACTTTTTCCCCTAGCGACTGAAACGGGGAAAAAGTTTTGATTTGTCTCGGCATGCCCGTTTTTTTGCCCTGTCAACTCTTTAAAATTTTCATTAAAAACTTTTTTGAAAAAAAAAAAAATTCCCCTTTCTATATCCGTAGAGCAGGCGACTTCCGTGAGGCGGGCGAGGTCGGCGTGGTGGGATTGTTTGCTTTTGGGTTCACTAGCCCGGCAGAGCTCTTTGATGGCTTGCCGTTCCCTGTCCCCGCACCCCCCTCTCCAAAATTTCCTTCCCCCCTTCCTTTATTGGGTAACTCACCCCTTTGTGCCCCCCAGGTTGGCCTGATGGTGACCAATTATTTTGTGTTGGCTATATAATTTTTAACCCGCTTTTTTTTTTTAACAAGTCCCCGGAACCAAACATTGTTCCACGCAGAACGTGTTAACAACACTGACAAAAAGTTTTAATATTCATATAACAGCCCCGTACAGCGGTTTACACCTCGGCTTAGGGGTGTGCCTTTTATTCCCCCCCCCGAAGCATCCTTTGATTGCCATTATTTTGGGCCCTCATCCCCACACCATTTTTCCCCTTCTCCGCACCACAGTATTTCCCCATTTTTATTCCCCTTTACCCCCCATATTTTTTATTAACCCCCCGCAGTCGGCCACGTACAAACAAGCTAAAAACCCCTTGTCCCCGTCGCAGCCAAAGCCGGCATCCACAGGAAGTCTTTTGGGAGTTTGAGGCACACATTGTCCGCTATGTTGAGTGGTGCTTGTTTGACCCCATGACATAAACTGCTTTTTCCCCGACTGACAAAAGCTTTATCCTGCACAGACAAAATTGCTTTATCCCCGCACTTGAATAATTGTTTTTCCGAAAACAATTGCTTTTTCCTGCACAGACATATCTGCTTTTTCCGACATGACATAATCGCTTTTCCCGCACATCTAACTGCTTTATCCGCAATGAATAATCTGCTTTTCCCTCTGCTCCGATGTCAAAGATGGGGGGAGGGGGAACCCGCGGAGACGTGAGCCCCCCGGGAAAGGGCGGGACCATTTTTTTTTTTAAAAATCATTTTCCCAAAAAATATGGGGGTTTTTCTTCGGTTTTGGGGAACTACTACCTCCGGAAGGGCGTCAACACTGGCCATCCTGACGTTTTGTTGTCGAGATACCCAACGACTTTGCTGCTTTTGGGGCCCGCCATGAAATTGATCCGGTCCCCAAATTTTTGGGTCCAAGCGCCATCACGGGGCTTTTAAAAGTGGAAAAACTCGTCAGAGGCAGTTCACGGAGGGAGCATGCAAGAAAGGCCCGAGGTGGAAGTGTTTTTGTAGGGGGGAGGGAGGGTGGGAGGAGACTGGGCTTCTTTATTTCCTTTTGCGGGCTGATTCCCATGGAAAATTATTGAAAGACTGTACGAGTGCACTCTGGGGGGGGGTACTAAAATGAAAACAAAAATTAAGAAAAAAAAAAAAATAAAAAAAAATAAAAAAACACAAATAAAAAGAACAAAACAAGAAAAATAAAATGAATAAAAAAGAAATAAAAAACACAGAAAAAAAAAAGCGTTGAAAAGCACATCAAATTTAGTCCTTTTTTTGAAACGAATCCTCTTTCCTCTACCTTTCACCCCTCCACCCCACCCCCCAACCCCCCAACCAACCCCCAAAACCCCACCAAAAAAACCCAAATGTCTGGAAATGTATTATTGGGGTCACTATAGAACAAATTTGTCACTCCCCAACCCTGCACCCCGCCTCACCCCCCCCTCCCTCCCCTCCAGTTTCCCCTAGTTCCCCCAACCCCCTTTCCGTCCTCTCCTCGAACTTTTTTGGGGCACGTGCTGATATGTGCTCTAATCCCCCCTTCGCCCTGCGAATCCAGCAACCCCCCCACAACATGTAAAAGGTTTTGTCTCCCCCCCCTCCCCCCAACCCTTTTTGTCCGGCAACTTTTGTCGCTGCAGACCCCTGCAAGGGTATTTAAAAACCCCCCTTCTAAATAAAAAAAAAAGACAAGATTAAAAAATCTTAAATACATTTCGAACCCCCCAAGGGCTGGGCAAACGATCACAAGCAAAAAAACAACGCGTTTGACCCCTTTTGGTTTCCCGGGTAGACAAAACGAATAAAAAAAACGAAAACACTTAGCTTTGATCGCTTCAGATCGCTTAGGTTCAGCGCAAGGAAGCAACGCCTTCTTCCTGACTATTGCTTAAGAAAGGCATGCGGTCACTGTTCAATGTGCTAACACAGGTGTGGGGCCTCTTCCAGGTAGTCTATTCTACTCACAATAAATGACTAAGAGACTGAGTCAGGTCTATAGGCCTTTCTGGAATTTCAAAAACAAATCTGTTTGTGAAAGAAATGAAGAGTCAAATAATGATGTAATATGTGGATGTAATATGTGCATTACGTAGGATAGCTTTCCCATGTCCAGAGAGTGGGGCGCTGACGCCTACTGACCGTTTGACGCCCCTTCATCAAGACAGTCACATTATATCCTCTGGAAAGATAACTAAAGACAATATAAAAAATGTTGGAAAAGAAAAGTAATTGACAACAATGACTTGCGTGCCTTAGAACCACGGCACTCTCCATTTGCCAATCTCCAGGTATGGCAAAACATTGTGCAAACATTAAAATATTGTTGTCTACCTACTCATGTTTTCGCCTCAGAGAGAGATTTCCTGTTCAGACATCAGACATCGTGTGGTGTGTGTGTTGTGGTGTGTGTGTGTGTGTGTGTGTGTGTGTGTGTGTGTGTGTGTGTGTGAGTGCGTGCGTATGTATGTGTGTGCGCGCGCGTGCGTTTGTGTATGGAGAGATTATACCGATTGTATGGTGATAACAAGTCTGACCATTGCTGCTTTCCTGGCCGTCTGCCATGAAAATTGATCTCTGTCTCAAAGGTTGGAATCTCTCAAGTTCGCCATCACAGGCATTCTTGTGTATGGAGAGAGAGAGAGAGAGAGAGAGAGAGAGAGAGAGAGAGAGAGAGAGAGAGAGAGAGAGAGAGAGAGAGAGGAGAGAGAGGGGAGAGAAAGAGAGAGAGAGAGAGAGAGAGAGAGAGAGAGAGAGAGAGAGAGAGAGAGACAGACCCGACAGACAGACAGACAGACAGACAGACAGACAGACAGGCAGACAGACAGACAGACAGACAAACAGAGAAGAGAGAGAGAGAGAGAGAGAGAGAGAGAGAGAGAGAGAGAGAGGGGGAGAGAGGTTTGTGATGTAATGCGTGGATTGCTACCTTGCCCCAAATACAAGCAGCCGTACGGGCACGCATACGTAATGTAGACATATTCTGTGATCGTGACAGGCGTAACGGACATTACCACAGAACAGCATCAGGGCTGGTTTTTTCTTGTTCATTTTTCTTTCTTGTTTGTCTTTTTTTTCATTTTCCTCCTTCTATTCTTTTCATTTCTACATTATTCATTTCATTAGCTACTAGTACGACCGGACCGTCAACTGCTGCAGCTGCTACCGCTTGTGCTGTTATCACTACTGCTGATGCTTCTGTTACTACAGCTGCTGTCGATTTTTTGCTAGTATTTACGATCATGAACAGACACATATATTAAATGGGAATAAAAGCTGCAATATAAACCTGAACATAAATAATGTAAGTTAACAGATAACAGTCGGGAAACAAAGTGTATTCACTGTTACCTCCACCATTATTGTCGTCGACGTCGGGCGTCGTCATCATCATCATCATCATCATCACATCATCATCATCATCATCATCATCATCATCATCAATCATCACATCATCACCATCTTCGCCAGTTTCATCATGATTTTCATTGGTAGTATTGTATCATCACGCAAATGCAGTCTTGAAAATTCATTACAGCATGCAATGAATATGACATTTTTTTCCAACCTGAAAAGGTAAATATTGATGGAATATGTAAACGCCAGCCCTATGTTATTTGGTCCTAAGCTAATTGCTGCTGTTCAGAACGGGTCAGATGATTTCCATATAGCCCTAACAACCACCACCCAGAGGCACCATTGATCTGGAACGGAAATAGACTCTCGGCACCAAAAGCGTGCGGGTGATGCATCTTTACTTTGTAATGACGGAAGATTTTGAAAGAACAAGAAAGGGAAAAGGAAAGTGAGTGACGCTGACAAAGCAAACCCTTGCTTGTGTGTGTGTGTGTGTGTGTGTGTGTGTGTGTGTGTGTGTGTGTGTGTGGTGTGTGTGTTATTTCCTGCAGGTGACATGCTTATTATGCATTCTTTATTAACACCTCGATAATAAACAAGAAACAGGTAACGATGCCAATGCCCAAGGTTACCGCCTGTATGACATCCGACTTTTCTGCAAAAGAGAGAGAGAGAGAGAGAGAGAGAGAGAGAGAGGAGAGAGAGAGAGAGAGAGAGAGAGAGAGAGAGAGAGAACAGAACAGAACAGAACAGAACAGAACAGAATTTTATTCAGTAAGGCCAAAGCCCCATTTGAAGGGTGTGAACATTGATAGTAACAAAATAAGACAAAACAGAGAGAAAATGAAAACAACATTACACCAGTTCGTACATGGTATCATATACTAAAATTCACGCCAATTGACTAGTAAAATAATTGGTAATTCAGGACACTGCTATTTCTCTTTTCTTAAAGGCTTTATAGATATGTAGCAAAATTACTGATGACCTGTGCGCTTTGTGATGCTAAAAGTAACGTTAATCTGAAGTTACTGGATTGTTATAATATTTTGGATGGATTAAACTGTGTCTTAAATCATCAAAAGCAGGACAACAAAAAACAAAGTGAATTTCATCATCAGCGGAGGATGTGCACAACGGGCATGCTGTCCTAAATTCACCATTCCTTTTGTATCTTGAACTATGTACTGATAAATTAGACATTCCAAATCTAAATCTTGTCAGAGTGTATCGAATAAATCTATCCATACCCAATAGTAAGTATGGCTCCAGATCATGCGATGTCTTGAATTTCCTGTATTCTATAAATCTGGTGCTATCATTCACATGATGATTCCATTCTGCCACCTGCAGTCGATTAGTCTTTGCTTAAACATCTTTATAAAGGAATGTATGCACCCCACGCCTAGTATTCCCATACATAGGAGAAGCCATAACTATTCAAAATATCACGAACTTTTGAGGCCCAATTTACTTTTCCTCTATTTGCCAAATTTCATAACATTTTATACGCTTTAGATGGTAATCAATGTTCCTCCATTCGAGTCAGTTTCAACCAGTATCTAATGCAAGAAACACTAAATTAATCGTTAATGGGAATCGATTCAATTCCCCCAACACAAAGTCGTTTGGGTTTTAAAAAAAAACCCCCTAGATACTTCTTTAATACAAATAAATGGACACTTTCAATGACAATGAAGCATCTCTAGCCCCCAAACTCAGCACCATATAGTATGGGTTGATCGAAATCAAAAGCTTCATACAATTTAAAAGAGTTGTTATTTAGCTGATACAACTTCAAATAATGCTGATGGCAGCTCGTTTCCCTTTCCCTGCTAAATCTTGGCATGCATGCTTAAACTCAGTCGTTGGAAAACAGGATTTCTAAGGTACCGATAAGAGTTTACTACATTCATCTTTATGTTATTATAATTTCCATTTCTCAGTACTTGCTAAATACCCACCTTTTCCCAAAGATTACTATGCTAGATTTGTCCAAGTTTACTTTTTAAACTGTAACTGGCATGCAGCTCTGTGAAGAGTATTCATTGGGTTTTAAGCCAACCCCAGTTTCTGACAATAAAATCATGTCATCACAAACAAAAGAATAAACAGTTCAATGAAATCAATATTAAGGCTAACAAACCCTGTCTTCCATTATTAATAATATCGAGAGCAAGTTCGTTTATAAACAAGGAAACAAAAGAGGACTACAAACATCACCTTGTTTCACAAACCCTTTGTGCAATATATGTAACCTGTAAACTGTGTACCCTGCGAACTCGAGCTTAAAAAATTTCGTACATACTTTTTATACATCTGTAATTTTAAACCCTTAATTTCCCTTTTTAATCAAAATAGCCACAATAAATTTCGTAAGATAGTACAAAAGCTTTCTCAAAACAATGAATGCAACGTATAATTTTCTATTAGACGAAAACTGTTTCAGCACTATTGCCAACAATGTAAACATGTGATCGATAGTAGAATAATTTTGTTTAAACCCTGCTTGCAATTCACCTGTAATATTGTTTTGATCGACCCATTCAGTCAATCTTGAATTAATTATAGAGCTATACATTTTGCTACTTTTATCTGACAGAGAAATTCCTCTATAATTATTTGGATCATTTATATTGCCTTTCTTAAACAAAGGAATAATTATAGATTCTTTCCATAAATCAGGATATTGACCTGTGTCAAATAATGCATTGAAATATTTAACTAAGAAATCAATGACGTCATTTCCTGCATTTTTAAATATCTCTCCAATAATGCCATCTGGTCCTGCTGCTTTCTTGTTTTTTAAGTTTTTTAATTGAGAGTAATACTTCTTCCCTTGTTATGGGCCGGTTCATAAAGTCAACATTATCCTCATCATTCTCATGTCTGTCAGTTCCAACCCCTTGACTGTCATCAGTTTCATTAGTACTATCAGATACATTATCTGAAACATCAGTAGCATCTGTAAAAATAGGTCTATTACTATCAATGTCATGTTTTTCTAAAACTCCTTTAAAATGTTGAAACCATTCTTGAACAGAGATTTTGTTGGATTGAAACTTGTTCTTACTGGAAACTCTGCTCATATTATGTCAAAATTCTTTCTGGTCATTAATGCACATGATCAGTTGCTCAAGTACAGTTTTGTTGTATTCCTTTTTCTTTCTTTGCAACAATTTCTTGTATTCTCTTCTAGCTTTGCAAAAAGCTGCATTGTTCTCTTTCTCGATTGAATTCTCAGTTATTGACAATTCCGTTTCTTTTTTTTTAGAAGATTCTGTTTCTGTTTTAGAAGATTTTCTACAAGTTCCCAAAAGTTTTCTGACATTACGCTTAGAAGTTTTACATTCTTCATCATACCGTTTCTCTGATCTTTTCTGATTTGTATAAATTTTCTTTTCCATAAAAGTTGCTTGTTCTCGTATACATCATTAAATAAAGTTAGTGCCTGATTTATGTCAGTAGCCATCAAACTGCTGGCTTGGTTAAGTTTTGTCTTTTGTCTTTCCGGAACGCATGCGATCACGGTACTGCTCTGCTAAATCATCATTCCAAGCTACTTTATTAATAAAGGATGGCATATTACTGCATTCACCATCACAACTTATTATATCATTATTTGCATCAAAATAAAATTCCAGTGGTTGAATGATCAGAATCAATCATATCTGAGACTTGAAGATGGCAAGAATTCCTTATAGTATCAAAAAGATCTTCAGAAACTATAAGAGAGAGAGAGAGAGAGAGAGAGAGAGAGAGAGAGAGAGAGAGAGAGAGAGAGGAAGAGAGAGAGAGAGAGAGAGAATAGCTACAATTTTTGGAAGATTTCTCCAGTATATAAAATACATTAGAGTAAAGGATATACAAACCTATGTATAACAGTCATTAGCGCGTGTACCAGAGGTTCCATATTGACTACAACAACGAATTATTAAAACGTAGCCCGGTCTGTGCTTCAAAAGCTTTTTAAAAAAAGATATTTAGACAAATTCAGTCGAGTATGAAGGCTGCATCTAAAACCCCTGCACATCGCTCATGTTTGGTCAAATATCTCCCTGCCCTTTTGAATTTAACACCTAGCTCTGAGGTCACCGTACTGGTTGGCATTTAAACAGCGCATGGAATTCATCCTCATCGTCAGCATGCGGGGGGGGGGGGGGGGGGGGGGGGGGGGGGGAGAGGGGGGAACAACCAGGCTGATCTATGGACAAAAAGCTGAAAGTGTGGGCGTTTATGTTTGAAAGGCCCGTTTAAAAAAAAGACACACAAGGGGAGTTTTAAGTAGCCAATTACTAATGAATTCAAAATTTGTTTTGCATTGAAAATACTTTCAAAATGAATCACACAGTTCAAACCGGTGGCTGTGTGACACATAGGGATGAATGCCAGCGTTGGCGAAAGTAGTTTTGTAGGCGTTCTGTTGTGAATGCCTGTATAAATTGTTTTCTCATCGCCTATAGAGAGAGAGAGAGAGAGAGAGAGAGAGAGAGAGAGAGAGAGAGAGAGAGAAGAGAGAGAGAGAGAGAGAGAGAGAGAGAGAGGAGAGTAATCATCGGTACTGTTTTACTCAATACAGATGTGTGGAATCACCTACGCCCTATGTTATGCATTATGCTGGTATTCTGATCACTCAGCAGTTAGCAAGCTGCCTCATTAAAAGTCATTTGACAACGGAGTGGGAACATACATGTTAATAATCGCCTAACCCAACCCTAACCCCCGACAGTCCCCCGTACCCACTATTCTCTCTCTCTCTCTCTCATCTCTCTCTCCTCTCTCTCTCTCTCTCTCTCTCCTCCTCTCTCTCTCTCCATATTTCCCCACCCCCCCTACCCTTCGCTCTCTCTCTCTCTCTCTCTCTCTCTCTCCTCTCTCCTCTCTCTCTCTCTCTCTCTCTGTCTCTCTCTGTCTCTCTTACATTTGTTTGATTTTGTTCATTTGTATAAAACAAATAAATCATTTCCTCTCTAAGATTTACGATCCCTTCTGTTATTTCCTCCTCAAAAGTGTACCTCCTGTATACATGATCTCGTGATTGGACACACGACTTCTCTCTCTCCTCATCTCGCTCTCTCTCCTCTCTCTCTCTCTCTCAACCCTAATACTACCCCCATCCCACCACAGCTTTTTGTTGCTTGAATTACCTTTGAGTTTTCTTTAAAAGGGAGCGGCTGGGGAGAGTTGTATCTACTCACTGAAGAGGGGGGAGGGTGGGGGAGTTTTTGGCTGGCAGGACGTTTTCATTGCCTTCTCATAAATATTCACGGCGTTCGTCTCGTTTTCTTAAACGAAGACAGGGGCTTTACAGGCTCCGCTCCAACAGTTTGTGTGTGTGTGTGTGTGTGGTGTGTGTGGTGTGTGTGTGTGTGTGTGTGGTGTGGTGTGTGCGTTGTTGTGTTTGTTGTTGTGGTGTTGTTTGAGAGAGAGAGAAGGAGAGAGAGAGACAGAGACAGAGACAGAGACAGAGAGACAGACAGACAGACGGGCAGAACGGGCAGACAGACAGACAGACAGACGCCCTTACAGACAGGAAGGCAGGCAGACAGACAGACAGACAGACAGACAGACGACAGACCAGCGTGTTCTCGTTACTGTTTTCAAACACACTGATGGGTCAGTACTGCAGATTTTAAAATATGGCGTATCCATGTGCACGCACACAGTAACACACACGCTCATAGCGCACATGCACGCACACACATAAGAGATGTTCACATGAATGCTCTTACACATACGTACACACACATATGAACACATATATAAACACATATTTACAAATCCATACACCACCACGTGCCCCTCTGCCCCCCCCCCCCCCCCCCCCACACACACACACGTACACACACTCACGTACACACACACGCATACTCTCTCTCTCTCTCTCTCTCTCTCTCTCTCTCTCTCTCTCTCTCTCTCACTTACACATACATGCGTATGCGCACACACAAACAGACACGTACACATACACAGTACACAAATGTACATACCCTCGCACATACATACACATTCATACACTCACACACTTATACATACACATACACAAATTGATAACTTTGCCAGAGAGATACACACAGATGTACAGAAACGCACACGCTTACACACACGTACACGTACACACACACACACACACACACACACACACACACACACACACACACACACACACACACACACATACACACACACACACACGCGCGCGGGCGCGCGCGCGCTTGCGAGCACACAAACACACACACACTCACACACACACACACACACACACACACACACACACTTGCTAATAACTTTTTATTAAGGCACGAGGTTACTCCGGCAAAGTAGGTCCATACAAATGCCAGTAGTGAGCAAGACTCACGATATGTTTTCACTTGGTGTCTTTCTACAATGCAGGGGGCTATCTCAAACATACTGATGGTTTGCTTTACTCATTCTGATAAGGAGGTACAAAGGATTTAGACGTTTAAGCGTTTCAACACTCACATTGCTAAACACCACAACAAAGAATAGCATCAACAGGAGACGTCTGTGGCAGTTTAAGCAATACTACTAATGTAATATTGACAAATATCAGAAAATGTTAGAAACAGAGAAGTCACGTGATAGCTGCGACACCCTTGATTCAACCAGAATCAAGATTATTTAAATGAAGTGAAGTCACAGGCTTCCATACGAAGTGACTTCAAAGTAGTTAGTCGTGGGAAACACCCAATCTCACTACAGGGTTACATCACCTGTTTGTCAATGGGAGAATTTCCACTGGCTGCACGAGACGGCTGCCCCACATCAAGGGCTCTAACTCTAGTGAATCCAAAAAAAAAAAAAAGTTTCGGGGCTGGTACGTTGTAATGAGTTCAGCACATTGCGGGGACCATTTGAAGTCTAGACTGGTTCATTCTTGGAAGTGGTGCACGGATGGTCCAGTCCTCTTGACTGACCTCCCCTATATGGAGGTTTCTGTCAAGGTTCAGTATCTGGGTTCACTGCTGTCGATTAGGTGTGGCTGTAACCATCACAGACACCATCGATCTGGCGTGTCTGTAGATTCTCTACCCCCAAAGACAACCTCCGACGACCAGTTTTATAGGACTAGCAATGAAGAAGGAAACATAGCAACACCACCAACGCTGGCAAATCGGTGCTGGGAAAATAGGTTGTTCTAACGGACCAATGGCAAGAAGCTGGATGAGACTGCTCTTTTACATCAGCTGAGTTTTTAATGTATTACGAGATAGACTTGGAATTATTATCTCAGTTTCATCCTCCACTCCATTCCATCACTAAAACCCACCCTTAACCCCTCTTACCCGTCCCCAGCACCTATTTGACGTGAGAGAGAGAGAGAGAGAGAGAGAGAGAGAGAGAGAGAGAGAGAGAAAACAACGTAATATATTCTAACCTTAACTTCCTTCAATTTTTTCGTCCTCCCCTCCCCTTCTTACCTTCCCACTCACCTCCTCCATCTACTTTTATCTGCTTTGCTGCCGCCCCTTACCTCCCCGATATAAACTTCTCTCCCCTTCACTCACGTGTCGGAATCTCCTCAGCTCCTCCACCCACAAAATCTGCCGAGCAGTCTGAGCAACAAAGCAAGGGAAATAGACGAGAAGGTTCCTATTTTTAGGACTGTCATAACCCGTAGGGAGGACACAGATAACCTTGTGAGCATTTCTCATTATTTATACATGCGGCGGTGGTGGTGGGTTGGAGGTGGGTTGGGTTAGGATGTGTGTGAAATGGGGTCAGAAACAAGAACAAGAAGACAATGTATGCGTTGGTGGGGACGGAAACGATGAAAAGATACTAAACGTAGACCTAATAATACTACTCCTGCATCTCCCTCCCCCTCCCCCCCCCCCCCTACCCCACCGGACTTCTAGTGGGTTGCAGGAAATGAAACGAGACTCCAAGCCTCGTAAATGTACAATGCATTGAACCCCTCCTTCCGATGACCACGACAATCTTTAATACACCAAGCTATCCAAAGTACCTATGTGTGTACGTATGTATGTATATATGTATGTATGTATGTATGTATGTATGTATGTTTTTTTGTTGTTGTTTTTTTTTTTTTATACCCACCACATTCCCGGTCTATCAGAGATACCTACATCGAGATTAGGCTCCTGATGTCGTGATGTAACTATGAAATATTTCGCTTTCTTTGAATTTGGAAGGAAAGAACTTTAACAAAACACATAACAATTACTAGATTTCACTAAGATAGGGCTTGGGTATCTGGAAGGTGAAGTTCAGCGTATACGAATATATATATAAAAAAAAAAAAAAAAAACATCCACACATACGTACACACACACGTGCGCTCACACACTCGTACGCACATCCACCCACGGACATATACAAGCATATAAAATCATGCGAACATTCTCTCTCACGCACCCTATTCCGCCCTCCTACTTCATCCCCCCTTCCCCCTCCTGTTCGCCCCCTCCGCCCCCCTCCCCACCCCCCACTCCCTCCTATTAACCCCTAACTTCCCCTCTCTCTGTCTCATCATAAATCGGTTTGTCCAGCTATCATTGTATCTATCCATCCATTGACCTATCATTATATCCCTCTCGTATTCGTTCAAGGAAGAGCCCTCTCTCCATGCCAGTTTCCCCTACCTTGTTTTTGACCTCTCACATTTTTTTTCCTTTTTTTTTTCTTTTCTTTTTTTTTTTTTTCTTCTTTTTTTTCTTTTTCTTTCTTTCTTTGTTGTTGTTGTTGTTGTTGTTAATATTCTTCCAACATCATAATCATAATAGACCGTCAATCATCTTCACACAAGAACACCAGCACACAGACACCTGCTGACAACGCGTTCCGCACTGTCATTCCTGCCCGGTTCAAAGTGTGTATGTGCGCTGTTGTTCCCAAGCAATGGACACTGTTATCGTTTTTTTTAAAACAATGGACAGTCATTTCTCTATACATTTAATGTAGTACAGATGTTAAGGTGATTCCGGGTTTAAGTGTTGTAATTTACTTCCATTGTTTTTACTTTGCCGTTCATTCCACTTGCACACAGCACAATATATAGTTTAAGTGGTGTTTTATATACTGAATATCAGAGAGAAAGAGAGAGAGAGAGAGAGAGAGAGAGAGAGAGGGGAGAGAGAGGAGAGAGAGAGAGGGGGAGAGAAAGAGAGAGAAGGAGAGAAAAAGAGAGAGAGAGAGAGGAGAGGAGGGGAGAGAGAGAGGAGAGAGAGAGAGAGAGAGCGTGCTTGCATGTGAGTATGTCTCCTCAGTCTGCATCATCCCCAGATGCACAAATCTCTTGCGCAAGAAAAAATCGAAAGTGTGAAAGAGAGTGCAGAGGAGTGGAAAGTGAGGAGGCATGAATTCTTTTTTTTTTGTTGTTGTTGTTGGGTTTTTCCTTCGCAAGTCTTTTCCGTCCCTCATCTCCCATGGGTCACTCTACCCCTTGCTCTAAATAAAGCGAAAGCAAGCAAGGATGAGAAAGAGGAGTGGAGGAGGAAAGGCGTGTACTGGCTTACCTCTAGCCTTAGACGCCTATACTGTAATCGATTTTCAAATATCAATGACAAAGGCAATGTCGATTCAGTTTTTTTGAAAATACTTATGCACATTTTCGCTATTAGAATGATATGGTTAATTTTTTTCATGTTCAGATCACTTATATTCCGCTCTGGGAGTTTTCCAAACAAAACATCCGCAACTGATAATGTTAGTTTGATGTTAAGCTCTACGAGTATGAATTGGCAAATATATTTCCAGAAGGAATTGACGCTTGGACATAAATAAAAAAATGTTCTATATAGTCTATTTCGTCAGGGCAATAGGTACATTTGTTACTATTTTTTATTTTCATTTTACACAACAAAATATTCGTAGGATATATGTTATGTAAAATCTTCCAGTGTAATAATCTAAGTCTTGTTTCTTTTGTGCACTTATGGGGGTACAACCAGTGTTGCTTTGTTAGTTCTAATCCGAGTTTATTCTTCCAGAAACCTACGGCACAAGGAGTAGAACTTTTCATTGCACATAATTGTTTACGAAGTCTTTACAAGTGAATATTACTTTGCCCCTAAAAGGAGGGGGGTGAGACAAATTTGGTTGATACATGTTTTCATTTTCAACTAAAGAAACATAGTTACGAACTGCACCAGTTACTACATTGTATTCCAGCATTCTTGCAGGTGTATATCCAATTTACCGCATATTTCCTGGAATGACATTATTCTATTTTGGTCATAAATATCTTGGACCGCAAGTATTCCTGCTTCAATCCAGTCAGAGAAAAACAAAACGTTCCCTCTATATTTTATGTTAACATTATTCCACAACAGAGATGAGAAATCATTAATTGTGTTATGATCCAGCCAATATTTTAATACAGTCTTCCAGAATGCTGATCGATATATTGAAGATTTTTGAATGAAGAACTTTTAGAATTTGCATAAAAACATAAAAAATGTTTGCCAAGACATGATAATATCTTTCTTGGGATTAATGTCCATTTTTCTATTTTACTTGTGTGCAAAGTCGCGTACCCATTGCAAAATAAACGCTATCTGCATTTGTCTTATGTCTATCATATTTAAACCGCCTTCTTCAATTTCTTTGCATAAAACTGTTCTTTTTACTTTTTCAAATGCTCTTTTGTTGCAATCTTGTTTTCTCCATAAAAATCTGAAAACAGCCTGTTAATTTTAATCAGTACATCATCGGGAATTACGAAAGCCTGCAAAAATACACAAACTGGGATAAAAGAAAAGTTTTTATAACACAGAGTTTCCCCATTATGCTTAGATTCCGTTTTTCCCATGAATGAATAATTCTCTTGACATTAACTATTTTTTCTAGCCAATTTTCTTCAACAAACGAGGCTGATTTGTCATTTTGAAAATAAACTCCCAAAATTTTTATTCTTTTTTCCAAACAATCCATAGAACGTACCTTCACATAGTTTTTTCCTCCCAAGCCACATTGCCGTAGATTTTGTTCTGATTTAATATTAGTCCTGAATTTGAGAAAATTCGTTATTATATTAAGAGCATGTTGCATATCTATTTCATCTTTTAAAAACAAAGTTACATCATCAGCATACAATGCAATTTTAATAAGACTGCAAGTAAATCATCTTGATGCCTCCATAAGTCAAGACCTTTAATATTACGACACTGTCTTATTTAATTGCTATGAGTTCAATCCCGACTGCAAACATCAGAGGTGAAAAAGGGCAGCCTTGTCGAATTCCCGCTTCCACTGGAAAATATTCAGATATCCAGCCATTATACTTTATACAGCTTGTGCATTGAACATGATCACCTTCACCCAGTTAATAAAATCAGAACCAAGGCCAAATTTTTTAAACGCAATAAGCATGAAATCCTTTGAAATTCGATCGAAGGCCTGCGAGTAATCAATATTTACCATCAGCCCAGGTTTATTCTTAACATTAAGTTGTTCTATGACATCATCATAAGCCTTAACAACTTGGCTGAACGACGACCTTTAATGAATCCAACCTGATCGTCATTCACAATATCAATATATCACATTTTCTAAACGACAAGCTAAAGCCTTAGTCAAAATTTTATAATCGCTGTTTGTTAATGAAATTGGTCTCCAGTTTTTTAAACTTTCTCTCGTAGTTCCTTACCTTTATGTATTAAATTAATAACTGCTCGTTTTTGAGTACAAGACAGCTCCCCCTTCTCGAAAGCTAGATTAAATGATAGGGTTAGTATTTTTTTTAGTTTAATCCAAAAGACTTTATAGAATTCTATGGAAATGCCATCACTTCCTGGAGCTGAGTTATTATTCAGACTCTTTAATGCCTCCAATAGTTCTTGTTCTGTAACAATGCCTTCACAGCTATTTTTCTGGGACTCGGATACTTGAGGGACATTAGCATTTGCAATAAATGTATCTACTTTTCGCGACAGGCCATCAGACATGACTTTTTTTGGTATAAATTTGAGAAATAACTTCTTTGCACTTTCATTATTTCTAATTGATCTGTTACTAATACATTATTTTCATCTAGAATTCCTTCCATTACTTTAGCATTCGCTCTTGCCTTTTCTAAACTAAGGAAATACTTGGTGTTTTTCTCGCCCTCTTCTATCCACTTCACTCTTGATCTTACCTGAGCAGCTCGAGCTTTGTAATTTTCCAAAATCTCAAATTTTGAGATTAATTTAACGCGTTCATTTTCAGTATCAGTACAATGTGGATTTACTGCAAGCTTACTGTCTAAGACATTTAACTGATTATTCAAGTCTGATATCTCATTTTTCCTTTCAAAGCTTTTTATTTTACTATAATCAATAGTAAAGTTTTTAATTTTCATTTTCAGTGTTTCCCAATCCAATTGGTGATCAGAGCTTTCTTGTAATTCTGAAGTATGAGTATCAATTAGATTGTTCATTTTATCAACATATACCTGATCTCCAAGTAATGAATTATTGAGTTTCCATAGGCCAGGTCCTCGTACAATATTACTGAATTTTACAGTCATTGAACATGCTCTATGATCAGTGAACGGTAAGGAGTGAATGATTGCTTCAAGCGTCTTATCAAATATAGCAGAAGTAGCTATTATATAAATCGAGTCTTCTAGCCAGGAAAGGTGATTTTGAGCTCCAAGTAAATTCTTTTTCATGCGGGTGGAACACCCTCCAGACATCAAATAAGTTGTGTTTACTCACCACATCATTAAATTTTTCTACTGTGGTGTTCGCATGTGGTCTTCCTGCAACAATATCATTATCGTTACCTAAGACACAATTGAAATCCCCACATACAATGATGTTTCTGAAGGAAAGTTAGATATTACTTCATCTAGCTCATTGAAGAAGACCATTTTCCCAGGTATATCATTAGGAGCATACACATTGATAATGATTATTTTTCTCTGAGAAAATTCAACTTCTACCACTAAAATTCTACGGGAATTATATAATATTTATACTTATCGATCATTCCTTTTTTAAACAAATAATTTGCCCTGAGCACTGTGGTCATTACATATAAGTGTACCGGAACCCCACTCTTTTTTCCAGTGATCAACTACTTCTTTTGTAATATGAGTTTCCTGGAAACAAACTATGTCATACTTTTTTATTTTTAATGTACTTGAATAAATAATTTCTCTTAGTGCGAGATCGTAATCCGCGTACATTTAATGAGAAAACATACAAGTTGGAATCGCAATCCATAATGCAAGTCCGATAGACATAGCTGTGGTCAGTATCCCGTTCGCAGGCCCGTTATCATGTCCGTTAAACGAAGCAAGGATCGTCAACAAAAGGCAACGTTGACAGACTTCCCCTTTACCCGTCATCACACGTGTCGTAGTTGGAGAGTGACAACGCACGAGATTTCCGTGCGTATTGCCTCATCACTTTCCCTGACATCTGCATGGAAGAAGGAGAAAGGCTGTCGTCTGAGCGCGGCCCGTTTACTAACGGTGTCTGGTCCCGAGGGCTCCCCTTCCTCGCTGAAATTGTCACCCTGGTCAAAGTGGTCATGGGGGACAGTATTTATGGACCATCCGGGGTCGACTCTGGCTGGGACTCTGTCACCACGTCCGTGTGGGAGTCCTCAAAGACGTCTTCCTCCGTAGACTCGGTAGACTCTGGAGGATCCACAAACAGGTTCTGAGACTTCAGTGGTGTTGAAGGCTCCGAAGGCGACATAACGTTGTCTGAAACGGGTTCTCCAGGTTCTTCTAAAAGAGAAGGAGGATCAGGAAAAACACCACATTCAGGGTCTCCACTCCTGTGCCCACTCTGGTGACACTGCCTGCATGTAATCAGGTTCTGACACTGGTGCTGGAGATGGCCAGTCTGTAAACACCGAGAGCACTGCAATGTGCGAGCGGCTTTTGGCTGCTCCTTGTGATACAGCCTGGCTGTGAAGTTCCCCACCTTCACAAAGCGCTCTAAAGGGATGGATGGACAATTGATGAAAACAAAGCGCCTTCCAGTGATGAAACGCGTTAGCTTTCCATCTTTGTTCCGTATCTTCTCCATCAGAAGAGAAGACCTGAGTGTGCACCCTAGTCTTTTCAGGGCTGACTCAATGTCCACATCGGCCACTGAGATGGGGATATCAGAGATAAAGAGTTTGGTAACTGGGGCCTCCGTCAAGCCCCCTCTCAAAATGAAAGGGTTTTTGTCATGTAGGGACACTGTGTGTCCGTTAAGCACAATCCCTTCAATTAAAAGCTGGCTCCTGGCAGACCTAGTCATGGGATATATGCGCCAAGCCCCCTGATCAGTTGGGCTCCCAAAACACTTTCACACCCACTTACCCTTTCTGCCGCAAGACAGATATCGAGGTGGAAAAACCGTCACTTTCAGAAGAAAGGCGGGTAGCGTCGACAGGGGGTAAGTCCTTCCTTTTAAGGAACACCGGTTCCACATGCGTGACCATTGTTCCCGTAACAAATGTTTACATAGCCGAAATCACGTGGGAGGGAGGAGGGGGGGGGGGGGTGAGAGTACAACGTTGTTCTTTTTAAAAAAAAAAAAAAGAGAGGGGGGGAGGGGCAACCGGGCACGTGAAAAACGAAATACAATCTAAGCGCTGCCAAAATGGAGGACAGAGGAGAGAGAAAAACAAACCGAAAAGGCACTACAAATACCGTCACCACCACTTCGCAGCTCCACCAACCACCTTCAACCAACACACAGCAAACACCACCGCACCGCACAACCACCGCTACAGATAGAGGCCAAAACAAAACAAAAAACCGCAGAAACACCACCAAAATCGGCAGAGCACCAAACACCCGACCGCTCGACATCGAGCGCTCACTCAGTCTCCATGTATGTAATGTATGTATGTATGCATGCATGCATATATGTCTGTATGTGTGTACGTATCTCCCCGTCTGTCTCACTGTTACGAAAATTTTCGTTGTCCTATTTGTTTGTATCTTGCCTGAAGAAGACCTAAGAGGTCGAAACGCGTCGTGTTTGTCCTGTGACTCGTTTGGCCACGTTTCTCTGGGCGGTTCGCTAACATTTATTTTTGAGATTCGTCTACAGATGGTTATATTCACTGTCCTTGTGAAGCATTCGTTCGAATTATACGTAGTAATATTCATACATATAGATGCAAAACGAAAAAAAAAATCTGTTTGAGGAGATATGAGCTGAACTGTGATTTTATTCCCCAGTTAAAATTAAGTGGATTAAGATTTGATTATGACCAAACGTTCATGTCATAATGAAACTGTTTACAGAAGCGAGGTTCATGCGACGCTCACGGATTAAAACGCTGTGGATAAGCCTACTAGGAGTCGGCCCAATTAGCTATTCAAAAAGCGTTCGACAATGTTTTGAGTAATGTTACGTCATCTCGTGATATCGGGTTGGTTGAAGGTAGGTGGGATGAGATGATTATTGGTCAAGCTGAATTTTCATTCCAGTCTGTCAGATTCAGTCTCATAATGTAGCTATCAAAGCTAAGTGCCCTTTATTTATTTTTTTTGTTAAAAAGAAAAGAAGAAAAAAAGGAGAAAAATACTATATGTCATCATTTTACAAATCATGATGATTTCAAAATGAATGAAAATTGTACTTATTCATATGTGATATTGCACTTATTCATATGTAATAGGCAACATCTGTTATTCATTTTCCACATGAAAAGTGCACTGCATGCTTATATATAGCATGGAATATGAACAACGCGTTTAGCTGTTTGAATACATTTTGATAATAGATTACACAACTAATGAATTATCTAAATGAATTATTCGTGTTCAGAATTAATGTTTATTTAATCTTAAATCATCATGACATTTAAACTCTGATGTTGGATTATTTTCATATTAGCATATAATTATGTAACACATTAATCCCTGTCCAGTCTGGTCGCATGAAGGTCCCACCATAGGAGTCGTTTCAATCGTATTTCTACAGTGGATGTTTGAGATCTCGTGGTCAGCCTCGTCTGGCTGAAATGCACTTTTTTATCAAATGATGTAGTTCAAACAGAACAAATGGAGATCCAGTCTGAGTTTTTCTTTGCCCTTGATTTGATGTCAAGAGAGAAGCGTATAAATGTACTCGTTACATTTTAGATCCATTCGAACATCTATCTGTAGGTGTCCTCGAGTGTCTATGCATGTCACACAAATCTGTGTCTTAAAATATGATTTTGTCCTGAATCAACTGATTTCTAGTTTCACTTATTCTCCAGTTTCTTTGGGCTTACATTTCACAAGATATTAAGACTGCGACATATTTGTAAGGACATTTTTTATCATCATCAATCAGACTTGCCATTATAATCATTTTTTTGCAAAGTAAGCTGTTTCTTGATGAATTGGGGAGTTTCTTTCACGAGAGGGGTTGTTGACTCTTTTGCCAAAAAGAAAAGACCATAGTTTTGTATGATCTGCAACTGGTGTCGGCCTTTGCTCAAGTAGAGATGAACCGTACTCACAGGTCACTCATGCTGACAGGACCATTGGCCGAGGCTTTTGAAGTCAGTTCTCACTAGACAGCGCTTAGTGGCCCTTTTCACGTGGTGTTATCGGAGAGATTCCGAGGTGTCATGAAAGCCGAAATCCCCGTCTATGTGAGCTGTTATAGAAAGGCAAAACAGCTGTCTGTTATGGCCTAGCGCTCCACAACTCGACAGGTAAACATGTCCGAGATAAGATAAGATAATGTTGCTTATAGCCCAGCAGACCACAAAGGGCCACATCAGGGCTGATTAGACAAGATGGAAATAATAAGTAAACATTAGTTAATATTTAATTAAAGGTGGGCCAAGGAAATTGAGTGGATACTACATCCTATTTCCTTCATGAGCCCTATAGCACGGATAGGAAGAATCGGGGCGTGAAAGAAAAACAAACAAACTCAGAAAGTGGCTGTATGGTTGATAGAGAAGGAGTCGAAATTAAGAATTTTGGACAACACACTGACCAGGAACAAAAATAATGTAGTTTTACCAGATAATACTTCTAATTCAGTTACTAGTATCTTGCACTTTATCTATCAGGTGAAACACCTGATGCAGGCACACACAGGAAGCAAACAGTCTCTGAGGTAGTCACCAGCTGCTTTTACATATGAACATGGTCATTTGCAGGAAGTTCCCATGTGTCGGCATGAACAAAGGCGTCCTTTTGTCTTCTTTAGTAAACAGCTGATGGAACAAACAAGCAGGCAGCACAGGGCCACGAAATAATTTAAAAAAAAAGTAAAACATGCCAGGAACCCTAGTTGTTCTTCACAGGAGATAGGGTGAATGTCGGAACAAATTAGTGCCAACAAAGATCTACTTCAATGCCCCCTCCTCCGCCTGTCTCTACCATCCCAACTCTCTCTCTATCTCTCTCTCTCGCTCGCTCGCTCACTCACTTTTTTCTCTTCGCCCCCTCCCTCCCGCTCTCTCTCTCTCTCTCTCTCTCTCTCTCTCTCGCTCTCTCTCTCTCTCTCTCTCTTTCTCTAGCTTTTTGTTTTCTGTTCATTAGCCTCTTGGCTCCACTGTCTTCAACTATGTGTTATGACGTCAAAATGTTTTTGAAACGTCGTAAACTAATTTTATGTCATCACCTCAGCAACATCCCTATTGAATTTTTTTTCCCTTTCAGCCAGTCTTCTTGCTCACCTTGATTTTTTGTAACTCATTCAATTTGTCTCGTGTCCTGTCATTTTGTGCAGTAAATCTAGTGTTCCTTTACTTTCTCGTTTGTGTGTCTCTATTTCTTTGGAACGCAAGAGACCAAATGCCATGAATTTTGTTAAGTGATCTGTCTCCGATGTTCGGAACTCGACATCAGAATCTAGCTGAGCTTTGTAAA
>CM031617.1:23246601-23264101 GCA_018398815.1 Conus ventricosus | reverse complement strand
GATAGGGCAGGTGGGTATTACTGTCCAGGGATAGTGGGGATAAGGGATACATCCGACACTAAAGTGACGCTATCAGAATGAGAAAGCCTGAAAATGAACAAGAGAAGTTGGTCATGTTTTTAAGATGAGCGGCAGCGGGGGTTGGACTGTGGCACATCCGTACTTTGTCATTAAACCAACAAGATACTTAGGTTGTAGGACTGTGAACCGCAACATTTCAGTGAGCTTGATGGAGAAGTGGTGCTCGTGCCCGTCTGTTTTCTTGGGAACATGCGCGTTCTTTTCCCGTGTCCCTGAACCCACCAAGCTTTGGCTGGCCATGGATCACCAGTGTGCGTATCTGATATTCTGCCCACGAACACTGACGAAGGAGCGTGAGACATGAGCTAACCTGCATATTCATGTACCCGGGGTGTCAGCAAATCTGGCTCCGAGTGTTTGACAATGCCTTTGTCATCAGAATATGCAACAGAGCCTCGTAATAAAAACGCTCTCAATAAAGAGACTGTATCCCTTCAATGTTTCATGATAAACAATTCCTACTTTTAATGGCACGGCCCTTGACGTGGACTTCTTGGTCGGCCAGGCTGCAAACAACACCTTAGCTGACCTCAGGACATCCGGAGATCGTTTTCGAAGGGTACTATTGTGACAGTATCCAGAAATGTATTCCACTTGCGTACTATCTCGGATACGAACAACTAACATCGAAACTTTTGAATGAAAGCTACACACACACACACACACACACACACACACACACACACACACACACACACACACACACACACACACACACACACACACACACACAAGCGCGCGCGGACATCACTATGCGATATGCATGAACACACACACACACACACCACAATGTGATACGTGGTATGTGAACACACAGAGAGAGAGAGAGAGAGAGAGAGAGAGAGAGAGAGAGAGAGAGAGAGAGAGAGAGAGAGAGAGAGAGAGAGAGAGGACAGACAGACAGACAGACAGACAGACAGAGTTGAGGTAAAAACGTACAAAGTAAACGTTACAAGACAATAATGAAAATATGGTTACTGCTGACAACCTTTGATTTCATACTCCAGAAACAAGATCATCCACCGAAACGATTCAAAATCCATAAGTACAAAAACTATTTTGAGGCATTCAATGCTCTTAAAATCAATCCACAATGAAACGAAAACATCAGCTCTCACAGAACCATACCACGTGCCACCCCTCTTCCCCATCTTAAACCATTCATTTTACATATGTAAAAAGATGTATATCTCTGACATCACTTGCAATCTATAGATCATAAAATGCTTCCTTCCTGAAGCCAGGTTTCATAACCCTCTTGTAGTCCTGTATTTTCCATAGCTGGGCTTCCCTTTAAAGGTCTGGGGATGATATTAGGGCAACGTTTAGCACCTTTTCCCCGTTCCTGTCCCTACCAACGCATGCATTGTCTTGTTATTCTCGCTTCCAACCCCATTCCACACACACACCAAACCCAACTCATCCCCAACCCACCACAATCGCACGCAAGTGTAAATAATCAGAAATGCCCACAGCGTTATCGATGTCCTCCCTTGGAATTATGACAGTCTTAAAAATTGGAAGCTTCTTTTCTCTTTCACTTGCTTTGTTGCTTGGACGGCTCTGCAGATTTTATGGGTGAAGCAGCTGAGGAGAATCCGACTGGTGAGCGAAGGGGGAAGGTGTGGAAGAAAACGGAGGGGGTGGAGGCGGCAGAAAGGAGGACAGAACTACGAGAGACTGGATGATGGCGAGATGAGGACAGGGGAGGTAAGAATATATCAGGCTGTTCTCTCTCTCTCTCTCTCTCTCTCTCTCTCTCTCTCTCTCTCTCTCTCTCACACACACACACACACACACACACACACACACACACACACACACACACACACACACACACACACACACACACACACGCACACACACACACACACACACACACTCTCTCTCTCTCACTCTCTCTCTCTCTCTCACTCTCTCTCTCTCTCTCTCACTCACACACACACACACACACACACACACACACACACACACACACCACACACACACACACACACACACACACACACTCTCTCTCTCTCTCTCTCTCTCTCTCTCTCTCTCTCAAGCGAAGAAGGATGGAAAAGCGGGAGGGGAGGGGTAAGGGGGGGGGGGGGGAGTAAGTGATGGAATGGAGGGTGAAATTGAGATAATCATCACAAGTCTATCTCAAATCAGCTGACGTAAAGCTTGTTACCGTCACTCCGCCACAACAAACTCCTTTCCCAGCACAGATTTGTCAGTGCTGGTGGTGTTGCTGTGTTTCCTTCACCATTACTAGTCCTGTAAAACTGGTCGTCGGCGGTTGTCTTTGGGGTAGAAAATCTACAGACACGCCAGATCGATGGTGTCTGTGATGGTTACAGCCACACCTAATCGACAGCGGTTAACCCAGATACTGAACCTTGACAGAAACCTCCATACAGGGGAGGTAAGTCAAGAGGACTGGACCATCCGTGCACCACTTCCAAGAATGAACCAGTCTAGACTTCAAATGTTCCCCGCAATGTGCTGAACTCGTTACAACGTACCAGCCCCGAAACTTTTTTTTTTTTTGATTCACTAGAGTTAGAGCCATTGATGTGGGGCAGCCGTCTTGCGCAGCCAGTGAAAATCTGCCATTGACAAACAGGTGATGGGACCCTTTGATGAGATTGGGTGCTTCCCATGACTGACAACATCAATGGTCACTTTGTATGGATGACTTTGATCTCACTACTTTTAGGTAATCTTCAACGTTGTTGAATCAACTTGGTCAAATCTATAACGTGACTTCTGTGCTGCTAGCTTTTTTCTGAGATCGATTAGTAATACAGTCGCAGTGTTGCATTAACTGTTGCAGACGTCTTCCATTGACGCTATTCTTAGCTGTGGCGTCTTGCTACGAGAGTGTTGAAACGCTCGAAACGACTGAATCCTTTATTTTTCTTTATCACAAGGTAAAAAATGAATCATAAGTATGTTTGGAAATGCCACCTGCGTCGCAAGAACAAACCGAATGATGCTCACAATGACAGATTTGTACATGCATATCTTGCTGTAGATACCTCACGCCTTCATAAAATATCAGAAATTATCTGTGTGTGTGTGTGTGTGTGTGTGTGTGTGTGTGTGTGTGTGTGTGTGTGTGTGTGATGTGCGCGCGCGCGCGCGCACGTGAGCGAGTGTATGTGTGCGCGCACACGTGTGTGCGTCCATGTGTCTGTGTATCTGTACATCTCTGTGTGAGTCTTAATGCAAAAGTTATCATGTGTGTGTATGTTTAAGTGTGTGAGTGTATGCACATGGGTGTGTGAGAGCGTGTGTGCGCTTATTTGTGTACTGTGCATGCGCACGTGCATGTGTGTGTTTGCGCACGTGCATGTCCGTGTATCAGAGATAGGGAGAGAGAGAATGTGTGTGTGTGTGGGGGGGGGGGGGGGGGGGGGGGAGGGTAATGAAGACACCTGATGGAGATAATTCTCATTGAAGATGGCTGCACCTGCATATGCCTTAAAAAGCATGTACAACCCGTTTCCAAAATTGTTCCAACAGACCAACAAGAGTATTGCATAAAACCTTGTTAACCATTAAGTCCACATGGTAGTTCCTGCGAGCTTGAATCCAGACCCATGGATGCATTAAAAATATCTTCAAGACTGAAATTTTAAAAAGCAATTTAGATCGTCAATGAAAAGTCTTGACTCAAGTAAGTTAGTTCACAAGTCACGTTTAAAGTCTGTCTAACTCTAGTTCGTAGAAGAGATGCTGAATCGTGATAACGACACTGGAGACAGAAGACAAGCGTTGCCTACGCTGCTCATCAGTTTCTTCACACTCTGCAGCAGCTTACAACCCACGCCGACCAAACGGTTTCAGTGTGATGCCACCCACCATCGCCCAACCCGACTCCGCCATCAAGTACCACAGCATGTCGTCTGGTAGGAGAGAGAGCGAAGAGAAAAAAAAGGAGGCGAGGATCATAATAGCTTTCCATTTTAGCTACAGTCGATAATTGTGTGTGTGTGTGTGTGTGTGTGTGTGTGTGAGTGCTTTTACTTTGTTCCTTTCCTGTTCTTCTCACCATAACAATTATGGTGATTACCCGCGCTGCTTCTTTTCTAGAATCACTTTGTAGACGCAGCAGTGCGTTGTAATGTAGTCCTCCTCCTCGCTGCTTTTCCACACACACCCTCCTTTCCTCCCTACCCCCCATTCCTCAACCTCCCCCCTCCTTCCCAGCCCCTTTTTATTTTCCACTCCCCGTTCCTCATCACGCCCCCGCTCTAACCTTTTGTCTTGTCGCGCGATCCACACTCTCTTAGAAGCAGTACACCCACTGCGCCCATCCCCACCGCCCCTCACACACCAACACCCAGGTCATCCTGCATACACTCCTTCAACACCGACAGTCCATTATGGAGAGCAGTCAATATCAGACCATTGGGAGGAAGCTCAGCAGGGCAGACACATTCGCACTGCTGCAAGAACACCTCAGTGCTGTTCGATATTGTCTGTTCTGATCCAATATTGCCAGGAATGAACTTACAGACACTGCATACTGACGTGATAATATCGTTTTAGTTACAGGGCCAGCGTCCGTTAGCGCGTATCACCCTCTCATGAGCATGTTCGTTTCCATATCGACCACAGTCTACCTAGAACCAGACGTTAGGGACTTTATCTTTATTCCGTAATGACTGAGGGAAGAGAAGGGTTGGTTAGTCGCGAACACTAAAGACAATGCTGTGGATGTTTAATCCGACATTCTGTACTAGTTCTTAAATATACTATACACGTCCTTTTGTGTTCAGTATAAAACCCCAAAGATTATGCTATCGAGATTAATTCTTAGTCTAAGACTCCATGATTTTACTTTATGTTACTATTATACACGTCCTTTCCTTGTAAACGCCTTATAGGACTATCAGGAATATTAAATTATTTCACTGCTTTTTTATTTATTTGAAATTCTGAAAAAAAAAATGACGGAGAGAGAGAGAGAGAGAAGAGAGGGGAGAGAGAGAGAGAGAGAGAGAGAGAGAGAGAGAGAGAGAGAGAGAGAGAGACGAGAGAGAGAGAGATGAGAGAGAGAGACAGAGACAGAGAAAGAGACACAGAGAGAGAGAGAGAGCATGCCGTTTTGGCAGTTAGGGATCTCAACAGCCCTGTGTCCTCCATCATGTTCAACAGTGTAGAGGTAGTTTAACCAGCTTAATCTGTTGCTCTGCCTATACAGGACTTTTCTTTGTCCACACAGGACTTCACATTGAGATGTCCACCCTCTGCTTCGTGTCTTGTAGCGAGGCCTTGGAAAGGGAGCCATGGTCAGGCACATGGCCATTATCATGAAAGCTGACCACACAGGGCAGGCTGCAGGAGAGGCTCTAGTCTGTCAGTCTTGAGGTTGTGGAACCAGTCCAGTACTACAAATTGTCCTTCAAAGAGTTCCGGAATTCCTCCGCTGTTCCCTGTAAAGTGGTCTTCGACGGGAAGGCATGGCGATAATAGCTAGACCAACTTGTAGCACGTTACAACTGATGAGATATTCCTGTCCGCCATGGGTGAGGAAGAATAACCAGTCTAACCCTTTCTCTCATCCAGCCTGAACTTCTTCGTTCATCCTCCGGGACATCCACCTTCCGCTGTGGCCCTACAATTGTCGTGGATAGGGGATCTTGGAGAATTACAGGCTTTGCCGAGCAATCTTACAGTGCTAGGAAACTTTGAGGAGCGATTCTTGTCCGTCAGGGCTGAGGTGCTATAACCAGTGCAGTTGTTAGGGCCGCCCATGCAGGGTTTTCTCTTTGTGCTCTAAGTACGCTCACCCTTCACCGCACCATGTAGAATCGTGTCGGCAAGGGTATCACTGAGATGTACATGTCTGAGCCAGGTGCTTGCAACCACCTGTTGCCCCATCACTAATACCATGTGAATGCTTCATGCATCACTACTTTCTGCTGTGGGATAGCATATGGTAATGGGAAGGTGGGGATCGAGGCAGTTGGCAAGGGACGGTGGAGAGGGGAGGAAGGACTAAAGTCAAAGCAGACGTTAACAGAATGAACCACCACAGTCAGCTGGTCAGATTCATCACAAGAAATTAGTAAGTGCATTTGTTATTAAGAGAACAGAGAACTGAATTCAGCGTACATTCCCTGTGAGTATGGTGTGCTATGGTCATAGAAAAAAAAAAAAAAAACACAGCGAGATCCTCTGTACAGGCGTAATATTTTGCCAGGATCTGCCATCTAGATTCGGATTGATGGGCAGGCATTAAATTGTCACGAAACAAAACCACATCACCGGCACATCTCTATGCTCTGCACATCAGCATGCATACCTAAAGATAGCAGATGAACATTGAAAATTGAAATCGAGGGGGCTGAGGGGAAAGAGTGGGGACAGAGCACAATACGCCCACCAGTGAAGCAGGTGCTAACAGAATCACCTACCACAGCTCACCACTTCCATCTCATCACAAGAGGTCGATAAGTTCTATTGGGGTATGAGAGATACGTTCTATTGGGGTATCAGAGCGGAGAACTTAATTCAGCGTACTCTTCCTGCGGGTACAGCAGAGCCACAGAAAGAGCGCAATACAACCCGTGTGGTATTTTGCTCGGTTTCGCCGTGTCAAGTAAGACTGGTGGGCGTTTTCAAAAGAAAGGGCATCTAATTGCGTGTTATTTTCAGTTCACTTGTCTTCAAAAGAGCAACAGCACTCTTGATCTTCTCTTGCGCACGTGGGCTATCATCTTCAAGGGAAAGTGAATCTTGGACCCTTTTTTTTTAAATAGATGTAAATACACGCGCGCGCGCGCGCGCGCGCGCGTGTGTGTGTGTGTGTGTGTGTGTGTGTGTGTGTGATTTTGATTATGTACCTGTGTGGATAGATGCTACTTTAGGGTAGGAAAAAGAATATTTTGATTAGATGTGAGAGTTATTCTAATTGTGTAAAGGGACTTATTTACAGGTTGGCTGGGTCATATTTTTACTTGTCAAAAGACGCAAAGGGAACATGAACTGTCGGTTTGCGAACCAGCTAATTAAACTTGGAATCTTTCTTCATTCCCACATCAAAGCTCAGAATGCGAATAAAAGAAGAAAAAAAAAGGAAAATGAAATAAAGGCAGACTCAATGAAGGAAAAGAAGATTGAAAAGACGGACAGAAGGAAAAGAAAAGAGAAAGAAGAAGACAAGAAAAAGAGTTACAACGGGAAATATGTTTTAAAGAGTACTAAAAGACACGAAGCAGGAAAGGAAGAATAGAAAGAATCCAATAACACCTGGAAATTAGAACCAAATAAGAAAGATAGAAATATGCTAAAGCATTTGAAAAAGGCACGAAAAAAGAAAAATTGCTGTACTTAAATTTCCAGAATGAATTAAAGAAAGGAAAAAAGAAAGAACTGACAGAAAGAAGAAAAAGAAGAAAAAAAAAATAGAAGACAAGAAAAAGATGTACAACGGGAAATACGTTTTGAAAGAACTAAAAACACAAAGTAGGAAAGGAAGAACAGACAGCATCAAAGAATGCCGGGAATTCAGAGCCATAAAAAGGAAGATAGAAATATGCTTAAGCTTTTGAAAAAAGGAAAGAAAAAAAAAAAGACCGTTGCTGTACTTAACTTTTTCGGAATGAATGAAAGAAAGGAAGAAGGAAAAAAAAACGGACAGAAAAAAAAAATAAAGAATGAAAGACTAAGAAGAAGAGAAGAAATAGAAGTGCAACGGTAAATGTGTTTTAAAGATGCAAAGCAGGAAAGAAAGAACAGAAAGAATCCACGGTAAATGTGTTTTAAAGAGCACTAAAAGATGCAAAGCAGGAAAGAAAGAACAGAAAGAATCCACGGTAAATGTGTTTTAAAGAGCACTGAAAGATGCAAAGCAGGAAAGAAAGAACAGAAAGAATCCACGGTAAATGTGTTTTAAAGAGCACTAAAAGATGCAAAGCAGGAAAGAAAGAACAGAAAGAATCCACGGTAAATGTGTTTTAAAGAGCACTGAAAGATGCAAAGCAGGAAAGAAAGCACAGAAAGAATCCAAGAATGCTGGGGAATCAGAACCAAATAATAAAGATAGAAATATGCTTCAGTGTTTTTAAAAAGGCACCCCCCTCCCCCCACCTAAGAAAACACAAATATAACAAAAACAACAACAGCAACTAAGCAACAAACAAAACAAACACTCCTCCCCCCAAAGAAAAACAAACAAACAAACAAGACAAAACAAAATCATTATTGTACTTAAATTGTCCTGAATTCATTTCACCTCATGTCGCTTTTCATCATCATTACTTGTAGATAAAAACAAGATGCAAAGCATATAAAGGTACTCCCAGTTTATCTTCCTGAAAAACGTCACAATCAAGCATGCGTCATAATGTAGTTGACGTCAAAATCAAACATGCGTCATAATGTATTTCGTCACTGAGATATTCCATAAAGAAGAAAAACCGTTTGGGGCCGTTATAGCCGTTAGTAACGGCTATTCTGGTGAAACAAAACATCGGGCATCGTCCGTGACCCTTCATGAACATACCTACACATTTTCAGAAAGATCGTCCCAGAAGTTTTCTCTGGAGCGAGTGGAACACATTTTGACCACGGACAGACACACAGACACGCACACAGACAGCGTTTCTTCGTTCCCATTGTGAAGAACTCCCTGTTCTATAAGAACTGGGAGCACAAAGAGAACTATTTAAACAGTGTGGATGAGAAGGCGGATCAAAGCTGATCTCAAACGTTGCCAGTCCATACACTCCGCCCATTCAGCAGTATGGGGTCTGAACGTTCTGTTCTTCTTTTACCTTCCTGATGAGTGTTCTGAACGGACGCACACACACACACACTGTCAACCTCGGTGTACTGTCAGTGGAGGAAGGACTAGCGCACAGCCCAAACGCACTCACAGCTTGCTTACAATCTCATTCATATATCATGCATTCGTCACATCAAACCACTAGTAAAGTCTAAAACTTTACTACACATGATCATAGAACGAAACATCAATGCATATGGAATCAAATGAAATAAAACATTCTCTCTTTCCTGAACTTCACAAAAATCATTTATCTAAAACATCATTAACTAACCCGGGTATAAATAGATTTCTACTTTACCTGGCCAGGTGATCTTAACTATTCACGAATCACTGTCTCTTTTTCTTTTCCTTTTTTTTTTTTCTTTTCACTGTCACTTTCACAACACGACACAACTGCTGGCACTGGTGTTGGTCTGGTTGCACCGGTCAAGCTGGACTGCTGGCGTTGGTCAGGTTGGACTGCTGATGAAAGTGGCGCTGGCCAAGTACGAGGTCGAACCCCAGTGAGGATAGAACAGTGACTATCAACATCGATCTGTTCTCCTTTCTTTCTTCCTGCATTAACGCATTGCACTCTCTCTCTCTCTCTCTCTTCTAGTCTGCTCTTATCAAATGGACATGGTTGCTTTTCTTTTCTTTTTTTTTTTTTTCTTTTCTTTCTTTTCTTCTTCATTCATTTAGCAACTCTCTCTCTCTCTCCACATCTCTCCTCAGTCCTTCCTCTGCAGACTATCTCATGCTAATCTCTCAACTTGGTTCTCTTCTCTCCTCCCCTCATCTCTCTCTCTCTCTGCCCTTCTTTCCTGCAGAGCTCCACTCAGAACCTCTCTCTCCCTCTCTCTGTTCGTTCTTCCCCTCGTTCTCTCCTCTCTTCATCTCTCTGCCTTCCTGTAGGCGAGAGCCTACTCTCCCGAACTTCCCCTCTCTCTCTCTCTGTCTGTTCGTTTTTTCCTCCTCCCTTCTCTCTCCCTCACACATTCCTTTATGCTCTAACCCCGTGTCCAAGGGCCAGTACCATTGGTCAGTATTTTTACCGCCCTGACACCCGAAGTTATCCCCCTCTAATTCCATTGGATGTTCAAATCATGACAGTCCCGTCTACACGCCTTACTCTCTGTGGTGGTCAATTGGTCATTTAATTGATTAGCTAGATTTCACCCCCACCACACACTACCTTCTCCCTCTCCCTTTCCTGCTTTAACCTGCGACGTCCGACTAACAATGACGTTGGTTCCACAAATTGGCCGGATAAGGCTGGCCCAGGCACTGAGACTCGTCTGGGCAGACATCGAGGCGTCGGTCAAAGCCGCTTAGTCGTCTGGCGGGACAGAACGTCTCTGTGGAGCCTCTCCCCTATGCTTAATTGCCGGACCCGACCTGTGGGCCCGTCTTTCTGACGCCTAGAATGTTTGAGTTTGGACTTATGTCCAGTTGGAGTGGCCGACGACTGACCACACTTCGGTTGTGTTGAATTTGACCGTGACAATTTCCCCCTTGCAAAAGACTATGCACCGCATTGTCTCAAAACAACGGTACAAAAAAGACAACAACCGAATTTGCTGACACACAGCTACACGCGCAAAGTTTAAAAAAAATACTTTACAACAACGGTTTATAAGTTATAAAATATATCATTAGTGAATACCACTCCAATGAGTTATCATTGACGTGCGCTCTTGCGTTATTTCGACTCATTTTATAACGACCTCTGTGCGCACCTATGCAATTCCCCTACTTGCGAATTTGCCACATCTTCTCTTCACAATTTCCTATGAAAAGCACAATATAGTATGATCACGATCCATGACACTTCACTGAGGAATCTCCGTCCTCACTTATTGCAAATAATGCATCACTACACAAGCGACTGTATGCTCCAAGCATAACTACATTCACATGAACAAGTCTCACAAAGAAAATATGAACAAGTCTCACACAAAAAAAAATATGAACCATAGCCAACTGGGAATGAACCCATATCCAATCAACATAACTGTGATCAACACATATTATCAACAAAGCACCCCGGATATGACTGACTTCCACTGAGTTGCAGCTTGCTAGACTACGCGACTTAGATAGTCAGCTCCGACATTCTGTCGACCAGGAATGTACTGCACTCGGTACCTGTAGGGCTGCAATGCCATTGCCCAACGCAGAACCCTGCTGTTTTTCAACTGCGCCTCTTGCAGGAATTTGAGTGGTTGGTGATCTGTCTCTATCACGAACTCTTTCCCATACAAGTATTTGTGGAACTTCTGCACGGCCCACACAACAGCTAAACACTCCTGACTTCTGTTTTGGTCTTTGGTCTCTCTGAATTCATCATCTTCTCCACCTTTCCCCTTTCCGGCTGCTTTGTGTCACCTCCGACAACAAAACCTAGGAACTCCAACTGTCTAGCCCTTCATACAGTGACACATCCCTGTATGACTCTTCGGAAACTTAGGCAACAAAATCTCACCTTCTTCTGCTGGGTCTCTTTCGCCTCAACAATGATTGCTGCTGCGCCTATGTGCTGAGTCTCACGCTGAATATATTTGCGGAGAAAATTCGCATGGAAAAGTTTTAGTTTCCCATTCACATCAATTCGGTAATCCCGATCTACCTTTTCAGTGATGGTGAATGGTCCCTTCCAATGCCTCAGCAGCTTGTTGTGACCCGTGGGAAGCAGTACCAGGACTTGATCTCCCGCCTTGAGGGATTGCTTCCTCACCTTCCTGTCATATTGCTTCTTCTGAACGACCCTAGCCTCCTGCAAACTTTCCTTGCAACCTTACGTGTCTCATACCTGTGCCCACCTTTGGAACAGGGCGAGATTGGGCCGATCAGATCAATAGCCACTCTCCTGAACGGTGTGTCAATTAAAGGGGGATGTTTAAGAGGAGCCTTCCTCTTCACCCCTCTTGTGGCTGACCTTTGACACACGTCACATGACATGCAGAACGCTTGATGTCTGCCATTGCTCCTGGCCAATGAAAGTCATCAAAGATTCGGTCAGGCCGTTTTGCTGGTGCCGAGATGACTCGCCATGAGCGACTCGTGACCCACTGACATGACAGTGTCACGATAACATGCTGGTACCTCTAACTGAGTGGTCACCTTACCTGTCTTCCCCTTGGTGAACACTCGGTACAACAGCCCGCCTTTCACAAGAAATTCTGTCTCACCTCCTCTAACCTCCTGTTTCTCTCCACCTCTTGCCAACTCCCAAGACTTCACGAGCGAAGGTCTTGTTCCTGTGCCGCCCTAAACTCATCAGGCGACACGTCTATGCCCGACTTCCTTCCTGGAACAACTAACGGTTTAACAACCTTTTCCTCCTTCTTGCTCCGTGTTTGAACTGCTGCCCCTGTAGCAGTCAACAACTCAGGATCCCCTGGATCCCTTGCACCTGGAATATTTCCAATGATCAAATCGTGAAGGGTTTCTCCATCACCAACGCAGACAACTCGCCTGAGAAGTAAGGGGTACGTACTTCTATCTTAGCAACTGGAAACTCCCTCACAGTGCCATCGATTAGAGTACAGGTCTGGATTTGCCCTGTCAAATCCCCTTTATCGACCAGCGTTGTTCGTACTACCCCGCATGAACAACCAGTGTCTCGTAACACTTTCACCCTCTGCTGGCCAATCCACCCTTCTTCCACTGGTAACGAACCACTCAGCCTAGTGCCCTCCATCCCTGACACTGACTGCTGTCCAGTGCTAGCCATAGGCTGCACTCCACCCTCTTCAGACTGAATCCCTTTTGGTTCCACTGCAGGTCGTTTCCCTTGACGACCCTTATCCACCTCTTGCAAGGCTGCTGCCTTCTGGAACCTCATGCGACAGTCCCTCGCCACATGTCCCTTCTTGTGACAAATGAAACACCTAATGTCCCTTTGCCCTTCCTTCTGCCCCACCACTGGGTTTGCAGACTTTGCAGAAAACTCCCCTAGTTCTCCTTGCACTCTTCTCACCTGTGCCTAGCACCTGTTTCTCCTGCACCTTAGTGCCCAAACGTGCCTCTCTATACACCTCTGCGAACTTCAACAACTCTCCTGCTGTCTCTGGCTGTCTCTCTTTCAAATGTATGGTTAACTCAGGGCCGCAACCTGACAAAATCTGTTCTTTCATAACTAGCTCTTTCAATTCAGCAAACTCCTTCTTCGTACCACTCAACTCTAACCATTTCTCAAAATAGTGATCTAGACGTGCACCAAACTGAGTGTACGTTTCCCCTGCTTGCAATCTAGCTGAACGAAATTTCTTTCTGAATCCTTCCTCTGTGAGGTCAAATCCCTTCATCAATGATTCCTTCACAGCACCAAATCAGACTGTTGTTCTGCTGGTAACGCAGTGAAAATTTGTAATGCCTTACCCGTCAGTAACGCCGACAAAATGACTGCCCACTCTTCTGGAGGCCAACCCTGACTGGTCGCAAACGTTTCGAAACGACTGATGTATGCATCGATCGAATCGGTTCCTTCCGAGAATTTTGGCAACTTGGGTCGGGAGCATAGCTGCGCACAGAGTCACTGGAGACTGAACTCCCATCCTCGGTGGTCTCCCTCTGTATTCTCACTTTCTCTAGCTCTAATTGAACCTTTAATCTTTCCGTTTCCTGCGTTTCCTAGCCTGATTATCATTAGCTGAATCCTTAATTTTTCTGTTTCCTGCTTCATTCTTTCTGTTTCCTGCGCTTTCCCTTATTCTTTCTGTTTTCCTGCTTCATTCTTTCTGTTTCCTGCTTTTCGCTAGCTTTAATCCTTTCCTGCTCTGCTATTTCTACAGCGACACGTCCGTCTTTCCGCTCGTTCATCTCTTTTCATCTTTTGTTGGTTCTCAACGAACGCTCGCAACTCATCTCTGAGTAACCTAGATCACAGCGACGCTCACAAGT
Organism: Conus ventricosus; assembly: GCA_018398815.1. Classification (NCBI taxonomy): domain Eukaryota; kingdom Metazoa; phylum Mollusca; class Gastropoda; order Neogastropoda; family Conidae; genus Conus; species Conus ventricosus. The sequence continues at coordinate 23,250,348 of CM031617.1, read as the reverse complement.
TGTTCAATAGGGGTGTTCTTTTCTTCCGCCATTATATCTCTTTCTCTCTTTTTTTTTTTTTTTTTTTTTTTTTGAACAAGATTTTATAACTACGACAGCCAAACGGGTGGTTACCGACACGAGTGACGTAATAGCACAATCCTATGAATGATAATATTAGCTTGGGACAACGTAATTAGTTTTTATAAGACGCCCAGCGCCTGACCCAACTATGAGAGCGAATTATAGGCAATCTGTGCGAAATGAGTACTCTGGGGCTGAAATGCCAAGCCTAGTATTAACTATCTTGGAAGCAATGCCAAGCCTAGTATTTAACTATCTTGGGAACATACAGTAAGACAACCCTTGTCTTAGGATTACAACACTTGAATCCCACCCAGCTTCCTCTCTGAGAAGTTGAACAATTATAATAAATGGGCCAGAATATCCTGGCAAGCTCGCCAATAAATTGTCAACCTCGTGTCTGTCATGTGGAGGAAGACTAGCGCACAGCCCAAACGCACTCACAGCTTGCTTACAATCTCATTCATATATCATGCATTCGTCACATCAAACCACTAGTAAAGTCTAAAACTTTACTACACATGATCATAGAACGAAACATCAATGCATATGGAATCAAATGAAATAAAACATTCTCTCTTTCCTGAACTTCACAAAAATCATTTATCTAAAACATCATTAACTAACCCGGGTATAAATAGATTTCTACTTTACCTGGCCAGGTGATCTTAACTATTCACGAATCACTGTCTCTTTTTCTTTTCCTTTTTTTTTTTTCTTTTCACTGTCACTTTCACAACACGACACAACTGCTGGCACTGGTGTTGGTCTGGTTGCACCGGTCAAGCTGGACTGCTGGCGTTGGTCAGGTTGGACTGCTGATGAAAGTGGCGCTGGCCAAGTACGAGGTCGAACCCCAGTGAGGATAGAACAGTGACTATCAACATCGATCTGTTCTCCTTTCTTTCTTCCTGCATTAACGCATTGCACTCTCTCTCTCTCTCTCTCTTCTAGTCTGCTCTTATCAAATGGACATGGTTGCTTTTCTTTTCTTTTTTTTTTTTTTCTTTTCTTTCTTTTCTTCTTCATTCATTTAGCAACTCTCTCTCTCTCTCCACATCTCTCCTCAGTCCTTCCTCTGCAGACTATCTCATGCTAATCTCTCAACTTGGTTCTCTTCTCTCCTCCCCTCATCTCTCTCTCTCTCTGCCCTTCTTTCCTGCAGAGCTCCACTCAGAACCTCTCTCTCCCTCTCTCTCTGTTCGTTCTTCCCCTCGTTCTCTCCTCTCTTCATCTCTCTGCCTTCCTGTAGCGAGAGCCTACTCTCCCGAACTTCCCCTCTCTCTCTCTCTGTCTGTTCGTTTTTTCCTCCTCCCTTCTCTCTCCCTCACACATTCCTTTATGCTCTAACCCCGTGTCCAAGGGCCAGTACCATTGGTCAGTATTTTTACCGCCCTGACACCCGAAGTTATCCCCCTCTAATTCCATTGGATGTTCAAATCATGACAGTCCCGTCTACACGCCTTACTCTCTGTGGTGGTCAATTGGTCATTTAATTGATTAGCTAGATTTCACCCCCACCACACACTACCTTCTCCCTCTCCCTTTCCTGCTTTAACCTGCGACGTCCGACTAACAATGACGTTGGTTCCACAAATTGGCCGGATAAGGCTGGCCCAGGCACTGAGACTCGTCTGGGCAGACATCGAGGCGTCGGTCAAAGCCGCTTAGTCGTCTGGCGGGACAGAACGTCTCTGTGGAGCCTCTCCCCTATGCTTAATTGGCCGGACCCGACCTGTGGGCCCGTCTTTCTGACGCCTAGAATGTTTGAGTTTGGACTTATGTCCAGTTGGAGTGGCCGACGACTGACCACACTTCGGTTGTGTTGAATTTTGACCGTGACACACACACACACACACACACACACACACACACACACACACACACACACACCTCTTTAAGTCAGCTGGCAAAAGCAACAATTTCCAGAATCTGTATTTACGCAGTGTTTTACCTGTCAGAGGGTAAACGGCCCAACAGTTGTATCAAAAAGCACTTTTTTTAGCTGGAAGCTATGGAATCCCCCTCCTCCTCCCCCCAATACCCTCCCACTCCTTCCCCTTTATGCTGTGACCCTCTCTCCAGCTAACGCCTTCCTCCATTGTCACCCCCCACCCCCACCCCCCGCGCCCCCACTTCCGGTGACTTTGTCAGATCTTCCAATGCCGGATAGGAAGCTACACGAAGAAGTAACTTGTGATTTGAAATGACTGCACCTGTACATCAAATTCACTGAGAACAAAGACTGCATGATGATGTGTTGTGTGCGTTTGATTGCATGCATTCTTTGTTATGTATCTGATAACGTATAGTTTCTTTATAAGCATAGATTATTTTCAACAAAGCACTGTTGGATTCTGATGTCAAGTTCCGAACTCCTTAGACAGGGCCACTCAACAAAATCCACAAGATTAGGCCTACTGTGTTCCGCACGAAGGATGTAAGCGAACAGAAAAGTGAGAAAACTAACGATTTATCGCACGAGAAGAGAACATGCAAGACAGATGTGATTTTTTTTTTTGTATGAAGAGCTTTTGTTAAACTAATGAATGAGAACAAAAATCATTACAAAGCAAAGCGAGAAGCCACATAGCTGAATAAGGAGCCTGGGTCTAAAAGGAAAGAAAGTTCAATGGAGATGTTGCTGAGGTGATGATGGAGAGTTAAGTTACAACATTTCAAAAGCACTTTAACATCATAACACAAAGAATAAAATAGGGAGCTAGTAATGAACAGAAAACAAAACGCCAGAGAGAGAGAGAGAGAGAGAGAGAGAGAGAGAGAGAGAGAGAGAGAGAGAGAGAGAGAGAGCGAGCGAGCGAGAGAGAGAGAGAGAGAGAGAGAGAGAGAGAGAGAGAGAGAGAGAGAGAGAGAGAGAGAATTTGGGATGGGAGGGACAGGTGGGAGACGAGGCACTGAAGTATATCTTTGTTGGCAGTGATTTATTCCGACATTCGCCCTATCTCCTGTGAAGAACATTCAGGTTTCCTCGCACGTTTTACCTTTTGTTTTTTTCGTGGCCCTGTTCTGTCTGCTTGTTTGTTCCGTCAGCTGTTTACTAAAGAAGACAAGACGACACTTTTGTGCATGCTGACACATTGGAAATTTCTGGGAAATTATCATGTTGATATGAAAAAGCAGCTTGTAACTATTTGTGTTTACTTCCAGAGTCAGACAGTTTACCTGATAGGGAAAATGCAGGATGATACCAATTATCGAGTCAGAGATATCACCCAGTGGCTCACACGTTTCATTCAAGGTAATTCTATTTTCCAAAATTCTTAATCTCAAATCCTTCTCCATAATAAACTCAGAGCCACTTTCTGAGGTTTTCTTCATGCCCTGATTCTTCATGCCTGGCTCTAATGGGTTCTTGAAATGAAAACAGACGTTTTATTACTCAGTGTCTTTCAACCCACTCTTCATACAACACAAACCAACATTACATTTTCCATTTTCTTCTCATTGTCTTCTTCTGATCCCAGACATATTTCCCCGTGAACCTGTGGACAACTAGTCCACAACAGGCAGCTGTTACACCTTTCTCTTTACGGTTCACACAAATGGGGATTGGGGCTTTCCTGACACCTCACAATCTCTATGATGACTTCAAGTGAAAGGGAGCACTAAGAGCTGTCTACAAAGAACTGACTTCAAAAGCCTCAGCCAATGGGTCCTGTCAGC
>CM031617.1:23231601-23241601 GCA_018398815.1 Conus ventricosus | reverse complement strand
CTCTAGTTTCCGTTCATAAGTTCATGTCTAGTTTTCAGTGCATAAAAGATATACAGTGCCAAATTTCTAAGGATCAACATGCTTTCTGATTGCAGGAAATAAGCTAAACAATCGCCATTCGGATAGGAGAAGAATCTTGATAAATATTTTTAACGCAAACATGAGTACTTTCGACAGTCAAACAAGAAATGAAATTGGTTTTCAGTTGTATTACAAAATGGACAGTTGTTTTTGTTGTTCGTCGATCTGTTAATAATTCGACAGAGAGAGAGAGAGAGAGAGAGAGAGAGAGAGAGAGAGAGAGAGAGAGAGAGAGAGAGAGAGAGAGAGAGAGAGACAGACAGACAGACAGACAGACAGACAGACAGACAGACAGACAGACAAACAGACAGAGACAGGGAGAGGGAGAGGGACGGATAGAGAGAGAGAGAGAGAGAGAGAGAGAGAGAGAGAGAGAGAGAGAGAGAGAGAGAGAGAGAGAGAGAGACAGAGACAGAGAGAGAGAGAGAGAGACAGAGACAGAGACAGAGAGAGAGACAGGGAGAGAGACAAAGAGACAGGAGAGAGGAGAGACAGAGAGACAGAGAGAGAGAGACAGAGAGGCAGAGAGACAGAGAGAGCAAGCCAGAGAGAGAGAGAGAGAGACAGAGAGACAGAGAGGAGAGAGAGAGAGAGAGAGAGAGAGAGAGAGAGAGAGAGAGAGAGAGAGGGAGAGAGAGAGAGAGAGAGAGAGAGAAAGAGTATGTGTGTGTGTGTGTGTGTTGTGTGTATATGTGTGTGACGAGAGTTGGGAGTGGGTCTGTGTTGTCCTCTAGGGGAAGGACTCGGAATATTTTCTCTAGTGGGGTTATGTCCAAGTTCCATCTACACCCTCTCTCTTACTAGTGGAAATCGCAACTTTCTGGTACTAGTCATCGAAAGAATTTTTCATTTTTTCTTGGGACTGTTAAAACTACCAAAGAGTGGTTCAGGAATAATTCCTCTTAGGCTTGTACACTTAAAAGTGCTTTTAGCTCTGAGAGACAGAATTAGAGATAAGTTCAAATATCCAATACTTACTGAACAACAAAGAACTGACACAAGTGAAGTGCCCTTTCACACATCAACTTTATTTGTTTATACAAGGATTAGGTATTCAAATCAGTTTCAGTAATTCAGTTCCGGCTGACTTTTGTTTCCTACTTCTTTTGTCATCATTAAGAGAAGGAAAGTTCGGGATAAATTGAGTTGGAATCCACTTCGAATATCAGAACTTATCTGACACTGGAGAGGAGTGTTGATCTCTCTCTAGTTGCTGGTGACTGGTCCACCTTGTCTTTAGGCAGGCTGATATTGGGGTGCTGTCTCAGCTGGGCTGATACCATGCACACCCAGGGTAGGTATGAACCCAGGTTCTGCTAACAAAAACAGGACCTGGTCTGTAGTTAAGTAGCTGAGAGTCCGGCTTGTCAAGTTCTCACACTTGTCCTCTGGCTTTCAGTAAATGTGTGAGATCTCATCCAACAAAGGATTAGATTAGCATAAATACATCTACCATAATTATCAGTCTCCAATTTCACTCCAATTCTGAGTGGAGTTTTACAAGGGGAAGAAGACAGTAAGACAATGCTAAACAATGGGATTCAAACAACTCTCCAATTTTTCTTATTGATCAAGTTGAAGTAACTTGGAATACACTTGGCGCAAGTACACTTGTTGATTAGACTAACAGTCATTACTACTACAAAGCATTCTGAGAATCAGCAGTTTTCATAAATCAACACTTTTCATCTAGTACAGGCAAACTGCATTTTTGGTCATAATTTATCATTCAGTCATCATCTTAACAGATAGTATTGAATACCGGCAAAGGTCAGATTGCAGACAAAGAATGTTAATCAAGCATCTTACCAGTTTTTAGTAAGTCGTATTAAGTTGTGGCAAGCAAACTATTGCCATAGAATGCTCATTCATCATCGTGCTAAATGTCACCAAGTATTGGCCTTAATTTACACTGTCAAAACACATCACATACATAGTCTCAAAATTTAGAAACATAGTTTCAAGTTACAGTGCTTCTTGGAAACAGTGAACCTTTGAATACAGGAGATTCAGAGGAAATGGAGATGATCGTTCCCCTTCTCTGAATTACCCTTGTTGTCTTTGTGGCTACACTTGGGGTGGGGTGGGGTGGGGTGGGGTGGGGTGGTTTGGTGGGGTGGGGTGGGGTGGGGATCAGTCTTACAGCCATCACTGGAGAGCAGGGAGTGCTGATAGCGAGTTTCCCCTTTTTGTAGGCTAAGCTACACATTCAGGTTCCTGTTCTAGTTTGCTTTGTATCCCTAAAGACAAAGAAAAGGGAAGGGGGCGAATGATTAGTCACCCCCCACCCTTACAGTGAGAGGTAATGTGTAGAAGATTAGAGAACACTCTCTCTTAGCAGTTGGGGCTGCTTTCAGTGAGCCTTCATGCTAATTGACAGGGTACTGTTTAGCATAATAACGTCATGCACGGGCGGAACGCACGCATGATTGCCACGGCGCGTAGTAAAAAGGAAAGGAAGGAAAGGGTGGTGGTGGTGGGGTGGGTGGGAGGGGGGTCAAGGAGTGAGAGATGGGGTGAGGTGTCATCTTCTCTCTGATCCAGTGGAGAGAGAATCCACAGTCAGATAAGGGAGAGGAGAGGAGAAGGAGTGAAGTGAGCAGTGTGCCTACTGCGGCAATATCAAAGATAGACCCGATCAGTGGTGGGGAGAGTGGGAGACAAAAAAGTTGGGGTGGGGGGGGGGGGGGGGGGGGGGGTTGAGAGAGGAAGGGAGGGATGTCGGTAGAGTAAGCTCTGTAGCTGTTTGTGTGACAACAGGGGGATGGTGTGGGGTGTCAACATGTTATGTCACAATGTGCATGTGTGAGCGCGCGCGCGAGCGCGCGCGCGCGCGCGCGCGCGTGTGTGTGTGTGTGTGTGTGTGTGTGTGTGTGTGTGTGTGTGTGTGACAGAGAGAGAGAGAGAGAGAGAGAGAGAGAGAGAGAGAGAGAGAGAGAAGAGAGCGCCAATGTAATTACGGGACATAATTCGATCCGATCAACTGAAAAAAAAGATTGATTAATATGGAACACTTTTAATTGAAACAAGACGGGAACTATATCATATTTGTTTGTTGACACAAAACTGAATCCTTGAAAACGGGTTGATGAGCTGCTGAAACGAGGACTTAGTAATTAGACGGCAGAGTTCATCTGTTCAAAACACCCATCAGGGGATGCTGAAGAAGAACAAGAAAACCTTCAAGATACCAGCCGCCGTGGCGAAGTGGTTAGCGTCGCGGACTCCCGGCTGGGAGGTCGTGGGTTCGAATCCCATCAGAGTCATGTGGGTTTTTCTGCCCTGACCGGCTCCTACCCAGAGTTGAGTTTGCTGCGGACTCACTTGGGAAGACTGGGACCACACAGTCGAGTTTCATCCACTCAATGGATGCGTTTCTGAGAGTGTTGCTCAAATTTCCTGACCAACACTGCAGGTGCCTGTATCTCTCGGGCCTGGTTGACGCCAGGATAAATTATGAAAGGAAGCGTAGAGTACAGCCCTGTCATGTAGTCCCAGACCGAAATGGAAATCCGTAGCATCATCTTAATCATCCTCATTCTCATCGATCAGCATTAAAAAAAAAAAAGTCTCAAATTCTGTAGCCCTTCATGCCCTGCTCTCATGGTGACCTCAATTTCGATGTCCTCTCCACGTCTCTGGCCTTGGTTTGGTTCCGTCGGGGTCACCGGTATCGGCGAGTCCATGGGGGCTGTCGTTGGACGGACGTGGTGGCGCCCTCCGAAGGGAGAGCTCACTCACGCCGGCTCCGCGACTAAGCAATTATTGTCGTCAGTAGGGGGCTTAGTAGGTGGTGTCCTGCGTATGTTAGATCAGAACAGGCGCCACTGAACACCACCGAGGTGACTCGGCAGCAGTGCAGTGTCTCCTCCGGTGGGTTGCCTCTTGACTACTTGACATTGACTGCTCCCTGTGGATTGCCGGTGCCGGGGCTGCGGCGGGGCCGACCGGGCTGTGGCTGTGGACGGGATGTGGGAATGAGCGGCGTGGGTGCACTGCCTCTGAGGTGGCGCAGAGGTTGGGACAGCAAAAAAAAAAAAAAAAAAAAAAAAAAAAAGAAAGAAAGAAAACCTTCAAGACGCATAGCACTGAGTGGACAGATGTACAGACATGAGACGTTTGATCCCACCTCTTCAGCTCCGCCACAAGATTAAAACAGTTCATGCCCTTTCCAAGCAAACAGATTCAGCCGCTGTGTGGGATCGGGTTCGATAGCTGATGAGAAGCAGCATGATGCGACATGGGGAGGACCAGCTAATTACAGCGAACGTGAGTTTCCCCCCCTTGGAGTTTAAACATCTTTCTGTATTTCCCTCTGTCAATCTGTGCTCGGGGCTGTCTTCGATTCTTTGTTTTCTTCTTTTCCAAACGTCTTTTATTTTTTTTTAAAATTATTCTTTACTATTTACTTTGGAAGCAGACACAACTTTTATCTTTTTTTTTTTTTGCCTTTCTTTCTTTCTTCTTTCCTTCTTTTCTTTTCTATCGACGCTTTGATTTGGGACTAAAGAAAGATTCCAAATTTAATTAGCTAGCATACAAACACGACAGTTCATATTCCCCTCAGTGCCTCATAGCAAGAAAAATATATCCAGACCAACTCGTAAATAGCTTCCTCTGGACAATTAGAATAACTCCTGCATCCAGTTCGAGTGACTTTATCTCCAACTGCAACTCTCTAGCCACACATAATTAAAATAACATCTCCCCCACCTCCCACCCCTCACTCCTCGAACACACACGTGCGCGCGCGCACGCACACACACACACACGCACGCACACACACACACACACACACACACACACACACACACACACACACACACACACACACACACACACATGTATATATGTACGTATGTATGTGTATAAGTTATCAAACTTTGTCTCACACATAAAGACATGCGCGCACATAGACACAGACACAGACACACACAGACACACAGACACACACGCATCCATCTCTCTATCTCTCTCCGTCCCTCCCTCTCTCTCTCTCTCTCTCTCTCTCCCTCCCCCTCTCTCTCTCTCTCTCTCTCTCTCTCTCTCTCTCTCTATATATATATATATATATATATATATATATATAGAAAAGAAAAAGAAACACCCGAAGGTGCTGGGGAGGACCCAGAGAAGCACCGTCTTCACCTGCCTTTAGAGCAGTCCTGTACCACCCTTGGAGGCCTGCGCTGTGTTGACGATGGGTACAGGCACGCACAGGACACTCCATTAAGATATCAAGGGACATACCTGCTCCTGAACAGAGGTAAATTAGACTATAGAGACAGGTAAATTAGACTACAGGATGCAGCTCATAACAGCCTTAAAGTAGCATCCCCATGGGTGTACCAGCCCGTATTTCATGACTGCAGAGCCCACCGGCGAAAAACACCACCCTCCAGCTGCCGAGCACACCCCACAGACCCAACCACCCCTGCCCACGGACAGATGAAGACAGTGCCACTCCGTTCCTCTCTCTCTCTCTCTCTCTCTCTCTCTCTCTCTAGAAAAGAAAAAGAAACACCCTCCCTCTCTCTCTCTCTCTCCCTCCCTCCCCCCCTCTCTCTCTCTCCCTCCCCTCTCTCTCTCTCTCTCTCTCTCTCTCTCTCTCTCTCTCTCTCTCTCAGCTGACCGTTTGGTTTTAACTGTTAACCTTGAAAAGACAAACGTAATGATTTTTAGGAAAGGGGGACATTTAGCCTCTGTGGAAAAGTGGTACTATGGGGATGAAGTGGTTAAAGTAACGAATTCTTATAAATACTTGGGCATGCTCTTTACGACAAAATTAAGTGTAAGTTCTGCTCTGTCGGAACCCTGTAGAAAAGGGAAAAGAGGAGTTATAGAAATCATAAAGTCTTTGAAAAAACTGAGATCAATAGATGCACGTTTGTTCTGGAAACTCTTTGATTCGCAAATTGAACCTATCTTAACATATGCAGCTGAAGTCTGGGGTCTAGAAAATGATTGTAGACAAATCGAAACTGTACACACCTTTGCCATAAAAAGATTCCTAAATGTCCCCCTGCATGCCTCAAACAATCTGGTGTTTGGGGAAACCGGAAGATACCCATTGTATCTTAGGACATCAATAAAGTGTATCAAATACTGGTTAAAACTCGTGTCACTGCCCATGTCAAGAATATGTAGACAGGCTTATGAAATGCTGTTACGGCAGCATGAATCTGGTCACTTTAATTGGGCATCAAAAGTACAAAAAGTTTTGACGGAAAACGGGTATGGCATAGTTTGGTTGAGTCAAGGTGTTGGGTGTGAATCTGCCTTTATTCTAGAGTTGAAAGATACGCTTATTTCCTGCTTTAAACAGAACTGGCATTCTGAGTTGGAGGATAATGATAAATATAGATGGTTTCACTCTTTCAAAAATGTCTTTGAACCTGAAAAATATTTATCATGTGTTACTAATAAGTGGCATAGAGACAGCTTCTCAAGATTTCGACTCCGAGTTTGTGGCCTTAAAAACTGTATTCAGTGGTTCCGAAATGACCAAACAGATATTAATTGCCCATCATGTGGAAATGGATTCGAAAATGAAACTCATGTTTTATTTTACTGTACCACTTATGATGATATCCGTAAAAAATGTGTCATACTGGAATCCTTCCCCAACATTCCCGATCAGAACAAAGTTATAAAAATCCTTTCCAGTAGTAATGAAACTATTATTAAATCTGTTGCTAAATTTATAGCACAGGCAATGAAGATAAGAAAGAGTAAGTTAGAATTAATGTGCGATAACATTTAACTTTTAAAAATAATAATTAGTCAAGATGATCCTGTATCAATATGTGTGTGTGTGTGCGCGCGCGAATGCGCGCGCGCGCGCGTGTCTGTGTGTGTGTGTGTGTGTGTGTGTGTGTGTGTGTGTGTGTGTGTGTGTGTGTGTGTGTGTGTGTGTGTGTGTGTGTGTGTGTGCTGTTTGTGGCGCGCCCACGTTTGTGTGTGCGTGTATGTTCATGCATGTGTGAAATCGGTAAACAATATTGAAATGTGCATACAATTGTTCATGTTCACCCCCTTGTCTTAAGGCTGTAATGCTATGACAATAAAACATTTGTCATTGTCATTGTCATTGTCTCTCTCTCTCTCTCTCTCTCTCTCTTCTTCTCTCTCTCCTCTCTCTCTATATATATATATATATATATATATATATATATATATATATATATATATACATACGCAAAGAGATCAAGAGGGAAGTTCATCTTTCGAAGACAGGTGAACTGGAAGTAGCACGCAATTAGTTGCCCTTTCTTATGAAAACGCCCAGCCTTCCGACTGGAGAAGGTGAATTCAGGCAGAATACATTGCGGTTGCACTGGATTCCGGTACGCTCATTTCTGTGGCTTATTCATATCTGCAGGGAGTGTACGCTGAATTAAGTCCTCCGTTCTCATATCCCAGTAGAACTCACCGACCTCTCGAGAGAAACTGGAAGTGGTCGGCTGTGGTGGGTGATTCTGTTAGCACCTGCTTCATTGGCTCTTGCATGATGCTCTATCTGACGCCCTGCTCTCTCCTCCCATCCCCGCTACTGTAGCCCCCCCCCCCCTCCCCCCTCCCCCCCCCCCCCCCCCGAAACCGTGTCCTCCCCAGCTCCCTCACTATATTACCGTGACCATCAGCTGTCCTTCAGTGTGGATACTGATGAGTAGAGTATACAGATGCATTGCAGATGGCTAAACAGCCTGCCAGCACTCCGAATTTAGACGGCAAATGCAGGCAAAATATCAAGCGGGTACATCGGATTTCACTGTGGGTTTTTCTTTTCTGCTGTACCAAACTGGACTTAGAGGTAGTCAACGCTGAATTTAGTCATCACTTCTTGACCTACTGTGATGAGCTCAAATGGTGATGGCTGACTCCACTCTCCCACCCCCACCCGTCACACTTTACCACCCCTCCCCACATCCTCACCCTTCTTGCCCACTGCTCGTTGTCCTCTTTCCAGATGTCACTGGCTATCCTTCAACAGGAAGCTGATGTGCAGAGGATACAGATGTTGTATTGGTGATAGAGTATTGTGTAGTTGCTATACACTTGGTGCTTAGAGTTTGTCTGAAAATGATTTCACTCTAATTCATCTCATTGCTGTAGACGTAGGTGCTTAGAGTTTGTCTGAAAATGATTTCACTCTAATTCATCTCATTGCTGTAGACGTAGGTACCTTTCATGGTGTGTATTGTTTTACTTCTTCCCAGTTCTAAAGCACCTGATTCAGACTTGTGGTACTCAGTGACTGCCTGTTTCCTCTGTGAGCCTGTGCCAGACATACAGTAAATCAGACATTTAAACGTAGCCTGTGAACACTGTTTCTAGACCGGTCTTTTCACTGATGAGTTGACTCATCTTTTGAATTGTAGTCTTGACATTTTAATGTGTGTGTGCGTGTGTGTGTGTGTGTGTGTGTGTGTGTGTGTGTGTGTGTGTGTGTGTGTGTACACAAACATACACATAATTATATATCTATAACTATCTATCTATCTATCTGTCTGTCTGTCTGTCTGTCTGTCTGTCTATCTGTCTATCTATCTATCTATCTATCTATCTATCTATCTATCTATCTGTCTGTCTGTCTGTCTGTCTGTCTGTCTGTCTGTCTGTCTGTCTGTCTGTCTATCTATCTGTCTGTCTGTCTGTCTGTCTGTCTGTCTGTCGGTCGGTCGGTCGGTCGGTCGGTCGGTCGGTCGGTCGGTATGTCTATCTATCTATCTGTCTATCTATCTGTCTATCTATTTGGTTTTCGAGCTTGCTGCCAGCCCTCATTGTGTCTCCATGGTCAGCTTGGCTTTAAACAAAATTTTAGCTCCTTACACATCGAAACAATATTGGTAGCAGTGAATATTTTGTTGTTGTTGTTTGTTTGTCAAGGGAGTCTATTCTATCGATGAATACAAAAGAAAGAGCTTTACTCTGATACAGTCCATGTCAGCGGGCTGCACGGACTGCTGGAATATGATGCAAAAGATCCAAAAGACAAGAATACGCTTAAAGCATGTACACCAATTCTAACAATTAGTCAACAGGTAAACAGCTGGCATGTAAATACAGATAAAACCAGAAAACAATGGGTACCAGCTGACTTTTAACTCTATCATTTGAAAGAGAGAGACCAAAACATTCATCAGGGGGTTCTAACCTGAAACCTTTTGAAAGAACAGCAAAAAGAAAGTCACAGTTGAGTTTGAAACCTCTCCTTTGAAAGAAGAAGAAAAAGAGAGAAAAAACGTCCATCGTGAGACACCTACCTGAAACCTTTTGAAAGAAAAAAAAAAGAGAGAAAACCCTCAATTGATTCAAGTCTTGGACCTTCGGCATACCATTCATGCAATGCAATCATTCTGGCTGTTGTATGACTCCCTCGTAAACATGTATTGAACTAGGTCAATCATGCGGATCGGCAGCTGCAACATTATTCCGGTCGTTTTCAGTGGCTCTCGTGGTAAAATTTGAAGAACCTATAATCACTCAGTACCGAACTGTGGTCTGGAGATACTTAAAACACTCTTTGAACTTGCCACGTCTGAATGTTCAGTCGATTTACGTTCATAGACGATATGGCACTCGCGCGCACATACACACACACACACACACACACACACACACACACACACACACACACACACACACACACACACGTGCGCGCGCGGCCGGGGCGACCTCTCTCATCTTCTACCAAGCCGATTACGCTATTTCCGGAGGTGTATTGTTCTGGCAGATTTGTCTCCACGGGGGATACGTTTAGCTGAAACAAGAGAATAATCCTACCCCCTCACCCCTTCTTTTGCCTCTCTCCCTTCCCCCATCATGGCCCGCCAAGTACTGTTCCTTCAGGAGAGAGAGAGAGAGAGAGAGAGAGAGAGAAATGGGTACTCTGAAAATCACGAAAAGAGTTTTGCAG
>CM031617.1:23226601-23229101 GCA_018398815.1 Conus ventricosus | reverse complement strand
AGAGATGTAATAAAGAAAATAGAGTGAGAGTTTATATGCATATTGATTTCTAGAAGCGACAAGAGAGTAGCAAGTCGAGACCATAATGAACAATACAATTTGGTGAGAAACTACCAAGTAGAACCACACTCAACCACGGTGCAAAACTTTGGGCTAAGACAAGAGCTCGGCAGACTTTGCACGCCGTTCTCTAACCTTTGTTTTCATGGTGGTGGATGATGTTGGCGTCGTCTAAGTTCTGTGGTACTGAACTTTCCTCCCCCAGAACTGCTGTATCAACTCGACAAACATGCTTTATATCCCCGTCATCATGCTTTCCGAGGGGGGGGGGGGGGGGGGGGGGGTATTCCATCAAGGCCTGGTGCTTTTCATTATTGGAGCAGCTTGAAGAAGGCTTTCTGAGTTTCCTCTAAACTTGGAGGATCGTCAAGGCATGCCAAGAGCGAGTGCTGAGGTATGTTCTGGATTGCCTGCTGATCAGTATGGGACGATCTGTTGAGCAGCTGGTAGGGGTGTTCATCCTAGCGCTGGACTACGAAGCTCTTCACTGCGAGAAGAGTACCGCTAGCTGTTCCAGCGGAAGCCCCCTCCCTCCTTCCCCCCCCCCCCCCCCCCCCCCCCCCCCCCCCCCCCCACCACACACACACACACACATCCTTCAGGCCATGTGCTCATGTGCATACTGTGAGAGCCTTTGTAACCTACCACTTGTTAGAGCGCCGGGCTCGTGATCCTGAGGTTACTGTTTCGAATTTCGGTACAGGGGGATTTTTCCCTCAGAGTTAACATTGGTTCCGACTCCATTCCCCATACAGTCCTTCGAATGAGACTATAAACCGAGGTTCCGTGTGTGAAAGCACGCACACCATCTTGCACACACGTAAAATCCCATCACAAAGTTTCGGAAGAGAAGGCCAGTTTGGCCGTTGGTATGGATGACACGTTACACATAGCATGCACCTTCCCCGAAGATGGGAGTATGGCTGCCTTAATGGCGGGATAAAAAACGGTCATGCACACAAAAGTGTCAGAATCTTCAACTCGATGAAAGTGGACACTCAAAGAAAGAAGATTTGTCTGTCATCTGTCATTGTTCAGTTTCGACTTCGTCGCCGTGATGCGTTAGATGGTCGTGTTGGGAAGATGAAGTATTGTCATCCAGCCAAATTATGAAAGCTTTCTGTTTCTGTTTCAGTATACAGTTACATCGGATTTGAACTAAAAGGTGCAATGAAAGAAATTTAGAGTCTAAAACAATAGATTATAATTAAAATAAAACACGACTATTTGTGAACAGCAATTAGAAAAAAAAACTTACGTAAAGTATACATTTATCTATCTATTCAAATAGATATTTCGCGCACTGTGTGTGTGTGTGTGTGTGTGTGTGTGTGTGTGTGTGTGTGTGTGTGTGTGTGTGTGTGTGTGTGTGTGTGTGCGTACGTGTGTGCATGCGTGCATGCGTCTGAAAGAGCGAGAGAGCGAGTGTGCGTGCGTGATGCGTCCGTGCGAGCGAGCGAGCGTGCGTGCGTGATGCGTGCGTGCGTGCGTGCGTGCATGCATGCGTGCGTGCGTGTGTGCGTAGTTCGTCAGTCCACGACTGTTTGGTTGCCTCCAAACACCATTCTACAGAATCAATGCACTGGCAATTTATGGTTGATAAACCAGCCGTGCGTTACCAAAACCCTGATCATCCCGGAGAACGGGGGGGCTGCCCCCTAATTGTCGATTGATTTCCCATGGCAACACACTGGAGGTAGTGAGGTCCACACTTACTGTACAAGCCCTCCCCCCCACGAACTCCATTCCTACCACATTGTTCTCCACCTCCTCTGTATAACGCTCGCCCCGAGCGCGCGCGCGCACACACAACACACAACACACCACACCCCACACACACACACACAACACACACACACACATACACAACACGCGCGCGCGCGCGCACGCACCCCCGCACGCCACGCACGCACGCACGCACGCACACACACAGAGGGAGAGACAGACAGACAGACAGACAGACAGACAGACAGACAGATAGACAGTCAGACAGACAGTCAGTCAAACAGACAGTCAGTCAGACAGACAGACAGACAGACAGACACGCACGCACGCACGCACGCACGCGCGCGCGCGCGCACACACACACACTCTACATCGCAGCACACAGACAGACAGACAGACAGACAGACAGAAAACAACAAACGGACAGACTGACAGACAGACAGACATAGTCTCTCTCTTTTCTTTCTCACAACACAACAGAGAGAGAGAGAGAGAGATAGAGAGAGAGAGAGAGAGAGAGAGAGAGAGAGGAGAGAGAGAGGAGAGAGAGAGAGAGAGAGAGAGGAGAAGAGAGAGATTTAAGTCGTCTTGAGTATATGGGAAAAATGACAGACAGACAGACATATTCTCTCTCTCTTTTTCTTTCTCACAACACACAGGAGAGAGAGAGAGAGAGGAGAGAGAGAGAGGAGAGAGAGTGAGAGAGAGAGAGAGA
>CM031617.1:23214101-23221601 GCA_018398815.1 Conus ventricosus | reverse complement strand
CCACTCTCACCAAAGACGGTCGCTCTACAACAGAAATCAAGACCAGACTAGCGATCGCAACAGCAGCAATGGCAAAGCTAAACAAGATCTGGAAGAGCAGGGAGATCAGCTTTCCTACAAAGATGAAGCTGTACAAGTCCCTGGTGCTGTCCATCCTGCTGTATGGCTGCAAAAGCTGGACCATGACAGCGGAGACCACCAAGAGAATCCAGACGTTTGAAACGAAATGCTTCAGGCGCTTGCTCGGGATCTCTTGGCAAGACCGGAAGACGAACGACCTTGTGAGGAGCCAAATAACATCAATTGCAGGCCCCCAAGAACCCCTCTTGGCAACAGTCAAAAAGAGGAAGCTGTCGTGGTTCGGGCATGTCATACGCCACAATTCACTGCCCCAAACAGTCATCCAGGGCACGCTGGAAGGCGGCAGACGAAGGGGACGACAAGCCAAATGCTGGATGGACAACATCAAAGAATGGACCAGGATGGATGGCCCCACGCTGATGCGACAGGTAGAGGACAGGGCCGGATGTCGGTGCCTGGCTTTGAGAGTGTCTCTCATCTCTCCTCTACGCCCATCATGGGCAAGAGAATGATGATGATGATGATGAGTATTGCAATGCATTGTATGGTATTGCATGGTATTGTATTGTACTGTATAGTGTTGCAATGCATTGCATGGTATTGCATGGTATTGCATTGTGCTGCATTGCATTGTATTGTGCTATGTTGTAGTGCATTGTATACAGACCACCAATTTGCCCTACATAAAGAACAAACTATTCCGGGTTCACAGATCCCTATTCTCGTTCAATTTTCAAATGAAAAAAAAATCTCCTTCTTTTAGTAAAAGAACTCTTTCTTTCAGTAAAAGAACTCCTCTTTCTTTCAGTAAAAGAACTCTTTCTTTCCGTAAAAGAACTCCTTTCTCTTTGAGTAAAAGAACTCCTTTCTCTTTCAGTAAAAGAACTCCTCTTTCTTTCAGTAAAAGAACTCCTCGTGCTTTCAGCAAAAGAACTCCTTTCTCTTTCAGTAAAAGAACTCCTCTTTCTTTCAGCAAAAGAACTCTTCTTTCTTTCAATAAAAGAACCCCTCTTTCTTTCAGCAAAAAAACCCCTCTTTCTTTCAGCAAAAGAACTCTCTTTCTTTCAGTTATTGAACTCCTCTTTCTTTTAGTAAAATAACTCCTTTCTCTTTCAGTAAAAGAACTCTTTTCTCTTTCAGTAAGAGAACTCCTCTTTCTTTCAGCAAAAGAACTCCTCTTTCTTTCAGCAAAAGAACTCCTCGTTCTTTCAGCCACCAGAAATGATACATTCTTCGCGCGAGGACAACCATCTAATCAACTTTCCAAATCCAAACTTCTCTAAACAGCAGACATTCCGAACCATCTCAAGGGTTGTGAGGGACTATGAGGTGCTACGGCCATGCAATCGTTCCAACGTGCAGGGTGCTCTCCTTAGGAACAATGATATACGAGCCTGCAGAAACAGACGACAATTCAACTCTCTCTCTCTCTCATTCTTCTTCTTCGTCCCATTCTCCTCTTCACTAATCTCTCTCTCTTTTCTCTCCTGACTGTCTCTGTTCTCTCGCCTCTTAGCGAGTCCGCTGCATCGACCAAAGTAACAGAAGTCTCTTTCATCCTAAGAGTATTAATCACTTAAATAAAAAAAAAGTGATCACTGAGCAGCGGTCACCTTGTAAAGGTGAGTTTTCAATCACTCCAGTTAAAGTCCTCCTCAGAACATATCAAGAATTCTGCAGAGCAGGTCTGCCGGTTGAAAGTGCACAAAAAGGAACATTATTTTCTTCTTTTTTTTTCAGGAGGTGGGGGTGGGGGTGGGGGGCACATGACAGCTGTTTTGTTTTGTATTGTGCTGCATTGTTGTATTGTGCTGTGTAGTATTGTACTGTGCTGTATTGTATTGTATTGCATGGTATCGAAACAACTTCATCATCATAACGGATTTCTCTATGAAGAAATGCAGGCTGTTCTCTCGGGAACAGCACATCTCCACAGCACAGTGCCTCTGATCACAATTTTGTGTCTGCATGTATTTTCTTAAATTGGCCCATCTCAATGTATTTTCCTTCGGAAGTTCGCAATAAAGAATCCTCCTTGTTGCCCTGGATTCTCGTAAGTGCACTAAATGCTTATTGCACATGGAACATGAAATGTTCATCACAACATCAATACACCATGCACACACACACACACGCATGTGACGAGATGAGTATGAGTGGTAGGTGGGTCCTCTAGGGGAAGGACTGGGGATAATTTCTCAATGGGAATTATCTTAACATTTCACCTACACCCTCTCTCTTACTAGTGGTGGAAGGAGCAACTTTCCGGTACTAGTCATCAAAGAAATTTTTATTTAATTCCGGGACTGGGTAAAATACATAAGTGGCTCTGAGATAGTTTTCCTTAGGCCTGTACTCTTATAAGTACTTGTAGCTCCGAGAGTCAGAATTGAAGAGAGAAGTTCAAACATACAACATTGATTGAACAACAGAGAACTGACACAAGTGCAATTTCACACATCAACTTTTATTGCTTACACACAGGTAAGTTTGGGCATGTCAAGTTCATAGGCTTAGTTTCGTTCTCATTGGACTACCACAATGAGGGGCCCTCTCTCACTCCTACTTACTCGCTTACACTCAGTGCAGCAAGCTTAAGTTGGCATACAGGGGTCCGTCTACGTTACACTGAATGTATCCAAAGAGGTACTCATAGACAGGGTCTCCTGTCTCATCATAAAGTGAGGGCAAGGGTCTGATGGATTTGAGTCCAGGTGGTAAGCTAACTTAGCTTTGCTTCGGAGAGGGTAGTTGATCTCTCCTGTGGTTGGTGACTGCCCCACTGGTGTAGATTGGAGGTCTGGTGTCGCCCTGGTGTTGGGTGAAGTCCCAGCTTCTGGTCCAGCCGCAATGTGTAGCGTGGCCAGGATAGCGTGACCAGGATAGCGTGACCAGGATGGCGTGGCCAGGATAGCGTGACCAGGATCCAAGTTCTGCGATAAAGAGAACTTGGTCTGTAGGTGAGAATCTGATAGCTGGTTTGTTGAGTGCATACATTTTACCCTGGTTTAATTTCAGCACAGGTGTGAGACTCAGCCAGCAAAGTATTCTCTATGGTAGAGTGTCTGCTATAACTATTGATCTCCACTTTTGTTTAAAAACTAAGTTAAGCTTACAAAAGGGTAGGTGACAGTAATACTTTACATAGTTTCAGTCAAACAACTCTTCCATGTTTCGTATGAATTAAATCACACTGACTTGGGCTACACTGAGTCCAAGTACACATGTGGTGTAGACTTAAAGTCATACACTACAAATCATTCCAACAATCACCAGTATTTATAAATCAGGGTAGCAGTTCTTGACCTAGTACAGGCATACTGTTTTCCTGACCAACATTTAATCCTTGGATTATTATCTTAACAGACAGAATTGCCTACTGACAAAAGTCAGGGTGAACCACAAAGAACAGTGGTCAGATTGTTAACAAAGAATCATAACCACTGGGAAAAGAGCTTTTGCCATTATGATGGCAAGCAAACTCCTACACAGAATAATCATTCATCAGTTTGATATATGTTGCTAAGCATTTGTACAAATTTACAATGTTAACGCACACAGCATACACAAAATCCATACATAGATTCCAAATGTAAAGCAGAGTTCCAACTCACTTTCCCTGGGAATGGACAGTGGATGACTGGAGATCAAGAAGTTACCGAGATTTCCCCATTGCCTTCTCTAGTTGTCTCTGTGTCTTCCTCCGGTCCGGTCTACAGGCAGTCTTGAGAGGTCAGTGAGATTGCACCCCTGTGTGTCTGGTATATATGGATTCTTATTGCTGATTCGATTTTGACAACCTGTCATTCACCCATCAGGGGTGAGAGGGGGAGGGATCTCGTCTTATCACCAGTCGCCTCGGAAACCGTTTGAACCTAATCGGCACAGCTCCACTGACTTCAGCGGCCGGTTTAATTTAAGCGCCCGTATCGACACATATTATTCTCGTGGAACGATCCGCCAGTGACATAAGTCACCAGTTCAGCCAGTGCACGGACTGTAGACATGAGGGGGGGGGGGGTTTGGATTGGGAGAAGGAGGGAGGTTTGGCGATTGCCTCTGTGTCACTTGTGCTGCAGGCAGAGAGGGGGGGAGTGAGTGGTGGGGGAGGGCACGGCAGTGGGGCAGTGGCGTGGCGCCTTTGTTTCACGGGAGGGAAGGGGGTGGGGGGTGGGGAGTGTGAGACGGGCCATTGCCACAATGCCAATGAAATCTTCCCGTGTTGTAGCTACTCCCCGTGGCGGGTGAAGGAGGGTTGAGAGGGGGAGGGGGGAGTAGGCCCGGCAAGAACGAAAGGCGTCTCGCGTTTATCGTAATGCACGTTTTTTTTCCTTTGTCCTGGTGTCGTGTCAGCCAGGCTATTATTAGCATCGTCCTAAGCGAGAGAAGGGGGGGAGGGGGGTGGGGGGGGGGGGTTGAGAGAGGGGAGTGGGCATAGATTTGAAATCTTTTTTTTTTTTTTTTGGTTTGGGGTTTAAAGCCTCGGTTACACCGGACCCGAATCAGCTGCGAATCCACCCGAATGCACCTATTCGGGTGGCATTCTGGATTATTCTTCTCAGTTCTCCCTCCCCGAATGAGCAAAAATTCTGGAGGGATTCTGGAATATTCGTGGAGGGATTCGGCTCGTTTTGAAATGTTCAAAACCGCCGAAATACCCTCCTGATATACTCCCGAATGTGGCCCCGACAAATTTCATTCGGGCCACATTCGGGAGGTAATCGGCTGGAATTCGGATGCATTCGGGGAGGCATTCGGGACATTCTTGGCAGATTCGGCGGCGTATTCGTATCATTCGGAGAGTACGGTCCGAATCATCAGACCCGAATAGCACGAATAGAGCCGAATTCTGCCCCGAATTCCCCCCGAATGCCTCCCGAATCCATCCGAATCGTCACCGAATAACAGCTCGCGAATATAGCCGAATCGGCTTATAAATACGCGTGCAGGGAGGCATTTGTCTCATTTCGCCTGTTGCAGCCGACGTGATAACATTCTCGCCATGCCTAGAACCAAGAGCACCAAGACAAAGATTTCCACTTTTCATCATCCACCTCAAGAAGAGATGTCCGACCAACTGGAAATGGACCTCCTTGATGAAGACGATAGTGATGTCTCCGAGGAAGAATCAGTCGCCCCTTCCCAAAGCCAGAACGCCCACAAGAAGAAAGACAAAAAGGTCAAGACCACCCCAACTACCGACACCAAAAAAAAAGGGCAAGACTTCCCAAACGCCTGAAGTTCACCCAAGCCGAGCAGGAGGCTCTTCGTGACTGGTATGTATGAGAACCCCATCATCTGGGACAAGGGCGATGCGGACAACAAGGACAACGACAAGCGTGACAAGGTGTTGTACAGGGTCAAGGCGGCATCATTGGGCATTGATCCAAAAGGCCTCAAGACCTGGTATGAGGGAATGCGCACAAGATTTGCCAAGGCCATCGAGAAGAAGTCAGGAGACGGGGCCAAGGTGCTGCCGCCTGGAGAGCAGTGGATCACCGACAGCTTCCAGTTCCTGCTTCCCCACGATCCACCGGATGCGTGGAAGGACTTTGGGGTCCCTCAAGTTGAAGGCGAAGGGTCCACGAGTACGCGCCATTGACGTCCAAGGCAACTTCCCTACCGACGAACGACGAAGTGGAAGAAGAAGAAGATGAAGAACGTCGCCGCCATGAATTCGACAAGCCCGTGACATTGGAGGTTGTGGTCTCTTACAGCCATTGCTCCTCCATCGTCAAAGAAGAGGGAGCGTCAAGAGGCCGTCAGAAAACTTCAGGAGCGGCAGCGATCGTCCGCACAGCTTCATCAGCAGTGCAGCAGCTGATTAGCAGCCCCACCTCTGGGTCAGAAGGCAGCGTATGGAAACTGGCTGGCTGCAGTTTCCAGAGACGTCCATCCTTCAATCTCGGTACCAGTTCCACCAGTGGTCATCTGAAGGATGTCGCTACTTCCTGCAAGAATCGGAACGTCTCAACAAACAGCGTTTGTGACGTCGACCCCAGCCAAGCCTCCTGTTACTTCAGGTCAAGAGCCACCAGTGCGCAGCAGCAGTTTCCAGCATCCACCAACGCCACAGCAGGCAGGCAGCTGTACCAGCTGCAGACTCCACCTCCTCCATCGACTCCATGTCAAAATTCTGGCAACGACAGCCTAGACCTCTCCTTCGGCTCGGTCATGAGAGAAGCCCTGAACCTCAACAGCCAAACTGTGCCCAGCTGCCCTGAACGCAAAAAAGGAAAGAAAAATATTCATTTTTTATTGTGTTCTTACAGTTCCGTTTCTTTTTTATATTGGTTTCATTGTTTTTATATGTTGCAATGTCATGTTTAATTTTCTCCCTTCTCCTTAATTCCTTACACACAAGTCCTTTTTTTTTCTTTCTTCTTCTTTTTTTTTTTTTTGGTGGTATCAACTATCAGTGGTCACTGTTGACTTGGCTCCTTTCCTTTGTTTTCTTGATAATTTTCTTTTAGAGTCATTTGATTGATATTATGACAATGACATTTTGTTTCTGAACATTTCATGATGATTTTGGACTACACGATTCATGATATCATGACAGACAGCAGGCAGGCAGGCAGGCAGACAGACAGGCAGGCAGACAGTCAGACAGACAGAGAGAGAATAGGGATCTTTTGTGTGTGTATGTGAGTTTCCTGTTTGTGCTTGATCATTTGTGTAGCATGCAATTAAAGTGTTTTCATTCGTACAGTTTCGCAAACGAACACATTGATTTTAAATTATTTTTAATGTGAAAGAGAGAGAATAATAAAGAGGGGAGAAAAACATAGTTGTTGCTGTGTGTCTGCACGCGCGTATGTGTTTGTGTGTGTGTGTGTGTGTGTGTGAGGAGAGAGAGAGAGAGAGAGAGAGAGAGAGAGAGAGAGAGAGAGAGAGACAGAGACAGAGAGACAGAGAGACAGAGACAGAGAGAGAGAGATAGAGAGATAGAGAGAGATAGAGAGACAGAGATAGGACAGAGAGAGAGAGAAAGAGACAGGGAAAAGATATATATATATATATATAATATATATATATATATATATATTAATATATATATATATATACAGAGAGAGACAGAGCATTTTTTTCTTCAATTTTTACTTCTTTTTTCTTTCAAATCATTTGCTGCTGCCACTCTATTGCTCCAGCGTCTGACATGAAGTAGTGCTTCAATGACAGACGCTGGCGTTTCGCCTCCTTTGTTGTCCTGTTTCCCGTCACAGCTTGGAGGTCTTCCATCTGTGCTTCTTCTCTCCACTGGCAAGGGATGACGTTGTGCTGCTCGTCTTCCAAGTCGACGCCTGGGGGTGGTCCGTGCTCACCGGATTCCAGGAGGTTGTGAAGGCAGACACACGCGAGGACTATCTTGATAGCAGTTCCTGGAGACTGGCGCATGGTTGTCAGGGGAATTCTGAA
>CM031617.1:23206601-23209101 GCA_018398815.1 Conus ventricosus | reverse complement strand
GCGAAGTGTAGACATGTCAGAAGATGACAAATGGAATGGGGACGGTTGCTTCCAGTACTATCAGTTTGTGCTTCCCGTTGCCAAAGTTGTTCAATGGTTTGTCATGGTTCTTAGTATACAATACAATGCAATGCAATACAATGCAACGCAACGCAACGCAAACGCAACGCAACGCAACGCAACGCAACACAACACAACACAACACAACACAACACAACACAACACAACACAACACAACACAACACAAACACAACACAACACAACACAACACAACACAACACAACACAATACAACACAACACAACACGATGCAACACAACATAACACAATACAATGCAATGCAATGCAATGCAACAGAATGCAATACAACACAATACAATACAATACAGTGCTATCCAATGCAATGCTATACAATAGAATACAATGCAATACAATGCAATACAGTACAATGCAATGTAATGCAATACAATGCAGTGCAAAGCAATGCAATGCAATGCAATGCGATACAATACAGTACAGCACAATCTTTCCTTTCACCCCTTTGGTGCATAGAGAATAACAACAACAGGCAAACCTCATCACCATGAATTAAAGAGAAAAATGTTTTGCTTGTTCCACTTGATCTAGTTGCAAAGGGAGGCGACGGCAGGCGGACAGGCGATGCAATACAATGCAGCTTCCTTCTGTGAGGCGACGGCAGGCGGACAGGCGATGCAATACAATGCAGCTTCCTTCTGTGAGGCGACGGCAGGCGGACAGGCGATGCAATACAATGCAGCTTCCTTCTGTGAGGCGACGGCAGGCGGACAGGCGATGCAATACAATGCAGCTTCCTTCTGTGAGGCGACGGCAGGCGGACAGGCGATGCAATACAATGCAGCTTCCTTCTGTGAGGCGACGGCAGGCGGACAGGCGATGCAATACAATGCAGCTTCCTTCTGTGAGGCGACGGCAGGCGGACAGGCGATGCAATACAATGCAGCTTCCTTCTGTGAGGCGACGGCAGGCGGACAGGCGATGCAATACAATGCAGCTTCCTTCTGTGAGGCGACGGCAGGCGGACAGGCGATGCAATACAATGCAGCTTCCTTCTGTGAGGCGACGGCAGGCGGACAGGCGATGCAATACAATGCAGCTTCCTTCTGTGAGGCGACGGCAGGCGGACAGGCGATGCAATACATGCAGCTTCTTCTTCGTGAGGCGACGGCAGGCGGACAGGCGATGCAATACAATGCAGCTTCCTTCTGTGAGGCGACGGCAGGCGGACAGGCGATGCAATACAATGCAGCTTCCTTCTGTGAGGCCACTGCAGGCGGACAGGCGATGCAATACAATGCAGCTTCCTTCTGTGAGGCGACGGCAGGCGGACAGGCGATGCAATACAATGCAGCTTCCTTCTGTGAGGCGACGGCAGGCGGACAGGCGATGCAATACAATGCAGCTTCCTTCTGTGAGGCGACGGCAGGCGGACAGGCGATGCAATACAATGCAGCTTCCTTCTGTGAGGCGACGGCAGGCGGACAGGCGATGCAATACAATGCAGCTTCCTTCTGTGAGGCGACGGCAGGCGGACAGGCGATGCAATACAATGCAGCTTCCTTCTGTGAGGCGACGGCAGGCGGACAGGCGATGCAATACAATGCAGCTTCCTTCTGTGAGGCGACGGCAGGCGGACAGGCGATGCAATACAATGCAGCTTCCTTCTGTGAGGCGACGGCAGGCGGACAGGCGATGCAATACAATGCAGCTTCCTTCTGTGAGGCGACGGCAGGCGGACAGGCGATGCAATACAATGCAGCTTCCTTCTGTGAGGCGACGGCAGGCGGACAGGCGATGCAATACAATGCAGCTTCCTTCTGTGAGGCGACGGCAGGCGGACAGGCGATGCAATACAATGCAGCTTCCTTCTGTGAGGCGACGGCAGGCGGACAGGCGATGCAATACAATGCAGCTTCCTTCTGTGAGGCGACGGCAGGCGGACAGGCGATGCAATACAATGCAGCTTCCTTCTGTGAGGCCACTGCAGGCGGACAGGCGATGCAATACAATGCAGCTTCCTTCTGTGAGGCGACGGCAGGCGGACAGGCGATGCAATACAATGCAGCTTCCTTCTGTGAGGCGACGGCAGGCGGACAGGCGATGCAATACAATGCAGCTTCCTTCTGTGAGGCGACGGCAGGCGGACAGGCGATGCAATACAATGCAGCTTCCTTCTGTGAGGCGACGGCAGGCGGACAGGCGATGCAATACAATGCAGCTTCCTTCTGTGAGGCGACGGCAGGCGGACAGGCGATGCAATACAATGCAGCTTCCTTCTGTGAGGCGACGGCAGGCGGACAGGCGATGCAATACAATGCAGCTTCCTTCTGTGAGGCGACGGCAGGCGGACAGGCGATGCAATACAATGCAGCTTCCTTCTGTGAGGCGACGGCAGGCGGACAGGCGATGCAATACAATGCAGCTTCCTTCTGTGAGGCGACGGCAGGCGGACAGGCGATGCA
>CM031617.1:23183563-23199001 GCA_018398815.1 Conus ventricosus | reverse complement strand
TGTGACCTCGCGCGGGCGCGCGCGCACACACACACACGCGTGCACGCACGCACGCACGCACGCACGCACGTACGCACGCACGCACGCACGCACGCACGCACGCACGCACGCACGCACACACACACACACACACACACACAACCTCCCTCTCTGCACATACAAGACACAGACATAGACACACACATAAACGAAGACATAAACACAGACACACACAGACACACAGACACACACACACACACACACACACACACACACACACACACACACACACACACACACACACACACAAACTCGTGCACGCGATCGCACGCGAGCTTTTGTGCGTCCAATATTTTTCAGTGTCATGCACGTGTAGAAACGTGACGTATTCGTCCCCCCCCCCCCCCCCCTCCTGCCCTGTCCTCTCCATAAATAAACTTCCGATGACATGACAGGAAAGCCCACTGTTCGGACCTGTCGGAACAATCACGTGTCATTCCGAATGGTCTGCGGCATGATGTCCAGCTGGACGTGATCAAACAGTGTTTGCCTCCCTTAGACTCCCACCCTCACCTTCCCCACACACCACACCCCTTTCCACGTCCCCTCCGCCTCTGTCTGTCTGTCTGTCTCTCTGTCTGTCTGTCTGTCTCTCTGTCTGTCTGTCTTTTCTCTCTGTCTGTCTGTCTGTCTGTCTGTCTCCTTTCTCTCTGTCCCTCTCTCTCTCTCTCTCTCCTCTCTCTCTTCTGCAATGTATGGGGCCCTGCAGCGTCAGGGTTTAAAAGGGGGTTGGGAGAAAGAAAAAATGGTGCAATGATTGGTTTGATTTTGAGTGCGAACAGAAGGAAAAGGACTGTCTTTTTAACGACTTTCTGAGTTTTTGGGAAAGAGCAAAAATTACCTGAATACAAAGCACTGCAAAAAGAAGCTTACATAAAAGAAAGGAAAAGAGTAATGGTCAATTGAAAAGAGAGAAAAGAGGTTGTCTAAGGGAAACGAAAATTAAGATGTTTAAAGACCATCCACGATCCAACAACTTTTCTGGTCAACAATAAGAAATGTTGGCAGGAAAAGGCATGGTTTTAATGAATTAGCAGCCAACAGTGGTACGCCATTTCTCCAGTGTTTTCAGTGACTTCGAAAGTATCGCTGTACATGAAGTTACTGAATACGATGAGTTTAGCGGAGGGGGAAACGAAGAGCCACCTTTAAATGATCCCATCACTAAACAAGAGGTCGTAAAATGGAATAAAAAACCTGAAAGTGGAAAAAAGTCCTGGGTTTCGACAAAGTCATCTTGACATGTTTTAAACATTAAAGCGCAGTGGGTAGTGGACTTTCTGGTTGAACTGCTAAAATGCTATTTTTGATATGGAATTTTCCCCAAGAGAAGGGTCTAAATCTATAATCTTACCATCATAAAAGGGAGACACAAATAACCCAGACAACTATAGAGGGGGCTCTAAAAAACGTGGTAAGTAAAATTTAACAAAATATTTTAAACAAACGACTGACTAAATGGTAGAAATCGAAGAAACAATAATAGAAGAACAAGCAGGTTTTAGGAAAGACTATAGCACGATAGATCACATCTTTACTTTTACGGACTTGTCCGAAGTATCTACTCCGAAATGCTAATTTAAATATGATAGCCTTTGTTGACTTTAGAAAAGCCTTCGATTCAGTGAACAGGAACATTCTTTGGAATTTTGAGAAATAATGGCAATTACGGGAAAAATGTATAAGGCACTTAGGGGAGTGTACGATTCTGTAGTGGCTTGCGTACGTGATAAGGGTAAATTATACAGATTAACTTTGACTGTCCGCGGGGTGTAAAGCAGGGAGCTTACTAAGCCCTCAGCTTTTTTCCATTTTTCAACAAATGCGATAGAGATCAAAAAACGAGGCAGACACGGATTCATGATACCAGATGCTATTGAAATCTTCCTGATTTGTTTGCAGATGATGTTGTTTTGCTTTCTGATACGATAATTGGTTTCAAAACCGGACAGAAATAAAAGGAGAAGCAGACGGTTGCAATTAGTTTTTAAAAAAAAAAAAAAAACGAAAAAACAAAAATTATATTTTTTTAGAATGGGGGGTCTTTCTTTTCTAGACACGAAAAATGGTGTACGGTAACACAGAAGTAAAAGTGCAACATTTTATAAATACCTCGGTCTAATATTCACAACCAAGCTCGTCAAATGCAGGTTTGAAGAAATGTGTAGAAAAGGAAAGAGAGGGGTGATTGAAATTCTTAGAACATTGAGAAATTAGATTCATTGAACCATCGATTTTCTGGAAACTTTTCGACACTCAGATAACACCCATATTAACATATGCAGCAGGGGTGTGGGGGTGCCGGTCAACAACAAATAGAAAGTGTCCCATACATTTGCAATCAAGCGTTTCCTAGTGTTCCCCTACATTCTTCTAACAAAATGGTTTATGCGGAAACTGGAAGGTTCCCTATATATACATACCTATATAAAATGTATCAAATCCTGGTTGAAACTGTTAAAACTACCTTACACAAGGTTATGAAACAGCGTACAAAATGTTGTTACAACAGCTTGAGAATGGAAAGTTTAACTGGGTATCCAATGTAAGGAAACGTTAACTGAAAGTGGGTTTGGCATTGTCTGGCTAAGCCAAGAATAAGGAAAAACGATAAATTGTTTATCTCAGAATTAAAAAACAGATTTATTTTGTATGTTTTACAAAAATGGCACTTCTACATGGAAGGAAATGAAAAATAAAAGATGGTTTCTTTCATTAAAAAGTAACCGCAACCTGAAAAGTATTTATCGGTGGTAACAGATAGATGGCACAGAAAGCGCACTGGCAAGATTTCGAACAAAAACATTAGGTCTTTTGCAACAAAATGGTTATGCTTGATACAACACAGTAAAGACTTGTCCAGCGCAAAGCAAACGCCACTGAAGATGAAAATCACTTTATACCATTGTTTATGCTTTCCGACATATTCGCGGAAAATTTGCTTGTTTCAGGTGCCTATTTGCTACAAATTGCAATCTGCTTCATACATTGACACTTGAAAACGAATCACTGATCAAATCCTTAGCAAGTTATATTGCCGAAGCTAGTAAAATCAGAAAAAAGTCACTTTTCCCAAAATTAATTTCCTCTTGTAAACATTTTTTTTTTTTTTTTTGTGCCTGGTGGTCATTGATTCTGTGACAATCAATGGGAATGTTTTACGAGATGCTGTTGTTTTGTGTTTTGGCTTTTGTCCAACAAACTTAGAACGTTGGACTTTGAGTGTGTGAGTGTGTACACAGATGTCTAAAAAATTTTGACTTGTTGGGTAAATTTGTTCAGAAATTGTTCTTTATATGGGAAATAAGTTCACGCACCCATGTCAAACGGCCTGTACAGCTATTGACATTAAAATATCATTGAGTCATTGGTCATTTAGTCTCTCTCTCTGTTTCTCTCTCCTCTCTCTCTCTCTCCTCTCTCTCTCTCTCTCTCTCTCTTCATCACTCTCTCTCTCTTCCTCTTCTCTCTCCTCTCTCTCTCTCTCTCTCTCTCTCTCACGAGTGAACGTGTATACTTTGCAAAATAAGGTCAGGTTGAGACGGTTTGAAAACAGGAGGGGTCAAAAGATTGCCCTAACCGTGTACACGTATCACGAATCGCCAATCAACCCCCGCTCTGAGTCGGTTATACCCACGTCCTCTCTCTTTTTCTCTTTCCCCTCCTCTCTCTCTCTTCTCTCCCCTCTCTCTCTCTCACGCCCTCTCTCTCTCCCGACTCTCTCTCCCCCCTTTCTCCCCTCTCTCTCCCTCTCTCTCTCTCTCCTCTCTCTCATCTCTCCCCTCTCTCTCTCTCTCTCTCTTCTTCCTCCTCTTCTCTTTTCCCAAATCTCTCTCCCCTCTCTCTCCCCCCAACTCTCTCTCTCTCTCTCTCCCTTCTCTCTCTCTCTCTCTCTCCCCCCCGACCTCTCTCTCCCTCTCTTTTCACCTGTACCCTCCAACTACTACAGAAACTACTCACTAAGGTTCCTGATAGTAGTTTGTTCCTGCCCGTAACCGCCGCGTCTCCGGAAGGGGCGTTTGTACCCCGTTGCCATGCGGTATGACGGGTCTGGTTCATTTCTTTCATTTCTTGTCTTTTCACAGTCGAAAGGGCACGGTCAGAAGAAAAGGACACGGTCAGCACGGAGACTGCCCCACAGCTTCATGATGGCGAGGAGGACTGAACGGTCTGATTTGATGGACATGTAGTTGGCAGAAACACTATTTTGCATGGAATAGAGCTCTTGTTTCCTCGTACCCTGGTTCCTGATTCTAAGGGGAAAATCCCTATACATTGCTCAGATCAACAACGCTTCCAATAATGATGACCATGTCTTTGATTATGGTTAATGTCTAAGAACACTGTCAATGGAAGTAATAGCACATATTGTCGAATATTGTCAATTGACTACATACCTAGCTAGCGATAGCTGGACATGTGGTATGCATTCGGAAGTTACTTGCCACTTGAGCGCACAAACTGAAAACAAATAATACAAATCAATATTTTTTAAAAAAAAGTTGGAAATGTTTTTCTTTTCTTGAGTCCCAACCTCTCGATTTTTGACCATTTGTTGAATGCTTACGTCCCTGTTTTCGCACAGCAACCAATTCAGGATTCTTACCCCCATTGGTTGAAAATAAAAACAAAACACCACAGCAGCATAGTGGGCCACAAGGGCCCGCGCAAAAAACATCCCCCACCAACCCACCCACAACCGTACTCCTCCATCCACTCACCCTCACAAAACACAGACACAGACACAGACAAGACACAGCAGACAGACAACAGACAGACAGAAGCGACAGACAGACAACACACACCACACACCACAACACCACACACACTCACACACCACAACCACACACCACAGACCTTTGCGAAAAAATTTGGATCATTATCAGTTCCTATTGTTGGAACAAAAGTGCGTGCGTTGTGTGCGTGAGGCGTGCGTGGTGGGCGTGCGTAAATGAGTGTGTGTGGGGTGTTGTGTGTATGTGTGTTTGTGGTGTGTGTGTGTGGGGGGTGGTGGTGTGGTGTGTGGTGTGTGGGGGTTTTGGGCTTTGAATGTGTGCACGCGACGTGTTTGGTTTGTTTTAACTCAAAGTACATCTATTTAGAAGTTTACATTTAGAAGGGCCATCCACCAAAAAAAAAAAAACAAAAACCAATGTGAAAAGCAAACCCTGAAGGGGGTTGCAGATGCACTAGATGTCGTTTTTGTTTGAAACAAACAAAACCGTCAGGTGCCAACCCCCCTCCCTGCTGTCTGAGATTGAGGGAGGAGCAGCTGAAAATACCCCCACAACACAAAACGCTCCGGTTGAGAAAAAAAAACCAATCATGCCTCGGGTCATCTTTCAGTTACCTGCGTGCCTGCCTTACCCCTTTTCCCCTCTCCCTCCCCCCTCTTCTTCTCTCTCTCTCCCTCTCTCTCCTCTCCTCTCTCTCTCCTCTGGGGTGTGTGGGGGTGTGTGGGGGTTGTGTGTGTGTGTGTGTTGTGTGTGTGTGTGTGTGGGGTTGTTGTGGTAGTGTTTTGGTGGGTGGGTTTGGTGTGTGGTGGGTGTGTGTGGTGTGTGTGTGGTGTGTGTGTGCCGCGCACGGCGCGTGTGTAAAAAACGTTTGTGTCTGTGAGCGCTGTGTTCGTGTGTGTTTGTGAATTGCTCAGAGTTTGATAGTTTGCGACGGAAGCTACCACATACGCACATGCACCCACGTACAACAACATCTACTACTGCAACACACACACAACACACACCCACACACACACACACCACACACACACCACACAAACACGCTCAAGTTTGATTTTTTGGGCGCGGAATACCACTTTAAGCACAGTACCACATACACCAAATCCTATAAAGCACACCGCGCGCGCAAAAACCACAACAACCACACACACCACACACAACCAAACCCCAAAAAAATTTCCATATATAACGCGCAAACAAAACACACACACACACACCACACAAACACAAACACACACACCACCAAACCGCGGCGGGGCGCGCGCGAGGGAAACGCCCCAAGAAGCAAAATAATAAACAAAACTCAAAAGCTTGCAAAGTTTTTTGCTGTTTTTTTAATCTATCCAATGGAAACTTTGGGCAACTACGAAAAAGATCAGGGAAACCCAACAACTTTTTCCCCCGGGCTGCACCGGCCTTTGTTTTAGTTCCTTTGAACATTGGGCACTAGAGTTTTTAATTTGGGATTCAATTTCAACACATCCAGGACTGCTATCTTTGATCGGGGAGTCCCAAAGAAAGGTGGTGTTGTGTTGTAAGGGTTTTAAATTCGCTTTGACATGTTTTGGCGCACATAAACAACACACCACACAACAAACACAGAACACACACACCCCACACACACCCCAACACCACACAACCCACACCACCACACACACACACTCCCACAACAACCAGCGTTCATCCAAAGGATCGCTCGCTTGCTGAAATAAACCCGTCTTTTGCCCTAAAAAATACCCCGTTTTGTAAAACCTGTTTAGCGGTAGTTCCCAGGGCGGTAGAACTGTGTGTGTGTGTGTGTGGTGGTTTGTGGTGTGTGTGGTGTGTTGTGTGTGCACCCCCTCGCGCGGGTTGGTAGGCGCGTGGGCTGGTTTGTGTTTGCACGGCCGGTGTGGTGTGTGTGTGTGTGTTGTGGTGTGTGGTGTGTGTGTGGTGTGTGTGTGGCGGGCGGCGTGCCTGGTGCGTGCGGGTCGTGCGCGCGGCGGAGGCGTGGCGCGCGCGCGTGGGCGGGCGTTGGAACGACGCTGCATGTGTGAATGCGTAAGGGTGGTGTGGTGTGGGGGTGGGGGGGTGTGGTGTTGTGTGTGGGGTGTGTGTGTGGGTGGGTGTGCGTTGTGCGTGTGGGGGTTTGGGTGTGGGTGTATTGTTGTGTGGTGTGTGTGTTTTTGGTAGATATGCGTGGGTTGTGTGGTGCCGCGCGAAAATTGAGTTTTGTTGTGTGTGTGTGGTGTGTGTGGTGTTTGTGTGTGTGTGTGGGGTTGTGTGTGTGTGTGTTGTGTGCGGGTTGTGTGTTTATGTGGTGTGTTGTGTGGGGGGGGGGGCGTGTGTGGCGTGGTGCATGCGTGCTCGTGTGGTGGGGTGCGTGGTGCTGCGTGCCCTGTGTTGGGCGGTGTGGTGTTGTGGGGGGTGGGTGGTGTGGTGTGTGTGTGTGTGGGTGGTGTGTGTTGTGGTGTGGGGTTTTGTGTGTGTGTGGGGCGTGCGTGTGTGTCAATTCAATTCAATTCAATTCAATTCCAAAAATTTTTTTTTATAGATGGAAACATTGAAAAAGGGAAAAATATTTTTTTCATCAACCCATTAAAAAGCAAAATTATAATAGAAAAGGGGGTGGGGGGGGGAAAGGGAATACAAAATGAAAGGGGAAAGGAAAAAAAATAAATCCGAACTTCAAAAATTTTTTTTTGGCATTTTAGAAAATTCTGCGTTGACTTAAAAGTAGCAATTTCCCGCAACAAAATTTTTTTAACATTTCAGTACTATGATCAAATACAATCATTTTTGACTTTTTAAAAGACGGGAAGGAACAGCCATTACCAAAGTTGGGGAAAACTTTTTAAATTATTATTTTTCTGTTTTTTTTGAGAAAACTTTAAGATTTTTTTTGAACTTTTAAGGTTTGTCATATTTTTTAAAAATTGGTAAAGACCATTCCATAACGTTCCCCCGAAAAAGGGAAATTGTTTAAATGGTTTTTTCTAGGTCTTGGAAAAAAAAAAAGATTGGCTGAAATTATTTATTATGAATGTTTCATTATCTTTTTGGGGAGTCCCCGTTTAAAGTCTTGGCTCAGACTCCCTTATTGAAAAAAGTCATTAGGAAAAGTGAGTATTTTCAGTTTTCTAATTTCATGGTTAGAAAATTTTTGATTTTAAAAAAACCCCAACTTTACAGCTTTTTTATACTTGCGATAAAAACAATTTCAATTTGTCTCCTGCAGCTGTCCCATATAAAGTTGAAAAATCAACAATGGGAAAAAACAGGGGCACTAAAGAATGTTTACAGAAGGCATCAAGAAATTTTTATTTTACTTATTTAAAAAAATTTTCTAGAAAACTTTTTCCCCCAAAGGCGAATGTGCTCTGCCCAAAGACAAATCTTTGTCGACAATGACCCCAAGGGTTTTTGTGTGATTGACTTTGATTTTTTTCCCATCATAAATATGGTTAAAAAGGGTCTCATCTTTTTCGTTTTTGCCAAACACGGGCATACATACATTTAGTTTTCTGTGTTTTTAAAAGGACTTTGGGGTTGAATTGGTCCATCAATTAGTTTTTGAATTTTTTTCTTAAAGATCCCTTTAGTTTGTAAGACTAAATTTGTGCTGTAAAGATGTTCGTCTGAAAAATTTTCACAATTGCATTTTAAAAAACCCAAGGCAAATAAATTACATAAATGGAAAAAAAACAGAGGCCCTAAAACAAACCTTGTGGGACTCCTTTTTGACGGCAAAAATTTGGGCTGTGGTTTTTTAAAATACTAATGTTTTCAAATTTGAAAGAAAAGATGACATAAATTATAAAAATTTTGTTAAGTTAACACAATAGTTTTTGTAAAAAAGACGTTTTTATAACGTCGAAATTTTTTTCGAAATCAAAAAAAATTCCTGAATTCATTTTGGTTAATTTTTTTAAAAACCTATCAATGAGTTGTTTAGGAAGTTGAATATGGTTTTGACGAAAACCAACGATTTCATGAATCAAGTCTTTTTTAAAAAGGGAGTCAAAAAATTTTTTGACGGGGTTTTTTCAAAAGGGTTTGAAAGAATTGAAAAAAAAATTTGGTTAAAATTAAGGGATTAGAAAGTGTCCCTGATTATAAAGTGTATAACTTTGCTTGTTTAATTTAAAGGAAAAATTTTTTTTTTCGTACAAAAAATTGCATAGAATGTTAATGAGTCAAAAATAACGGGGAAGAATTTTAAAAATTTTTTCCCCGTAAATTCATCCAAATCACGATTACAGTTTTTCAAAAGAGATAGGCTTTTGTTACATCTTTATCTTTTGTAAGGGGGTGAAGGACAAAGAAATTTCGGGGAATAAAATATATTGTTTTAAAATGAAAGAGATCATTTTGACTAACCTGTATTTGTTTGTTTTACTGGCAATGTTTGAAAAATGATATTTAAGTCATGGGGGAGTGATGTTGCTAGATTGTTTTTTTTTTGACACTTTTATTATTCAACATTTTAAGCTTTCCAAATTTTTTCTTTTTCCTTTGGGGAAAAACTAACAATTTTTTAAAAATAGTTATTTTTGGGGGGTTTTTCCTTAAAAGAATAACTTTTTTTTTTTGTTTTTTAAACTCTTCTTTTTTTCCCGGGAAATTAAATAGAAAATCCTGTTATATCTTTCGGCTAAATTTCTTTAGTATCCAGGTTTTTTATATCTAGTCTGCGCGTTTCTTTAAAAAAGGGCGGTTTATTGTATCAAATTTAAAAGTATTTTATCCAAAATTTACTTGCTTGTCGGAAACCCTTTTGATAATGAAATTTAATTTTAAATTTTGCTAATCAGCAAAAATCTTCTTCAAAAATTTTTTTAAATTTTGATAGTATTGTTTTTAGCCCTCCCTGGAAAATTTTTTAGAGTTTTTATCCCCGTGAAAAACGGGATTAGGGCATACAGCCACATGGGGGAAAAAACTTCTACAATTTTTTTTTGTAAGTTTTTGAAAAAAAACGGGGGTTTAATTAAAGGTGGCGTTACTCTTGTTTTTTGTAAAACCCCTGTAAAGGGCCTTGTTTTTGTTTTTTGAAACCATTTTCGTTGAGATTTAGAAAATCAATTTAAAATCCCCCAAAATAATTGTTTCATAATTTACAGGTAATATCCTGCTGCGCGTGGGGTGTTTTGTGGGGAATGCGTGCGGGGTGGGGGGGGGGGGGGGGGGGGGGGGGGGGGGGGGGGGGGGGGGGGGGGGGGGGGGGGGGGGGGGGGGGGGCGGGGGGGGCCCACACGCCGCGTAGTGTGCATGTGTGGCGGCGCCATGTCGCGCGCACGTTGTATATAGTATGTGTCTGTGTTTGTGTTTTTATTTTTGTGTGTGTGTTTTTGGGCCCCGGTTCGCGGGGGGTTTTTATGTGGTGGGGGGCTCAGTGGTGTGGTGTGTTGTGTGTGGGGTGGTGTGGGTGTGGGTGGGGGGGGTGTGTTGTGTGTGTGTGTGGGTGGTGGGTTTTTGAGCCCTTGCCGGTGCACATGTTCTTTTCGTGTTTTTTTTTTTGTTTTTTTTTTTTTCCCTTCCTGAATGTAATTTCCTAAATTGTGCCCTACTTTGTTGGGGGGTTAAAATTTGTTAAAACGTTTCGTCGTTATAAATTTTTCATTTTTTAATTTTCGGCCATAATATTTTCATTTTTATATTGTCTGTTCTGTTTTTTGTTCTTGAGGCATGGTGTAAAAAAGCTATAAACTTACCATTTTACCCCTCAATAAAAATATCGTATTTGTATTTCGATTCGTATTATTACAGAATTAAAATTGTCTTGGGCCCGATGTTTCAAGGGATTTTTAACATAAATCCGATAAATGGGTTTTTTAAATTTTAATTTTATTTCCTCCAAAATATTCCCGTTGAACCAAAAATTTTCAATCCTCTTACCTAACGAAAGTGAATAAACATAATCCCCCCTTTTTTGTGTTTTAATGGGGAATCTTGTTATTTTGGGAAAACCGGAACAAACATATCAGTCTAATTGTGCCCAGATAAGCGCGACTCAGCAAAAAAAAAACAATTAAAAGGACTCCCAATTATGAAGAATCACTGCAATGTCATCTTTTTTGTTTTTTGCACTGTTAATGTTCAGTTTAACCCACCGGGTCCCCGTTTTTCCCCGGCCCCAAGAGTCTAAAGTCAAAGGGGTGATTTAAACGAAAAAAAAAAAAACAAATGAACACGCAAGTTGTAATAACACAATGGATCCCCGATTCAAAAATTCTCAGGAATGCGAACACATATACAAAAAATTCTTAAATCAGTAATTTAAAGTGAATTTTTAGCAAAACAATCTACTGCTCTTCTAAAAGCACTAATCACAAAATGAAAATTACTTTGATTAAAAATTCAAAAAACAATAGAAAAGGGACAAAAGTAAACAAACAACAAAACCAAATGTCAAAAACACGTCTTAAAAAAGAAGAAATAAAAAGCAGTTAACCCATGAAGAAAATTCTTTTTTTCTTGCGATTGTCAAATAGCTGAATCCAAGGTCTGACAAAGCAACAACAACGCCCATACATCTCACACCCTTACCCCCTCTTTCCGGCTGGGGGGGTAGCAAGCTTTTAAGAACACCCTTACGTGAAAACCCTTAAAAAAACAAACAAAAAAAACTAAAAAAGGAAAAAAAATGATTAAAAATCATTTGAATGCGCATACTAACATAAGAGGGCACCCCCATTTAGCAATAAAGAATTGATTCATATTTCCTTGCTCAGGGAAGGGTGACATGATTTGGGACTCATTCACCCCCCGGGGGGCAGGGGAAGGGGGGCTTGGTCTGACCTTTTTAAAGGGGAGCTGAGTTCACGGGGTTTAAACCCAAAATGACAGGGTTTTTTCATGAAGGGGATAATGGAGTGGCAGGTCTCATAGGGCTATATGATCATTTGTGTTCGGTCAAAGGGGGGGGGTCATACAGGCATAGATGGGGGGTTTTAATTACCCCCATGCCTTGTTATTTTCCATGTTGGCGAATCTAAACTGTGGACCCGAACTAGGAAATTTCTGTGATTTAGATTTTGAAGAAATTCATCAGCACTGGGATGAATAAGTTTTAGAAAGCTTTGGGTTTCCAGCCCCAACATTTCCCGCGATATTTGGGTCAAGGGGGTGATAGGGGTTTTGGGCACCAAAGAAATTCACGGGGCGGGTTTTTTGGAAAAACATTCTGCCAACCCGAAAAATCCTTGAGCTGGGAAATCTATAACGATCAGTCACAATGTCAGAATGTTTATTTTTTAAGCAACCCTCACAAGCCCTAGTTAAAATGACCCCAATTAGCATGAAAAAACCTGCTGTTGCCCAAAGAAGGACCTTTTCTGACTGGTTTGTCGGGGCCGAGTAACGTTCGGCAAGCCAGCCAATGACAGTGCGCTTGTACTAGCAGCAAGATATGCGTCCCTTTAAAATAGATAGTGGGTATTGACATATTAGTTTTTGGAGCACCTGATCACCCAAAACCTCTGGTTATCTAGAAAATTTCTTGAGCTCTTTGCTCTTTCATCAAATTGCGGTTTGTTGGGAGGGGCACATTATTTTGTTTTTGCCTACCTTTTCCCGGAATTAGTGAACGAAGGCTATCTTGAATTTGGAAAAACTTTTTCACATAAATTTGGTTATTTTCTGTCCATTTGCCAAAAATGGATTTTCCCGACGGACAGTCATTGATTTCAATGGGTTATTTGGGGTTTATGTTGGGATAAAGGGTTACGAACGCCACGCTAGATCAACCTAGTCATCCCGAGACACAATTTTTTTTGATGTTGTATGAGGTAAGGCAAGAGTTTGGGGTCTAAATGCTGACAACAAGTCCCCCATAGGGGTGCAGATGCACGTTATTTACTGTACTATTTAAGATTTCCCCGGGAGTGTTTTATACCTTTCATTTTTAAAGATTTGAAACTAGGTTTTTCATTTTGTTCAAATGATTGGGATTTTTAGGTATATAAATTAAGGGAACTGAGTTTACAGGGGAGCTAAGATTTTTTAGGGGAAAGGGTATTCATAAAAACAGTGCTCAGTAGGGGGGCTTCCCCAAAAAGTAAAAAAAACAGTGGTTTTGGATCAGTGGGTATCGTTTGCTCCCTAGATACAATACATGTATTTTCGGTGGTTTTATAGTCACCAAAGAACAGGTTTTCAAACAAATGCAAAATCTTTTTCCACCATGAACATTTGCGGTTTTGGGCATTTTGAGCTGTTTGGACAAAACACTTTCTCCCACTGCTGCTGATCAAGGGGGGGAGGGTTTTTGCAATCCAGCTGTGGGTTTATGTCCCAACTGAACCTGGATGCTAACCTCTTCTTTGGGTGGTGCTGGCACGAGTGTTTGGGCTTCTGGTCTTTTTCTTTCTTTCACGGACCTTTTTAATGGGCCTAAGTGATTTTTGTTTTTGGTTTAAAACACAAAGCTTCTTTCAAATGATTTACCTCAGTTGCAAACACAAATTTGAAAATGTGGAATATTTTTTTATCAAAAAAAAAAAAAATTCATTTTTTGAAGTTCATTTAACCGGGAAACAAAAAGTATCTTTAAGACCGAGAGAATCAGAAATCATCAAATGATCTTTTTAGGGTTGACTGAAGTTTTTTAAGACTGGAGGGGGAAAAAAAAGTTTTTATTTGGTTTTTTGATTTAAAGAAAAATGTCGTAGAACGTTTCTTTTTTTTGTTTCTTAAAGGGGTTTTTTGCAATGGTTTTTAGTTTTCCCGAAGAGACGGGTGTTTAATGGGGGGGGGAGGGGCAACGTTTATGGGGCTCCGGAGCGGCCGCATGGGTGAAAAAAAGGAAGAAACCAGATGAAGCAGATTTGGACTTGACATATTGCAGGTTCCTCTTTGTTTTGACATTGTGGCACCCGGAAGCTTCGACCTTCCTTGCGTAACTCCCACTTTAAACTACCATTTAACAGCACTTTCCTCACAAATTCCCGAAGTGACACAGAGGACACACTGTCACGAGCCCCCTGAAAATTTAGCATCACACAGCGTGGCGAAGTGGGGATCCATTTTGTGGGCGAGTGAACAGGACCAAGCCCCTGATAACCCAGTGACACTCCAATAACAAGCAGTGAAGGCTGGGGTTTTCCGTCATGCAGTGCACAGGGGCCCAAAGGGCCCCGAGAACGCCAGGGCACCAAGTAACGAAACAGTAGGAATGGGGTTGCCGCGAGAAACTTTGAAACGAGAGTCTTTATATTCACACTCGTCCTTGCTCCCCTAACCCTTTCCCTTTACAGAGAAGAGTGCCGGCATTTTGGTTTGATTTTAAACAAATGATTGTAATGCTTTGTTGACTCCAGAACGGGGGAATGGTTTTTTTAGCCAGCTCATTTGTAATCAAAAGCCACTGTAAGCCGGGGGGTGACAAAAAATTCATCTTTAAATCAAATCAATTATTTTTTTGTTTTAAATGACGCTCGGTAGGCAAAAAAGATACAGCAAAAAATTTGTCATACTAACAGTTCTTTTTCACCCAAAACCAAAAAGTTTTTTTATACTATCAGCATTTTAACAAGTTTTTTCTTGTCTAAAATTTTTTATGTCCCCATACCCTTGCTTTAAGAGGGGTTGTCACTGTCTTATAGGCCGGTTTAGGGAAAGATCCTTTGTTTAATTTTCAAAAGTGTTTTTTATTGCCACACCAACACGGGAAATTTACGCCCGGGCCCATTTTACAAAACGTGTTCACCAAAGCCATGACCCGGCCAGGGCGAACTGTAACTGAAAAAGGGACTAAACTCACCTTTTCCTTTACCCCCCTGAATTCTTTTTAAAAAAGATTTTGTCCTTTTAAATTTTGTATTAAAATTTCAGAGCAATTAAACCCCCAACCCAAAAGGGCACTAAAAAAAATCATTTAAAACCCAATGGGTCCTCGCACGCAAAAACTTCACTGAGAAAATCGTAAAACCCTCACAATTGTAAGCGAATAATTCCCTTTTAAGGAGAGGGTGGCAAAACCACTTTCCTCTCCTTCCCCCTCGCGTGTGTGTGTGTTGTGGGGTGGTGTGTGGGGTGGGGTGTTTTGTGTGTGGTGCCGCTCCACCTACCGCTTAAAAACACACTTGTCAGCTGGAATACTTGTGTTGGAGTTGCAACCAAGGGGTTTGATGAGGACAAGATTTAGTTAGGAAATGTTAAACCTTTTAAAATTTTTGGGTGTGGACGAACTGACTGTAAAACCCCAAAGGCGCGGGGGAGGGCGCGGTTTGTGTGTGTGTGTGTGTGTGTGTGTGTGGGTGTGTGGTGTGTGTGTGTGTGTTGGTGGTTTTTGTGTTGTATGTGTGTGTGTGTTGTTGGTGTGTGGTGTGTGTGTTGGTGTGTTTTGTGGTTTTGTGTGTGTTTTTTTTGTGTGGTACGTGTATGTTGGGGGTTTTAGTGTGTTTTTGGGGTGTTTTGTGTGTGTTTGGTGTGTGGGTGTTTGTGGTACGTTATGGGTGTGTGGGGTGTGGTGGTTGTGTTGTTGTTTGGTGTGTGTGTGTATGTTTGTGTTGTAGGTATGGTGTAGTGTATGTGTTGGTGGGTGTGCGTGCGTGCGTGCGCGCGCGCGCGGTGTGTGTGTGTGTGGTGTGGTGTGTGGGTGTGTGTGTGTGTTTTTGGGGTGTGCGGCGGCGCGTGCGTTTGGGTGCGTGCGTCTTGCTTGCGTTCGTGCGTTCCGCTGCGC
>CM031617.1:23161063-23166063 GCA_018398815.1 Conus ventricosus | reverse complement strand
ACGACAGGGCATAGCTGTTCTCTTCACTCGCTTTCATGACGTTCAATAGCGGCAACCATGGCTCCACAACTGTTTGCTGTATGCCCAAGTTTGTATGTAAGTGGATGAACAGACAAGCACACGCGGTATATGGGAAACGAGCCTAAAATAACCACTATAACACGCCCTTCTGTTCCTGTTTCAGATTTACCCTTATAGACTGTCGCGTGTCTTTGTTTTATTTATAACAAAGCTACTCTATAACAAGAAAGAAACGGCGTCCGCTCTCTCTCTCTCTCTCTCTCTCTCTCTCCCCGTTGCTCTTTTGCTTTCAACCGTTAAGTTCCTAGGGCGTGAACCGGGTGCGATGGGGGACAGAAGGTCACGTCAATACCTCTCATCCATTGGTCGATGGATTTAGCGGAGGCCTGTTTACCGAAGGTGTGTTTGTTTGAAGAGCATGGGGGGTGAGCTGGAGAAGACAGGGAGGAGTGGGGGGGGGGGGGGGGGGGTGAAGGAGGGGATGAAAGAGAGGGGTGGGAATAGGTCATTTACGTCGCAGTTTTATTGCTTGTGTGTAAGAGAAAGAGAGAGAGAAAGAGAGAGAGAGAGAGAGAGAGAGAGAGAGAGAGAGAGAGAGAGAGTCACGAGTCACGAGTCACGAATGTTTAATTGTCAGGCCAATCGCCCATACAATGGAGTGAGGTTAATGAAACACAATGTTAACAGCATGTAACCACATTCATTCTTTCTTGTCTCAATTTTAAGGCTTTGAAAATAAATAAGGCCATTTTTCTTACAATTATTTCGTTGTTACAGGAGAGTAGCAATACACATTTAAACGTAGATGGGCGGATGTAGTACTTTTTTGGGGATCAGTTCTTTACGAAGAGTTTCATATGTATGACAAACAAGCAAAAAATGCACTTCTGTCTCTGGCACATTGGTACAAAATGGACAGTTAACGTCTCTGCTCCAGCCAACTTTGTACTGCATAAAATGACAATTCAGTGGGGACATCCCAATTCTAAACCAGGAAAACGTGTTACGCACCCTGATGTTCATGATTTGACATAAATGAGTACTAATTGACAGGGATTGTCTGAAAGATGCATAAAAATTATAGAAAGTATATGACTCTAATTTCGCATGCCAATCCTGTTGAAAACAATCTACAAGTCTCTGTTTAAAAGTTGCCATAAACATACTCATATTTCCGACCCTTGAGCTTCCCAGACTACTCCAAACCCAAGTCTATACAAAACATTTCTAATTTTACAAGCCCAAGTTTGATAGTTTTGACTCTGTAGGCTGAGTAGCATATGGTAAGCTTTCTTTGGATATCTATTGTCATCCATGTAAAACAAGGCGTAACCAGAACTTTATACATTTCAAACTCGTTGTAACATAC
Source organism: Conus ventricosus (assembly GCA_018398815.1). Classification (NCBI taxonomy): domain Eukaryota; kingdom Metazoa; phylum Mollusca; class Gastropoda; order Neogastropoda; family Conidae; genus Conus; species Conus ventricosus. The sequence continues at coordinate 23,164,673 of CM031617.1, read as the reverse complement.
AGGGGGTATCTGCCTGTTTCGCCGTATATCAAATGTTTAGGCGATTTGGGGTTAACACCCATCAATCGTTTTAATGCAAACAAGTGGACCTTCTCGATTAATTCTTGATTTTCAACTAAACCCCATATTTCAGATCCATAAGTCAGGATCGGCTGTATTTGGCTATCAAAAAGCTTAAAAAAGATCTTAGGTGAGTGTTCACCAATGGACCACAACATTCTTATCAATGCTACTGTTCCCTTCTTGGCTCTTTCTGCAAGATCAGACATTGTATACACAAAACTCAATCTTGTTGACAAATAAATGCCCAGGTACTTGTACATGTTCACAATTTGAGAGAGAGAGAGAGAGAGAGAGAGAGAGAGAGAGAGAGAGGAGGGGAGAGAGAGAGAGAGAGAGAGAGAGAGAGAGAGAGAGAGAGTGTGTGTGTGTGTTTACGCGCGCGCGCGCGCGCGGCGCGCGGCGCGTGCGTGCGTGCGTGCGTGCGTGCGTGCGTGTCGGTGGTGCGTTGCGTGCGTGCGTGCGTGCGTGCGTGCGTGCGTGCGTGTGTGTGTGTGTGTGTGTGTGGTGTGCGTGCGTTGCGTGCGTGCGTGCTTGCGTGCGTGCCTGCGTGCGCGCGCGCGCGCGCGTGCGTGCGTGTGTGTGTGTGTGTGTGTGTGTGTGTGTGTGTGTGTGTGTGTGTGTGTGTGAGTGTTCAGGTTTGTGTGTATGTGTGAGTGTGCATGTGTGTGTGTGTGAGTGTGTGTGCGTGTGTGTGCGTGTGTGTGTGTGTGTGTGTGTGTGTGTGTGTGTGTGTGTGTGTGTGTGTGTGTGTGTGTGTGTGTGTGTGAGTGTGTGCGTGCGTCGTGCGTGTGTTGTGTGTGTGTGTGTGTGTGTGTGTGTGTGTGTGTGTGTGTGTGTGTGTTGTTGTTGTGTGCGCGCGCGCGTGAGCGAGTGAGTGCGCAAGTCTGCTTGTATATGTGTTTCCGTATTCGATTCAGTGAGCAAGACCAGTCCCTTTGTTTCAATTATATTCTTTTAGTTGACCTTTACAAAGAGAAGGTCAGCTCTAACACTGCGGATCACGGACTGAGGAATGAAAAATCCTCCCTCTTGCACTTCAGTAATGCAGGCTGCTGATACGCCGCCTTTTATTCTTGGTGCTCTTGCTCTTGTTCTCATTCTTCACCTTGTTGTTGTTGTTGTTGTTGTTGTTGTTGTTGTTGTTGTTGTTGTTCTTCTTCTTCTTCTTCTTCTTCTTCTTCTTCTTCTTCTTCTTCTTCTTCTTCTTCTTCTTCTTCTTTTTCTTCTTCTTCTTCTTCTCTTCTTCTTCTTCTTCTTCTTCTTCTTCTTCTTCTTCTTCTTCCTTAGCTTCGTGGGAAGTTATTGGGGCACCACACTGAACAGAATCAGTTTCTGTCCAAATGATTACACTTTCTTGCCAAGGCAAGGCAAGGCAAGGCAAGGCAAGGCAAGGGAAGGCAAGGCAAGGCAAGGCAAGGCAAGCCAAGACATGGCAAGGCAAGGCAAGGCAAGGCAAGGCATGGCAAGGCAAGGCAAGGCAAGACATGACAAGGCAAGGCAAGGCAAGGCAAGGCAAGGCAAGGCAAAGCAAGGCAAGGCAAGGCAAGGCTAGGCAAGGCAAGGCAAGGCAAAGCTATTTTCGTGTATTCGAGCAAAAAAAAAGCCAGACCAAATACAACCACAGCATCAATAATACGAATGGTGCCAGTTACAAAATAAAAGTGACACATTGCTTTCTGGGGAAAAAAACAACAACAAACAAACAAAAAAACCGTGTATGCAAAACACTCACATGTTTACATTTCAAATTGTAACAAATTGACATAAATGTTAAATAGAGAAGACATGTAGTTGCTTGAAGAGTTACCTTTCTTTTTGATTGAAAAGGTAGTGGGGGAATCTTCTAGAAAAGGCTTCCTAGCAGAAGGTCATCAGAGAAGACACCCTCTCAAGTGAGTGAACTCCTAACACTGTAAGGGAGCCGGGCCGCATCCAGGTCATGACTCATCGCACTGGCGCTGACGGGATCCAATCTTGTAACTCCTGCCTAGGTAGGCATTCAAGGCGTCTTTGTGGACGGATGGCATTCCCCTGACGTTGAGGTTTCCCTTTGTCACGTCCACTGCATCCGTAACATGCTGTCTTCCGCTAGTCTTTAGCTTGGACTCGATTGATTTCAAAGCTTTATCTCTGGACTGTCCAAGCATGGCTAGTAGTCTTGATTTTCCCGTTTTATACTCCTCTAGGATGGGTTTCAGTGGTAGCGCCAACTTTGCGTGGAGACAGCAGAGCGCCACGGTAGTAAGACCTGCTCGGACAACAAGCCAATAACTTGTGTATGTACTGAATTCGGCCTCCATTGATTCCATCGTGCATGTGCTGATAGTGTAGATGAACAGGGCCCGGAGGGGCTTCAGGCGCTGCATGAATTGCTCACACTTGTCCTCGTGTTGGCAGGGCGACCAAACTAGTCTGTTATTTGCAAGCTTTCTTCTGCCATTTTCTTGATTTCCTTTCCCATTTTAGTGTCTTTCAATGACACATCATACCCCATGTCAAGATAGTCGACTGGTTCTTCTATCATTGTTGGAATGGCCTGGTTGCCGACAATAAACGAGAATGCTTCAACTGTTTTTTCCTTTCCACAGGATAAAGGAATTTACTGGTCCAGCTGCGGCAATGTGTTGTATGTGCCATCTTCCTTGACAGAAGGGACTGTCATGTCCTCCATGAAGGCGTTGACCAGGGGTATTTGGTATCCATGCACGAGGTCTGATAAACTTGCACGACTGATGGCTTCTTTCAAGATGACCCCCGTTGTCAACACAAACAAGACAGGACAAAACTGCACAGCTCATTGCTATGCCAGCTTTCCTCTCTTTTTCCTTACTCCTGCGGACACTCCCTGCATAGACAGGCAAGGATTAATCCCATGTACCCAACAAAGGGAGTGGAGTTTTGTGTGTATGACCGTTTTTTATCCCGCCATTAAGGCAGCCATACTCCATCTTGGGACAAGGTGCATGCTATGTGTAACGTGTCATCCATACCAACGGCCAAACTGACCTTCTCTTCCGAAAGCTGGTGATGGGATTTTACGTGTGAGCAAGATGTTATGCGTGAGTTCACACACTGAACCTCGGTTTATAGATCTAGTCTCATTCGAAGGACGGTATGGGAAATGGAGTCAGAACCAATGTTAACTCCGAGGGATAAAATCCCCCTGTACCGAAACGGACCGGCGGAGATTCGAACCCGCAACTCCAAGATTACGAGTCCGGCGCTCTACCACTAGGCTATTTCGGCCCCCGCTATGCCAGCTTCCGGACTGATCCAGTCTGTCATGGTTTCCTTTATGGAAACCTCATGGAGGAGCCATGGAAAGACATGAAATAAACACTGTACTGAACTGAGCTATGGAAATATATCTTCAGCAGTTCTCGGTGTTCTTTGGGACATGATACATCTCGATGGCCAGTGGAGTCATCTTGACCGGGACTGACCTGTGTGCATTTGACCAGATCGAGCCGCACCAAGTCGAGACCACCTTGTTCGGCTGGTGCCGCGCTCATTTAATTGCTTTCCAGATCATAGTGGCGTGATCTTC
>CM031617.1:23148563-23153563 GCA_018398815.1 Conus ventricosus | reverse complement strand
ATTTGGTTATGTTTGGTTGAATCAAGGCGTTAATGCGACTGGCGATTTTCTCAGAGTCTTTAGAGATAGACTAATTTCGTGCAGGTGGCAGGAATGGAATTTTCATATGGATAACAGTGAAAGATTTATTTATTACAGGTCCTTTTGTACCGTACCTGATGTTAAAATTTATTTACAGCTAAACCTGGACAGGCATTTAAAGTATATAACGACAAGGTTCAGACTTGGTATTTCTGAAATTGCCGAGCATTATTACCGTTATCGTTCTCATAGTGAAGCAGATTTGATATGTCCACTTTGTAGAAAGGATACAGAAAATGATGTGCATTTTGTGTTGTGTTGTCCTGCCTTGCACAAACTAAGAGCTCAGTATATACCAATCAAGTTTTATAAATTCCCAAGCCAGTTTAGATTGGCTCTTCTTATGGCATGTACTCATGAGCAAACTGTTAAAAATTTGTCAATTTATTTATTCAAAGCATTCAAGTTGCGATCGTGTATTCTGTCATAATGTATTATTTCGAATATGTAGTTGTTATGTTTGCGTGCAGTTGCTCAGCTACTAAGATGACTGTAGTTAACACGCAATCCCCTTCACGAGGGGCTATGGCCTAAAACGTGAATAAATTATCTTGAGTCTTGAGTCTCTCTCTCTCTCTCTCTCTCTCTCTCTCTCTCTCTCTCTCTCTCTCTCTCTCTCTCTCTCTCTTGTATTGTGGTCAAAGGCAGATGTATAACTTACTAAGTTATGACTTCTCTCTGTGTGCTCGAGCGACATTGCCTTCGCTAGTAAACGCGTGTGTGTGTGTGTGTGTGTGTGTGTGTGTGTGTGTGTGTGTGTGTGTGTGTGTGTGTGTGTGTGTGTGTGTGTGTGTGTGTGTGTGTGTGTATGCGATCGTACATGTGTAAACGTGTATTTATTACTTTGCGTGAAAATGTGTCCACGTGGATGCGTGCACTCGTGCGTTCGTGCGCGCGCGCGCGCGCGCGCGCGCGCGTGTGTGTGTGTGTGTGTGTGTGTGTGTGTGTGTGTGTGTGTGTGTGTGTGTGTGTGTGTGTGTGTGTGTGTGTGTGTGTGTGTGTGAGCTCGCGCGCGCATATGTGTGTACGTGTCTGAACGCGTGTTTGCGCGCGCCCCTCTCGCGCGCTCATGTTTGTAAGTGTGTCTGTGCCAAGCGTTCAGATTCCATCATTCTTGTTGAGCTGTGCCTTGGCTTCAGAAGAGAGGGACTCACATTCCCCTCTGCTTCAGCTCATTATACGGATCGTGCCCATCTTTTTTCCATCTGCCATTCTTCTAGCGCTTCTTCGTCTTCTTCAGCCTTTTGCTGTCTCCGCTCCACCCTCTTCCCACCTTCACCTTATCTCCGACCTTCCACCCTCTTACCCTTTTCTTTCTTGTCGTGCTTCTTAACGTCTTCGTCGTGCTCCTTCTCTCTCTCTCTCTCCTCTCTCTCTCTCTCTCTCTCTCTCTCTCTCTCTCTCTCTCCTCTCTCTCTCTCTCTCTCTCTCTCTCTCTCTCAGCATTAAGTGACAATATTGAACAATTCTTCAGCACTATTTTTAAAATTGTTTGATTCTCAAATCCAACCAATTGTGCAATATGGCGCTGAACTGCAGCAGCTCTGCTTATGAGGTGGAGAAGCTACATTTATATGCACTGAAGAAGTTTTTGGGAGTATCTGTATATACGCCTAATGATTTAGTCTACGGGGAGACAAACGGGTATCCTATATATTTAGTTTCTATAGTCAGGTCCATTCGTTATTGGTTTAAAGTTAACAATAATGCGATCACATAAATTACACCATAGACCATACAATATGTTAGTTGAGTTTGATGCCAAAGGCAAGACAAATTAGGCTTCACGGGTAAGATTAAAAATTGTATGAATATGGATTTGGCTTTGTATGGGAAAGTCAGGGTGTTGGGGACATACGCGGTTTTATCCGTGAATTTCGTCAGAGATTAATAGATGGTCGATGGTAAAGCTGGCATTGTCATGCTCAGGAAAGTGACAGATATGATATCTATCGTATGTTAAACTCAGTGCATAGATTGCCAGTGTATTTGTCTATAAACTTAGACAAACATCTGAGATACATCTTAACAAAATTCAGATTTGGTATCACAGAAATAAGTCGTCATTTTAGTCGTTATAGAAAACTCAGTGATGATCATCTCCTTTGCCCATTATGTCACGAGGCTTTTGATAATGAAGTTCATTTTGTATTCTCGTGCCAGGAACTTTATTATATTAGGCAAGAGTTTATTCCAGAAAAATACTGTAAACAACTATGTATCTTCAAGCTGATTATGCTAATGACTTCAAGAAATGAAAAACTTATAAAGCAGTTTGCCCTGTTTTTGTGCAAAGCATTTATGATTCGAAAGTTTCTTACAGCCTAGGCTCTTTTATATCATCAAATGCATAAATTTCGTTTAACATGTTTACATATATTTCTTTAAGTGTAAGATGATAAGCAGTATAATCATTGATGCATCGCATGCTTAAAACTTGTAAGAATGTGAATGTTGTGGACCTGTTTTTGTTTGTTTTACTTATCGCATTTGTATTAGAATATTATGTCAAGTATTGTATCCCCCTTCTGAGGGGCTATGGCCTAACAGAATAAAGATCTGAATCTGAATCTGAATCTGAATCTTAGCATTAATCTCTTCCTCTTGTCCGCCCGTCTCCTGCTCTGTCTTCTCCTCATCTGACTCCTGTTCCTTTTCCATATCCTGCCTTGCTTTCTTTTCCATCCCCACCTCTTCTTCTGCCTTCTCCACCTCGTCCACCTCTTCGTCCTCTTCTTCCTTCACCTCCAAGTCTTCGTCTGCTTCCTGTCTTCAGTCTCCTGCGTTGCTGCCTCCTCCCACGTTCTCCTCTTCCTCTTCTTCCTGCTCCTCCTCTTCTGCCTGTAACTGTGTCTCCTCAACCTCACCTATGTGCTCCTCGCTCTATTCCTTCTGTGCTTCTGTCTCCTCGTGCTTTTTTCCCCATCGTGATTCAGTCTCTTCCTGTCTCTCTACGTCCTTTCCGCCTTTTTCTGTCTCCTCTGCGTCTCTGTCTCCTCCTTCCTGTCTTCCTTCTCCTGCCCTTTCTAACTGCTTATTCCCCTCCATTGCTTCCTGTTCCTCCATCTCCTCCTACCCCTCTGTTTCCCCCTTCTTCTCTGTCTCCTTATCCCCCCCCCCTCCCCCCTCTGTCTGCCCCTCCTTCTCTGTCTCCTCTTTCCTCTATACCTCTTTTTCCCTTCTCTGCCTCACTTTTCCCCTCTGTACTAAGTTTCTCTGCCTCCTCCTGTCCTTCTATGAATTCCTGCCTGTTTGTGTCTTCAACTTTACTTCTGCCTCCACCCTTTCCTTCTGTCTCCACCTTTCCTTCTGCTTCCTCCTTTCTCTCTCTGCTTTCTTCTACTTGTTTGCCTATTCTTTACTTTCTGTCTCCTCCTTGCCTTCTGCCGTCTCCTGATTTCCTGTTTTCTCCTTCCTTGCCTCCCCCCCCCCCCTCCCCCCCACAGCCTACTCCTCTTTCCCCCTTGCTTCGTCTTTCCTCTGTGTCTTCTTCTGGCTCTCAGTGTTCTGTCCCCTTTCCCTTTCCCCCGACTCCTTTTGATCAGTGTCCTCCAGCATTTCTGCCTGCTCCTTCCCTTTTGCCACCTGCTGCTTTTCTCTCTCTCTCTCTCTCTCTCTCTCTCTCTCTCTCTCTCTCTCTCTCTCTCTCTCTCTCCTCTCTCTCTCTCTCTCTCTCTCTCTCTCTCTCTCTTCCTTATTAACTGTCTCTCTTTCTACTTTCTGCTTCCTTCTTTCATTCTGCATGCGTCCTCCGTTTCCCCCTGACTCCTTCCTCTCTGCTTCCTTCTGCTTCTCTGCCTCCTCCGTTACCCCTGCCTCCTATTTCCTGTCTCCTTCTTCCCCTCTGTCTCCTCTTGCTTATCTGCGTTCTCCTACTTCTCTGCCTCTTTCTTTCCCTCCGCCTCCTCCTGCTTGTATGCCTTATCCCACGTTCCCTGTATCCTCCTTTCTCTCCGCCTCCTCCTGCTTGTATGCCTTATCCCACGTTCCCTGTATCCTCCTTTCCCTCGGCCTCCTCCTGCTTGTATGCCTTATCCCACGTTCCCTGTATCCTCCTTTCTCTCCGCCTCCTCCTGCTTGTATGCCTTATCCCACGTTCCCTGTATCCTCCTTTCCCTCGGCCTCCTCCTGCTTGTATGCCTTATCCCACGTTCCCTGTATCCTCCTTTCTCTCCGCCTCCTCCTGCTTGTATGCCTTATCCCACGTTCCCTGTATCCTCCTTTCTCTCCGCCTCCTCCTGGTTTCTGCACCTCTTCATTCACTTCTCCCTTCTCCTACTTTTGTCTTTTCCCTCCCATTCGTCTCCTCCTGTTTCTGCACCTCTTTATTCTCCTCCGCCTCCTTCCACTTTTTTCCCTGTTTGTCCCCATTTGCCTCCTCCTGTTTCTGCACCTCTTTGTTCTCCTCTGCCTCCTCCAACTTTTTTTTTACTTTTTGTTCCCATTTGCATTCTCCTGCTTCCCTGCTGCCTCCTAATCCTCTGACTTCTCCTTCTTCTCTGCCTTCTTCCCCCCCCCCCCCCCCCCCTCTTCTTTCTCCTGTTTTGCCTCTTCCTTTCTTCCTGTTTCTCTTTTTCCTCCTCTTTCCCTGCCTACCCCCCTCCCCCCTCCATCTCTATTTTCATCTGCCTCCGCCTTCTTCTCAGCCTCCTTGTTCTCCTCCTCGTTCTCCTCCTCCTCCTCCTCCTCCTCCTCCTCCTGCTCCTCCTCCTTTGCGTCCCCTTTCCTCTGCCCTCTTCTTCTTCTGCTGTCTTCTCTTTGTGTCTCCTTCTGCTCTGTCTCCCCTTCATCTGCCACCTCCTACCCTGCATCTGCTCTGTCTCCCCTTCATCTGCCACCTCCTACCCCGCATCTGCTCTGTTTCCCCTTCATCTGCCACCTCCTACCCTGCATCTGCTCTGTCTCCCCTTCATCTGCCA
>CM031617.1:23118563-23128563 GCA_018398815.1 Conus ventricosus | reverse complement strand
AACAGACCCCTGAGGAATGCCCATGTGTAATTTCCTTCTTGTAGAATAGGAGTTCCCTACCTTCGTTCTAATATATCTGTTTTCTAAGAAGTCTTTAAGAAACTCATAAATGTTTCCTGATAATCCAATCTCTTTTAGTTTATAAAGCAAACGAGAGTGCCATACTTGATCGTAAGCTTTAGTGATATCAAAAAGGTTGCTAGTAAACATTTTCTTCTGGAAAACTGATGTTTAATTTGAGTGGTAAGTTTGACCAAGTGTTCAATAGCACTTCTTCCTTTCGAAAACCTGCTTGGTTTGTTGGGATAACTCTGTTCTATCACAAAAGTAGTTTAGCCTATTCAAAACAATTGTTTCATTGAGTTTACAGACATGAGAAGTTAATGAAATAGGTCTGTAACTATCTATTCTTTCTTTCAGTTTACCTTCCTTGTGAATCGGTACTATTACTGATTCTTTCCATATTTGTGGCAAAAGACCTGAACTCCAGCATTTTTTAAATATACTAAGTAAAATGCTTATCCATTTGTCTGGAAAATGTTTAATCATTTCATTAGAAATGGCGTCAATCCAACAGCTGTTTTTTTGTTTGGTAGAGAATCTATGGCGTCTTTCACCTCTTGTAATGTAATTGGGGCGTTGATGTCGCTTGTGTCATTATCAGATACATCATTAAAGACATGGGCAGATTCTTTTTCCTCTCTGAATTTTCTTTGGTTTTCAGACAACCCATCTAACCTGCTTACTTTAGCAAACTGGTTGACAAACGCTTCTGCTTTGTCTGCGGATGATGGTAACTTATTATTATCAAGAATAATAGGAAATTCTGGGAGTTTGATTCCATTTTTTATCGTTTTTATCTCTTTCCATACCATTCTACTATCTTTATGATCGAATGTGTTTCTTTCGCAAAAATCATCCCAATAATCCGTTTTGGCTTGTTCCATAACTCTATTACTATGTATATTTGAGTGTTTCATTTCTTTAAATTTTTCATCTACCATTTTCTTATCTTGACTTTTCTTAGAGTGCACGTATTCCTTGGATATCCGTTTTTTTCTCTTTAACTGCCTTATCGCAATCTTCAGTCCACCAAACATTACCAAGATGTTTATCCCCTTTAGATCCATGATTCTTCAATTTAGGAATACATAAACCAGACACTTTTAGAACAGAAGTACTAAACATATCATACATTGTATCAATATCATTATCTGGGGACAAGCTTATGTCTAGATAATAATAATAATAATAATAATAATAATGAATACTTATATAGCGCCTATTCTCGGCTGAGGCCAAGCTCTAAGCGCTTTACAATCAACACTCGTTTACACAACGGGCTGCCTACCTGGGTAGTGCCGACTGAAGAGCTGCCAGCTGGCGCTTCATTCAGTCGTTTCCCGTGTCATCCAGTCAGTATCGTTCAATATCGATCACTCATTTTCCTTACTTCCTTCATTCTTTCCATTTCTCACGCAGGGTGCATGCTATGTGTAACGTGTCATCCATCTTTAAGTGTATTGTAAAAACTGAGACCATTTGGCATTTTTTATAATCAAATCTTGGGATTGTATCATCAGGTTTTGTGTCTTCAAAACTTGGGGACTGATTAATTGTAATAATGATTGGTATGTGATCACTCCCAAGAGTTTCACTATACGTTTCCCATGCACACGACAAAGCCACTTAGGTGAAACCATAGTTAAATCAATAGCAGTAGGTCTATGTGTAGATACATCAGGAACTCTGGTATAAGAACCATCATTGAGTAAACATAAAGTTGAGTCTACAACATTTTCCACAAACCTATTACTACTGACCTGTGTGCACTCTTTTTCCCAGAAAGGAGAATGGGCATTAAAATCCCTCCTACTACCATTTACCATTATCATTCTTGATATTTTTCATCCATTCAGTATTAGCTTCATCTGGACCCTTAGGTAAATATACAGAAGCACAGTTTACTGTTAAGGAGTCCGAAAACTTGACAGTTACAGCACATGAAAAAATCCATGTAATCCACTAGGCACAGGTGATTGTTTGTCACAGTACTGTAGTCCAGTGTGAATATAGATAGCACAATTTACTCTATCACCATTTTTTTTCTGTATTACTACTGGTGGATAGTAGTACTGTTCCAATCTTGGTAGTTTGTTCTTACTGATATTAACAGACTGGAATAAGAGAACGTGGCAGTCCGACGACACTAAAAATTGACGTAAGCAGTCAATATTAGAATAAAGAGAGCGGCAGTTTCCATTGCAGTATTTTATATTGTTGTTAAATTTCATGTTTGAAAAAATAGATAACTAAACGAATGAAAATATGTCGCTTTAACACAATTGGTGCTTAGCTACACACAGACGTAGGCTGGTATGCTGCATTTGTTCCGAACAAAAACAACAAAAAAATGTCACCAGTTGTATAAGACATTGAATCTATTGGACCAGGCAGAGCCGTAGAAGGAATCCTCCGGGAAGGGAGTGGGGCGCGGGTACCGGGGACGTCGCGCTGTCTTCCGGGGCCGCTCCCAGAAGAGGTTCCTCAGATGCCGGCCAATATTCCCCGCTAGGATGCTAGTCCTCTTGCAGTGGGATGTAGCCCATCACGGAGGTTGAAGCGGGCGGCTTGTAGGTTGGAGTGAGTGATGAAGGTGATGTTTTTGTCATCATTCAGGTCTGACACCAAAATGTGCGTTGTACAAGTCCCCTTTGATATTGAGTTCGGGGTCTAATGTAGGAGCCATCTTACTGACTATGATGGCCAGATCAGGGTTTTCTTCTTTGATTCTCCTCACGCACTTTGCCATTCTTCCGGAACATGTTGCTGGTGATTCTGTTTCTAGGTCCTTCGATCCAACATGTAAGAGTAAAGCATCAGGAAGTGTCTTGACAGATGCACTTGCTTTGGCCACTGCTGGTTTGATGTCCTTTATTGTTCTTGCATTACTCTGATGCACCTTACATCCGTAGGACTTCCCTAGTCTGTTGGTGTTGACTTTCTTTATGACAGGGTCATTCACATATAAAATGTTGGGAAGGCCTTTTAAAATTGGATTTCGTTTGTCTCTGGACTTGGTCTTTAAGTCATTGACGTTTTGTTTGTCTCTGGACTCGGCCTTGAAGTTATTGTTGTCATTTTTCTTGCACTGTTCCTTAGACTTCGGCTTATGACGCAAAGAAGCTTTGACGTCATTTTTGTTTGCGTTATTATTTTCTTCTCTCTTTTTGTTTTTATCACTTTCTCTGTGCTGCTTCTTTTCTGTTTTGATTGTTTCTACAGACAGAGCAACCTGAGGAGTTGTCGATGGTCTTGAGACCCTAGCCACTTCTGCATAAGAGAGGTAGGGGAAGGGCTCTGTCTGGATTGCTATGCCAGCTGAGTCCTTCGTAGATCTATCAATTTTGGAATGCAGAGATCTTATTTGCTGTTCCAGACTCGCTACTTGATTGCACAGAGAGGTGATAGTGCCTTCGATCTTAGTGAAGGTCTGTGTGGTACTCACGGAGTTGATGTTATCTGTAGGATCAATGTTGTTTCTTGGCCTTGGCTCTGGTCCATCCTTGACAACGGACAGACTGAACGGCCTCCTCAACTCCGAATTACAATTTGTCCCTCGTCGTTTCCGCGTGTTGCTAGCACATCCTCAGTGCATCCTTTTGCACACAGTACCGGTATGCAACTTTTCCGGATCCTGGTTTTGTTTCCTTTTGTTTGCTTTGGGCGAAACATAGCAACATTGTCACGACCGACCCCTGGAGGTCTGCCCTGACAGGATCGGTCTAGGTGGGAGTGAAGGGAGTGACTGACCTCACACGCTCCGCAAGAGACCACACAATAAAGATTACGATACAACACCCCATTTATTCACACCAGCAAAATAAACATTCCAACACACGCACCATGCACGATCACAATAAAGCACTCCAACGCACACAACATGCACAATCACGATCAAGCACTCCAACGCACACAACATGCACAATCACGATCAAGCACTCCAACGCACACAACATGCACAATCACGATCAAGCACTCCAACGCACACAACATGCACAATCACAATCAAGCACTCCCGCACCCACAACATGCACGATTATAAATAAGTATTTCGCCATACGACGCACATGATCACACTTACAGCATTCCCAGCACATATGGACAAATACACATTTATAAGGAAATATTTCCAGCATTGACCCTTCTTAACACCATGGAGTGCGTGCACACCCCTGCCCCTGTCGAGTCTGCTGGGAGCACCCTGTCGCACTAGGTGCTCCGAGCCGGGTTGGTTCTCGCAGGGAGTCGCTCAAAGCCGACACCCTCGACTTCCAAGCGGGCAGTGAAGAGCGTGTCCCGGGGGGGGGGGACGTAGCTGTTACTGGAGGTCCTGGACGGGGCCCAGGCCGGCCAGTCAAGACGGCGGCGCCCTCTACCAGCCCTCGGTCCCGACAAGGCGTGGCCTCGATCAGCGTGTGGCACCATCCCGTCCGTGGTCTCAACCAGAACGTGGCCTCGACCAGTACGTGGCACCATCCAGATCGTGCTCCAGGTGAAGCCCCCGGGAGGGGGGGGAGGACGTAGCTGGGAGGAGAGTCGAAGAGGAGGGAAAGAAGAAGGAAGGAGGAAGGAAGAAGGGTACTGGAACCCTGCCGTCAGTACCATCTGACATTGCTGTCAAGTCTTAGCCACTCGCATGATGGGCGAGGGGAAGTGTATTCAACGCACACAGAAAATCCATTGAATCAAGTCTTCTCACACGATGCAGGTAAAAGACTGCATTAAATCAACAGGTTATAAAACAAATATGAATTATCTTCACCCTTCTCTCACTCGCGCTTAACGTTTTCCTTCCTTAGGAAATAAATCAACACAGCGACCATCGCTTAATAACTGCCACCACATTTGCAAATAATAATTCAATGGCACAACTGTCACATTTTAAAAAACACATTTTAAAAAATAACAAAAATTTTCCAACCACGCATCCGAACGACAAATCATGCGTACGCACGCTCGTGAACATAAAACTCGTTCTCCTTGCACACACAAACAGACGGTGGCCCAAGGATAAAAGTCCGGCGAATGTGACAGGGGCGGACGAGCGAGACCAAGCAAGTTCCAACCCTGAATCACCAGGTTCTCTCCCTTCCCCACCGACTACCGCATCACCAGATACATAAACAGGAGAAAGAATTTTGGAAATAATTTAGAATGGCCAGGTTAAAGATGGAATTAACCAGAGAAAAGGTCTCACACAATATTTCTCTACAATTTCGAAAACAAAGAAAATTGCGCAAAAGCGAAGACTAAGCCGGCTAACAACAACAACCAAAACAAACAGACCACGAAACTGATGCTTACCAGCTACCGTGGGTGACCCCGAAGAGGCGGGTCAAAGGACTCTCTCTACCCTCTGTCCAGTCGAGAGACAGAGGCGAAGATGCGGAAACAGAAGAAGCGATGGGCCCTCTCCTACAGGCCCACTGCAGGAATTGAAAGTACTGACTGTACTCTCGACGATAAGGTAAAGAACCAGGACTGGAGCAGGCGCCCCAGAGGGCATCTTCCGCTCGAGTGAAGAGCTAACCTCCCTCAGCAATGGCGACCAACATGCCATGCTGCGTCACAGAGTGAGCATACTTCAAACTAAAAGAAACGAAGCACGTGCGACAGGTAAAAAGACAGGCGAGAGGCCGACAGACAGAAAGTTCGAGAGAAAGGTACCGGCCACCCGTGAACTTGCAGGATGAATAGCACGGGCGGTGGAATTAGAGAGAGAGAGAGAGAAAGCAGACCGAAGTTGATCTGAACCACACCAAGGTGCACTGCACCACAAGCCACCCTAATGGACGGATACACGACAACAGCAACGACAATAAACAAATAAGTAATTCCGCCACCCTAGGTGGGTCGAACGTCGTAGGCCTCGTAACAAACTCGTGACAAACCCCCCTTCTAAAAGCATCTGTTCTCTGAGATACAGTGCTCCTTGAACCTTGTCGCATGTGCAACTTCCCAACAATGGGACCGAACCCAACTCTCTGTGATCGACAGAGTACGATGAATCCAATACAAACATTCCACGATAGAATCACACAGGGAAATACATAATACTTACATTTATCAAACAACTAAGCAAACCCGTCAACCATGAAAGTTAACAATCCCGAACCATGGGATTCCTACCGTAACATCACTGAATGTGAAAAACGTCACTACACCTGATACCAGAGACAAAAGGGATTAACCCGGTTGAGGGTTGTCCCTCTGACTGACTTTCCAACTGCTGCACGGAGCTCGGCTAAGATAGTCAGCATCCGTATTCAGGAACCCTTGATATGACGGAAGTGAACGCATGACTCTGCAGCTCCACTGCCTAACTCATATCCGACGACCTGACTGGCCAGATCCGGTCCAAGCACTGGAGAGATGATGATCGCTCTCCAGTACAAACTTCGGCCGTACTTCTTCTTGGCACGCCATGCGCGTCCAAATCTGCCTGAGAGATTCAGCACTGTAGGGCATCGATAGTCCTAAGCGTGGACAGCCTCTGGTACGCTCGCAGATTCTACCACTACCGAAGTGTAGCGGTGACCGCGTCGGTGGAATAATGGGTCCCACCAGTCGACCCCAACCTTGCATGAAGGCTCCCCAACCCGTGCACTGACCCTAGGGGAACACGCTTCAAGCACCCTTAGCGTTGTCCGCTGGCAGACATCGCAACTGCGGCAGTCGCCTAACCTGTGAGTTCATCCCTGGCCAAAAGAAGTCTTGTCTTACTCGCTCGAGAGTCGCTTGGTAGCCCATATGACCTGCCATGGGGGAATCGTGGGCCTGCCGGAGAACAGATTCTCTCAGCTTTGGGAACGACAGCTGCTTGGCCACACGATCTGCTGAGTGGAAACCCTAAAGAGGATCCCCTTGTGAGCTTGAAGCTCACCTTGGCGTGTCGGGCAGACTGACGGGACGATCCACCAGTTGTCGCAGGCGTTGGACATCCAAGCCCTGGCCTGAAGACGAGCGATGGAAGCAGGATCGGCCTTTGCAAGAACCTCGCCAGAGATCGGCTGTAGAACCGGGCGCAATTCTGTTCCTGCTCTTAGCTTTGGCGCGTGTGGTGACTCCCACACACGCCTGTACGGGCAATCCGTAGACACGGACTGACTGCGTCCGCTAGCGAAGGTGATCGTATTCCTACGATAAGGGAATACAGAGGTCGCTCCACCGCGATGGCCCATACTTCGCCACAGAAGTAGGGTGGAGATAGGAATAAGTACAGAAGGACGGGGGAGGTAAAACCAGCCTCCAACCGCACCAACGTAACTGGCGCCCCGCCGGGCCTTAGGGAACTAAATCCTTATCCACAAAGAGTGTTGATGCTCCCGAATCCCTGATGGTGTCGACCAAGGAGGGACCTAACAACAGAGAGAAACCTGGGCACTCTGTACCCACTAGAAGCTGGGATGGAACCCACGTTAGCCGAGGCACGAGGATGTTGGAAAGGACCAGCCCCATGACTACCAGCGCTTTAGGGCAATCTTTCCTAATGTGGCGGACGACACAAAGAAAACAAAATCGGGTGCTGAAATCCCCGATGGACTGCCTGCCTGTCACCCCGCTAGCAGTTGTCGGCGCCTTATTGCTATTAAATCCTGTGGAGGGGCTTCCTCTCCGTATCTGGGCGATGCCCATAAGCCC
The DNA here is from genome assembly GCA_018398815.1 of Conus ventricosus. Lineage (NCBI taxonomy): Eukaryota > Metazoa > Mollusca > Gastropoda > Neogastropoda > Conidae > Conus > Conus ventricosus. Next base: position 23,120,859 of record CM031617.1, on the reverse strand, counting down.
TGCGAGCTTCAGCAAACACCTCAGCTGTGTGAATCGCAGCCGCGAAATCCTGAGTGCTGTCTCGCCTATCCGATCCTCACTCTGGGACACAGTGTTGGTGAGCTGTTCAATGAGGATCAGATCCTCCAGCTCCAACTTAGCTAACTGACGCCAGTACCCTAGCGTTTTGCGCAGCCTATCACCAAACTGCACGAGGTCTCATCGTTATTTTTCTTCATGGACCCTAAACTTCCTCCTGTAGGTCTTGGGTAAGGTGGAAACGCTTACGCAGAGCCAACTGCATGTCTGCATAAGACGTACCTTCATTTAGAGTGAGCACCACACTCCTTGCAGCACCAGATAATCCAGAAAAAAGGTGCATAGCCTTTTGCTCCTCAGACAATTGGTATGAACAAGCAACCTTGTCGAAATGCTCTAAGAACATATCAATGTCCTCACTAGGTCTGAACTCTGGAAGCTTTAACTTTGGGCCTCTAACTCTATCACCTGCCTGGTGATTAACCCCCTGGTTTACAGAAGCGGAGGCCGCGAAAGAAGTTGTTCCATCTCCTCCCTACGCAGAGCCTCCATCCTGTCTAGTTCTTCCCTACGGAGGGCAGCCTCCTCCCTACGCTGAGCTCCTGTCTAGCAGCCTCCTTCCTACGCTGAGCCTCCTGTCTGGCAGCCTCCTCCTACGAAGAATAGCCTCTTCCCTATGCAGAATCTCCTGTCTGTCAGTCTCCTCTCGGCGCAGAGCCTCCTGCCTAGCAGCCTCCTCTCTACGTTGATCCAACTCTTCCGACGGAGCCTTGCCTCTTCCCTACGCAGAGCTTCCTGCCTAGCAGCCTCTTCACTACGCTGCCGCTCCAGAAACAGAAGGACAGAGGTGATATCCTGAACGGGTTCACCACTCCCGACCCGGGAGATGATCCGTCTGACCCGTCCCTTGGGTCTCGACTTTCCCATAAGGAAAGTCTGCTGGGGCATGCCCCTTACGAGGGGAAGCCTGAGAGGAGAAGGTTTCGGTCTCTGCGACTCAACAGAAGCCCACAGTTGCTTCGCTATACTCTGACGCTTCCGAGCGGAAGTGCCAGTCGGGTCTCGACAGGGAGCCCCCCAGCGAAGAGGTAGTAAAAGTACTCACTGGACTACCTGCTACAGCACTGGAATAGTAGAAGTTACCGTAGTCGAAGTACTGGTACTAATAGTAGGGACTACAGTAACATTTTGAATACCCTTCTTCTTCGACGCCCGCGTCGCCATACACCAGCGCCGGACGTCGCCATGACAACAATATCTTACAGTTTTCCAAATACAGGGGAAAAACAATTCCACTAGAGAAAAAAAAAACAAATATTTTAGGGGCGTGTGTATATGTGTGTATGTGTGTGTGTGCGTGTGTGCGGACAAGTTCCGGCTGCTCCCACTCTGGCAACACCGCGCTCTACAGCACGAGCACAGTGCGGTGGGGCTCACCGAAAAAAAAAAAACAAAAACTATGTCCGGCTGCCCCACTCTGGCAACACCGCGCTCTACAGCACGAGCAACAGTGCGGTGGGGCTGGCCGAAAAAAAAAACAAAACAAAAACCTAGCAGACGGGATCCGGAGAGAGGAAAAAAAAAAAAAAACACTAGCGTCCGATACAACCCCCTGTACTCAACAACCCGGTAGAGAAAAAAAAAACAAGAACTGGCTAAATACAAAACAGGAATGGAAGACTGAGCGGCAACAGAAGGGCAAGACTTACGGCCGTACCTGCGTGAGGTACCCGGCGGAAGGAGGTCTGGACGCGGTCGACTCCCCTCGGTCTCACCTCGACTCCCGAGTCACACCGGATGTTCCCTCAGGCCACCAAGACTCCCTTCACACTAGAGTCACCCAGCCAACACCCACGAACAAACACGACAAACTGACTAAACATATACAAAACAGACAACACTAAACAGGTACTCTGCGAAACGAGAGAGAGACAGCCAGAGCCCTTCACATCCCGGACGAGCCCCCACAATTGTCACGACCGACCCCTGGAGGTCTGCCCTGACAGGATCGGTCTAGGTGGGAGTGAAGGGAGTGACTGACCTCACACGCTCCGCAAGAGACCACACAATAAAGATTACGATACAACACCCCATTTATTCACACCAGCAAAATAAACATTCCAACACACGCACCATGCACGATCACAATAAAGCACTCCAACGCACACAACATGCACAATCACGATCAAGCACTCCAACGCACACAACATGCACAATCACGATCAAGCACTCCAACGCACACAACATGCACAATCACGATCAAGCACTCCAACGCACA
>CM031617.1:23108563-23113563 GCA_018398815.1 Conus ventricosus | reverse complement strand
TTTAGTGGAAGAATTTAGAATATACTTTAGAGACATTAGAATTGCTACTAGTTCTGCGGTAAAAATCGACAAGTATTTCCCAAGATGATACAATTTCTCCACTTTTAAGGTTGGTATGATAAAAGCTGCGCCAGTGGTTACGATCATCTAGTACTGAACTATCCGTAAAACTTTCAAGTGGTCTTTATACACATTTTCCAAATGACAATTTACATCGCTTTTAAGAAGGTTTGGAGAATCGTTTTTACTTAGCACGGTGTAATTTGTATCAAATTTAGCTTTTATTTGTTCCCATTTGGGAATTGGTGCATAGAAGGGGCTCGAAGCGATTTTAGTTTGATTTATGTTTGATTCTTTCATTAGAGTAGAAGTATATGTCTGAATGGATAAAGTTGATTTTATGCTTCTAGCTCTTTTTGCAAAGTCTGTTTCTGAATTTAATGATACTTCTTTAGCACAAAAAGTATTTTGTGAAGAGTTCTTTAAGACAAATTTAGATGCAGACGCTTTTCGAAACTCACTGAGAGGCAAAACTCCAATTTCATGGTATGTTCCCATGTTACATGTATGTATAGGAACTCCAAGTGCCAGTTTATACGATTTGCAGTCTATACTTTGTAATTTATTGAGTAAGTGTTGTGGGGCGCTAAAGAATACTTCTTGGGCGTAAATTAATCTTGACCGCATAAGCGCAGAAGATAGTAGTGTTAAGTTGTCCCCACTTTTGTTTGCTTATGATTTTTAAAAAGTTAAAACTTTTCCTCGCTTTATTCAAAATGTATTCAACATGTAGATTCCATTAAAGCTTTGGAGTGAGATAAACGCCTAGAAATTTTACAGAACTAGCGTATTGTAGTAGTGACCCGTTCAGAGTAAATTGAGGAAGTTTCTCAGGGTCATATCCAGAGTTAAAAAGCATTAAATTCGTTTTTTATGCTGAAAGTGAAAGTCCATTTTCATGTAAAAAGTCGTTGATTTTGTTTAGTTCATGTTGATATTTTATTTTTATGTAATTGATAGATCTTAATGGAGTCTTTCTTTTCATAGTGACCTTCATCCACAAACATAAGTCATCGGCGAATTGTGCTAATATTACATCTTTTGATAATCCTTTTGTTATATCTGCAGTTAAAATATTGAATAAAATCGGAGATAATACTGATCCCTGTGGAAGCCCCATTTCTAATGGTCTAGTGCTAGAATATGTATGCTCTACTCTTGTTTGAATCACTCTATTTTCCAAAAGATAAGATAAGATAAGATAATGTTGCTTATAGCCCAGCCGACCGCAAAGGGCCACATCAGGGCTGTCACCACGTTAAAATCAACTCACCAGTCATTTAAAAAAAAAAAAAACAACCTTTCACACATCTCTTTCAATAACATCTTCTAGAAACGCACCAGAAACTTCGTTAAAATCTTTCTTCCGTAAAATCTTAAATCAGATGAAAAATGTTAATCTCTCTCAAAAACCCAAGGATCACGTCAGGCGGGACATCCCTGAACAGGATCTTCATGGACTCCGCTGTAAAATGTTTGTGTCTCACATCGTGCAAGTCCCAACACTCTAAAAGAACATGTTTCATTGTGAGTGGTGCATGACATGGAATGCACCACGGAGCTTCTTCACTCTTTAAAAGGTAGGAATGAGTAAAATACGAATGGCCGGTGTGCAGCCGGCACAGAACCGTTTCCTCTAAAACTTTGATATAGTTATACATTGTTCCACTTATACCAATGGTTTTGAGCTTATACATGAGTCGTTTGTGCCATACTTGTTCATATGCTGTTTTTATATCAAAGAAAGTTGCGAGGATGTTTTTCCGTCTCGCAAATTGTTGTTTAACTTGAGTCGTTAGTTTAACTAAGTGTTCTACTGATGATCTTCCTTTTTGAAAACCAGCTTGGTTGATTGGGATTACTTGGTGTTTGTTACAAAAGTATGTTAACCTGTTTAGAACAATTTTTTCCATCAGTTTGCACATATGAGACGTTAGGGCGATTGGTCGGTAGCTGTTTATATCAGATCGAGGTTTTCCCTGTTTGTGAATGGGAATAATTTTAGAATGTTTCCACACAGAAGGCAGATTTCCCTCGTTCCAACATTTTTTAAATAAAAAGGTATATGAAATGTTTTACATTCGAAGGGATATGATGTAGCATTTCATTTGAAATGCCATCTAAGCCTACTGATGTCTTTTTATTTCCTAGATTACTGAGACATTCTTCCACTTCTTGTAATGTTATGGGAACATTTAGGTAATGGTCTGTTACAGGGTCAGGGTCGTTGTAAATGGCTTTTCTTTCCTCTTGCTCCCTGTGTTGTTTCTTTTCTGCTGTTAGACTGTCTGTGCTGCTATTTTTTGAAAATATGTTGGCGAATGCTACAGCTTTCTCTGAGTTGGAGGGGAAATCAGAGTTAGGGAGCTTGATTGGACATGTTGGTAGAGATACTCCGTTTTTCATTATTCTTAGATTTGCCCACACCTTTTGATAATCTTTGAAACTACTAACTTCATTTTTACAAAAGTTTGACCAGTATTGTCGTTTAGCTTGTGCCGTCACTTTGTTAAAATGATTTTTGGCCTTTTTTTTCTCAAGCAGTTTTGAATTACGTTCTTCTCCTTTACTTCGTAAGTACGTTCTCAGTTTTACGTTTTTCTCCTTTTTAGCTTGTTCGCAATTTTCGTTCCACCAGACATTCCCTGTGTGTTTATTTAACTTTGGCTTGATTAGTTTTATTCTGGGTATTGACTGATTTGCAGCAGATAGCATGGCTTTTTGAAATTTACAATACAATTCATCAACAGTTAGGTAGTTGAATTCATTCATGTCGACATTGAACGATTTAAGTAAGTTTGTGAAGCTGTCCCAGTTAGCTAATTTATAGTTATATTTTGGTACTTTTTCTTGCGACATGTCTTTCGGTTCAGGCCTTATAGATTTAACAGTAGCGATAATGGGAATATTATCTCTGTTCAGAGTGTCATTTAAGGTCCGCCAGTCACATACAGGTGCTAGATCTGGAGATGTTAAGGTTAAATCTATTGCACTGGGCTTGTGATTGGGATTATCGGGAACACGTGTTATTTCTCCCGTCGTTTAAAAGATATAAAGGCGAGTCAACAATGTTCTCAACGAAACGACTGCTCCATGGTGGTGATGCTCCCGAACCAGCAGCTTCAGCATATGTAGGCTTACCGATACTGTTGGACTCTGTTTGGGTTCCAACGCTGTTGACCTTTTTTTTTTTTCCTAACATCATTTGAGCTCTACTCACGCCAGGTCCGATGTGTTGACTGCTGGTTCCGCCGGGCTTTGTAGCGCGGTCCACGCCATGAACAACCAAACCGTCCTCGTCGCTCGTAGTACTTTTCTTACGTTTTCCGACTGGGTCGCCCGCCCGCCGACTATCGGTGCCCAGGATCAGTGTCTCGAGCGCTGATGACTCGGCTGTTCTGTCTCTTGTTCTCCTCGATCTCGTCATCTTCATGAACTTTGCAAAAATTCAGTGCTGCCTTCCGTTTTAGTGCATGACCGTAGCCGCCATCTTGTGTCATCTTGTGTGTGTGTGTGTGTGTGTGTGTGTGCAGGCGTGCGTGTGTGCGTGCAGGCGTGCGTGGGTGCGTGCGTGCGTGTGTGTGTAGGTGTGTGTGTGTGTGTGTGTGTGCGTGCGTGCGTGCGTGCGTGTATGTGTGTGTGTGCGCGCGGGCATGTGTGTGTGTGTGTGTGTGTGTGCGCGCGCGCGTGCTCGTCTGTGTGAGACTAGGTGACTCAAGTTGGCTTCTATGCTTACGTCCTATCACATGAATGGCATGACCAAAATATCAGGTTGCAAATATTCATTTTTGAATTACATTTTTTTTTCTATTTGACCTGAGAAGATGAAATCTTCAACAGGCTTTTTTTTCTGTTTTGTTTGTTTTTAGACATAGGTTGAACATCTTTTCCCCTTTTGTTCCTTTCCCCTTTTTTCCCCTTTTGTTTTCGTCTTTTGTTTGTTGCGTTCGTTCCGTTTAATCTTACCTCATTTCTCCCCCCCCCCCCCCCCCCCCTATTTCCTTTCTTTTCTCGCTTTTTCTCTTCGGTATTTTCCCCCTACATTACTTGTTTGTATATGTCGCTTCTTGCACTCTTTTTCGTTCCTTTCATTGAGTGTTCATCCCTTTCTGTATCTCTCTGTTTTCTTCGTGTCTCCCATTCTTTCTCGTTTATTCATGTCTTTTTCATTTTTCGTCGGTTTTATTGTTTCTGTTTTTTTTTAAATTGTTTGTTTCTTTTTTAATTCTTATAGTTCTCTTTAAATTCTTCAACTCATAATTCCCTTCTTCCTTTATTGTGTTTGTTCGTTTGCTTTCCTTTCTGCTTCCTTATATTTTCATTTCACTTTCTTTCTTCTTCGTTTCACTTCCCAACAGCGTTTCTTTTTGTTTAGCACAGAATGTGTGTGTGTGTGTGTGTGTGTGTGTGTGTGTGTGTGTGTGTGTGTGTGTGTGTGTGTGTGTGTGTGTGTGTGTGTGTGAGAGAGAGAGAGAGAGAGAGAGAGAGAGAGAGAGAGAGAGAGAGAGAGTGCGTGTGCGCGCGCGCGAGCGTGTGTGTGTGTGTGTGTGTGTGTGTGTGTGTGTGTGTGTGTGTGTGTGAGCCCTCACAGGAACTTGTAAAAAGGTGTACATGTAGGCCTATGTCTGTGTGTACTTGTTTATTTGAAAATATGACCTATTGTTGTCTCAGATATCAGATCGTATTCCTTTTACAGCAACACGATGCGTTAATCATGCTTACTAGAAGGAAGACCTCACAGCCAAAAATGAAACTCGCAGTCACACTGGAAATTGTGATAAAGTTTTCTAAAAGGAAGTTTCACCATACTACAGCAAGTATGACCATACTACAGCAAAATAGACTTTGCACAAAAATACTAACAGCAAGGTAAGAACATCTTCCCAAACACATGAAACCATGAAGCGACCACTACGAGTCTCACAACGATTTTTTTTTTA
>CM031617.1:23103563-23106063 GCA_018398815.1 Conus ventricosus | reverse complement strand
TATATATATATATATATATATATATATATATATATATATATGAACAGTATTAAAACGTCCTTAAAAAATCTGAAAAAGCTCAACCCCTTGGGGAGCAACATTTGTTAAAAATATTTTTAAAATGAAGTGCTAAAATTCATCTACAAGCTTGTTTCAAGATACATGTATACATATCTCTCCTCAGGATGTCTTTTTTGTGGCACGCCAACGGTCTTTTATGGCGTGCGGGACCTGATCTTGTCTCTGTGTGTGTGCGGGCTTCGTTTGCTGCACGTGAGGTCTGTGTGCGTGTTTTTCGGGCCTGTCAGGTGGAATGTGCTAGCAAAGATTTCCACTTGTGCCTGCAATTATTCACTATTTCTACTTTTGTGTTCAGAGTTGCTAAGTATGGTTTGCAGAATATTAACCATTTTTCTGTGGAACATAGGTTGCATTTTTAAAAAATATTGTATGGTGTTGCTCTTTTTATGATTTTCCATGATATGCTGTAGTCTATTTCTTTATCTTTGAGTTTCCAAATCTATTTACTCAGTTCTGTTTGATTTCTGTATTTTTCATTTTTTAATGACTGTTTATGGTTTGCGTGTCTGGTTTTGAAAGTGTTTTCAGTAATCCCTGTGTATGTTTCTCTCCCTAGGGGAGCAACATTAGTTAAAACAAGTTAAAAGAGGAATCTTAATGCTAGGTTCACACTATGGAAACTGTGGGAAACTCTGGCAGTCTGCGCGTTAAAGAAACTGCTTTGGAAACCGTCTATAAATAAATGTGACTGGAGTTTCTGTCGACAATGTGAACGCTCGACGAAATTATAGAGAAACTGCGAGTGCCGAGTATAGCCACGCCTTGTGTAGCCTTTGATGTACCACACACTGCGTTTTGCACGGACTTCCCTGCTATTTTCGCCTTTTTTTTTGGGGGGGGGGGGTCAATTTCAGTCAGTCTCGTGTACAAAAACGTTGTTGCCTACCTGTTCACACTTTGGAAACTCGGTAGCGTCAGTGTCCTAGTTTCTTCTCGGCCTGTATTTCCAAACAACTTTTGCAGACTGAGATGGAAGGAAACAGGCTTGGCAAATCTATCGGGAATATCCGATAGAGGTAATGCAGTTTGTTGAAGGGGGTAATGTGAGTTTTCTCTGTGCAGATTTCGGTTTCCCGACAAGAAATTGGGGCTGTTTCCAGGCCGGTTTCCATTGTGTGAACTAAGCATAAAACTATCTACAAATTTGTTTCAAGCGTGTTTCTGCCAAACGTTTTGTTGAGTGGGTGTATGAGAAAAACATTAAAATAAATGCTTCTCAAAATGAGCCTTCAGCAAGCTTTTAGTCTCCAAGGGAGAGACAATATCCAATGGGAAGGAAACTCACTAACATATAACTCCTGGACAGATACCGATATTTCGAAACCTGCCTTTTCGGTTTTAAGAAGAATGCTATCCCAGAAAAAGGCTGGTGTGCAATACCGTAGTATGTTTGTTGAGTTTTCAAAAAAGCAACCAAAGGTGCCACCTAAGAAGCAAAGAAAATCATGAAAGAGCAAAATAAGCTACATTTTCTTGTGAAAAGTAGAAAATATAAAAAGATGACCTCTTAAGACACGTGCTGAGGGCCAGTTCTTGGAATGAATCCGCAAGGGACTAAATTACAATAAACTAATAAATTCCAAGGATACGTACCGAGCACCATTCCAGCAACTTACAGAGCAGCTTGGTGTTGCAATGGCTGCTCTGTTTATAATTGAATATTTCTTGCAGTCATTGAAACACCAAGCTGCTCTGTAAGTTGCTGGAATGGTGCTCGGTACTTATCCTTGGAATTTATTAGTTTATTGTAATTTAGTCCCTTGCGAATTCATTGCACACTGGCCATTCGTATTCTACTCATTCGCACCTTTTAAAGAATGAAGAAGCTCCGTGGTGCATTCAATGTCGTGTACCACTCACAATGAAACATATTCTTTTATAGAGTGTTAGGACTTGCATGGTTTGAGACATGAACATTTTACAGCAGATTGCATGATAGTCTCGTTTAGAGATGTTCCACCTGATGCGATCTTTGAATTCTTGAAAGAAGAACAAGAACAAGAACAAACACAAGACATTACACGCACAGCACATGTGCACGAAACCCTTACCGCACAACTTCCGCCAGCAAAGATGTCATCTTCACGACCTATCAACCTCCCTTTAAACCATCCTCAGACCCATGACTTGATCGTCTCCCCTGAGTGACAGAAACTACTAGGCTAAAAGAGACCACACACTTGATTCATTCGTTACCAGGGGGGAAACCGTCTGTCTTGTTGAGGCCATTGATTCGCCGCGTCTTGTGGATGTCTCCCCTCTGTTACCGACCGTTCTGCAAAGTGTTCAAAGCGTCTTGAAGAGTGATGAGTTCATTTTACTGAAGTGTGGGACACTGCGACATGCTCATGAGGTATCTTCCTAAGCGAATGGGAAGATGAGGCATGGTTTTGTCGTTTGTGTGTGTGTTGTGTGTGTG
>CM031617.1:23093563-23098563 GCA_018398815.1 Conus ventricosus | reverse complement strand
CGTGCGTGCGCGTGCGTGCATGTGTGTGTGTGTGTGTGTGTGGTGTGTGTGTGTGTGTGTGTGTGTGTGTGTGTGTGTGTCTGCACGCTAGCGTGTGTGCGCCTGTGTAAAACAAGACATCAACCACAACGAACATATTTTTCAGATCCACCTTGATGCCCTTTGTATCCAGAGCATGTCCTCTCGCATTAGAAATCATCCAGCCCTCCTGGAGGTGTACAGGCCATGCACACCCTTCGAAGAAAGCCGACATCATAACATTATTGGAAACAGGAGTTTCTGGACGTGCGTTCTTTCATTGAAGAGTCTGGGTGACGAGGCGAGGAGATGACCTTTTCGGTTTGCAGACTTGACTTTTCTTCATTTGATACTCTCAAGACAGTTAAACTCAATGTGTAAGATGTTGATTTCACAATGATTTAGTCCTCTGTTTATGTTATTGAAAGTCTAAGGCACACGAGTTCTGTTGGGACAAGTCAAATCGTGGTTGGTGTAAACAGTATTGTATTCCAAAAAAGAAAACCCACCGACAGTGAAACCAGTACATAAAAAAGAAATACTTATACGCATTATCTCTTCCTGCGATATATACATACAAAAAAATCGAAAAAATTACCTCGTGGTTGTATGTTTAAAAGTTGTGCCATAATATGAAAAACAGCAAAAGTATTTTCGAAACATGTGTACAAAACATTTGAAAAGGAAATGAAAGAATGAGAACAAGGCAATGACCAGTACATGGGAACGGTACCTCCCTCAGCTCAGGGAAAGTTCAGGTGTCGGAAGGACAAGGCTGATTTTCGCCTTCCTTAATATTGTGCCCAAGGCATGGTGACACTCTACTAATTTACTGTCCGTACAGCTGTAATAAACACAAACAACACTACCCTAACCCTGCTCTAGAAAGTAAATAGGCGAAAAGGAAAGGAGAACGATGAACTAATTTAAAAACGATAGAATTTTGATCAGGGATAAACAGAAGAAAAAAAAAAAGTGAATATGGAGAATTAAAGTATTGAGGGTAGACTATCTTAACACATTCATGTGTAAAAACCCAAAGTGCTCTGCCAAAGCAGTTCTCTAAAACAAACCACAGTTTCACAAGAGTAATAAATTTAAACTGTATGGCGAATTGTGAAACAAGATAAATATACAGCAAAATGAGAAAGGAGGCTCAAGATCTTTTCAATAATAAAAGATAACTCTTTAGACTATCATAAACAATTAAAGAGCAAATGTTTTTTTATTTGTTTCTTTGGTTGGTTTTTTTTTTTTTTTTCCACGTACGCGGCTAATAGCCCTGGGCACTTCTTTTTAGACTGGCAAGGGTTAATCCCTCTCCCCAAAAAAGGGAATGCGTTGTTTTTTTCCGATAGCAGGCTGTAACCTGCGGACACTTCTGCTATAGACAGGCAAGGGTTAATCCCTCTACCGACAAAGGGAATGGGTTTTGTGTGTATGACGGTTTTTTTTTTTAAAAACCCCGGAAAATATTTTGTTTCGAATCATATTGCCGCGGACGCCTTTTTTCGAATTTTCGTGCCCTTGTAAACGTTTTTTTCACTTTTATCCATCTCTGTAAAAACTTTTTTACTCCACAGCCAGACAAGATTGTACAGGTCTCAATACATTAAAAAAATGTCTTAAATCAAAATGATTTCGACACAAGGGGGGCGAAAAAGATAGACAAAAGCGAAAAGTTTTTATAGATTGTCAATGTCCTTTATCTGTCGTTTTTTTTTTTTGTTGCTCTTGAAGAAAATATACCAACAAAGCGAAAGAAAAAACCAAAAAATTTTAAACTGTAGAAGAAAAAACCCAAAATCTAATGTTGTTGTACTGTAGATCATCTTTTTTTTAAAGACAGAAAAATTCCCCGGTGTTTGGAGACAATGTTGGTTACTGTGGGGATCCGATGAAGCTGGATAACATCAATATGAAGTACACAAAAACCCACAACACACCACACCACACACACACAACACACACACACACCACGCGCGCCCCGCGCGCGTCCCATCTCGCAAAATACCAACGTGCACGTATGCACACGCAACCACGCACACACCACACACACCCACACACACCCACACACCACAACACCCCAAACCCAAAACACACACACACACACACGCACACCAAAACACAACAACCCACAACACACGCCACAGCACAACCATACTACCACCCCCCATCGTATACACCCACAACTATAACCAAAATGTAAATCATCTATTTTATGTCAGTTTGCATTATTCATTTGGGATTGAAAAAACCCCCAAAAAGCAAAAACCCAAAACACATAGAAATGAAACCCCAAAAACCCCAAAAGAAAACAAAAAAAAACCCAAAAACCCATAAAAAATGACCCCCAACCCCAAACCAAAAAAAACAGCAAAACCAAACACACAACCAAACACTAGAAATGCCCCCAAGCCAAACCAAAGAAAAACGAAAACAAAAAAAACAAAAAACCAAAAATAAAAATGCCACCAAGCCAAACCCAAGCAAAAAGCAAACAAACAAACACACAACCAAACCATGGGAAATGCACCCCAAAGCCAAACAAAGCAAACAGAAACAAACAAACACACAACCAAACAAAAAAAAATGCACACAGAAAACCCCAAAAAGCAACAGCAAAAAAACAAAAACCAAACCCAAAACTAAAAATGCCCCCCAAAACCCAAGCAAACAGCAAAAAAACAAAACAAACCCAAAAAACACATAGAATGCCCACCAACCCAAACCCAAAAGCAAACGCAAACAAAAAAAACACACAACAAAACACATAAAAATGCACCCAACCCAAAACCAAAGAAAACGCCCCCCCCAAAAACAAAACCCAAACACTGAAACGCCACCAACCCAAAACCCAAGCAAACGCAAACGCAAACAAACAACAAAATAGAATGACACCAACCCAAACCCAAAGAAAAAACAGCAAACAAACAACCACAAACAAACACATAGAAATGCACCCCAACCCAAAACCAAAGCAAAACCCAAACAAACAAACAAGGAAACCCAAATACGCATTTGTAAAGAGAAAAGCCCCACCGAGCCCCTGGTCGGGCGCCGAGAGCCATTACCCTCTTTATTTTTAGGGGCCCCAAAAGCCTAAGAAATTTTAGTTCGATCTGATTTTCCCCCCCCCCCATCTGTTTTTTTTACCTGGTCCTCCAGCCTAAAGCGTCACTTCCCCAGTGCACCCCCCCCAAAATGTCTTTCTCTTTTTTGTAGTCAGCAAATGGAGACGCTGCCGAATCACACCCCCCACCCACACACCACACACACACACCACACACCACAACACAACAAACAATCACACAAAAACCCACACACGCACGCACGCCGCACCACACACCAACACACACACACACACACACACCCAACACACCACACATCCTCCCAACCGTCGCACCCGAAGCCTCACGAACGCCGCGGGGCAGCGTGCAGCTCACCCACAACACACACCACCCCCCACGCACCGCACACCACACAACACACCACACACCACACACACACGCGCGCGCGCGCGATACACACGCACACCACACACCGCAGCAGGCACACACAACACACCCCAAAACACACAACACACCACACACACCACCCACACACCACACCCCATCCACACACACTTCTCTCTCTCTTCTCTCCTTCTCTCTCTCTCTCTCTCTCTCTCTCTCCTCTTTCGGGCTTCCTGCCTGCTGCCCCCCTGGTCTTTCCTGTGGCCGTCACGCTCCCCGGGCCCCGAGTCAGGAGAAGGGGTGTTTTAGTTGTCTTGTTTTTCAGCACCAAGTTTTTTTTGTTGAAATCAAAGGAAGGCGATGGCTCTTTTGTTTTTTTTGTTGTTAATTTGTTTTTGTTGTTCTTGTGATTTTTTTTTTTGAAATTGTTACGGTAGTTTGGGAGCTGTTTTCATGAAGTGATATTGTTGTACTGTAACATTGACGTTATTGTCGTGCTTTGTTATAAAATTGTTGTTGTGCTGTAAAGAGAAAATTGTTTTTTGAAAATGATGGTGTTATGTTTGTGTTGAGGTTTAATGTTTAAGTTTTTGTTTTATGGTGTTGTTGTATTGAAGGCAGTTGTTGAAGATGTTTGGGGTTTTGGGTTTTTGTGGAGGTTTCGTTAATGTTGATGCTGTGTTGTCTTTTCTTGGTAGGTGATTCGTTGGTTTACTTATCTATAGCTTTTTTGGTCTATGTTGATGATTTAGATTTACTGAATGGTTTATAAAATGTTTGTCTATGCTGATGATTTCGATTTTAAAAAAAAAAATGTACCCCGAAAAAAAAGTAAGGTGGGAGAAGTGGGAATAACAGAAGGGGTGTGTTGGGGAAAAGATACGTGGGGTTCATGTGATGGGAAAGGGTTCCAAGGAAAAAACCTGACCCTGTTTTTACATAAAAAAATGGTTGGCCGTATCAAAATTGAACATTTCGAATTTTTGTTTCCCAAAAGGTAAAATTGAAAACCGCAACATATCAACGATTCTTTTTTTTTTTTTTTTTTTTTTTTGCGTCCCATTCAGTGGGAGTGCTACCTCAGTGGCAGCGATCCACGCCGTCATTCCGACGTCCATCTACAGACACAAACCTGCCGGCCCCCTTGTAGCCCCAGCACCGGAATCCACGGGAGCAGTCGTGTCAGTCTCAAGGGCAACCCCCGGAGGGAAGCACTGCTGCTGAGTCACTTTGTGGTGTTCAGTGGTCCTGTTCTGTCCAACATGTGCAGAACCTATACCAAGGCCCTACTGACGACAAACTTGCCCGTCACGGAGGGCCCGGGTTTTGTGGCTATCCCTCCGGAGGGCAACGCCACGTCCATCCAATGACAGCCCCAAGGACTCGCCGATACCGGCGACCCCGAATCAAACCAAGGCCACAGACGCGGGGAGGATATCGAAATTGAGGTCACCATGAGAGCAGGGCATGAAGGGCCTCAGAATTTGAGACTGTTTATTTCATGCTGATCGGATGAAATTAGGATGA
>CM031617.1:23061063-23081063 GCA_018398815.1 Conus ventricosus | reverse complement strand
TATTCTTAGAATGGATGTATTGTTCTAAATGACTGAGATTATTTTCACTAGATTTATCATTTAAAATGATTCCATCTGCTATGGTTTGCAAAATGATTATTTAGTTGATCTGCAGATATGTCTGAGCTCATTTGTTGACTTTTTGACATATGTTTATTAGTTTTAAAATGTTAATTCTTTCCAAATTTGCCTGGTATCTGTAGTAGAAGTTACAGTTTTCTAAAGTAAGTCGTTTCGATTTTCGTTTTAATGACGTCACTTTATTTCTTTGTTTTCTGAATTCTTCCTTTGTTCCGAAATTACTCGAATGATTTCTTTTATTAATTTCTGTGTCAATTTCTTTAGTTATCCATTTTTGTTTTTCCCGTTTAATCCTTTTCTTTATAAAAGGGGCCTGTTTATCATATACAGAGGTTAAACGTATCAATCCAAATTCAGCTGCTTTATTTGGATCTTGATTTGATAGATGAGGTCAAATTGTGCTTCAGAAAGGTCAGTAAGGAAATCTTCTTCTTTAAATTTTCTAAAGCTCCTGTAGTAAATAACTTTATGACCTACTTTTGGAATTTTTACACGGTTTTTGAACCAAGTAAAGCAAATTGGGTTGTGATCATACAGCCATAGGGAGGGGAAAAAAGTTCGAAAAAGGGAAATGTTTTGTTTGTGTAAATTGATCTATTAGGTAGCGGAATTTCAGTTAGGCGTGTTATTTATCGTTTAGTTTTTCAAAATTTATGTGATAATGGGTTTTTGATCCCACTTTGATTTTGTTTTTACAATCAATGTTAAAATCTCCTAAAATAATTGTTCATAACTTAGAATGGTTTTTATCCATTTTTGCTTAAAATCTGTCCTGAAATCAGGGTTTCTGATGGGTTTCTTAGAAAAACCCATTGAAAGTGGTTGATATTTTTAAACTTATTTCAACCAAACAGTTCAACAGCATAATTTTAAAAATTAACTAGCCTTTTACATTTAATGAGGAAGCATGATATAAAGTAAGCCGGGTTTTTTGGTTTACAGGGGTCGAGGCGCAATTTGGTCCTGGCATGCCATTTCTGCTTATGAAAAAAAAAAACCGGTTTAAAAAAAACAAAAGACATAAAAAAGTTTTCCGTCATGCGAAGTATGTTGCAATGCACTTTTTTTGTTTTTTGCTTTATTGAATTAGGTCCCCCTACACGAAGTCCTGCTTGGAGGGCCTGTGTCTAAAGCCTAGGCATGTTGCAGTGTATGCATGGTATGCTTAAAAAAAAGGGTTTGAGAGGGAACACAGAAAAAACCCTGTTTAAACTGTGGCAGGTCAGATGGCACCGGGAAAAATCAATCAAATAAAACAAAGAGTTTTGAAGAACAACAGCAAGAAGCTAAAAAAAACAAATAAAGGCAAGAAGCAAAAAAACAAAATGATCACAAAATAATACAGAAAAGAAAGCCAATCAAAAGTGCAAGTAGCAACAAAAAAAAAATAACAAAGTAACTTTAAAAGGAAAGCGAAATTTACTAAAAAGAATAACCCAAAATATACAAATCGGGAGAAAAACAGCAATGATCAAAACTTTTTTCCCCTCAATCCATCCAGAAAAAGCATCAGCTATGAAAAAAAAAAGTTAACCCCAATGGAGGGGCAAACCGCAGGATTAATGGCGCCTGTACAGTCGTCTGCAAGGGTTCATTTTGCAAAATCGGGGCCCCCGAGGATAGAAACACGTCACCTCCTCTCTCTCCTCTCTTTCCCCTTCTCTCTCTCTCTCTCCTCTCCTCTCTCTCCTCTCTCTTCTCTCTTCCTCTCTCTCTCTCACACCCCAACACCAACACCACACACCACACACACACCACACACACACACACATTTGCAAATTTGAATCACCACAAAAGCATGTCGGGTAGTTGATTTAGTAGCATTTTATTCAAAAAAACCGTTTTTGGGGAAATTTTAAAACGGGCGTCAATACTATATATTGGGTATATTTTACTCGCTCCGTTTGTTTTAAATTTTTTTAAACGGTAAAGTTAATCTGTTAACATTTGAAAAAAACTGATCATGTCTTTGACTGTGTCTAGAAAGAGCGTTACACGGTGGGTTCATGTCCGGCAAGGATGGGCCCGGGTTCTGACCCATTTCTGGGACCGTATCCCTGAGCCACAGTCCCCACTGGGTCCTCCAGTCGCTGTGTTGGGGTGGCTGAGGCTGCACTAGAGAGCTTGGTGAGGGGGTGGTACTCATCCCTGCGGGGGCCGAAAAGTAGGGAAGGGTACAGGGACGGGAGGGGGCAGACCCTGCCTGCTGGGGGCCCTACCATGACCGTTAAGCGGTTTAACCTGATGGTGATGGGGGAGGGGTCAAACTGAGGACCACGCTGTCCCTGCTGCGGGTTTCCCAAGGTAAATGCGTGTTATGTTTGTGGCGTAAGATGGTGGGGAAGATTCTGTGATAGGCTGCACGGACTGAGGGCTATGACGGGTGAGACCCATTTACAGATGGGGGGCCCCGAACACCCGAGGGATGAGTTCAAGCTCTTCCCTGTCCTGGCTGAGCTTGCTGAGGGGAGTTTCTACGCCGGGATTTGTTCCTCAACCTTTTTTGGTTTGTGGTTTTGAACTGGATGCTAAAGGGGCTGTCCCTTTAAAATAGGGTGAATAGATCGGTACTGAAATTTTTGGAGCCCCGGGGAACTCGAAAACAAAAGTCCGTATTGTCAATAACATGTTTTTTGGAATCAAAACGGGCTTGCCGGAGGTTACGGTTTTAGGGTGATGAATGAAAAAACTTTGCCTGCCCTTTGCGGGAAATAATGCACCAAATGTATTCTAGTCGGGGGGAAAACCCTGACGCTAGCCTGATTAAAGGTTCCATGCTGGATGGACACAGGCCTTTAAGGGCATCATTGTTTCCCAAATGTGAAAAATAAGAGCCTTGATTTGGTCATTGCATGGGTTATGGGATAGCCCTTTTTATTAAATCTTGGTATTACCAGAAACACAGATTTTTAAAAAAAATTATATGAAGGAGCGCCGTCTCTTGGCGTTCAGATTTCTTACACGAGTCGCCCAAAGGGCCAGAGCAGATGCCGGGCATGACTGTGATAATTTCAAAATGTCCTTGGGGGGGTTTTGGAATCCGTTTTTCTGAGGTGAGGAAGATTTCTTGATGGGCATTCCCATGACGAAAATTGACCATCACTGTCTTGTTTACGATGTCCATAAAAGGGGAACACGTTCTGACAGGGGTGGGAAGTCTGAAGAGGGTGAGTGGCAGGAGTTCCCCCCCCTCCCCAGTTCGCCAGGAAACGTCTCGGACCTGAGGGGGAGGGTGCGGGGGCAAGGATCGCTGTGCGTGCTGCCTGGGTCGCAGGGGGCACTCAGATGTCAGAGACCCATGGAGCCGGGGGGGGAGGGGGTGGGGGGTGGCAGGTGGCTTCCCCCACAATGGTGGTATCTGCAAAACCCCCCGAGTGAGACCCGTTCAGGCAAGAGAGGATGGAGACAGTGGAGGGGGTGGGGTGGGAAAGGGGGTGGAGGGGGGGATGGGGGGGGAGGGGGTGGTGGGTAGCGTCGACACAGTGGTGTTTTGCACCTTTGAATTTGGGGCTGATCTGAAGCAGGCTGTCAGCTTGACCCGAGGGGGAAAGCGGATTTTCCCGGGCCATTGTACACAGACTGTGGCTGAGGGAAAGGGGAGCTCCCCATGCTGGATGTACCCTCTCCCCTATGGGGCAAGCCGGCCGCTGACTTGGTGCTGACTTCAAATGTTTGGTTTTTTTATTTTAGACCTTTAAAATCGAAAAAAAGTTGCCAAATTTGTTTGGATGAAGATTTTTTTTTGTTAAATTTCAAACCCTGTCTCTGAGCAGGAAAATTGTGGTTGTCTTAACAATTCTTATCCGAAAAAAACCTTGGAAGTTAGATTTTATTTCAGTTATTCTTAGTAGCTGTTTTAGGTCTTCATTAATGACAACAGCGATTCTCTCATGCTTGCAAGGAGGCATTCAGTCTCTCATTATTTTTAGCGAAAAAAAACGCTGTTTTTCAAAAGAGGGAAAGGAGAAGGTTTGGGGGGGTTTGTCGAAGACAGAGAGTTCGCCGGCAAAAAATTTCTTCCTGGCCCGGGGGGTGGTACTCATCGTTGGCACCTTGGTCTTTGGGACACGTTACCCGCCGCTGGGGAAGGGGCGGGTGGGGGGACAAACCCCCACATGGGGTTTTCTGACTGAGCGTGGGGGACCCACTGGGAGCAGGGGGGGATGGGAGTGCTCAATGGGGTGATGACGACCCTTTCTTGTGAGGATGGAGATCTGCCTGCGAGGGTCACTGCAGGGGCCATTGGGGGGCGGGCAGGGGGAAAGGGGCCCAAGGGGGGGGATGAATAAGAGGTTCACGGGAGAAGGGAAAGGGCGTGAAGGTTCGGTGTCATTGTCATTGAGAATGTCGAAACGAGAATTTTTAATTTTTCACATTCTTCCGAGTACCCACAGACAGCAATCTTTTCCTTGGCATGAAGAGTTCCTGAATTCTGTGCAGACTTAAAATATAGGGTAATAGTAATTCTTTTAGAAGTTTCCAAGAAAAGACGGATAGTGGTTTGGGCCAGTTCGTTGGAAGGGTAGTGAACCATTGTGTAGAGGGAGATGATAGTGGCCGGTCATCTTGATCAAAATCTGTCACCTGGAGTGTGATGGAATTGTCGAGGATAGCAGTATATCGAAGCAGAAGCGTGTTCCGCCACACACATAATTCCTTTTTCGCCACACCAAAAACGTTTTTGTATTGTATCAGCTGTGTGTGTAGTTTGTTACTGCTTGATAAATCATCAACAGCAAACGAAAAAAGTAACTGACCAGGCAGTATTTGTCCTCCTTTTAATTGTTATTTCAACAAACCGAATGATATGTATAACCGATCAACAGAATCTGCCACAATCGGGGCACAAAATAAACAAAAAGAAATTCATCTTGGAAATCACGAGACCCAGTTCCAACAATTCATTCGGGGAAAGTGTGTTAACAAATGTCACAGAAACAAAAGGCAGTTGCTCCATAAGACTGATCAGTCTCAATACCGTGTGTAACCACCATGGTTGGCCAACACTGCTGCACAGCGCTGTCGCACAGATGTCACCAGTCTCTGGATGAAGGACTGAGGGATGTTCTGCCATTCTTCAATGACTGCTTGGCGAGTTGTTGAAGTGTCTGTGGAGGGTGAGGTCGACGATGCACACGACGCTTGATTTCATCCCATACGTGTTCAATGGTGATAAATCTGGGAACGAGCTGGCCAAAGCATAGTGGGGATGTGCCGTGCATGGAGGTCATCTTGAACAACTCTAGCCACATGGGGTCTGGCATTATCCTGCTGCAGGGTCAGGCCAGGGCCGTGTTGTTGAAGGAAAGGCACGATGTGAGGTCTAAACAACCTCGTCCCTGTATCGAAGTCCAGTGATGGCACCATTCAGGATGATCAGCTGGGTTCGATGAGTACCTGTGAACCCACCCCATGCCATGACCCCCCCTCCACCGTGGGATTCGTACTCCTCAACACAAGCGTCAGCAAAGCGTTCACCAGCAAATCGGTAGACTCTTCGCCGGCCATCTGGTCGGATAAGGTGAACCTCACTTCGTCAGTCCACAGAATTCTGTTCAGCTCAGCATTTGTGACTCGCTGGTATCTTCTGGCCCATGCTATACGAGCGTTACGGTGATGCTCCAGTAGAGTTAGTCGCCTAGCAGGACGCCTTGCGCGAAGTCCTCTGTCACGCAGGCGATTGCGCACAGTGTTGGAGGTGATCGGCCTGAGCCCAGGGATAGTGCGGGCAGTCACTGTGCTGGGCTGGAAGCGGTTCCGCAGATGTGTTATGACGATGAACCGATCCTGTCGTGCAGTTGTCACTCTTGGACGACCACTTCTTTGAAGGTCAGCGACTGTGCCTGTTGCCCCATAGCGTTGATTCCAATGCCGAACAGTCATTCTTGTTACTCCAAAGTGCCTTGCGGTCGCAGCAACCGATGCTCCGCCTTGCAGCATGCCAACAAGACGACATCGTTCACTCTCGGATAAGCGTGGCATCTTTCTGTGCGGTGTTAATCAGTGGTACAGTATGGATAAAGTTGCCGAGTGAGACAACGAATACAGTTCAGGCTTTTTACTGTGTGCAATGTGAAAAGCGTGAAGGGGGATGCACCACAGCTGCTTTTGTCATTTTTCGCCAGCGCAGCCGTGTGCACACTATTCAGGGCATTCAACAGTTCACCGCGAATTGTTTATCTGGCAGTATTCCAATACATTTTATTCCATTCAATTTTCTCGCTTTTTTATTATTTACAAGGCAGAATCAAAGTGGTCAGTTACTTTTTTCCTTGAGTATATTACCTAGGATCCAGTCTTCTTGGAATTGTTTTCAAAGCATGATCCTGACAATACTCGTAATTCCAGCCAATGTATCTTGCATTCAGTGTGGCTATTTAGCAATCTCCGAATCCTCTGCCAGACCTTTCTATCTGTCCAATGAATCTTTTCAAACGGACCCAAATAGGATGATGAATATTCTTTCCCTGCCTTTTTGCATGTTTTCATTTTCAAAACATTATATGCACGACCATCCGCTCTGCTGATCTTTACGACAAAGTGTCTAGACTCGAGAACGATACATCAACCATGGCAAAAATGTTTTCACATCTTTCATGATGCTGTTTGTATTCCATAGCATGTCTTCTGGCGTCATAAATCATTCCGTCCTTCTGG
The DNA here is from genome assembly GCA_018398815.1 of Conus ventricosus. Lineage (NCBI taxonomy): Eukaryota > Metazoa > Mollusca > Gastropoda > Neogastropoda > Conidae > Conus > Conus ventricosus. Next base: position 23,074,325 of record CM031617.1, on the reverse strand, counting down.
CGATTCATGAACCATGCATACCTTTCAAAGAAGGCCGACATGATTACATTGTTGCAGAGAGGAGTTTTCAATTGCTTTCTTTTATTGAGATTGTTGATTGATCCAGTGAGGAAATTGCCTTCTTGGTTTGAATAATGAACTATCATTCACACAATTCAAAAACTACAATAAAGTAAAATGAACAATGTTGTTTTCAAAATGATTTACTCCCCGCCAACGTTTTTTGAAAGTTCTGAGCTCGAAAATTCAGTTGAACCAGATCCATATTTGGCTATATATAACGGTATTGTATTCGAAAAAATCCAAACAATATTAATACGAATATATAATAGATAGCAAGCACTTTTTGCACAAATGTATTCGCTATTGTGATATGGATGAACAAAATACATATTCGAATGCTAAATGATATGTTAAAGATAAAAAAGAGGTAAATAGTAATCAAACAAAGAGATATATATACGTACATATACTTTTGATCTTATTCCTTTTTGTCATGTGTGTATGTATGTATGTATGTATGTATGTATGTATGTGTTTATGGGTGGCCCTGATGTGCCCTTTGCGGTCGGCTGGGCTATAAGCAACATTATCTTAGGGGGATGGATGGATGGATAGATGGATGGATGAATGGATACATTATGTATGTATGTATGTATGTATGTATGTATGTATGTATGTATGTATGTATGTATGTATGTATGTATGTATGTATGTATGTATTTTGCGGTCGAAAATGCAAAAGAAAAAGCAAAGAAAACTCCTTTTAGGAGCCTGGAACGTTCGAACATTAATGGACAGAGCCAGTACGTCGAGACCGGAGAGAAGAACAGCGCTTGTCGCGAATGAACTCCAACGATACCGAATAGACATTGCTGCACTCAGCGAAACCCGACTTGCTGATGAAGGCTCCCTAAGAGAAGAGGAGGTGATACACTTTCTTTTGGAAGGGAAAGCCACAAGCCGAAGACAGGATCATGGCGTTGGATTCGCCATCAGGACAGCCCTGCTCAAAAGCATATCTGTGCTCCCGGTTGGCATCAATGAACGCCTCATGAAATTGCGTATCCCCCTCAGCAAGTCAAGACACCTCACAATCATCAGTGTTATGCACCCACGCTCACGAGCCCAGACGACACCAAAGAGCTGTTCTACGAACAACTTGACCAGGCCATCAGGTCAACTCCTCAAAATGACAAACTCGTCATCCTTGGGGACTTCAACGCCAGAGTAGGAAGAGACCATAGCAGCTGGGAAGGCGTTCTCGGCAGACACGGAGTAGGCAAGGTCAACGACAACGCCTGCCTCCTCTCAGCAAGTGGTGCGGAACACAGCCTCTGCATCACCAACACCTTGTTTAGGTTGGCAGACACGTTCAAGACCACCTGGATGCACCCGAGGTCGAAACACTGGCACATGATGATTTCATCATCGTACGCCAACGCGACATCAGGACGTCCGGGTGACCCGCGTCATGAGAGGTGCTGAATGCTGGACTGACCACAGGCTGGTCAGGGCTGTAATGACCCTGCACATACCACCGCCACACAGAAACCGACCAAAGACTGTCAGGGCCTCCTACAATGTCGCCAGACTGAAAGACCCGACCTGCCTCTCCCAGTTCCAACAACTACTTGAAGAAAAGCTCCAAGACGGTCTGACCCCTGAAGATGGAACAGAAAAATGGTCCTCTTTTAAGGACATGGTCGCTGAGACTGCAAAAGAGAGGTCCTCGGAGCAAAAATCAGAGCCCATGAAGACTGGTTTGACGAGAACGATGAGAAGATCAAGAAGCCCTCCATGCGAAGAACAAGTCTTACATCGAGTGGCAGAATGACCCATCGTCCGTCTCCAAACGCGAGAGATTCAAGACTCTCCAGGCCAAAGTGCAGACCGACCTACGTCTGATGCGGGGACCAGTTGTGGCAGGACAAAGCGACTGAAGTCCAAGGCTACGCCGACTCTCACAACGCCAAGAAATTCTTTGGCTCGTTGAAACAGTCTTCGGACCCTCAGCATCAGGCTGCTCCCCGCTACTGTCCTCCGACGGTGCAACCCTGATCAAGGACCAACAAGGACTAAGCAAGCGCTGGCAAGAACACTTCAGCAACCTGCTCAACAGGCCCTCGTCAGTCGACTCGGATGCCTTGAACCAGATCCCTCAGCAGCCGATACAAGACACACTTGCAGTACCCCCACATTGCAGAGATCCAGAAAGCAATCCTCCAGACGAGCTCCGGTAGAGCGTCAGGAAAGGACGGAATACCTGCTGAGATCTACAAGGCGCAGGCCCCAAAGCCCTAAAAGCCTTTCACGATGTCCTGCGGAGTATCTGGGAGGAGAGAAGATGCCAGATGACTTCCGTGACGCCCTGATTGTCCCCCTCTACAAGAACAAGGGAAGCAAAGCCGACTGTAGGAACTACAGAGGCATCTCGCTACTCTCCATTCTGGAAAGATCTTTGCCAGAACCATCCTCAACAGACTCATCACTGTTTCCGAGCAGAACCCCCGAGGCGCAGTGCGGCTTCAGACCCGGCAGAAGCACTGTCGACATGATTTTTTGCTGTCAGACAGCTTCAGGAGAAGTGTATCGAACAAAACATGCCCCTATACTCTGTTTTCATTGACCTGACCAAGGCCTTGACACGGTCAACAGGAAGCTCTTGGACAGTCCTCGAGCGCATTGGATGCCCGCCAAAGTTTGTGAAAATGATCAAGCTCTTCCATGATGGCATGACCGGCCAGGTCCTCTCCAGTGAAACGTGATGGAAGCCTTCGAGATCACAATGGCGTGAAGCAGGGCTGTGTCTTAGCTCCGGTCCTCTTCAACGTCTTCTTCACCTGCATGCTGTCCCACGCTGTCCAAGACCTGGAGAAGGGAGTCTACTTCCGCTATCGTCTGGACGGCTCCCTCTTTGACCTTCGTCGCCTCACTGCAAGACAAAGAGCATCAAGATCTCCTTCAAGAAGTCCTCTTTGCCGATGACTGCGCACTGGTGGCCCATGCAGAATCCGATCTGCAAACGATGCTTGACCGCTTCTCCGATGCTTCAAAGCTCTTCGCCTGACAATCAGCCTCGGCAAGACTGAAGTGCTTCACCAACCCGCACCAAACACCAACCCCTCGGCACCCACCATCGTCATTGACGACTCCCAGCTTGCGGACGTGAACATTCAGATATCTAGGAAGTACCATCTCCTGTGATGGCTCCCTGGACAGGGAAGTTGATGCCCGAATCAGCAAAGCAAGCCAGGCGCTGGGAAGACTCCACAACAGAGTGCTTAGTCAACACAACATTCGGCTGACTACAAAACTGAGAGTTTACAACGCAGTGGTCTTGCCCTCTCTCCTCTATGGGTGCGAATCTTGGACACTGTACCGCAGACACGTCAAGAAGCTGGAGAACTTCCACATGCGAGCTCTTCGCTCCATACTCGGAATCCATGGCAGGACCGTGTTTCCAACCTCGAGGTCCTGGACCGTGCTCACACACAAGTATCGAGTCCATGCTCATCAAGGCCCAGCTTCGATGGGTGGGGCATGTCATCCGTATGGAAGAGCAACGTATGCCAAGGCGACTGCTGTATGGAGAGCTTCTGCATGGCAAGAGAAACCAAGGACGCCCAAAGAAACGGTACAAGGACTCGGTCAAATCAAACCTCCAGTGGTGCGAACTCAAACCAAAAGAACTAGAGGAGTGCGCCAGTGACCGACCTCTGTGGCGGGCCACAATTCACAAAGCCGCTACCAACTTCGAAAGTACTCGACGCCAAAAGCTGACTGCCGCCAGGATCAACGCCACAGAGCAGCAGCAGCAGTGATCACGACAACGGACTTCCAGTGCCCCCACTGTTCCAGACTCTGCGCCTCCAGATTGGGCTGCAGAGCCACCTCCGCGTACATCGATGAGCTGCAGAAACGCTAACGTCATCTTCGGATCCGAAGGACTACCATCATCATGTATGAATGTATGTATGTATGTATGTATGTATGCATGTATGTATGTATTATGTATGTGTGCATGTATCTATGTATCTACACATTGCCACTGGACTTTGCCAGCCCGGAGACGTGGGCGCCCTTTGAAGGACAGTCCACGACCCCAGTGGGCAGACTTCGAACGAACCGAGCGGCTGTTTCGTGAGTCTATCCAAACGAAGCATGCAGATGCCGTCAAGTTTTGCTCACGGGGATTTTCGACCGTGGCTTCGTCTCCTAGGCAAAGTTCAGAAACCGTCCTCCGCTTTCTGGAAGCGCATCGTGACGTCAACCCTACGATGACGATGACGCCAAACGAAGAGGCGTCACAGGCTCCGGATTTAGAACTTCGCGTTCTGAGATTTATCTGGAGAGCTGTCAACAAGTTCCCCTTTCAAATCGCCGAACAAATTCAGCTGAATCGGAGAAAGATGAGTTGCGGCGGAAGTCGAAAAAGCTCTTCACTACATTGACCACCATCTTCCCAAGTCTGAGGAAACACTCAGACCAGATGCGTGGAAGACAGGATCAATAACAGCGCGGAGCATGGAAAAGCATGAGCTAACGCAGCTTTGGTTAAAAACAATCAGAAACGTGCCATTGAGATCATCAAGAACGACAGCAGATCAGAAGCACGACCCACTTGTCCCATTGAAGTTGATGTGTTACGGAGTTTTTCCAGCAGAAGTGAAAAGGATTAGAATATCCCCCCCCCCCTCCGCCCTGGCCTGTCAACCATCCCCCCTCTTCCTCCTGAAGAAGAGCTGCAGTTAGACCCGTTCACCGAGGACGAAGTGGAATCTGTGGTGAAATGGGCTGAAGAAAACACAGCGCCTGGATATGATGGAGTTGAATATCTTTTCTGAAACAACATCTGCAAACGTCTGTCATTGCCTTTGACGGAAAATATTTAACTTTTTGCTGGGAAACAAAAGAATTCCACTGATTGGAAACATGCCACGATCACTTTACTTCCCAAAAACAAAGGGGAATGTGATGCAGCCTTGTGTTGGAGACCTATTTCCTTGTTGACGTCTTGTACCAAAAACTACATGAAGTTAGTGAAAAGTAGGCTTTTACCATGGTTGTTTCGACCGGGAAAGGGCTGTCATCAAAACAAAAGGGGTCTATCCCAAGAAACGGTCTTCAAAAAACACGTATTCTGCTTGAAAACTGCAATTGAGAACTTCAAGCATGTTTTCAAGTCAGTTCTACACTACTTTCGTTGACATAAAGGGACGCCTATGGGAGCATTGATCACAGAGTGATGCTGGATGCGATGCAGAGCGCCGGCTACCCCCAGCACACATCGACGTGACGGCGGATACTACACCAACTCAACATTCCAGGTGCAGACGGAGACACGTCCACGCCCAGATTACCAGGCTCGGGGCCCATTGTACAAGGCTGCCCGTGGTCAGCTTTTGTCTTCATTCAAGCGTTGACCCGTGGATTCGATGGATGGAGCAGCCGTTCACACCAGTTTCAATGCCTTCTCCATGTCGGGCATACAGGATGATGTATGTGCCAGTGCTCGCTGTGAGAGAGAGCTTACAAGAAATGATAAATAAGACGGAAACCTTCCTGCATTACACCGGAATGGAAGTGAACACAGAAGTGTGCCACCGTTCATGGACAACGCACGGGAAAAACAATGGGCTTCTACAGATGTGACTGAGAACGTCCACTGACGCTGCAAGGGGAAGATACACCGATGTTGGAAAAGAGAGCCATACCAATATCTTGGATTTCAACAAATCTGACTGGAACTTCTGAGAAAGAGCCGGCGCAGACGAGCGAGGAATTCGAAAAACCGCTAGAAAAATTCGTTTTACCTTTACCGTTGTGCAAGAAAATTGGGCTGTAAACGTCATGGCTTCTTCAAAATGACCTTTATTACAGCAATTCAAAATTCACAGAAAAACTCCGAGACTCGGGAAAGTAAGATAGGGGATTTTTTTTCGCATTCATCTCAAGCTGAACTCTTCTACAATCGAGCGCACATGTCCTTCCCCGAAAACAAGGCGGCCCTTGGTCTGTTGAAACCAAGTACCATGTACAAACGGCCAAACGCATCTCCTTCCTGATCTCTGTTCTGAACATGATGACCAACATGTCAGAATGGTAGCGCGCAACGTTTCACTCCACATGGAAAAGAAAAAAGGGGCCTCACCGCAGATCCAGACGACAGCAATTTTGGAGATATGCCACAGACACCGAAGAGAAGTTAAAAAAAGGGCCCAGCAAGGTCAACTGGTCACGTTCTTCCTTCGTTGAGCTCCATGAGCGTGTGTGCGACTGGATCTTAAGCTGGAATTTCGATTGAACACAGCGACATTTTCGGAGTAGTACTCCCAGCTTCTGATGATGGGGTAGTTCAAATGCGCTACAGTAATTCTAAACAATTGTACAGCGCAATCAAAAGAATGCAAATGGACAAAGATACACACCATTTTCAGCAGCTGCAACAACAAGGGAGAATTCACCCGGTTGCAATTCCGAATGCGGCAGTGACCCACTCCATAGGACACCCCCCAACCCCAACATCAATGCCAAATAACCAGGTTCATCACAAGGGACGTCTCCCAGCTGCTGGAGACCAATGCAGTGAAAAACATACTATCCTGAACTTACCGGATAGAGGTGCTTTGTGCGGGTTTCGTTCTGACAAAAATTTCCCCATCCCTTGATTGGATGTCGTCTTTAAAGGGGGCCTCTACACACAAAGACACGACAGATGCTTGAGATCATCAAAAGGAGCTACAAAAAAGCATTGCGACGGATTTTGTGGATGTTTTCAAAATGGGCCTGTCTCAAAAAACGGTGTTGAAGATCTCCCAAAGGCTGAAACCTAAACTTATGCTTCATCGACCATCGAACTCGGTGGCATCGCCCATCGAGGTTTCAAATCCTTTTGACACTTTCATACAAACATTGCTATGAAGCAAATTTCAAAAGTAACACCCTCTTTGCAAAGCTCTTAGTGAAGCTGGATTTAGCACGAAAGTGGTTGTTCTAGGGAATAGGTTCACTAGGCATAGTTCATAAAAGAGTGGTTTTAGGACTTTCAATGTTAGGTCTGCCCATAACCAAATGTTAAACAACTCGCAAATACTTTAGCATGTCGTCATGATTGGGTTGGCGTGTTTTTGGGCAAGGCGGGGAAAACCCCATGAACCAGCATTGAAACTGACAGATGACTTTCAAACGTGCTTTAAATAGTTTCGCTGACTAAAGCACTGATTGACAAAATTGGAGCCAGCCGGAGAGAGAAAGGGCGTGGGGACAGAGAGAGAAAGAGGGGGAATAGAGGAGAGAGAGGGAGGAGAGAGAGAGAGAGAGAGAGAGAGTATGTGAAAGATAACTTTTATCGATGCGCCTGCAATCTGGACTACTGTGCATTGTTGTTGATTGACAAGTTGATGCATTTAAAAAAATTGATTGTATAATGTATGTGTATGTATGTATGCATAATGTGGGTTCATTTGAAATTCATTTTCAACTATCACTTTTTTTTGTAAAAAAAAAAGGGGGGGGGGGGGGGGGGGGGGGGGGGCTATAATTTGCAGTCTAGTCTGTACATACAGTTTTCCTTTTAGAAAGCCACAACCAAAAACCTGACCTTACATTTCTGTAAGACGTTTCATCGCATGACTCACATCCCCACACAGGACTTAGGTTCGGGAAAGACATATACTTTAAATTTTTTCTGAATGCCTTGATTGTTTGTGCGCTTAGACATGCAATCAAACCATCAGAAGTTTTACAGTTTAGTTTTTTCTTACGGAAGATTTCATGAAATATGTTGTTTTCTAGCGCCCAAGTTCTGTCAAAAAAGTAGTTGAAAAATAGACAACACAAACAAAACGAAGTATAGGGTTTTTTCCTAAATGGTGTATTTTGATAACATTCATACTGTATTAAAGCAATCCAATAGACAAGTATACGCTGTGTTCTCAAAAAAAAGAAGAAAAGATTGGAAAAAAAAATTTACAACTGGACACAATCAGTCAAAATTACTGTAGAGATCTGATCAGACCAAATTTACAACAATCTTGATGAAACACACACACACACACACACCCCACACACACACCCACACACACACACACACACACACACACACTTGATACCATGCAAACACACCCCCACACACACAACACACACACCACACACACACCACACACACACAACACACACACCACACACACACACACACAAAACCCGCGATATGTATAACTTTGGTACACATGCAAATTGAACACACACATTCTAACACACACACACACCCCCACACACACACACAACCACACACACACACACACACACACAACACACACTTGCTTTTTTGTGAGGCAGGATGAAAAAAGCTGCAAAGCTTATTCTTTTAACCCTCAATAAAGATAATTTGACTTGACATTTACTTGACACACACAACACACACACACACCACACACACACACAACACACAACACACACACACAACCAAAACCATATGGGCGCCCCCCCCCCCCACACACACACACACACACACCCCCGCCCTTTCCAAAATTTAATTAGGGTATTGGGGTGCGGAGGTATCCCCTGATCCTGCCTGCTGCCTCCCCTGCTCTTCCAGTGGCCGTCACTGCTCTAAGCCCCCCGAGTCTAGAGACAGATGGGTATTGAGCTTTCCTGTTCTCTAGCTTCGAGGTATTTACTGAAATCGAAAGGTAGGTGAGAACTCTCTTGTTATTGTTGTTGTTGTAGTTGTTGCGCTGCCGCGGCTGCTGCTGTTGTTGTTGACTTTTGTTTGCGTTGCGTTGAAGTTGTTCAATTATGTGGACGTTTATTGCTGTTGAAGTGATTGTTGTAGACGAATGTTGATGTTGATAAATATTGTTGTGTTTGTTGTTGTTGTTGCTGGACTGTGCTGTGATTGTGGTAATTATTTTCGTTTGAATTCGTTTGTTTTTCTTTCTTATCCTACTTTTTGGTGTTAAGTTTTAGTCGTTTAAGGTTTTGTTGATTGTGTCGTTGTTATCAAAGGGGGTGTTGTTTAGGATCTTGACAGCGTTGAAGCTTTTAGTACGGGGATTATTGCTATTATTGATGCTATTGTGCCTGTGAAATTGTCGTTGCTTTTACTTTTATGAATTGTAGGTTGCTTGGTCATTTGGGTTTTTTTAGTTTTGTTCGTCTATGTCGATGATTTTAGATGACTGTTCTCAGTAGATCAATGATGATCAGTGGAATAAACTAAAGCACGACAGAACGGAAGAAAGGGAGGCGGAAAGGGGTGGGATAGTAGAAGGGGGCAGGGTGAGGAACAGGTAAGTGGGTTCATGGAGGGGAAAAGGATTCACACGAAACGGCCACTTGGACCATAGAAACGATGGTTGGTCAGCGTTCAAATGGAACGTTTCTCACTCAAAAGATGTTTTTGTTTCCAAAATGACTTAAAATCCCAATGCCATCGACAGGAAGAAATCGTCTAAGTTGTTCACAATCAAGTAAAATGTGTTCACTTGGCAGTTTGCATGTACGTACAATTTATTTCACTGCAATATTTCTAAATGGAGTTTTCAAATATAATCTGAACGCCTCATTTCTGAAGCCGTTCCTACTGAAGCTGTGTTATATCATAACAAAAGCAGGTATTGTTGCTGTTGTTTAAAATGATAAAATGTTATTTCAGATGAGAAGTGTTGTGTTTTCTACATCCACGTTACAATCCTTCTCCCACGTTTTATAACAAACCTTTCCCATGTCCAAAGTGGAAGGTTATCAAGAATAATGAACCATCCTTTTCATGAGTAGCACAAAGAAAAACAACTAATTATCAACAATGATAATGATAGACAATGCTCTTTTCATGGGTTACACACAAAGAAAACATTCTCAATATCACATATAAGACATAAAGAACATCCCTTTTCATGGTACACACAAAGAAAAATAATCCAATCATCAACATTGATAATGCACCACCCTTTTCATGGGTACACACAGAGAAAATAATCCAATCATCAACATTATAATGCAAAAACCCTTTTCATGGGTACACACAGAGAAAAATAATCCAATCATCAACATTGATAATGCACCACCCTTTTCATGGGTACACACAGAGAAAAATAATCCAATCATCAACATTGATAATGCACCACCCTTTTCATGGGTACACACAGAGAAAAATAATCCAATCATCAACATTGATAATGCACCACCCTTTTCATGGGTACACACAGAGAAAAATAATCCAATCATCAACATTGATAATGCACCACCCTTTTCATGGGTACACACAGAGAAAAATAATCCAATCATCAACATTGATAATGCACCACCCTTTTCATGGGTCACACAGAGAAAAATATCCAATCATCAACATTGATAATGCACATAAAGATCTTACGAGGTTATAAAACACGTTCCATTTGAAATCCAACAAATCCTGACATTCGGTGAAAGCAACTTTTACAGATAAATTTCAGTCTCATGTTCTTCTAACCAGGTTGCCAGATCGCGGACAACATGTGAAAAGAAAGGACAGAAATACATAGTATGTGAAATAAGCACATCTCTCTCCCCACCCCCCACCCCCCTTCCCTTCCCCGCCCCATTAGCTTAGTATAGGGGACCATTTGTTTGGTGGCTTGCAAAATTGAATTCCATCAAGGACATATGTTTCTCCATTTTATATCTATAGCTCAGCTCCTTCAAAATCCTGTTTTGCTTAGGTTTGGAATGACCCATTTCAATGTTGATGCAGTTTGGAATGACCCATTTCAATGTTGACGCAGTTTGGAATGACCCATTTCAATGTTGATGCAGTTTGGAATGACCCATTTCAATGTTGATGCAGTTTTGGAACTGGACTGAAAGGTGGAATCAGGACCCATTTAAACTCGGCCGAGGTCTGCGTTTTTCTGAAATCGCTTTGTTGTTGTGATGCAATACGTCATTGTTACCATTCTTGTCAATGTGGCTGACGCTGAAACTGTTGCTGATATAGCGGCAGCAGTGCTTTTCTCCAAGAATTGTTGTTGTTTCATTTTAGCTAAGGTTGTTGCCTTGTTGTAATTTGAAGACGCGGAAGACGGAATTTTCAGAATATTATTTTAGTTCGTTTGATTTTCGTATTTATTATTATCATACTTTTTTTTTTTTAACAAGGAATGGATTGTTGGGTCTGCGCTGCTCGAAGAGCTCCCGTATTTTACCATTCTAAGCCTTTTATCTAGAGCATACACAATAAGCAAATTCTTCCCTGTGCCCCTAACCCTCACCCGAATGTATTGTTTTATCCATTATTCCATCAATTTTGGTTTCTAGAATACATCCCTTCTACAATTCCGGCAGCATACATTTTTCTGTGTAGAATTAGATCACGAGTTCTTTCAGCGTTTTGTTTTTTGTGTTTTGTTTTTTGTGTTTTGTTTTAGAATTATTCCTTCGTCCTTCTTTCAGCGTACCTTTTTTTCTGTAATCATTCTCTGACTATCATTTCAGTGTATCTTTTAAAATAATCATTCCTTCACCATTCCCTCAGCATACCTCCTTTTTCTAGAATTATTACTTCGCCAATCTTTCAGCGTACCTTTTTTTTCTGTAATCATTCTCTGACTATCCTTTCAGTGTATCATTTAAAATAATCATTCCTTCACCATTCCCTCAGCATACCTCCTTTTTCTAGAATTATTACTTCGCCAATCTTTCAGCGTACCTTTTTTCTGTAATCATTCTCTGACTATCCTTTCAGTGTATCTTTTCTTTTAAAATAATCATTCCTTCACCATTCCCTCAGCATACCTCCTTTTTCTAGAATTATTACTTCGCCAATCTTTCAGCGGACCTTTTTTTCTGTAATCATTCTCTGACTATCCTTTCAGTGTATCTTTTCTTTTAAAATAATCATTCCTTCACCATTCCCTCAGCATACCTCCTTTTTCTAGAATTATTACTTCGCCAATCTTTCAGCGTACCTTTTTTTCTGTAATCATTCTCTGACTATCCTTTCAGTGTATCTTTTCTTTTAAAATAATCATTCCTTCACCATTCCCTCAGCATACCTCCTTTTTCTAGAATTATTACTTCGCCAATCTTTCAGCGGACCTTTTTTTCTGTAATCATTCTCTGACTATCCTTTCAGTGTATCTTTTCTTTTAAAATAATCATTCCTTCACCATTCCCTCAGCATACCTCCTTTTTCTAGAATTATTACTTCGCCAATCTTTCAGCGGACCTTTTTTTCTGTAATCATTCTCTGACTATCCTTTCAGTGTATCTTTTCTTTTAAAATAATCATTCCTTCACCATTCCCTCAGCATACCTCCTTTTTCTAGAATTATTACTTCGCCAATCTTTCAGCGTACCTTTTTTCCTGTAATCATTCTCTGACTATCCTTTCAGTGTATCTTTTCTTTTAAAATAATCATTCCTTCACCATTCCCTCAGCATACCTCCTTTTTCTAGAATTATTACTTCGCCAATCTTTCAGCGGACCTTTTTTTCTGTAATCATTCTCTGACTATCCTTTCAGTGTATCTTTTCTTTTAAAATAATCATTCCTTCACCATTCCCTCAGCATACCTCCTTTTTCTAGAATTATTACTTCGCCAATCTTTCAGCGTACCTTTTTTTTCTGTAATCATTCTCTGACTATCCTTTCAGTGTATCTTTTCTTTTAAAATAATCATTCCTTCACCATTCCCTCAGCATACCTCCTTTTTCTAGAATTATTACTTCGCCAATCTTTCAGCGTACCTTTTTTTCTGTAATCATTCTCTGACTATCCTTTCAGTGTATCTTTTCTTTTAAAATAATCATTCCTTCACCATTCCCTCAGCATACCTCCTTTTTCTAGAATTATTACTTCGCCAATCTTTCAGTGGACCTTTTTTTCTGTAATCATTTTCTGACTATCCTTTCAGTGTATCTTTTAAAATAATCATTCCTTCACCATTCCCTCAGCATACCCCTTTTTCTAGAATTATTACTTCGCCAATCTTTCAGCGTACCTTTTTTTCTGTAATCATTCTCTGACTATCCTTTCAGTGTATCTTTTCTTTTAAAATAATCATTCCTTCACCATTCCCTCAGCATACCTCCTTTTTCTAGAATTATTACTTCGCCAATCTTTCAGCGTACCTTTTTTTCTGTAATCATTCTCTGACTATCCTTTCAGTGTATCTTTTCTTTTAAAATAATCATTCCTTCACCATTCCCTCAGCATACCTCCTTTTTCTAGAATTATTACTTCGCCAATCTTTCAGCGTACCTTTTTTTTGGAATGACTC
>CM031617.1:23051063-23056063 GCA_018398815.1 Conus ventricosus | reverse complement strand
CTGGTCTGGGTAGGCCCACGACCGGTGGAGTAACAATGACGTTGGTTCCAAAAAAGTGGCAGATGAGCTTGAGGCTCGGCTCTGGGGACTCGTCTCGCTAGACATCGGGCGTCGGTAAAAGCTGCTTAGCCGTTATAGCCGGACAGACCGTTTTCCCTGAAGCCTCTCCGCTAAGTTAATTGGCCGGACCCGACCTAGGGGCCCCGTCTTTCTGACGCCTAGAATGTTTGGTTTGGACTTAGGTCCGAACAATTGACTGGCGACTCCCCAAGTTAGGTTGTTCCCCCAAGTTAGGTTTTTCCCCCCCAAAGTTGGGTTTGTTTCTTTTTTTTTGTCCGTGACAATTTCCCCCCTTGCAAAAGACCATGCTCCGCTTTGTCCCCAAAAAAACGGTACAAAAAGACAACAACCGAATTTGCTGACACCAGCTACCGCGCAAAGTTGGAAAATACTTTACAACCAACGGTTTTTAAATTATAAAATATACCATTAGTGAATACCACTCCAATGAGTTATCATTGACGTGCGCTCTTGCGTATTTCACTCATTTATAACGACCTCTGTGCACACTTATGCAATTCCCCTACCTGCGGATTTGCCCATTTTCCCTTTTCACAATTCTTATGAAAAGCACAATATAATATGATCACGATCCATGACACTTCACTGAGGAATCTCCATCCTCGCTTATTGCAAATAATGCTCACTACACAAGCGACTGTAGCTCCACGCATAACTACATCCATTGAACAAGTCTCAAAAAGAAAATATGAACAAGTCTCACAAAAAAAAAATATGAACCATAGCCACGGGGAATGAACCCATTTTCCAATCAACATAACTGGAATCAACACTATTATCAACAAGCACCCTGGATATGACTGATTTCCCTCGGAGTTTGCAGCTTGCTAGACTACGCGACTTAAAATAGTCAGCTCGACATCTGTCGACCGGGAATGTACTGCCCTCGGTCCCTGTAGGGCTGCAGTGCCATTGCCCAACGCAGAACCTGTGTTTTTCAGCTGTGCCTCCTGCAGGAATTTGAAGTGGTTGATGACCCGTCTCGATCACGAACTCTTTCCCTTACAAGTATTTGGGGAACTTCTGCACGGCCCACACGACACCCTAAACACTCCTTCTCCCCCGTTGCGTACCCTTCTTCACACTTTGTCAACTTCCGGGTAGCATATCTCACAGGAAACTCAAACCCCTTCATGCTCCTGTAACAATACTGCACCTATCCCACCACCTGATGCACTGTCCGCAACAAAAATGGTTTTGGACATATCCGGTAGCTTCAAGAGGGACGGGAACCTAGTCTTTTCCAGCACCGTCTGCAGTGCTTGCTCTGCAGCGTCGACCACTCGACCACTGCCGGTTCCCTGCCTTGACCAATCCTGAGAGGACTCGTGATTGCTGCGAAATTTGGAACAAACTCCCTATAGAGCCCAATAAAACCTGCAGACCCCTGACTTCTGTTTTGGTCTTTGGTTTCTCTGAATCATCATCTCTCCCCCTTTCCTCTTTCCGGCTGCGTTGTGTCGCCTCCGACAACAAAACCTAGGAAACTCCTACTGTCTAGCCTTTTTTACAGTGCGCATCCCGGGTATGACTCTTCTGGAAATTTGGGCAACAAAATCTCCCCTTCTTCTGCTGGGTCTCTCTCACCTCATCAATGATGGCTGCTGCGCCTATAAAATCATCAAAGCTCGGTCAGCCGTTTCCCGGTGCCGAGATGACTCCCCATGAGCGACTCGTGACCCACTGACATGACAGGGTCACGAAAACCTGCTGGTCCCTCTAACTGAGTGGTCACCTTACCTGTTTTCCCCCTTGGGTAAACACTGGGTACAACAGCCCCGCCTTTCAAAAGAAATTCTGTCCACTCCCTCTAACCTCCTGTTTCTCTCCACCTCTTGCCACCCCCAAACTTCACGAGCGAGGGTCTTGTTCCGTGCACCCCTAAACTCATCAGGCGACACATCTATGCCCGACTTCCTTCCGGGAAAACAACAACGGTTTAACAAACCTTTTCCTCCTTCTTGCCCGTGTCTGAACTGCTGCCCTGTGGCTGTCAACAACTCAGGATCCCTGGATCCCTTGCACCGGAATATTTCCGATGATTTAAATCATGAAGGGGTTTCTCATCACCAACGCGGGACAACTCGCCTGAGAAGAAGGGGTACGTACTTCTATCTTGCAACTGGAAACTCCTCACAGTGCCATCGATTAGAGTACAGGTCGGATTTGCCCTGTCAAATCCCCTTTATCGACCAGCGTTGTTCGTACTACCCCGCATGAACAACCAGTGTCTCGAAAACCTTTCACCCTCTGCTGGCCAATCCCCCCTTCTTCCACGGGGTAACGAACCACTCAGCCTAGTGCCCTCCATCCCTGACACTGATGCTGTCCGTGCTAGCCATAGGCTGCACTCTACCCTCTTCCGACTGAATCCCTTTTGGTTCCACTGCAGTCGTTTCCCTTGACGACCTTATCACCTCTTGCAAGGCTGCTGCCTTCGGGAAAACCTCATGCGACAATCCTCGGCCACATGTCCCTTCTTGTGACAAATGAAACACCTAATTTCCCTTTGCCCTTCCTTCTGCCCCACCACTGGGTTTGCGACTTTGCAGAAAACTCTCCTAGTCTCCTTGCATCTTCTCACCTGTGCCTGCACCTGTTTCTCCTGCACCTTTAGTGCCCCAACGTGCCTCTCTATACACCCCTGCGAACTTCAACAACTCCCCTGCTGTCTCTGGCTGTCTCTCTTTCAAGTATGGTTAACTCAGGGCCGCAACCTGACAAAATTGTTCTTTTATAACTAGCTCTTTCAACTCAGCGAAAAATCCTTCTTCGTACCACTCAACTCTAACCATTTCTCAAAATAGTGATCTAGACGTGCACCAACTGGAGTGTACGTCTCACCCGCTTGCAATTTAGCTGAACGAAATTTCTTCCGGAACCCTCCTCTGTGAGGTCAAATCCTTTCATCAATGATTCCTTCACAGCGCCGAAATCAGACTGGTGGTTTTTGCGGTAACGCAAATGAAAATCTGCAACGCCTTACCCCTCAGTAACGCCCACAAAATGACTGCCCCCTCTTTGGGGGCAACCCTGACTGGTCGCAAACGTTTCGAAACGACTGATGTATGCATCAATCGAATCGGTTCCTTCAGAGAATTTTGGCAACTGGGTCGGGGAGATAGCTGCGCACAGAGTCACTGGAAAGTGAACTACCATCCTCGGTGGTCTCCTGTGTATTCTCACTTTCTCCAACTTAATTGAACCTTTAGTCTTTCTGTTTCCTGCTTCATTCTTTTTGTCTCCTGCGCTTCCTTAGTCTTTCTGTTTCCTGCGTTTTCCCTAGCCTGATTACATTAGCCTGAATCCTTAATTTTTCTGTTTCCCCCTCTGCTATTTCTCCCCCGACACGTCGTCTTTCCGCGCGTTCACCCTTTCCATTTTTGGGTGGTTTTCACAAATGCTCGCAACTCACTCCCGAAAAACTAAATCACGAGCGACGTTTACAAGTTGTTCAATAGGGTGTTCTTTTCTTCCGCCATTGTATCTCTTTCTCTTTTTTTTTTTTTTTTTTTTTTTTTGAACAAGATTTTATAACTACGACAGCCAAACTGGTGGTTACCGACACGCGTGACGTAATAGCACAATCCTAGAATGATAATATTAGCTTGGGACAACGTAATTAGTTTTTATAAGACGCCCCAGCGCCTGACCCAACTATGAGAGCGATTATAGGCAACTGTGCGAAAAAGGTACCTGGGGCTGAAATGCCAAGCCCAGTATTAACCCATCTTGGAAGCAATGCCAAGCCTAGTATTTAACTACTTGGGAACATACAGTAAGACAACCCTTGTCTTAGGATTACAATACTTGAATCCCACCCGCTTCCTCTTGAGAAGTTGAACAATTATAATAAATGGGCCCAGAATACCTGGCAAGCTCGCCATAAATTGTCAACCTCGGGTGTAATGTCAGTGGAGGAAGGACTAGCGCACAGCCCAAACACACTCACAGCTTGCTTACAATCTCTTTCATATAAACATGCATTCGTCACATCAACCACTAGTAAAGTCTATAAACTTTACATACATGATCATGGAAAGGGAAAAATCAATGCATATGGAATCAAAAAATAAAACATTCTCTCTTTCCCGAACTTCACAAAAATCATTTATCTAAAACATCATTAACTAACCCGGGTATAAACAGATTTCTACTTACCTGGCCAGGTGATCTTAACTATTCACGAATCACTGTCTTTTCTTTTCTTTTCTTTTTTTTCACTGTCACTTTCACAACACGACACAACTGCCGGCACTGGTCAGGTCTGATGGCGCCTGGTCAGGTGAGACTGTTGGCGTTTGGGCTGTGGTTCTGCTTGGCGAAAGTGACGCTGCCAGGTATAGGTCGAACCCCCGGTTAGGGTTAGAACATGACTATCAACATCGATCTGTTTCTCTTTTCTTTCTTCCTGCATTAACGCATTGCACTCTCTCCTCTCTCTCTTTTCTCCTTTTTAGTCTGCTCTTATCAAATGGACTGGTTCTTTTTTTTTCTTTTTTTTTTTTTCTTCTTTTCTTCTTCATAAATTAGCAACTTTCTCTCTCTCCACATCTCTCCTCAGTCCTTCCTCTGCAGGGCTATCTCATGCTAATCTCTCAACTTGGTTCTCTTCTCTCCTCCCCTCATCTCTCTGCTTTTCTCTCAAGCAGACCTAGAACCCCTCCCTCTCTCTGTCTCTCTTGCGTTCTTCCCCTCGTTCTCTCCCCCCTTCATTCTCTCTGCCTTTTCCCCCGTGCAGAGGGCTACACCCAAAACCTCCTCATCTCTCTGTCTCTGTTCGTTCTCCTTCCCTGCCTTCCTGTAGGCGAGAGCCTACTCTCCCGAACTCCTCACTCTCTCTCTTGTCTGTTCGTTTTCCTCCTTTTTCCTCTCTCACTCACACATTCCTTTATCCTCTAACCCCGTGTCCAAGGGCC
>CM031617.1:23026063-23028563 GCA_018398815.1 Conus ventricosus | reverse complement strand
GTCAGATTAAAAAAAAAGATTCAAAGATACACAGAGAGAGATAGAGGGAGTTGGTGGAGGAGCTGGGGTAAGAAAAAAAAAAGTGAACAAAAGAGAGGAAGGGGGGAAAATGCAGACAGGCAGGCAGACATGTAGACATGCAGACATGCAGACAGGCAGGCAGACATGTAGACATGTAGACGAAGAAGACATAGAAGATTTAATTCTGGAAAGGCTATGGGGTTAGAAAGTGTGCAACTGTAGGACAGAAGTAAAACAGATCAAACGAAATAAAAAAAAAAAAACGAAAATAAAAAAAGAAAGAAAATCTTCGCTTCCCAGACTGACAGACCGACCGATCCCCTAGCGGTACAACTCAGCACGGTTTTATTTCTAGAAGAAGGTGGCGGCTCTTAACGAAGCCAATTAGTCACCTCAGCGTCACCAAGTTATCTGTGAACCCAGGCCAAGCGAAGACTGAACTGCTCTCTGGATTGGGCTTTACTGTAGGAAATGTAAAATACCCCCCCCCCCCCCCCCCCCCCCAGCATTCGTTCCACTTTCTTGAGTTTCCTCTTCTGATGTTGTCGTCTTGCTTTTCTTCTTCATTTATTTCCTTTTTTCAGTTTTGCTGTTGTGGTGGTGGTGGTGGTTGTCCCTCTTGTTCTTGATTCAGTTACTCGTCTTTTTAATTTTTTTATCATCGTGACCATCGTCATCATTATCATCATCATAATCATGGACAACACCGTCATCACTGAATCATCATCATCATCATCGTCATCATCATCATCATCATCATCATCATCATCATCATCATCATCATCATCATCATCATCATCTTCTTCTTCTTCTTCTTCTTCTTCTTCTTCTTCTTCTTCTTCTTCTTCTTCTTCTTCTTCTAGTTGTTGTTGTTGTTTTGAACTGTATTATTTCTTCTCAGTGGCATACTTTTTTCATTGTTACTGCTGGCAAAAGACAATATTGGACTTGATCTAGAAGAAGACATTTTCTCCCTGCTAAATTATCAAAATCACCAGTAATAAATCCAGCTGGATCAGGAAGGAATGGAGAGATTTCTCTTTACAAAGAAGTTGTAGAAAGAAATGTAGATCGAGATAATCTTTCAATATGTCCAGAAAATAATAATTATGTCTCAGCCAAAAATTCGATTGATTTAAGAAATCCTGGATATAAAATATAGAACATGAATAGTTCGCGAGTATGCCTTGACAAAGATGAGATCATTGGATACTAAGCTGCAATATATATGAGGACTAATAGATTATGGAAATAATCGAGATAAAGTGGGATCAAAGAAACTAAAAATACATAGGAAAAAAGGGACACGGTTAGTTTGTTTCAGTTTCACCAAGAAGGTGCCGCTGCTTGACGACTTGTCCAGAAAAGCTATATCACATCTGTCATAGTTCAAGACCATATTACGTAATGATTTATAGTTAATGGAGAAATGAGTTAATGACGATGATGATAGAATTTTAAGAAGAGGGTATCGTGGCTACGACTTGGCAGACGTGTGACCTATGCATTAGCCAAACGCTCTGGTCAGACTTGGGTACCTACCTAACATTGGCTGCCATTATTATCATTGCATGTGTGTGTTGTATGCACGTATGTGTGTTTATGTGTGCGCATGGGTGTGTGGGACAGGCCCACGCGTGTGTGCCAGTGCATGCAGAGCACGAGCACACGTGTGTGTGTGTGTGTGTGTGTGTGTGTGTGTGTGTGTGTGTGTGTGTGTGTGTGTGTGTGTGTGTGTGTGTGTGTGTGTGTGTGTGTGTGTGGTGTGAGTGTGGTGTGTGTGTGTGCGCGTGCGTGCGTGCGTGCGTGCATGCGTGCGTGCGTGCGTGCGTGTGGTGTGGTGTGTGTGTGTGTGTGTGTGTGTGTGTGTGTGTGTGTGTGTGTGTGTGTGTGTGTGTGTGTGTGTGTGTGTGTGTGTGTGTGTTCGTTCGTTCGTTCTTCAATTTAACGTCTATTCACATAAAGTGATTTTAGACAGAGTTAGGGAAATACCGTGTGTATGCATGCGTGCGTGCGTGCGCGCGTGCGTGTGCGTGTGTGTGTGTGCGTGTGTTGTGTGTGTGTGTGTGTGTGTGTGTGTGTGTGTGTGTGTGTGTGTGTGTGTGTGTGTGTGTGTGTGTGTGTGTTGTGTGTGTGTGTGTGTGGTGTGTGCGCGCGTGTGTGTGTGTGTTGATGGACCGATAAGAGATATGTTACGAACAATTAGCTATATATAGTGATTCATACTAAAATTCTTTACAATTAACATTAGCCCAAAACAAGTATTAAAACATAAAGGAGTACAGGATATCTGGTATAACCAAAATGTTAAGCGCTCATATCTGTAGGAACACTTGTTACAAAAAAGAGCCCATTGGACTAATCATCAAGAAATTAACAAAAGAAACAAGACCTGGTAAGTTCTGAAAAATACACGTGCCATCAAGTTGCAGGAAGTCAGGATTTTCATTTTTGAAATATGCCCAGTGGAACAGAAGAT
>CM031617.1:23018563-23021063 GCA_018398815.1 Conus ventricosus | reverse complement strand
TTTCGGTGTTTCTTCTGCTTGTTATTGTAGTTGTGGTGGTGATTCTTGTCATTCTTGGTCTTCTTCATTTAGCTATTATTTTTGTTTGTTTATTACCATCATCATCGTCATCATCATCCGCAGCAGCAGCAGGAGTAGCAGCAGCATCAGCAGCACCACCACCAGAAGCAGCAAGAACAGCAACAGAAGCAGCAGCAGAATCTTCTTCCTCTTCTTTTTTTTCTTCTTCTTCTAAATAATAATAATAATAATAATAATAATAATAATAATAGTAATAATACTAATAATAATTTTTAAAAATCATAGTAAGAGTAATAATAAAAGACGAAAATGGAAAGATTAACAATAATAATGACAAGATAATAACATCGTTAATAATGATGCTGATCATCATCATCATCATCTTACAATTTTTAATGTTATGCTCATGCTATTCTTTTTTTTTTCCTTCTTTCATCTACACGTAGTATCCCCCTTTTGGCTGCTAATGTAGTTTCATGTTGTTATTATTGATGACGTTGATGTTAATGTACTGTCAATGCATTGTTCTCTATTGTTGACCTTTTTATGTTGTCGCAATTGTTGATGTTGTTGTTTATTGAAGTTGCGATGTAGTTTTTGTTGTTGTTGTTGTGGGCTGACGCTTTCGTTGATGTTGTCATCTTTGTTGTCACTGTCAATGTTTTGTCATAGTAACTGTTCATGTTGTCGTTGTTGTTTCTGGTGTTGTGGTTGTTCTTTCTTTCTTTCTTTCTTTCTTTCTTTCTTCTGGTCTTTCTTTCTTTCTTTTCCTTCCTTTCTTCCACTTCTCGACCTCTTCTTCTTCTTTTCTTCTTCTTCTTCTTCTTCTTCTTCTTCTTCTTCTTCTTCTTCTTCCTCTTCTTCTTCTTGTACAACTTATTTTTCCACTCTTTCTTCAGATTTGTTTTCTTTCCTTTGCTTAACAGGTTTCTTCTTCTAACCTTTTCTTTTAGTTCTTCTCTTTATCCTTTATGTCAGTTTCATTCGTCTTTGAGTTCTTTCTCTTATCCTTTATGTCAGTTTCATTCGTCTTTGAGTTCTTCTCTTTATCCTTTCTGTCCGTTTCATTCGTCTTTGAGTTCTTCTCTCTATCCTTTCTGTCCGTTTCATTCGTCTTTGAGTTCTCTTTATCCTTTCTGTCCGTTTCATTCGTCTTTGAGTTCTTCTCTTTATCCTTTCTGTCCGTTTCATTCGTCTTTGAGTTCTCTTTATCCTTTCTGTCCGTTTCATTCGTCTTTGAGTTCTCTTTATCCTTTCTGTCCGTTTCATTCGTCTTTGAGTTCTTCTCTTTATCCTTTCTGTCCGTTTCATTCGTCTTTGAGTTCTTCTCTTTATCCTTTCTGTCCGTTTCATTCGTCTTTGAGTTCTTCTCTCTATCCTTTCTGTCCGTTTCATTCGTCTTTGAGTTCTCTTTATCCTTTCTGTCCGTTTCATTCGTCTTTGAGTTCTTCTCTTTATCCTTTCTGTCCGTTTCATTCGTCTTTGAGTTCTCTTTATCCTTTCTGTCCGTTTCATTCGTTGTTTCTTCTTCTCCTTTCGTTTCTCCACTTTCTTCATATCCTTCTTTTCTTGCTTTCTGTCCGTCGTTCTTTCGAAGTAATCTCCCTTCCCCTTCCCACTCCTTCCTTCTCCGGCCCCATTCAATCCCTACCCTCACTCTCCATTTTTTTTCCATTTTCTTTTTTCTTTTCTTTTTCTAAAACATGCTCCATAAAACGTACTACGTGTAAACCCAGAACTCTAAATTCCCCCGCGCGCCATCCTTTTCAAAAATTTATAGACGCACCGACACTGAACTACAGATCAGACGGCTCGACTCTAATGAAAGCAGACAGGGACTGTAGGTGTTGGGAAGATTTTGCGGCGACGTTGTGGACCTGATCGTCAGTATGCTCCCTTTGTTTCTGACTGTGGGAGAGAGAGAGAGAGAGAGAGAGAGAGAGAGAGAGAGAGAGAGAGAGAGAGAGAGAGAGAGAGAAGAGAGAGAGAGAGAGAGAGAGAGAGAGAGAGAGAGAGATGGCTTATTGTCATTAGCTAGAGAGAGAGAGAGAGAGAGAGAGAGAGAGAGAGAGAGAGAGAGAGAGAGAGAGAGAGAGAGAGAGAGAGAGAGATCGGAGAAGGGCACAGAGAGACAGACAGAGGAAGCTGGCTTTAATATTAAGAAAAAAAAGTCCACGAGAAAATGAAAAGATTGATCAAGATGTCATCAACAGCAAAACAACATAGCACCTAAATGTCCGATGTTGTTACCAGTGACGAGAATATATCTGGATAACACATTCGTCCCTGTGACATGAACAAATCCACCAGAGAAAGCAATAGGAAAATACGAGAAAAATTTCAAACCAAAACCAAACTTGAAACAAAAATCAAAAGAACCAATTCAGATCAATAGTGACTTTTTGCAAATAAACATACTGGACTTAATCTGGATGAAGGCAGTAGTCTTCTACTGAACTTTTAATGGTACATCAGACTG
>CM031617.1:22996063-23011063 GCA_018398815.1 Conus ventricosus | reverse complement strand
GGCCAGTTTGGCCGTTGGCATGGATGACACGTTTAACATAGCATGCATCCTGCGTGAGAAATAGAAAGAAGGAAGGAAGTGAGGAAATTGAGTGAACGATACTGACTGGATGAGACGGGAAACGACTGAATGAAGCGTGCGCTGGCATCTCTTCAGTCGGCACTACCCAGGTAGGCAGCCCGTTGTGTAAACGAGTGAGCATTGTAAAGCGCTTAGAGCTTGGCCTCTAGCCGAGAATAGGGCGCTATATAAGTGTTAATAATGATAATAATGTAATATTGACAATAATAATAACACACACTCTCTCTCCCTCTCTCTCTGTATACATGCCTATATCTAGATATTTATCTATCTATATATCTGTCTGTCTGTCTATCTATCTATCTATACATACATGCATACATCCATAAATTATATTATGTACAGAGGGAGAGAGAGAGAGAGAGAGAGAGAGAGAGAGAGAGAGGAGAGAGAGAGGAGAGAGAGAGAGGAGAGAGAGAGAGAGAGAGAGGAGAGAGAGAGAGACAGACAGACAGACAGACAGACAGACAGACACAAATAGTGTGATATAACTTTAAGGAAAGGCTTGAACATCTTTTATGTTCAAAGACATCAAATATATTCAACGTTTCATGATTTTTTTTTTCTTTGAACCTGAACACTAGCTTATTCTTTGAATTGCTTTCAAACTGTAGTTTGGGTACACTATGTTTATTTAATGTATTTATCTATTTATGTATTTATTTTCAATCTTATCTTTCTGTACCACCGTACATGTCAGAGACAATATGCCAGTTCTGCATGTTTGGACCTCCCAAACGGCTTCAGACGCGACTTCGTTGTCTAAGTTATCAAATCAGTGACAATTCAGTGGAAGGGACCGGTCATAATACATGGCCGTCCACAGATCCAAAGGTGTGTGGAACGCTGAAACGGGGGCCTTAGGTTGAAATTACGAAAAGGAATGGAAGATAATGAAGAAAATTGGAGCTCAGGACTCGTTGATTTCCTCTGTGAAGACTTCCTTTATCAGAAACTTCACGGAAAACACCTTAATATGGGTTTGTTGTTGGACAGGTAGGTAGCGACGTCACTCTATAAGCTTGTTGTTGGACAGGTAGCGACGTCACTCTATGACCTTGTTGCTGGACAGGTAGCGACGTCACTCTATGAGCTTGTTGTTGGACAGGTAGCGACGTCACTCTATAAGCTTGTTGTTGGACAGGTAGCGACGTCACTATATGACCTTGTTGTTGGACAGGTAGCGACGTCACTCTATAAGCTTGTTGTTGGACAGGTAGCGACGTCACTCTATCAGCTTGTTGTTGGACAGGTAGCGACGTCACTCTATAAGCTTGTTGTTGGACAGGTAGCGACGTCACTCTATGAGCTTGTTGTTGGACAGGTAGTGACGTCACTCTATAAGCTTGTTGTTGGACAGGTAGCGACGTCACTCTATGACCTTGTTGTTGGACAGGTAGTGACGTCACTCTATAAGCTTGTTGTTGGACAGGTAGCGACGTCACTCTATAAGCTTGTTGTTGGACAGGTAGTGACGTCACTCTATGAGCTTGTTGTTGGACAGGTAGTGACGTCACTCTATAAGCTTGTTGTTGGACAGGTAGCGACGTCACTCTATGACCTTGTTGTTGGACAGGTAGCGACGTCACTCTATAAGCTTGTTGTTGGACAGGTAGCGACGTCACTCTATAAGCTTGTTGTTGGACAGGTAGTGACGTCACTCTGTTACCTTGTTGTTGGACAGGTAGCGACGTCACTCTATAAGCTTGTTGTTGGACAGGTATCGACGTAACTCTATGACCTTGTTGTTGGACAGGTAGCGAGGTCACTCTATAAGCTTGTTGTTGGACAGGTAGCGACGTCACTCTATAAGCTTGTTGTTGGACAGGTAGTGACGTCACTCTATGACCTTGTTGTTGGACAGGTAGCGACGTCACTCTATAAGCTTGTTGTTGGACAGGTAGCGCCGTCACTCTATGACCTTGTTGTTGGACAGGTATCGACGTAACTCTATGACCTTGTTGTTGGACAGGTAACGACGTCACTCTATAAGCTTGTTGTTGGACAGGTAGCGACGTCACTCTATGACCTTGTTGTTGGACAGGTAGCGACGTCAATCTATAAGCTTGTTGTTGGACAGGTAGCGACGTCACTCTATGACCTTGTTGTTGGACAGGTAGTGACGTCACTCTATGACCTTGTTGTTGGACAAGTGGCGACGTCACTCTATAAGCTTGTTGTTGGACAGGTAGCGACGTCACTCTATAAGCTTGTTGTTGGACAGGTAGCGACGTCACTCTATAAGCTTGTTGTTGGACAGGTAGCGACGTCACTCTATAAGCTTGTTGTTGGACAGGTAGCGACGTCACTCTATAATCTTGTTGTTGGACAGGTAGCGACGTCACTCTATGACCTTGTTGTTGGACAGGTAGTGACGTCACTCCATAAGCTTGTTGTTGGACAGGTAGTGACGTCACTCTATGAGCTTGTTGTTGGACAGGTAGCGACGTCACTCTATAAGCTTGTTGTTGGACAGGTAGTGACGTCACTCTGTGACCTTGTTGTTGGACAGAAAGCGACGTCATTCTATAAGCTTGTTGTTGGACAGGTATCGACGTCCCTCTATGACCTTGTTGTTGGACAGGTAGCGAGGTCACTCTATAAGCTTGTTGTTGGACAGGTAGCGACGTCACTCTAGAAGCTTGTTGTTGGACAGGTAGTGACGTCACTCTATGACCTTGTTGTTGGACAGGTAGCGACGTCACTCTATAAGCTTGTTGTTGGACAGGTAGCGACGTCACTCTATGACGTTGTTGTTGGACAGGTAGCGACGTCACTCTATGACCTTGTTGCTGGACAGGTAGCGACGTCACTCTATGACCTTGTTGTTGGACAGGTAGCGACGTCACTCTATAAGCTTGTTGTTGGACAGGTAGCGACGTCACTCTATATGCTTGCTGTTGGACAGGTAGCGACGTCACTCTATAAGCTTGTTGTTGGACAGGTAGTGACGTCACTCTATGACCTTGTTGTTGGACAGGTAGCGACGTCACTCTATAAGCTTGTTGTTGGACAGGTAGCGACGTCACTCTATGACCTTGTTGTTGGACAGGCAGCGACGTCACTCTATGACCTTGTTGTTGGACAGGTAACGACGTCACTCTATAAGCTTGTTGTTGGACAGGTAGCGACGTCACTCTATGACCTTGTAGTTGGACAGGTAGCGACGTCACTCTATAAGCTTGTTGTTGGACAGGTAGCGACGTCCTCTATGACCTTGTTGTTGGACAGGTAGTGACGTCACTCTATGACCTTGTTGTTGGACAGGCAGCGACGTCACTCTATAAGCCTTTTGTTGGACAGGTAGCGACGTCACTCTATAAGCTTGTTGTTGGACAGGTAGCGACGTCACTCTATAAGCTTGTTGTTGGACAGGTAGCGACGTCACTCTATAATCTTGTTGTTGGACAGCTAGCGACGTCACTCTATAAGCTTGTTGTTGGACAGGTAGCGACGTCACTCTATGAGCTTGTTGTTGGACAGGTAGTGACGACACTCTATAAGCTTGTTGTTGGACAGGTAGCGACGTCACTCTATAAGCTTGTTGTTGGACAGGTAGTGACGTCACTCTGTTACCTTGTTGTTGGACAGGTAGCGACGTCACTCTATAAGCTTGTTGTTGGACAGGTAGTGACGTCACTCTATAAGCTTGTTGTTGGACAGGTAGCGACGTCACTCTATAAGCTTGTTGTTGGACAGGTATCGACGTCACTCTATGACCTTGTTGTTGGACAGGTATCGAGGTCACTCTATAAGCTTCTTGTTGGACAGGTAGCGACGTCAATCTATAAGCTTGTTGTTGGACAGGTAGCGACGTCACTCTATAATCTTGTTGTTGGACAGGTAGCGACGTCACTCTATGACCTTGTTGTTGGACAGGTAGTGACGTCACTCTATAAGCTTGTTGTTGGACAGGTAGCGACGTCACTCTATGAGCTTGTTGTTGGACTGGTAGCGACGTCACTCTATAAGCTTGTTGTTGGACAGGTAGTGACGTCACTCTGTGACCTTGTTGTTGGACAGGTAGCGACGTCACTCTATAAGCTTGTTGTTGGACAGGTAGCGACGTCACTCTATGAGCTTGTTGTTGGACAGGCAGCGACGTCACTCTATGACCTTGTTGTTGGACAGGTAACGACGTCACTCTATAAGCTTGTTGTTGGACAGGTAGCGACGTCACTCTATGACCTTGTTGTTGGACAGGTAGCGACGTCACTCTATAAGCTTGTTGTTGGACAGGTAAGCGACGTCACTCTATGACCTTGTTGTTGGACAGGTAGCGACGTCACTCTATAAGCTTGTTGTTGGACAGGTAAGCGACGTCACTCTATGACCTTGTTGTTGGACAGGTAGTGACGTCACTCTATGACCTTGTTGTTGGACAAGTAGCGACGTCACTCTATAAGCCTTTTGTTGGACAGGTAGCGACGTCTCTCTATATGCTTGTTGTTGGACAGGTAGCGACGTCACTCTATAAGCTTGTTGTTGGACAGGTAGCGACGTCACTCTATAAGCTTGTTGTTGGACAGCAAGCGACGTCACTCTATAAGCTTGTTGTTGGACAGGTAGCGACGTCACTCTATGAGCTTGTTGTTGGACAGGTAGTGACGACACTCTATAAGCTTGTTGTTGGACAGGTAGCGACGTCACTCTATAAGCTTGTTGTTGGACAGGTAGTGACGTCACTCTATGAGCTTGTTGTTGGACAGGTAGCGACGTCACTCTATAAGCTTGTTGTTGGACAGGTATCGACGTCACTCTATGACCTTTTTGTTGGACAGGTAGCGAGGTCACTCTATAAGCTTGTTGTTGGACAGGTAGCGACGTCACTCTATAAGCTTGTTGTTGGACAGGTAGTGACGTCACTCTATGACCTTGTTGTTGGACAGGTAGCGACGTCACTCTATAAGCTTGTTGTTGGACAGGTAGCGACGTCACTCTATGACCTTGTTGTTGGACAGGTAGCGACGTCACTCTATGACCTTGATGTTGGACAGGTAGCGAGGTCACTCTATGACCTTGTTGTTGGACAGGTAGCGACGTCACTCTATAAGCTTGTTGTTGGACAGGTAGCGACATCACTCTATAAGCTTGTTGTTGGACAGGTAGCGACGTCACTCTATAAGCTTGTTGTAGGACAGGTAGTGACGTCACTCTATGACCTTGTTGTTGGACAGGTAGCGACGTCACTCTATAAGCTTGTTGTTGGACAGGTAGCGACGTCACTCTATGACCTTGTTGTTGGACAGGCAGCGACGTCACTCTATGACCTTGTTGTTGGACAGGTAACGACGTCACTCTATAAGCTTGTTGTTGGACAGGTAGCGACGTCACTCTATGACCTTGTTGTTGGACAGGTAGCGACGTCACTCTATAAGCTTGTTGTTGGACAGGTAGCGACGTCACTCTATGACCTTGTTGTTGGACAGGTAGTGACGTCACTCTATGACCTTGTTGTTGGACAAGTAGCGACGTCACTCTATAAGCTTGTTGTTGGACAGGTAGCGACGTCATTCTATAAGCTTGTTGTTGGACAGGTAGCGACGTCACTCTATAAGCTTGTTGTTGGACAGGTAGCGACGTCACTCTATAAGCTTGTTGTTGGACAGGTAGCGACGTCACTCTATAAGCTTGTTGTTGGACAGGTAGCGACGTCACTCTATGAGCTTGTTGTTGGACAGGTAGTGATGTCACTCTATAAGCTTTTTGTTGGACAGGTAGCGACGTCACTCTATAAGCTTGTTGTTGGACAGGTAGTGACGTCACTCTATAAGCTTGTTGTTGGACAGGTAGTGACGTCACTCTATAAGCTTGTTGTTGGACAGGTAGCGACGTCACTCTATGACCTTGTTGTTGGACAGGTAGTGACGTCACTCTATGACCTTGTTGTTGGACAGGTAGCGAGGTCACTCTATGAGCTTGTTGTTGGACAGGTAGTGAGGTCACTCTATGACCTTGTTGTTGGACAGGTAGTGAGGTCATACTATGCTCGACTGAAAATGCTAGAAGAAAAAGCGATGCTCTACGAATCTTGTTTGCCAGTGGATGTGATGGATTAGCAGAACGTACTGCAGCGGGGCCAGTTTTCGTTGGACCAGCCCGAACCCCTACAAGATGTGTGTCTGTCACCACAGAGCCAGACTGCTATGTGTCTGTCTGTCTGTCTTTTTCTCTGCCAGACTGCCTGCCTGTTTGTCTGTCTGTTTGTCAGTCAGTCAGTCAGTCAGTCAGTCAGTCAGTCTGTCTGTCTGTCTGTCTGTCTGTCTGTCTCTCTCTCTCTCTCTCTCTGTCTGTCTGTCTGTCTGTGTGTCTGTCTGCCAGAAGCGTTTAAGCCAAGCAATCCATGGATACAAATGCTCGAATGTTTTCAAGAGTCGACAAGGAAAGTGGGCAATTTCATCCGGATTCCAAGTGAGAACATGAGAGAGGACTCTATCAGAGGCTCAATCATTGCCATTGGAAATTTGGCGTCCGTCGTCACTATGTACACCGTGCTCACGACTGTGTTTCTTGGTAATACATGATTTAAAAAAAAGAAACAATAACAACCAATAAATTTGCCTGATGTTTCGTCTTTAAGACCTTACTTCCGAGTTTTAGATTCCAAAACGTGATGTCTCATTAGTGAAATAAGGGATTATGCAGCAAATTCTGACTACATCACCTCCCATTGGTTTTGTAAAGCTTAACATGGAAATGGAAAAAAATTCTTAATTTTGCTTAGTAGTGTAGACGCCTACTTTGCAGGTTTTCTTTTCATTTTTCTTCTATGCAAGAAAAAAAGACATTGCACCCTCTTGACAAAAAGGCCCATTAGCCAATGTCAATAAAGAGGGTCAGTGTCAGTCAGTCAGTCTCTCTCTCTCTCTCTCTCTCTCTCTCTCTCTCTCTCTCTCTCTCTCTCTCTCTCTCTCTCTCTCTTTCTCTCTCTCTCTCTCTCTTGGGGGTGAGTTCAACGTAGTGTTGGAGTAAGACGCAGTGTGCAAGTCTCTCTACGTTTTTCTGTATATTTGACGGATCAAGAATGTGTTAGTGACTGTAATTGTGACTGCAGCGGGAATTCAAACCATGCCATTGGATGGACTGTCTTTCAGGGCGAGTGCGGTTGCTTTGTGAAGATATTTCAGCATTTCATGTACAAGAGAACTGTACAAAATGCGAAAATGAGGATTTCCATTTTGAAACTGCGTCGACCGAGTGACGGTGTTTGGGCAGGTTTACTCCTCGTCTTGTTGTTTTGGGGCGGACTATTACTGCAGTGTGGAGACGTGGAGCAGAACCCGGACCTACACCAGCAGTGAAGGCAGACAACGCGAAGCAGACCCGGCTGGGATACGCTACCCCGCGGTGCCAGTGCGGACAGGAGTGCTGCCCCTCTGAGGACTCTACTGCATCTAGACCGACGAGCGCCGAACCACCACTGCCGACATCATGACCAAGCTGCTGGAGATGGACAAGACCAACAAGGCCATGGACAGTAAGTTGGATGATGTAAAAACAGAAGTGAAGACCCTAGGTGAACAGTATGCTGCTTTGCAGAACGAAGTGAGGGTCTCAGAGATGAAGTGGTGGAATTACGTTCCCAGAACAGTGATCTGCAAAGAATGAACTCTGAACTGGTTGACAGAGTAGAGGTTTGCTGGAAAAGAAGGCGGACGACTTTGAGGGACGCTCGAAACGTAACAACTTGTTGTTTTATGTTTGAGTAAGAGTGAGAATGAGAACAGTGATGACTGTGAACGAATGTTGAAGGACTTGACTGCTAAAAAGTTGGGCGTGAATGGGGTCGAGTTTGATAGAGCGCATCGTTTGAATGCAAAGCATGACTCCCCCATCATTGCCAGATGTTCCTCGTATAAGGACAAGGTACACATTCTAAAAGCTAAGGCCAAGTTAAAAGGAAACCAACATCTTCGTGGGTGAAGATTTTACGAACAGGGTCCGTGACATTAGACGTAAACTCACTCCTCATCTGAAAAATGCGAGGAAACAGTGGCAAGAGAGCCGCGATGGTCTTTGACCATCTCCTTGTTGATGGCAAGAGGTTCGGGCTTAATGTCTCTGGTCAGCTAAAAGAGTTAAAATAGGGTTTTGGCCGGTCCTCTTGCGATGATAAAGATGTTAATTTAAGAGGGAGAAGAAATACCTTGACACCGTGGAAAGACTGGCGCGCCGGATCCTGTCACACGTGGCAGTAGCCGTTTGCACGTGCTTTTGACGACAGTGTTGTGAATGGTGTGAGCGATGGCACTGGAAAACGCTTGAATTCGTATGACAGTTTGAATGAGGGCCCGTTTGAAATGATGTTTTTTTCTAAATCTGAGGGTGATGTAGATAGCAATATTAATGTATGTATGGAAAACGGTGCACTTGATAATGGTGATACGTACATTGACAACCGGGGTCTGGACGCGCCTGTATGTAATAATAAAGTGTTCACGCTTCTTTCTTGGAATGTAAATGGTTTACTCTCAAAGGTTTTGACAATGCATTTATTTCCTATGCCTGTGGTTTTGATTTTATATGTTTTGGGGAGAGACTTTCTTTGAAATATTTGACATGAACATGTTTGTTGGGTATAAAGCCTTTATTAAACCTGCTGTAAAAACTCTGTCGTTAGGGGAGACGATCTGGAGGACTCGTTTGTTTGATAAAACAAGAATTTGTTCCCTTCGTATCATATGTAGAAGTTGATTATTCTAACATTGTGTCTTTTAAATCGAAAAATCGCTTTTTGGTACACTGAAAAATATTGCTTTGGTTTGTACGTATATTCAGCCTGAAGGTTCTCCTTTCTACACTTCTTCTAATGTTGATAATGGTATCTTCATGTTGGTGGAATGATTTGGTTGACTGCTTGTGCTCACTTGGTGACATTGATATAGTAGTGTGTGGCGATCTGAACAGCAGACGGCAAATTTTTCTCCTGACTTGTCTACTGATGTTTTTGATTCCTGTATGTAAACAAAATGCCAGCCACCTTGCACAGATCGATGTTCTCATGATAATGTTCTGAATGACTACGGTAAGTTATTGTTAAATCTTTGCGTTGCTTTTGATTTGTACATTATGAATGGTGTATGTCAGGGCGACCGCCATGGTTGCTATACTTTACATTTCAGACAGTGGGAGCAGCGTTAATGATTATTTCTCGTATCTAAAGATTTTTTCCCACTTTTTGTGATTCGTGTTATTTGTTTGTTTTGGAACGTATTGATCCGATCATTTTACGTGTTGAATTTCATATTGACTTAACAACGAAACATAGTGATAAGTCAACGGAGAATGTTGAGGCGACTGTAATTGAAAAGTTTGTATGGAGTGATGATTATGTGTCAACTTACAGAGCCAATTTGTGTAATGCAGAAATGTGCTCCAAATTAAATGGGGCTGTAGATCTGATCAATGTTGATGTAAATAAAGCTTTAGATTTGTTTAATGAATGTATTAAAAACAGTGCTGAATGTATAAAAAAAACGTGTGGTAATAAGAAACGGCGCTAAAAAGGAAGATTCGTTGACAGTGACTGTTTGGTAATGAAAAGAAAAACGCTAACATTGTTGAGAATATGGCTTCGTACTTTGGACGATAGCGATAGAAGTGAGTATGCCATTGCAAGAAGAGAATATAAAAATCTTCAAAAGCAGAAGAAAAAGATGTTCAATAAAAACTTGTTAGATCACATGATCAGATCTCTTCCCTTCATGACAGGAGTTTTGGAAAACATTAAAAAGAGCTTCATTTAAAGAAAATATACTAAGAATAATTCTCCCTGGATACATGGTATGAGCACTTTAAACATTTGCTAGTAAAGATATTTTAATTGATGAAGAGCTTTCTGAAGTTATCGATGAGGGAGAAGACGAGTATTTCAATCCCCCCATTTCTAAAGAAGAAATTATATTGCCATGCGGAAAATTAAAACTAACAAATCGGCAGGACCCGATTCTATTACTGGTGAATTGTTGAAGTATGCTGGACCTCAAGTCGTTGATTTTTTACTAGCTCTTTTAATCGAATTTGTGATGATGGTATCTTCCCAGTAGACTGGACAGAGTCTGTAACTCTCCCCTTATTCAAGAAGGGCGACGTAGATAACCCTAATAATTACAGAGGCATCTCTTTGGTTGACGTTAGTAGCAAAGTGTATAGTACTGTTATTAACAACAGATTGCAGGAATGGTTTGAACATAATAACATCACGGGAGAGCATCAGGCTGGGTTCAAAAAGGGTTCTCTACTGTCGACCATATGTTTACGCTTCTTGCGTTTGTTCAAAAACAATTTTCATTAAATCGTAAATTTTATGCTGCATTATTGACTTTGAAAAGGCCTTTGACTCCATCAATAGGAAGCTCTTGTGGTCTGTATTATTAAAAAATGGTGTCAGAGGGAAATATTTGGCTGCATTAGAGCCATGTACAAAGTTGTTAAGACTAGGGTAAGAAGTGGCTCCAATCTGACAGATTATATTAATTGTTCTGCTGGGGTTAGGGAAGGTGATGTTTGTAGTCCTGCGCTGTTTTCTGTATTCATTAATGAGCTTGCCATTGAGGTTATCGATAATGGCCTTCATAGTGGACGATTTCCAGAAGATGTGTTAGAATTATTTATCCTACTAATTTGCAGATGATGTTGTTTTGGTTTCAGAAACGATAGTTGGCTTGCAACGTCAGTTAAATAACCTGAGCAGGGCTGCCTCTTCATTACAGTTGAAAGTGAACATGAATAAAAGCAACATCGTGGTGTTTAGAAAGGGAGGTTATTTGGCGGCAAGGGAAAGATGGATGTATGACAGACTTACTATACCTGTGCTGAATGTATTATAATATTTAGGGATCTATTTTTCTACACGCCTAGTTTTACATTTGCCTGTAAAGATCTTGCTTGTAGAGCAAAGAATGCTTTGATATGTGTAATGAAAAGATTAATTGCTTTGAATAACAATTCGCTTGAGTTATTTCTTAAAATCTTTGATTCCCAATACAGCCTGTTCTGATGTATGGGGGCCGGAATTTGGGGGTTGGATAATGCCGTTGTTCATTGTGAGGCAGTGCATTATTTGCTTTGAAGAGGTTTTTTGGTTTTGACAGGCGTATTTCTAATGATTTGGTATATGGGGAGACTAATAGATATCCATTGTTTATGTGTGCAGCCATTAGATTGTATGCGGTATTGGTTAAAGCTTTTACAGATGGAGCATTTTTAGATTGCCTCGTAAATCTTATGAAATGTTGTTCGAATTGGATGTAAAGGGAAAAACAAACTGGGTTTCAAATGTACGTCTGTGTCTGTGTAAGCATGGATTTGGGGATGTCTGGCTGTCTCAGGGTACTGGAAATCAAAGCCAGTTTATTTCGTGTTTTCCGACAAAGGTTGATTGACTGCAGATGGCAAATGTGGGACGATCATATCCAAAGTAGTGGACGTTATGATTGTACAGAAATTACTCTAGTTTTCATTGTACTCAGCCTTATTTGAAATTTGATTTGGATATGCATCTGAAAAGATCAATTGCTAAATCAGAGTTGGTGTTTCGGACATAAGGACTCATTACTTAAGATACAGACAAGCATAGACAAAATGACTTGGTATGTCCATTGTGTATGCAAGGTGCGGAAATGAAATACACTTCATGTTCCTTTGTCCAGCTTTAGAAGACATTCGTCAGAAATTTTTCCCACAGAATATTATAGGCGCCCATGTATGTTTCGTTTACAGTTGCTACCTTAGCTCTAACAGTTATAAGGTTAGGAATAGAGTTTGTTTAGAACTTACCGCCAATGACATTGACAAACAAAGCACATGACAAGACACGATGCATTTCAACCACTTGGGTCTTCTTCAGGCGAAAAAAATAAATCACATTTAACATGTGGGACAGTACGAACAAAGAACGAAAAAAGAAGAAAGAAAAATGACTTATCCGTTTTCTTCCATGTGGTCGGTGGGCGGAAATGACATGGGGCCAGGGGGATTATGGGAGAGGAAACGGAGGGGGGGGGGGGGGGGTTGCGTCGGGGGAGGTGTGTGTGTGTGATATGGATAGGGTTGTGTGTCTAGTTTATTGGGGTGGTGTGGTATCTTGTGATGGTAGTGGTAGTTGTGGATTGATAGTAATGGTAAGGGGAAAGAAGGGGGGGGGGGGGAGAGAAACTGAGGGGGAGGGAAAAAAAAAAAAAGGAATTTAAGGGGAAGGATAAAACAAAATTACACCTCCATCCCCACACTGATGGACTGAGGGCCCTCACATTTTTCCTTGACAAACGGCCCCCCCCAACCAACAACCCTCCCACCACCAACTGGTCAGACTCGCTGAATTAGTCTCACCCTGAACACATTTCAATTCAACAAGCACACATTTTCACAATTAGTGGTGTTGCCATGGGTACCCAAAATGGGACCAGCCTATGCCTGCCTCTTCATGGGACACTTGGAACACCGCCTACTCAACCCCATACACAGGCCCCACACCTGAACTGTACAAAAGGTATATCGATGATGGACTGGGAGCCACATCTATGCCAAAACAAGACCTCCTCAACTTCCTCAACTTTGCCCAGACCTTCCATCCATCTATCCGACTCACCTACACCATTTCGCAGTCAGTCAACTTCCTAGACATCACCATCTCCCTTGAAGAAGGCCTACTCAAAACCTCCATTTTCTACAAACCCACCGACGCACATGCATACCTAGACTACTCATCCTCCCACAACCCACACACTAAAGACAGCATCCCATACCCCAATTTCTCCGTCTTCGCAGACTCTGCTCCAGCGAGGAAGACTTCACAATACAAGCAGCCAAAATGTCACAATTTTTTTACCAACCGCGGATACCCAACTTCCATCAACAATGCAGCACTCCGCCGCACCATAGCTGTATCCAGAACATCTGCTCTTGAAACCCAGCATCCAACCAAGACAGACAGACCCACAGCCTACCTCCTCTACCACCCGCACACCCTCCCCATCTGTAGGATCCTCAAATCCAATTGGCACATTGTACATAACCACAAACCCGCCTTCCATACCAAACCCATGATCACATTTCAAACGTGACAAAAACCTCAAAGACCTCCTCGTGCGGTCCGTTTGAACAGAACTACAGCTACACCACCAGGTACTCACCCCTGCTCTAAACCCAACTGCAAAATCTGCCCCCTCACCAAACCAGACACCATCTTACAGGGCCCCAAAGATCCTTCACAGTCAAACGCACATTCTCATGTCAGAGCCGCAACATTTATATATGCCATCACTGCCAGCTGTGTGGCAAAATCTACATAGGGGAAACGTCCCCGCACACTTGAAACACGCATCTCTGAACACCTGGCTGATATCCGCCACCACCGACCCAAACCCGTCGCCCTACACTTCAACCACACCCAACACAACATCGACCATGTCAAAGTCATGGCACTCTGGCAGTCACAGAGTGACAGCTTTGAACGCACAACTCAAGAATCCCATCTCATTGCCAAACTGGGCACACTACACCCCCAAGGCATCAACATCCAACAATAACCAAACACACATACCCACCACTTCCACATCAGTTGGCAATATCCCCTACCAACACACACACATACACACACACATACATACACCACCACCACATCCCCTTTACTCACTTCATACAGTAGTTACAGCAACCCTCCATCTATTTAATCTTAATTTTGTTTTATCCTTCCCCTTAAATTCCTTTTTTTTTTTTTTTTTTTTTCCCCCCCCTCAGTTTCTCTCCCCCCCCCCCTTCTTTCCCCTTACCATTACTATCAATCCACCACTACCACAAACCCTCACAAAGATACCACACCATCCCAATAAACTAGACACCAAACCTATCATATCATCACACAACACCCCCCCGACGCAAACCCCCCCCCCCCTCCGTTTCCTCTCCCATAATCCCCCGGCCCCATGTCATTTCCGCCCACCGACCACATGGAAGAAACGGATAAGTCATTTTTCTTTCTTCTTTTTTCGTTCTTTGTTCGTACTGTCCCACATGTTAAATGTGATTTATTTTTTCGCCTGAAGAAGACCCAAGTGGTTGAAATGCATCGTGTCTTGTCATGTGCTTTGTTTGTCAATGTCATTGGCGGTAAGTTCTAAACAAACTCTATTCCTAATTTTGCTTCGTTCGCCGCCACCAGTCACTCCATTTTGAAAGTTATAAGGTTATTAGGAATTTAGGTATGTTTCTGTTTAAGGCGTTTAAGATCAGAGAAATAATGACGTCTTAGAAGGAGTTGTGTTCTGTTGTTTTTGTTTCCTGATAAATCATTTGTTTCTTACATTTAATGTGAATGATTATGCTCATTCCCCTTCAAATGGGCCAATGGCCTTACTGAATAAAAATCTGAAGTCTGATGTCTGAAGTCTCTCTCTCTCTCTCTCTCTCTCTCTCTCTCTCTCTCTCTCTTCTCTCTCTCTCTCTCTCTCTCTCTCTCTCTTCTCTCTCTCTCTTTTCCGCACACAGAATGTGACTTATCAGTTACTCTTAAAACAATACGGGATGGGAATAATGACTTGCAGCAAAGTCATTCTTCCGGCTGTACGTCTAGCGACAAAAGAAAACCTAAACCAACTGAACAATGTTCCTCAGAGTAAGCAACTTGAATTCAACAAGACATCTTTTATGTTTAAAATTACGATGAATACCGTGCCATGTTATATTAGTGCCCTTTTTACAAGTCTGAATAGCTGTCTCGCAGAAAGCCATACCCACGCATTGATGAATAAAAGAAAAAAAAAGCCTAGCTTATTCTGGACCATATGTCTGGAGCATAACACGTGCGAATACCCAGAAGATTTCAGGAAACATTTACATAAACATTTCATGTCCCAATAATTTGATTCTTGTTTGAAAACCATGAAACGTTCTTTGCAAATTCCTGTGTAAGCAATAATT
>CM031617.1:22988563-22991063 GCA_018398815.1 Conus ventricosus | reverse complement strand
TTCTTTTTAAAGATCAGTGCGGATGCGTATGATGAAGATGCTATCGGGATTTATCCAGTTAGAGACTACACGACAGTGCTGCACTGAACCCTTCCTTTCATGATCTATCCCGGCGTCAAACAGGCCCGGGATGTACAGACACCTGCGGTGTTTTGTCTGGAAGTTTTAGCATTGTCCTCAGAGACACGTTCATAAGGTGTATGAAACTGAAATGTGTGGTTTCAGTCTTTCCGTTTGAGCTCATGATATAGTCACAGCCAAATCTGTGTAGGGATCAGCAGGTTTCTCAACATCCCACAAAGTACTTCCTCTGCTGGGACTTGACCCCGGTTCCCAAGTCCGCAACGCCAACTATCACATCATGATACCTAGTGAAGAATGACCGACTTAGCGTAAGTCAGGAGCGCGTTTCACTTACAAGGTCAAGATAAAGGAGGCCAAGTCACGCATTACTTCATTTGCATCAAGAACTCCGTGTTGAATTGACTCCAACTGAAGCTAAGGGAACAGGGGAACACTACTTCAGCTCTGTATCATTCGTGGGAAAGTTTACAAGCTTCGGCGAATGGAGGAGCTCGGTACGACAGGTTACATTGTAAACTACCTCGTCATACATTCACCAAGGGCATAGTTGTGGTCAGGATCTGGAAAATGAAGCCACCATAAGAGGAGCTCGATACGACAGGTTACATTGTAAACTACCTCGTCATACATTCACCAAGGGCATAGTTGTGGTGAGGATCTGGACAATGAAGCCACCATAAGAACAAGGCATGAAGGTCCACAGAATTTGAGGCTTCGTCCTTATTGATCGATCCACAGAATTTGAGGCTTCGTCCTTATTGATCGATCCACAGAATTTGAGGCTTCGTCCTTATTGATCGATCCACAGAATTTGAGGCTTCGTCCTTATTGATCGATCCACAGAATTTGAGGCTTCGTCCTTATTGATCGATCCACAGAATTTGAGGCTTCGTCCTTATTGATCGATCCACAGAATTTGAGGCTTCGTCCTTATTGATCGATCCACAGAATTTGAGGCTTCGTCCTTATTGATCGATCCACAGAATTTGAGGCTTCGTCCTTATTGATCGATCCACAGAATTTGAGGCTTCGTCCTTATTGATCGATCCACAGAATTTGAGGCTTCGTCCTTATTGATCGATCCACAGAATTTGAGGCTTCGTCCTTATTGATCGATCCACAGAATTTGAGGCTTCGTCCTTATTGATCGATCCACAGAATTTGAGGCTTCGTCCTTATTGATCGAGGAGGATGTTTTTACTAAAGATGATGTTATGAAGCTCCCATCCAGTCTGAGACTGCTTGACAGAACTGTACTCTACTGGGTGTTTTTTTTTTTTTTTTTTTTTTTTTTTTCATAGTACGTCCTCGCACCTACCAGGCATGAGTGATACAGACACCTGTAGTGTTGGTCAGGATATTTGAGTAACACCCACAGAGATGCATCAGTTAAGGCGGCCGGCATACGTAGGAGATATCTACTGTGTTGAGACAGTGGTCAGTCATATCCCACCCCTCTGACGGCGGAGCCAGCCACGCGCAACACACTCCATTAAATCATTCGCATACCTGACCTTTCACCTTGCATTTGGCGCGCGCGGTCTGCACGAATGCCGCCTTCTGAACACAGAAATTGAAGTAACAGCGACATCAACACAGAACAAAATGTTGGTAACAGTCAGATAAACAGTTAGACAGCAATGCAGTGCTATAAATGTAGATACCTGCCCGTAAACTTTAGTACTTGACCAGACTGGCGTACGTGTACCCGTAACCGATCGTCTTTGTATGGAAAAAGACCCATTCGTAAGTCGCTGCTTACAGGTTCACATTTGACAACACCGATTTTTTATGTTCACTTGGTTTATATGGTCGCATGCGTTTCTGCTTTGCACGTGAAATTCTGTTTGAACTAATACATATTCTATGTAAGCAAATTAATAGCTAAATCGGCCTTTCGTGAAAAAAATTCGCCTTTTCGGAAGGGAAATATGCATTACTGGGAATGCTCACTCCTGATCCCTGAATCCGATTCTGATTGGACATCGCGAGTAACGTTCTAAGGAGAAGATAACCCACAATGAACACTGTTCCAGTCTGCCAACTATCCAGTTGTATGTAGCGGACAGGTCCGGCCAATGAGTGAAAGAGCACTGGTCCGTTTGTCATTCCGTGACATGTGCTACATCTGTGGGCTGCTTTCTTCCTTTCTGCGTACGCAGGCTGATACTCCTGCGGACACTGCCTGTATAGACAGGCCTGTATAGACAGGCAGTTGAGTTTTGTGTGTATAACCGTTTATTTATCCCGCCATTAAGGCAGCCATTCTCCATCTTCGTGGAAGATGCATGCTATGTGGAACGTGTCATCCATACCAAAGGCCAAACTGGCCTTCTCTTCCAAAAGTTGGTGATGGGATTTTACGTGTGTGCAAGATGTTGTGCGTGCGTTCACACACGGAACCTCGGTTTTTAGT
>CM031617.1:22963563-22968563 GCA_018398815.1 Conus ventricosus | reverse complement strand
GGACAAAGATACAACAACTTTAACTGCTCTGGCAACGGCTCTCGTGCGTTCACGGCTTACTTATGCCCAAGAAGTCTTTTTTAGCGCGCCACAGTATCTTTGAATAAATTACAAAGTATTGACTGCAAGGCTTATAAACTTGCTCTAGGTGTCCCCCACACATGCGTCTACTTAGGAACTTATAGTGAAGCTGGAATACTACCTCTTGAAGAGTTAAGAAAAGCATCTGCCTCAAAATTTACTTTAACGAGTCTTACCTTGAATAATTTCTGTACAAACGAGGTATCTTTAAAAATCTGAAGTAGATTTTGCTAAACGAGCGCGAGAAATCCAATCATTAAAAACTATTAAGTCTTATATTTCCAATCAAACATAGACTCTGAAATCACTAACATTGCTTCTAAACCATCCTTTTCACCAATTCCCAGGTGGGTGCAAAAAAAGCCTCTTTTGATATCAGTTCCAATGAAATATCAAAAAAAGAGATCCCCATATA
This sequence comes from Conus ventricosus, assembly GCA_018398815.1. NCBI lineage: Eukaryota > Metazoa > Mollusca > Gastropoda > Neogastropoda > Conidae > Conus > Conus ventricosus. The sequence goes on along the minus strand of CM031617.1, from coordinate 22,968,067 downwards.
TTAAAAGAATTTGTCAATATTGATCTGGATGAAAATTACAGAAATCACATGAAGATTTTCACTGATGGCTCAATTTTAGACGATAATGAAGCAGGCGCTGCTTTTATTATTCCAGATTTGAATGTAGAGAAACTCTATAATCTTGGTAAAAATCTTTCCATATTTAGTGCAGAGCTCATCGCCATTTTGATGTCTTTGGAATTTTTGTTACATTACCCCCTAAATTCTTGTCGAATTCTTGTGTGTACCGATAGCAGATCGGTGCTGGGTGCCCTCCAGTCCCAAAATTCAAAAATTCGACTTGAGATTATATTAGAAATTAACCATGTCATTCATCATTTATCACTTAAAGGGATCACTGTTACGTTTTATTGGGTACCATCTCACAGTGGAATTGTATCAAATGAAAAGGTTGATCACGCACAAAAAGAGCAGCTAGAAATATGGAAAGCACAACTTCACTTAATATACCTTTAGATCTTTCAGAATGTTATTCCTTAATTGACAAACAGACTGAGATAAGCTTCCAACAATCCTTAAAGAACTCGGAATCTCAGTACTATCATAACTGTATTGCATACAGCTCTGGAAACACAGAATAAAACGGCAAAAACGTATCTAAACTCATATACCTAGAGACGTAAGAAGCTTAATCCACAGATTACGTTTAAATTCACTGAAAACAAAATTCAGTAGAAATGTTAGATGTATGTGTGGAAACGCACTAAATGTTTCACATTTGTTAATTGATTGCCCCAAAACAAAGAACTTGAATATCATGGCTTGGTGGTAATACTTCCGATAGATCGACCGTCATCACTCTCTAAAATGTTGAATGATTATTCGTTTCTCAGATTAGTTAGTCAAAGTTTCTTACAGAGTCCAGTTGGCATTTTACTTTAACTGGTTTTTATCTACGGTGGGTTTTTTTTTTTTTTTTTTTTTTTTTTTTTTTGAATAAGCTTAAGTAGTAGTATTCAAAGTTCAACACGCTTTTCCCCTATCCCTCCACCAATCTTTTCATAAGCACTCATTCGCATACCACACACACCATTAACCCCATCGTCTGATATCACTTTTAGTGAGAAGACGTTAAATTGAGGAACAAACACACCACACACACACACACACAACACACACACACACACACACACACACACACACACACACACACACACACACACACACACACACACACACACACACACCACACACATACATACATACACGCGCGCGCGCGCTCGCACACAAAACACACACACACACACACACACACAACACACACACACACACACACACACACACAACACACACACACACACACACACACACACACACACACACACACTCACACCGTAATGAAAGTAAAACATGGATTGATACACAGAGATAATGTTGCTGAAATAGCATTTGGTCTCTGTTCATTTGGAATTGATAATGGTGATCATGATGATGCAGGTACTGCGTTTATGATGTTCATTATGATTATAATGATGAGAGTGCTGTTGCTGATGATAAAGATGACGTTTATGATGACGATGGTAATGATGATTGTGATCATTAATTTTTCTTGTCGTCATCATCATCATCATCATTCATCATCATCATCATCATCATCATCATCATCATCATCATCATCATCATCATCATCATCATCATCATCATCACCATAATCATCGCCATTCTCATTATCCTCATGATAATGATGATGATGATGGTGATGATAATGGTGATTATGATGACGATGGAGCTTGTTGCTGTCGTGTTGTTTGTTGTGTTGTTGTTGTTGTTGTTTTCTTCTTCTTCTTCTTCTTCTTCTTCTTCTTCTTCTTCTTCTTCTTCTTCTTCTTTTTTCTTCTTCTTCTTCTTCTTCTTCACATGATTGTTGTGATTATCATTATATTTCTATTATTATTATTATCATTGTTATCATTATTATCATCATCATCACTACTACTACTACTACTACTACTACTACTACTACTACTACTACTACTACTACTACTACTACTACTACTACTACTACTACTACTACTATCATTATTGTTTACTGTTACAGCTATCACCATCATCATAATCACCACCACCATCATCATCATTATTATTATTATTATTATTATTATTATTATTATTATTATTATTATTATTATTATTATTATTATATTATTATTATTATTATTATATATGTTATCATTATTATCCTATTATTATTATTATTATTATTATTATTATTATTATTATTATTATTATTATTATTATTATTATATATTATTATTATTATTATTATCATTATGATTATTATTATTATTGTTATTATCATATAATTCAAGTGATTGCCCAAGCTGAGAGGAAATCCATATTCCCCTAACTTACTCTCTCCCAATCCCTTCACCCCTGCCCCTAGACCCAAACCCCTACACCTCACTCACCCAGCCTCCCTCACCCAATCTTGGATCTTCTCCTCTTCTGTCTATAAGTTCGCCAATGTCTGCCCCTAGACCCAAACCCCTACACCTCCCTCACCCAGCCTCCCTCACCCAATCTTGGATCTTCTCCTCTTCTGTCTATAATTTCGCCAAGGTGGAGAAGGAGCAAAGCCTGCGCGTCTTCCCTCCTGGTACAACGTGATTCGTGGCTTGTCTTTTTTCTTTGGTTTTCATCTGTCCGGTTGCGTGTACCAATATCTTACACTAGCATAACATAACCATACAATGTAAAAGAGATGCCTTGCACAGAACTCAGAGGAAAGAGCATTATTACATGCACAAACAATGAAACAAAGAAACGAACAAAGAAACAAAACAGAAAACGAGATGTATTTTTGCGGTGTCGTTTGGTCCGCTGTCGCTGATATTGGAGAGAGAGAGAGAGAGAGAGAGAGAGAGAGAGAGAGAGAGAGAGAGAGAGAGAGAGAGGAGAGAGAGAGAGAGAGAGAGAGAGAGAGAGAGAGACGGGGAAGTGGGGGAGGGGTGGATTGGTGTGAACAGGGCTTGTAGGATGGGAGGCATATGGTGGGGCTAGGCATGGTATGGTATCTTTTCAGCATCTGGGCCATGAAATCCTGACTAAAGAGAAAACTATCTGCTGTGACCCTTCCCTGTGCGGGAAACAATCAGACTTGTGTTTGCCTGCTTTCTTCTTGTTGGTGGCTTGCTGTTGTTGCTGCTTTTGCTGCCTCTGGTCCGGAGGCTTCTACTGCTGGCATTGATGTTGTCGTCCTTGTGGTCGTTCGGTTTATTACTGTCGTCAGTGTGTTGTTATTTGTTTTGTATCCACTTGGTTATGTGACTTTGGAATGTTAACGCACGATATCTCCGATCGATTCGAGAGTTGTTCTGTCTGTCTTTTTAAAACTATATGTTTCAGTGAGTGTCTTAAAGAATGGTTGCAAAAACATGGACCAGCCACGTTTTTCTTTGTTTTCGTTGCTATTAATATCATCATTATGTTTTTCATTGTTTTCTTTAATATTAATAATTATCATCATTATGTTTTTCATTTTCCAAACTATGTGCGTCAGTGAGTGTCCTAAATCACGGTTGCACAAAACCATGGACAAGCCACGTTTTTCTTTGTTTACTTTACTATTAATAATTATTAATAGTATTGCTATCATCATTATGTTTTTCATTGTTTTCATTACAGTCATTATCATCATTTTCAGGGGCCGGAGTAGCTCAGTTGTAAAACGCCGGACTCGTAATCTTGGTGATCCTGGGGTTGCGGGTTCGAATCTCCGCCGGGCCGTTTCGGTAAAGGGGGATTTTTCTCTCGGAGTTAACATTGGTTCTGACTCCATTTCCCATACAGTCCTTCGAATGAGACTATAAACCGAGGTTCCGTGTGTGAACGCACGCATAACATCTTGCACACACGTAAAATCCCATCACCAACTTTCAGAAGAGAAGGTCAGTTTGGCCATTGGTATGGATGACACGTTACACATAGCATGCACCCTGCGTGAGGAATGGAAAGAATGAAGGAAGTAAGGAAACTGAGTGAACAATATTGAACGATATTGACTGGATGAGACGGGAAACGACTGAATGAAGAGCGAGCGGAGAGCTCTTCAGTCGGCACTACCCAGGTAGGCAGCCCGTTGTGTAAACGAGTGTGTATTGTAAAATGCTTAGAGCTTGGTCTCTAGCCGAGGATATGCGCTATATAAGTTTTCATAATAATGATAATTATTATGTTTTTCATTGTTTTCATTACTATCAATATCATCATTATTATCATAGCCATAATCACCTTAACCACCACCACCATCATCGTCGTCGTCGTCATCACCATCATCATCATCATTAGTAGTATTTACATCATTCAGCATTTTTAATGATATCAGTAGTAGTAGTAGTAGTAGTAGTAGTAGTAGTAGTAGTAGTAGTAGTAGTAGTAGTAGTGTAGTAGTAGTAGTAGTTGCCGTCGTTATTATTACTATTATAATGATGATGATGATGATGATGATGATGATGATGATGATGATGATGATGATGATGATGAT
>CM031617.1:22946063-22951063 GCA_018398815.1 Conus ventricosus | reverse complement strand
CAGACAGACAGACAGACAGACAGACAGACAAACAGACAGACATACGTATTTTACCCATTTGTACCTTTTAAAGAATGAAGAAGCTCCGTGGTGCATTCCATGTCATGCACCACTCACAATGAAACATATTCTTTCAGAGTGTTGGGACTTGCATGATGTGAGGCACAAACATTTTACAGCAGATTCCATGAAATCCCTGTTCAGAGATGTTCCGCCTGATGGGGTTTTTGGGTTTTTGAAAAAAATAAAATTTTAAATTTTTGGATTACTTTTTACAGGAAAGAAAAAAAAGGGGGGCGAAAATTTTTTTAAAAGATTTTGGGAAAAAATGGAGGAAAAAGGGGAAGGATACCCCCCCGGGGGGGGGGAAAAGCCCAAAAAAAAAAGAAGAAGGGACAGACAGAAAAGAAGCCCAACGAAAAACAAAACCCCAAAAACCCCCCTTTTTCCCCCCTTTTTCCTTTTTTCCCCCCCCCCCTTTCCCCCCTTCCCCCCCCAAAAAAATTTTTAAATTTTTTCCCCCTTTCCCAAAATTTTCCCCCTTTTCCAAAATTTCCTTTTTTTCCCCCCTTTCCCCCCCCTTTTTTTTAAAAAAACCCTTTTCAACCCTTCTCCTTTTAAAAATTTTTTTTAAACAACCCCCCCCTTTTTAAATTTTAAATTTTTAAAATTTTCCCTTTCCCCCCCTTTCCCCCCTTTAAAACCCCCCTTTTCCCCCCTTCCCCTTTTTAAAAACCTTTTTTCCCAAAAACCCCTATTCACTTTTCCCTTTACCCCACCCTTCCCCCAACCACCACCCCTTTATAAACCCCTTTCATTATCCCCCCCCCTTTTTTTTAAAAACCCCCCCCTTTTCCCCCACCCCTTTTTCCCCCAACCCCCTTTTCCCCCCCCCCCCTTTTCCCCCCCCCCCTTTTACACCATCCCCCCTTTCCCACCCTCCCCCCACCACCACCCCCTTTCCCCATTCCTCCTTATCCCCCCCCCCCCCCACCCCCACCCCCTTTTTCCCTTTTTCCCCCCACTTTCCCCCTTAAAAACCCCCCTTCCCCCTTTTCCCCAAAACCCCCCCCATCCCACCCCCCCCCCCCCTTATCCCCACCTTTCCCCCTTATCCCCACCGCTCTCCCCATTCACCCCCCCCATAAAAACCCCCCCTTTTTACCCCCCCCCTTCCCCCCCCTTTCCCCCCTATCCCCCACCTCTCCCCCCCCCCATTTCCCCTTTCCCCACCCTCTCCCCTTTCCCCACCTCTCTCCCCCACCCTCCCCCCCCCCCTCCCCCCTTTTTCCCCACCTAACCCCTCCCCACCCCCCCCTTTTACCCCCTCCCCCCTTTACCCACCTCTCCCCCTTTTCCCACCTTTTCCCCTTATCCCCACCTCTCCCCTTTTTTCCCCCCCCAAATCCCTCCCCACCCCCCCCTCCCCCCTTATCCACCCCTCTCTCCCCTTTCCACCCCTTTTTTCCCCCAACCTTTCCCCCCTTATCCCACCTCTCTCCCTTATCCACACCTCTCCCCATTCCCCCCCTCCCCTTTTCCCACCCTCTCTCCCCTTTCCCCCATCTCCCCTACCCCACCACCTTTTCCCCCCTTTTTCCCCCCCCCCCTTCCCCCCCCTTTCCCCCCCTTTCCCCCCCCCCCTCCCCCCCCACCCCCCCCCCCCCCCCCTCCCCACCCTTCCTACCCACCACCTTTTCCCTTATCCCCCTCTCCCCTTTTCCCTTCCTCCCCCCCTTTCCCCCTCTCTCCCCTATTCCCCCCCCCCTTTTCCCCCACCCCCTCCCCCCCCCCCCCCCTTTTCCATTTCCCCCCCCCCCCTTTCCCCCCCCTTATCCCACCCCCTCCCCCCCTTTTTCCCCCCCTCTCCCTTCCCCCCCCCTTTTCCCCTTTCCCCACCTTCTCCCCTTTTCCACCTCTCTCCCCTTTCCCCACCCCCCTCCCCCCCCCCAAAACCCCTTTCCCCCTTTCCCCCCTCTCCCACACCTCTCCCCCTTTCCCAACCCTCTCCCTTCCCCCACCTCCCCCCCTTTTTTCCCCCCCCCCCCCAAACCCCTTTTCCCTCACCCCAAACCCCCCCTTCCCCCTTTCCCCACCCCCCTACCCAACCCCCCCCTTTTCCCCCCTTCCCCCCCCCCCCCTCCTCCCTTTTCCCACCCCCCCTCTCCCCCTCCCCACTCTCTCCCTATCCCACCACCTCTCCCCCTACCCCCCCTTTTCCCCCCCTTATCCCCCCCCCTTCCCTTCCCACCACCCCCCTTCCCCCCTTTTCCCCCCCCCTTCCCCTTTTCCCACCCTCTCCCCCCTCATCCCACCCCTTTTTTCCCCCCCCCCCCTCCCACCCCCCCCCTTCCCACACCTTCCCCTTTCCCCACCCCCCCCTTTTTCCCCCCCCCCTTTTTTTTTCCCCCCACCCCTCCCCCTTTCCCACCCCCCCCCTTTCCCCCCCCTTCCCCTCCCCCACCTCTTCCCCCTCCCCCCCTCTTTTCCCCAAACCCCCATTTCCCCTCCCACCTCTCCCTCCCCCCCTCCCCCCCCTTTCCCCACCTCTCCCCCTCTCCCCCCCTTCCTTCCACCCTCTCTTTATCCCCCCTCTCCCTTATCCCACCCCTTCTTTTCCCCCACCCTTCCCCCCTTTTTATCCCCATTTTTCTCTTATCCCAAACCCCCCCCCCCAAAACCAATTCTTTTTTCCCCACCCTTTTTTTCCCCCCCCCTTTTTTTACCCATAACCTCTTTTCTTATCCCCCACCCCTTCCCCCCACCACCTTTTCCCCAATCCCCCCCCCTCCCCTTTTACCCCCCCTTTTTCCCACCATTTTCCTTATACCCCCCTTTTCTTCCCCCACCTTTTTTCCCCCCCCTTTTTCCCTTTTAACCCCTCCCCCCTATCCCCCCCCCCCTCCCCCCCCTCTCTTCTCCATCTCCCCCCCCTTTCCCTTTTTTCCCCCATCCCCCTCCCCTTATCCCCCACCTTTTTTTCCCACCCCCTTTCCTTCATCTCCCCCCTTTCCCTTCTCCCCCTCTCTCCTTATCCCCCCCCTCTTTTTCCTCCCCCCCCCCTCCCCACCCTCTCCTTTTTTCCCCCCCCTCCCCCCCCCCCTTTTTTCCTTTTCCCCCACCCCCCCCCTTATCCCCCCTTTTCCCCTTTATAAACCCCCTTTTTTCCCACCCCTTTTTCCTTTTCCCCCCCCCTTTCCCCACCCCCCCCTTTCCCTTCCCCCCCCTTTTTCCCCTTATCCCACACCTCTCTCCCCTTATCCCCCCCCTTCCCCTTTTCCCCCTTCCCTTACCCCCCCCCCCTTACCAACCCCCTTCCCTTCCCCCCTCCCCCAAAAAACCCCTCCTCCTTTCCCCCCCCCCCTTATCCCCACCCCCCCCCTTCCTACCCCTCCCCCCCAACCCCCCCCCCCCCCTTCTTTTCCCCCTCCCCCTCCCCCACCTTTTTCTTACCCCTCTTTTCCCCCCCCACCCCCCCTCCATTCTTTTTCCCCCCCCCTTTTCCCCACCCCCCCCCACCCCTCCCCCCTAAAACCCCACCTCTCCCCCCCCCCCTTTTTCTTATCCCCCCCTCTCTTTTCCCCCCTCCCCCCCCTTATCCCCCCCTTTTCTTATCCCCCACCTCTTTTCTTATCCCCCCTCTCTCCTTATCCCACCCCTCCCTTATCCCCCACCTCTCTTTTATCCCCCCCTTTTTTCCCCCCAACCCCCCTTTTACCCCATCCCCTCTCTTCTTATCCACCCCCTTTTTCCCCCCCCAATTTTCCTTCTCCACCCCTTTTTCCCCACCCCACACCTTCCCCCTATCCCCCCCCCCCCATCCACCCCCTCCCCCATCCCCCCCCTCCCCAATCCCCACCCCCTTCCCCCCCCCCTTTTCCCCCACCCATTCCCCCCCCCAACCCAAACCTCCCCCCCCCCTTTTCCCCCCCTCTCCCTCCCTCCCCCCCCCCCCCCCCTCCCCCCTTTCCCCCCCCCCCCTCCCTTCTCCCCCTTTTTCCTTTCACCCAAAACCTCTTTCCTTCATCCCACCCCTTCCCTTTTTATCCCCCCCCCCCCCCCACCCCCCCTTTCCCCCCTTCCCCCCCCCTTTCTCCCCCCCCCCCCCCCCCCCCTTACCCCCCCCCCCCCCACCCCTCCCCCCTTTCCCCCCCCTTTCCCCTTTCCCCACCTTCTTTTATCCCCACCTCTCTCCTTACCCCACCCCTCCCCCCCCATCACCCCTTCCACCCCCCCCCCCCCTTTCCCCTACCCCCCTTTCCCTTCCCTTCTCCCCATCCCCCCCCCTTTTTTTCCCCCCCTCCCCTTTAACCCCCCTCTCCCTATCCCCCCTTCCCTTCCCACCCTCTCCCCCTTTATCCCCCCATTTTTTCCCTTCTTCCCCACCCTCTCCCCTTTCCCCCCTTCTTCCTTATCCCACCCCTTTTTCCCCCTTATCCACACCTCTCCCCCCTTTCCCACCTCTCCCCTCCCCCCCCCCCCCCTTTCCCCCCCCCCCCCCTTACCCCCCCCTTTTTCCCCTTTTCCCCACCTCTCCTTATCCCACCACCTCTCTCCCTCATCTCACCACTCTCTCCACTTATCCACCCCTCTCCTTATCCCACCACCTCTTCCCCTTATCCACCACCTCTCCTCACCCCACCACCTCTCCTCATCCCCCAACCCCCTCTATCCCACCACCTCCCCATCCCACCACCTCTCTCCCCTTATCCCCCACCTCTCTCCTCTTTCCCACCACCTCTCTCCACAAAAAAGCACACCATGTCAATATTTGTCGTTTATAGTTTTCATCCAGGGACAAAACAAAAACATGCACAGATCTTTCTTTTTGCAAGTAGTGCGTGTAGGAAAGGGGTTTGAGGAGAGGGGGGGGGGGGGGGGGGGGAGGGAGAGGGGGGGGGGAGGGGGAAGGGGTGTGTGCGTGTGGAGATCGGAACTTTCAGCAACAAAAACCTACAGAGATAACTGCCTAAGCCTGCCTTAGTAGCAGCCAAGGAAAA
>CM031617.1:22936063-22938563 GCA_018398815.1 Conus ventricosus | reverse complement strand
ATATATATAACAACAACAAAATCAGTGAACACCCCCACCTCAACCCACCCCCCCCTTCCTTTCCTTCCCTCTCTATCCTATCCCCGTCCCTCCCTCCCCCTCCATCACTTTTATATTAAGAAAAAAATTCAGATACTGTAGTGACCAATTGGACTGATATCTAAACTTACAACAAAAATCTTAGGTTAAAGCTGGTGAATTGTATATAATGTGTGAGTTATTTTGCAACAAAAACTGGAATAAAAGTATTTACAAGTTCTTACGTGTGTGCTTATGCTTGTGCACGCACACGTATGAGTGCATGTGCGTGTGCGCGTGTGTGTATACATATGCGAGTGTGTTTGAGTGTGTGTGTGTACATATGTGTGTGCTTATATGAGTGCTTATATGAATAATAATGGTAATTACAAAGCACTTAAATTTTTCAACAACAACAAAAAATTTTCAAAGGAAAAGAAAAAACAATTAACAAAACTAATCAATTTAACAACCATCAAGGCACAGAACCGTAACTTTTCTCCGTCTTTGTCACTTTTAAGCTTTGTACATTATTCCATCTTCCCTCCCCACACTTATGCCCGCCCAACATACAACAAAAAAGGAACCTATAAATACTTCCCCAATGGAGTGCGCTCTAAGCATACAAAAAACTCATGTGTTAGAGCTGGTGACTCAAAGATGGCCTGTGCACTATTTTGTCTCAACACTGGAATTATTTTTTTCATGTCTTGACATGTAACAATATGTTCACGTTGTTATTTTCTTTTTACATAAACACACTATGTTTTTAACATATTTTGTTTTAAAAGCATCAAGTTTCCACCTATACATCAACGAAAGTATATTTTTATTTAAACTAAAGTTATGTTGAATGATTTTAATATCAAAAGTATCAAACTGATTTTTATTGTCATGTTCTATCATTCAATCTTTGAAATTTTTCAAAATATGTGTTTTAACTAGGTTGCACTGCTCATGTACCGATAAGGCTAGTTTAAGATATTCAGAACCAGAGATATGTTTTGCTCCACATTTAGCTGCCCTATCTACTTTATCGTTATAATAAAAGAACAGTGTGAAGGAATCCAACAAAAGGAAAACTGGGTGCCTCCTTCAATAAGCATGTGGATCAAACAGCTGACCTCAATAATCATTTCAGGTCTAGTATGCAGATGAAAATCTTTTAGCGCCTGAAGGACTGATTTTGAATCTAACACAAAACAGAGCTTGAAATATTGTTTGGGGGAAATTTAAAAGGTGATTCAAAGCCATGAGTATTGCTGTTAATTCAGCTGTGAATATAGATATGTTACATCCAATGTAAAAAGATTTCTCCACCCTCAAGTCTGGGATTAAGAATGCACAACCTGTTTACTTACCAATACATGAACCATCTGTGTATATTTTTAATTGGTTAGTGTATTTCTCGTCAATATGACACTTAGTATAACTTGTGAGCATATTGATATTTTCATCTTTTTTAATGTTGATGTGATCATATCAAAATGGGCTTTTTTAAGTTCCCAGGGTGGAATAGGACAAAAAGATGGTCTGGGAGAGAAAGCTTCCTTTTCTAAAGAAACCCCAGAATCTGAAAGTATTTTTGATGTATAAGTTGCTATAGTTATTTGAGAAGTTATACACTTTGCTCTTTTCGGAAAATCAAAATCTGATCTCATTTTAATTTCTGATTTCATATGTGTTTTTCTAGCTGTACTTTTAATGACAATTTAAAACATGTTAAATCTCTATAATCATCTAGAGGAAGTACCTGGGCTTCATAATATGTACGTGACGATGATGCGTGCACAGGAAGTCCAAGGGCTAATTTCAATGCCTTACATTCAATACTTTGCAGTTTTTGTAATAGATATTTAGGCGCATTGAAAAATATTTCTTGGCCATAAGTTACTTTTGATCTCATTAAAGACTTACATAGAGTAATCAAAGTAGCTGGATCTTGTCCCCACTTTTCTTTAGAAATAATTTTCAGAACGTTTAATGTTTTTCTCGCTTTTGTTAATAAATATTCGATATGAAACTTCCATGATAACTTAGATGTAAAATAAACTCCTAGAAATTTAATCTCTGTTACGTACTTCAGAGGAGTATCATCCAATGTGAAAACAGGCATACTTTCTGGGTTAGATCCACTGTTAAAAAGAATCATATTTGTTTTTTCGATTGACAGACTTAATCCATTTAGCTTCATGTAATCCACCATCTTGTTTAGTTCTCCCTGATAGATCTTTTTGACGAATTTTATATCTCGCTGCGAAGTTTTCTTTTTTAACGTTACATCCATCCACATGCATATATCGTCGGCATATTGGACAAGAACAACATTTTTTGATAATTTGTTTGGCAGATCATGCATTAATAACGAGAAGAGAAGTGGCGCTAATACTGACCCTTGAGGGATTCCCATTGAAAGTGTTCTACTTGTGGAATATGTTTTCCTACTCTTGTTCTTATTACCCTATCCTTCAGAAAACATCTG
>CM031617.1:22908563-22933563 GCA_018398815.1 Conus ventricosus | reverse complement strand
TTCACAACGGGCTGAACGAATATTGATGAAAATACAGGATGCAATAACGATAACACATATATTGTTGTTATTGCTACACACACACACACACACACACACACACACACACACACACACACACACACACACACACATACACACACGCGCGCGCGCCAGCACGCACACACATAATAACATATAAAATCGGTAAATTTTGTAGCAAAATTGTCCTGCAAATCCAAATCAAAAGATGGAGATATAGCCAGGGGTCATGGGTACGACTGCGCGAAAACCTCCTGAACTGCTTTCAACAAAACGTGGTGGAACGACAAAGAATGATCCAAAGTCACACAAGCTTTCTTGTGCGTGGCTTTGGAATAAATCAATCACAAACGGATATTTTACCATTTCAGAATACACAATGCCTTGCTCCAGTTCTCGTCCGCCATTTGGTAGTTAACCAGGGCGGTGTCGTGTCCACCAGCAGCGCCGTTCACTGACTCTATGACGCAAGAAATCCAAGAAACACTTTTGTCCCAGTCTAGAGCACGTCGTGAAATGCGAGCGTTCACAAATTAACGACTTCCAAGGCGCGTGAGATGGAAAACATGAGCATCATCGTAATGCACGGTTAGTACCTCCCTGATGAACGTGCGTTTCCGTATACGCCTTTGATGGAGTGGTTCACTGTCTATACAGCAGGAAGTACTGAACGAATCTTGATGAAAGTACAGGATGTAGTCCGGTACAATATCAATCAAATTAAGAGGGATCTGTCCTGGAAATCCAAATGGATCCACGAGTCTCGGCAAGACTGTGCGAAAACTTACTGAACGCTTTTAAATAAACTTGGAAGCAAACCAAGTATGACCAAAGTGAAATGACGGTCATAAGGATCAAGAGGCGGATCCAGGATCCTGTCCACTGTGTCTGAGAACTGTGTTCTCCCTTACAGCTTTTGTTTGGGGGGGGGGGGGGGGGGGGGGGAGAAACATTGTTTCGCGACTCCCGTGTTGATTTTGGCCACGAACATTTCACATACTCTCATTTCTCTTGTTTGCAGAAAAACGGAAAAGAAATAAATAAGAAGGAAGAAAGGAAAGAAAAAATGATCAAATGAAAGAAGAAAAAAACAAAGAAAGAAAGGAGGGAAGAAAGAAAGAATAAATGAGTGAATGAAACAAAGATGGAAGAAAGAAAGAAAGAAAGAAGAGAAAGCAAAGAAAGAAAGAAAGGATGGGGGGGGGGGGGGGGGGGGGGAAATAAGGGGCACGAAGAAAGGAAAGGACAGGGGGAAAAACGTTTATGCCACTAAGGCTCATGCAAATAAAAGCCGAGTTTGTTTGCTTGTTTTATTTATCTGTTTGTTTATTTTTCCCCGATTCACTCCAAGTTAGTTCTGCTCTATCATATGTTCGTTGATCATGAAGACAAAGTGTTGCGCAACCGTTGAGAGAATTGCTGCGTATCCGTGTGTGAATCTGTTCTGATAATGAATAACTGCGCCACAAACGAGAAAGCCTTAGATTTGATTTATGACTTGTCTAATGACCAAGCGACCCACCTCACCCCCACCCCACCCCCTTCCTCGTCTCATTCCGCATTCTTGACATTAGCTTCTTCCTCCCCTTCTCTTCCTGTTGTATCCCCATTTCTCTCTGTCTCCAGAGACATCTCTGTGTCACCTTCTCTTTCAATCTCTTTGTCGTTGTCCGTGTGTCTGTGAATCTGTTTGTCTGTCTGTCTGTCTCCCGCCACCCCCATCTCCCTCTCTCTCTCTTTTCTCTCTCTCTCTCTCTCTCTCTCTCTCTCTCTCTCTCTCTCTCTTCTCTCTCTCTCTCTCTCTCTCTTGTCTTTGTGCATTTCTCTGCCTACATTATGCTAGTCTGTAACTTTGTAAGTATGTCCGACTGTCGTTCTATCTGTCTGTAGGTCTGTGTGTCTGTAGGTCTGTGTGTCTGTAGGTCTGCCTGTCTGCCTGTCTGTAGGTCAGTCTCTCTTTTCTCTCTCTCTCTCTCTCTCTCTCTCTCTCTCTCTCTCTCTCTTTCAAAGACACACACACACACACACACCACACACACACACACACCACACACACACACACACACACACACACACACACACACGCGCGCGCGCGAGCGCGCGCGCGCGCGTGCGCATGCATGCATGTATAATGAACCTGAGGTGGATATATCGTCTGGCAATTGATGGCAATTTTATGAGTGACATTTCATTTATGACATTTTAGAAATGCATTGCAATGCCGGTGTAACGAAAAGTTTTAACTCCCCGAATGGTTTATCTCCCAGGGAGTTAAACTGTTCATATGTAAATTTTAACTCCCTGGGAGTTAAACTAGAATGACTCCCACCCTGTGCCAAATAACTCCACTCAGTAAAACTTCAAAATGTTCTAAATCTTTTTTTGTACAAGTCTCAACAAATTCTTGAAACATTAAGGGGGGAATCATTTTGTACATATATCAGACTTAACTCCCACCTGTAACAGAATGACCCCCCTGGGAGTTGTACAGATTAACTCCGGGAGTTAATCCAGGCGTGTAAAAGTTTAACTCCCTGCCGACTAAGGGGAGTCAGTTTTTCACAGTTTAGAATAACTCCCCTGGGAGTTAATGTGTACACGTGTTTTCTGACTCCCAGGAAGTTACTTTGTAACAGAGGGGGAGTTAATCTGATCACGACTAAGATGACTCCCACCCACCTATTCCCAGGTGTCTTTCGGTAAGAGAATGGAGAAGGGGTTTAATGTTCATGATCATCATCATCATCATAGGGAAAGGAAATGTCCGTGTGCATATTCATGTGCTCATCTATGCATGTCCTTGATATTTTACTATGCTTTTTGTATATAATCCGTATGTAAAGTCTGTATATACATGAATTAATGGCTTGATGTCTTCGGTAGAAATACTGTACCTTCAGTCTTTGGCGTTCTCTCTCTCTCTCTCTCTCTCTCTCTCTCTCTCTCTCTCTCTCTCTCTCTCTCTCTCTCTCTCTCTCTCTCTCTCTCTCATGGAATCTATGGGACTATCAAACAGTCACCCATAAGTGTAGGCCATTACACTCAAATGGTGTAGAAATGGAAAATTTTCAATTTTTCATTGTGTCATGCCGCCAAATTAGCGAGTGAGGGGGGTGGGGTGGTGGTGGTGAGAGGGTAAGGAAGGTGGGGAGAGAATGACGAGTAGTCGCGACGTGACGTAAAATTGTTTGTATTGACTCGTTGCATCTAGGAGAGAAGGAAGGAGAAAAAAAAAGGGTCGGCATAGATTAGAAATTTGTGTGTGAGGACACATGGGATAGAGAAAGGAGGGGGGGGGGGGGGGTGCCTGTTTTTGTACAATTTGTACAAAAGGGTGGCTGCTTGGGACCGATCTGATGAAGTTGTCAAGTGACCCGTCACAGGTGTGGTGGTGTGCGTGTGCCAAGCTAAAAGTGAAAGTCGGCCAGCCAATCAGAAAAACACACATTTTTCACTAAAATTCAGGACACGTGACTACTTCACAGAAACCAATAATATCGAAGGAAACAATCCTACCTGACAAGTCTTGATCTGGCAAGTTAGTGTAAGAAAACGCACACACACACACACACCACACACACACACACACACACACACACACACACACACACACCACACACACATTTCGAAAATATATATATAAGATGCATGGGTGGTAGCGAGGTGCGGGGAGTGGGTGGTGGGTGGGAGTCATTCTGGTGGTATGTCAGAATAACTCCCCTGGAGTCAAACTGAAACACAGAGGGAGTTAGTTTTTTATATTCCAGTTTAAGTCCCAGGGAGTTAAAATTTACAAATGAACAGTTTAACTCCCTGGGAGTTAAACCAATCGGGGAGTTAAAACTTTTCGTTACACCGGTTCTTTCCCGTTTCAAATACTAACGTGTTTAATCAAGATCTTAAAATTTGCACATGCTCTGAGGCTTCATTCCAAGCCCCCCCCCCCTCTCTCTCTCTCTCTCTCTCTCTCTCTTCTCTCTCTCTCTCTCTCTATATATATATATATATATATATATATATATATATATATGTCCGTGCGCGCGCGCGCGCCTGTGTGTGTGTGTGTGTGTGTGTGTGTGTGTGTGTGTGTGTGTGTGTGTGTGTGATTCTTCACTTTATGAATATCAATTGATCTGATGTTTCTGCAACTTATTATTCAAATTCATTCAGATTCAATGAGGGATAGGTACACTCACCAAATTCACCCCTCAAGCAAGCAAGCAGACAAGCCAACCATCTGCTTGTAGGATTCTAGTTGACGATAACGCAATGATAATTGCTAAATAACGCATTTTTTATTTGCTATATTCACCCAAATTTGAGAGACCTGGCGTTGGTGTATCCACACATGTCAAATCAGAAAAAAATCCTAATGATGATATCTCAGGAATTGTTGGTGTCAAGGGAGCGAAGCCTCTCACAAAGGCCCTTAAGCGCTTTAGAGTAAAGGAATGCAGCACGTGGTAGAGAAATAGGTGATGGGCCGATTAGCGGTACGCCCTCACCTAGTGCGTACAGTCGAACTGTGTCAAGGAGGTTGAAGTGGTCAGGCAATTGTCACGTGACAGATGGCACCTAAGGTCGTGAGGACCCTCCCGAGTTCGAACCTTCCTGATAGCGAGAGGGAGGGAAGTGTAACCACTAGGACCTCGGAGCATCGAGTAGGCGCTAAATACTCAGTCAGCTGATGTTGCTTTGTAAACAGACCTTGAAGAGCAGGAGTCTTGGGCTTGTTCAGATGGTATTGCCATATGGCACTGTGTTGAGGCTTTGTCAGGGTGGTTGAATGCGCGTGGACGTGTTGTCGTAGCTTTCTGTAGGATAGTTATTGTGTTGAAGTGGCTCCCGGAGTCGGCGGGAATTTTCGATGTCCATTTGGTGCCAAATGGCTGTTTCCTAAGCAATCAATTAGGGATGTGTGTAAATGCTGATGTGTGGAAGAATGTAGCGAAAGGGGAATTCAATATACTTGTGAACAAGGTGATGGAGAAGAACACGGACAAAGGCATGGCCCAAAGGGAAATCCTTTGTGTCCATCCCTATATAAACTGAGGGAGAACAACGTGACGGCAGGAGGAGAAGAACACCACGAGAGAGAGAGAGAGAGAGAGGATGAGGAGAGAGAGAGAGAGAGAGAGAGAGAGAGAGAGAGAGAGAGGAGAGAGAGGAGAGAGAGAGAGAGAGAAGAACGGAGGAGAGAGAGAGAGAAGAACGGGGGAGAGAGAGGAGAGAAGAATGAGCAGGACAGAGTAGGGTCGAGAAAAACGTGGTCTGGGAGGCAGAGGTGACAGCAAGGTCTTAGTGTAAAAGACAAGCTGAAAAGGAAAAGATTGAGTTTGAACCCAGAGGTGGGTGAAAAAGACAAGGAAGATTTCTACGTCGAGTTCCCAGAGACGACCACGAAGACCCAGTCCTGAAACCTGGAGCCAGTCAACCAAGGGCGCCACCATGACCCAGTGCTGAAGAAAACTTGAAGTGACGTGTTCAAGAACTGTGGTGTGGTGTGAAAGTGTGATTGTGTGTGTGTGGAAACCTGGCCAGGTAAGAAACATTTTATCATAGCCCGGGATTAGGAAGTATTGATCTTTTATGTTTTGATTATTCCATTCTATGTGATTGGATTGTTCATGCGTAATTATACGTAGCATAGAAATTGTATTTCTTGTTCTCAGTCGTGTTAGGAAAGAATCGAATGCGTGACATCCCATTCCCAGAGAGAGGTGAATGTTTGGTGGGTGCATGACTGTGCATATGCGTGTATGAGTGCAGAGATAACCTTGGTGAGTTAAGCCTGACTAATAATACAACAACTTAGTGCACTTAAGCAATACCATCACGTTTCCCCCCGTCCTGGACAGTTGGTTAGAGACAAAAAATACGCCAGTGTCCTTACTCCAGCGGGGGGAGACTTGGGGAGGACATGACGAGAATAGGAAGTGATGTCCTCAGTAATGGCATTACCCAGGGAGCAAATAGCTAATGGCCACGGAAATGAAATTACGGTGCAAGAATCATACACGTACACGCGAATGTGCGCAAACATTCACACAGACACACATACACAAGCACGCGCGCGCGCACGCACGCACGCACGCGCGCGCACGCACACACACACACACACACACACACACACACACACACACACACACACACACACACACACACACACACACACACAAGTGCGCACATGCCCAAGTATTCCCACATTTTTTGCTTGTTTGTTTGTTCTAAGTTTTGGTATGTATTTTGTCTTTAATTGTCAAGCAATAGTGCGGGAATTTTTCTTCAATTTGTGTTGCTTTGGTTGTGTTTTAAGGTAAGTGTTTAAAGAGATAGCTCTACGGCAGACAACAATTTGTTGAGGGGAAACACACATCACAATTTGATACAAGCAATCTAAAGAAAGAACTCGTATTTCGAAGCTGTTTAATTTCCTCAGAACTTGTCATACATTACAATGTCTACAGTTAAATGTCACCAATGTAAACAATACGTATGTACCACGGGAAAAAAATCAGGAAAGATTAGACCTGTCTTCCCCTTGCAATAAGGGTTTACCTGGTTTAGTGTATGGATAAGCGAAATAGATCTGGAGAGTCAAATACTTGATTTAAAACGCGCGCTAGAATGACGTTTGGGATATTGACTGCCTGCATTAGAAGAGTCCCTGGCACACCGTTTGACAGCCATGTTGTGGCATTTACTCTGTCTGATTGAAAAAAAGAAGAAAGCTTTGGGTGTGTCTACCAGCGGTATCTGCCCCATGAAAACGGCGCAGGGTCACTCTCACTGAACGCGGGGTCTACCATTGATTATCTCCCTTACAGATAATGACACATCATCTATTGCGCTGCACTGCTGACTGTCTAGCTAATACACATGATAAATCTTCAATGAAATCCCAATGTCTGTTGCTTGGTGCCTGATCGTTTCAGCCTTTTACGAGTCTTTGGAATCAATGGATCCTGAATGTGCCTTTTATCATGTTTCAGAGTGTGTATTGAACTTCGTCAGTCCTTTGCTATCTGAGCCGCGCTGTTTATTGACGTGAGAAATCCTAGAAACGTTGGCTGCTGTTCTTTGTTAGTTTGATTGTTTGTGTATATATACACACTGTGTGTGTGTGTGTGTGTGTGTGTGTGTGTGTGTGTGTGTGTGTGTGTGTGTGTGTATATAAACATAAGAGCAAGCTTTGTTTATAATTCAATATTTCTGGCAGTCATTGCAACACCAAGCTGCTCTGTAAGTTGCTGGAACGGTGCTCGGTACTTATCCTTGGAATTTATTAGTTTGTTGTAATATATATATATATATATATATATATATATATATATATATATATATATATATATATATATATATATATATATATTTTTTTTTTTTTTTTTTTTTTTTTTTTTTTTTTTTAAATGCGTGTCACAAAATGAGAGCACCTGAAACGGCTTCCAATGTACGTCAGACATAAAACTTCACAATATCGTGCTGCGCTCTTATTACCTTCCCCAATGACGGCAAGTCACCGTGTCGTTTGATGGAATATTTGTTTATCTGTCTGTCAGAAAGTTTGCACATGGAAAAAAAAAACAACACCTGAAACGATTGAACTAAACTTGGTGAAAGAAATAGGATGTTGACCATTACACTATCATCAAAATCCTGCGTAGATCTGTCTTGTGAATCTGGATAAAGAAAATGGATTTAAAATTAGTCAGGAAAATTATGCCCCCCCCCCCCTCCCACCTTCCCCCACCACCACTCCCTCCTTCTCTGCTCAGTTATAGGTCCATTGATCATAAAGAGAAATGGCTGCACATCCGATTGAAGGAAATTGCTGCACATCCGTGTGTGAATGTGACTGTGTTTGATAGCGAATAATGGCACCACAAAAAAGATAGTCTGGGTTTCGATTTATGACTTGTGAAAATACCGACCTTCCTTCCATCCCCATTTTCTTCCCCTTCCTCCCACATGATTCCTCCTCCTCTCATTCTCTCACTCTCTCCTCATTCCTTGCTGCCTCTATCACTATATCTTGGTGTTACAATGTGTTTTACTCTCGTTGCTCTCTCTCTCTCTCTCTCTCTCTTCTCTCTCTCTCTCTCTCTCTCTCTCTCTCTCTCTCTCTCTCTCTCTCTCTCTCGGTATGTACGTATGCATGTATGTGTGTGTGTGTGTGTGTGTGTGTGTGTGTGTGTGTGTGTGTGTGTGTGTGTGTGTGTGCGTGCGTGCGTGCGTGCGTGCGTGCGTGCGTGCGTGCGTGCGTGCGTGCGTGTGTGTGTGTGTGTGTGTGTGTGTGTGTGTGTGTGTGTGTGTGTGTGTGTGTGTGTGTGTGTGTGTGTGTGTGTGTGTGTGTGTGAGTGAGTGTGTTGTGTAGTATTCGCAAAATTTTCAAACGTTATATTAGATAATACATATTATGTAACAGAAGGAAACAATAAAAAAAAAACCCATTCGCCTTAAGCGAATAGGTCGTCTGGTAATATGTTTTTGGATTGTATTGTCCAGGAATAATACATGATAAACAAATAGACCTTTTCTTCAATTCCGATTTTTGTCAGAGCCCAGCGGACTTTAATGTGTCTTTTCAAGCTGTCACCACTAACAAAAGTCACAAGGTTAAAAATGCGTACATAAGTAAACCATTGTCATTCTTAAGGCAGATGAAGGCAGGCCCTTTCTCTGTACGAAAGTCATCGCCCTTGCGTTTGAGCAAAATCGGGGGAAAAACGATTACCTGAAACATGTCAATGCCTCAAAATAGATTTCTTTTTCTAGAAAACAAGGCTACATAAGCCAATGACAGAGCAGAATGGAGGGCATGCTTTCTTTCCAGTGGCTCGTCTCATGACCTAGTCTCATGACCTAGTCTCATGACTTAGTCTCATGACCTAGTCTCATGACCTAGTCTCATGACCTAGTCTCATGTCCTAGTCTCATGACCTAGTCTCATGACTTAGTCTCATGACCTAGTCTCATGACAGTCTCATGACCTAGTCTCATGACTTAGTCTCATGACTTAGTCTCATGACTTAGTCTCATGACCTAGTCTCATGACCTAGTCTCATGACCTAGTCTCATGACCTAGTCTCATGACTTAGTCTCATGACCTAGTGTCATGACTTAGTCTCATTACCTAGTCTCATGACTTAGTCTCATGACCTAGTCTCATGACTTAGTCTCATGACTTAGTCTCATGACCTAGTCTCATGACTTAGTCTCATGACCTAGTCTCATGACTTAGTCTCATGACCTAGTCTCATGACTTAGTCTCATGACCTAGTCTCATGACCTAGTCTCATGACCTAGTCTCATGACTTAGTCTCATGACCTAGTCTCATGACTTAGTCTCATGCTTCCAACATCCGGGCATGTGATTAGTTGTAACTACAACAAAAATGTGATAGTCAACCTGGATCAAAGACAGATGTGAAGGCTACAAAGCAGACAAAGACAGATGTGAAGGCTGCAAAGGCAGACAAAGACAGATGTAAAGGCTACAAAGGCAGACAAAGACAGATGTAAGGCGACAAAGGCAGACAAAGACAGATGTAAGGGCTACAAAGGCAGACAAACAATACATGGCAGCTAAGTGAATTTGGAAAAAAAATATATAGAAAGGTGAAGGACACTGAGGAAAAAGTGAAACAGAATACTTAGGATATGGAGATACAATTTATATCTTTAAAAATAAAATATAAAAAAACAACAACTCATAAACAGCCCCTAGTATCATCACATTCGTTTTTATGTAAACTTCTTACGCTGAATGATTGAAGATAAGTGATTGCTCCTTCATTTTCGTTGTAATACTTGTTTTATATCTTGCCTGAAGAAGACACTAGAGGTCGATACGCGTTGTGGTTTGTCTTGTGATTCCTTTGTCACGTTTTTTGGGCGGTTCGCTGACATTTATCTAAGATTTTTTTATGTAAACAGATCAGAATGCAAGCAGATTTTTTTCCCTCAGTGGGTTTCTCTTCAAGCAATACTGAGTTCATTATTTTGGTCATTCATTCATTATTGCCCATCGCTCCCGGTGGAGCATGGCCATCGAGACCCTTCGCGATCGCACTCTGTTCTGGACTGTTCTGGTCATTCCAGTCCAATTGGTCCCTTGTTGTTTCAACTCATTATTTTGGTAAGATAATATAGATATAGGCAATGGCACACAACACAGCTATGAGGTGAAACACGCTTCTTAAAACGATGCAACAATTGACAGTGATGACTCGTATTTTGAAACTCTCTCATTTCTTCAAGGAATGTCAAAGGATACAATGCCTATAGCAAATGCCATTACAGTGCAGGAGACCTGTTCTTGAAAAGAAGAATAAAACATCAAGGGAAGAATAGCACTTGTCTTCCATTTGCAAACCGTGACGTTTTCTCGTTTATGGCTAAAGCAAATATATCTAGAGAGCCAACATTCGATTCAAAGCACCGCCAGAAAAATGATCGGGATACCGAATGTCTGCAGTGCAGGTACCCCAGGTGCACCGTTTCACACTCATAGTGGCATTTTCTTTCTCTGACTGCACTGTTTAGCTGTCTGATGGGCAAAATTGCATGGGGCGTCCTTTTTCTGCGCATCTGTCCCATGAAAACAGCGGGGGTCACTGCTGCTGAAACGCGAGCTCTAACACAAATTACCTCCCTTGCAGATTTCCAAATATAAGCAGTGCACAGAACCACTGAGAGAACAGGAAAGGCGGCTTCTAACTCACTTTCGCCCTCAACCAGTTTTCGGGCGAAAGTGACCTAGAAGCCGCCTTTTCCTGTTCTCTGACAAGTAAGACTTCAATAACCAAAAATAACGATTATCTACAAACAAACATACTGTGTAGGATTATCCGTTTTCAATACTAATTTACTAAACTTTTCAGATTTTAGTTTTTGTTTAATCCTGGTTTTTCTTGATCATTCTCAATAACATATTTTCACGCAAACATCATCAAATGCATCTCTGTCTTTCATGTAAATAACACTACAGTCTTTAACTGTTCTCTAAAGTCTTTTAAATACTGTAGTTATATTTTTGACATAAAATCCACACACTTATCCCAGCATGTCTTCGCTAAAGGCTAGTTTTGACAAATGTTGTTCTCTTTTTAACTTGTCTCTTTCTGCTGAACAGTCATCTATAATAAATAGTGTCTGCGTTCCTTCAAACAATTATAAAATAGCGTTCTAGACACTCACTCAGTTTATTGCTAGGATTAACTAAAAATATGTTATCATCAGACCATATAACCTTCTATCATGATATGCTTTGTTCCATTTAAGTGTTGGGCGAGAAAATTACAATATGATCAAAAATTATAACGATAAACTGTTTGTAACAGGTTGAGGATAAATATTGTTTTTCCACAACCAGTTTGTCCACAAATTAATGAACAATGAGGGGTTTTTGTCATAAAGTTTAACTGCTCCATAGTTTTATAACAGAACTTAATCTAATCCAGTTATTATTTTTATCATGCTTTCCGTCAAAACCTGTTCAGTATATTAAAATCCTATGAGGCCTAAATGTGTAACATTAATCCAATTCAGTTCTGTAAGTTTTGTTTCTATTTAGCTAATATTGATTTTGTTGCTTGTTGTTACGACTTAACATCCTCACCATTGTGAAGACGACGATGGTAATTTTAAAGGCTTTTTTAACGTCTAAGTTTTCCCAGCTAATATTAATTCCTTTTATAAGGTCATCCTAACGCCCACAACCCCACCCCTTTTCCACATCTTTAAAGACAGAATTTCAATATCATTGTGAACGTGTCTCCTAATTTTCTGCTTGGAAAAAAAACTGTAATTTTGTAGAAGCTTTCTTAAAAACCGTTTCTTTTCTGTGGAGGATTGTACTGTTTTTTCTCATAGGGTGATATTTCAATCTCTTTCCGACTATTGTCGTCCGGCAAAAGACTTACATGTAAAGGGCCAGAGTTGAATGCTTTTCTGAAACTTTTTGACGGCTAAAAATGTAAAGGGGGCTTTGAATTCAAATTTTATGTCCCATTCTAAATATGGTTCAAAGTGCCATTTGAGGTCGGGTTTTTTCGAACTATTTTATATTCATACTGGCCAACATTATTTGCTTCTAGATTGCGCCAGTTGTTCTAGTTTAGGAAATTTTTGTTGTCGCCAACCTCTTTGCGTTTAAAATCACCTCTTTTAGTGTACTAAAAAACCTACAAAGTGCCTATCTCCCCATTCTGTTCAAAGTCTGTAACGTCTGCAAGGGGTCTTTTAATTCTAAAGTTTTACCCCTCACAGGCGCTAATGTAACTCCGGATTCTTCTGGCCCACGCGACATTTTTTAGTACAACTTATTATTTTATTTCCAAAACAATGTGCAGGTTATCAATTTTACGACTTTCCCCGTTTTGTCTTTGATTTTTTATATTAAATGATCCAACCCCCCCACAAACTAATCTTTTAAACTGTAAATTTAGGGAATTGTATAATTTCTTAATCGCAATATGCAGCTTTCCCTGACGGAAGAGCTTTAAACAGTTGAGGGCCTTCCATCATAAAAGTTTTTCATCAGTGCTCAGCTCATCTAAATGAACATAGAGTAATGAATGTAATGCAAGATTGAGCGGACTTTCCCCTCAAACGTAGTTTTGTTGGTGTGTAACACTAAAACTTTGTGCGTCCTGACTGTTAGTTTGCAAAGCCTAACATTTTAGCTAGCTCGTTATCAAAAATATTTAACTTGCTTCTTCAGGTTGAAGTTAACATTGTTTTTAATTTGCATTGTTAAGTTTGAGAGAAATGTCTAAGTTACTCATTGCTTCTTTTAGTGAGCAAAACCGTAATAACCATCAGGTATTGTTAATGTTTAACTTCGTCTCTTCCCCTTCATATTTTTAATCTTATATTCCCCTTAGCTTCATTATTTTTAAACCATACGACTTTGTAGAATATTTCATGGAGCGCGACCATTTTGGTTCCGCAATCGTTATCAATAGCATGTTCTAAAGACGGAGAATGTCTTGAGTTGTTATTGTTACAAACATTTTTTAAACGAATAAAAATGGTGCGTTCAAATATATAATGCAAAATATTCTGGGGGGGCCGCACTACAATCTTAAAAATTTAACAACTGATACTTTGTCATTGTTTGTGACCCAGACTGTCACTTTCCAAGTAAAGGTGAGTACTCCATTAAGCAGATATCTTAACCTCCTTTAAAAAAGATACTTCCAAAAGTGTGGTTTAGTCATCCGAGGCGTTTTATCAGAACAGTTAAACTTTGCTGTGTTTTGTGCAACAAACGGGGGTGTGGAGTATGTTATGCTAATCATTTAAATCATCTGATCCTTTGGTGGGTCAGTGTATAGATTTCATTTTTATTACACCTTCAGAGTATTTTGACTGAACTGGGGAGCGCCATTACCAAATGACAAAACGTTTATCCATTCAGCAACAAAATAGACATGAAGGCTTTTGAAAGAATCTGAAAACGAATTCAATATTAATGTTAAAGACAGACTTTA
The DNA here is from genome assembly GCA_018398815.1 of Conus ventricosus. NCBI lineage: Eukaryota > Metazoa > Mollusca > Gastropoda > Neogastropoda > Conidae > Conus > Conus ventricosus. Next base: position 22,920,046 of record CM031617.1, on the reverse strand, counting down.
GACAAAAGTCGGATCTTAATCATGGCTTAGGCACCCTTATTATTGGGGCGTGCACAAAAAGTATAACTATGACTGGAATCCTCCTTACACATCTTTCTCTTCAGGCAAGGCGTTCACCTCGGGTCCATAGAGCAAGAGCATAAAACAGCATGGACAACATTTATTTAGAATATCTGAGGGCTTAACTAAAGCGGGAATAGAACGAATAACGACTCTATTCGTACTTACGTTTGGTGTTTGGCTGGTACGCAAGCACAAGCGAGATCGACCCATAATGATTCTTTACTGGTTTGGATCCCAACAAAAACAGTACTTGGCAATTTTAGAGGACGCCATTAATTCTACAGTTGATTTACCTTAAAGTTAAAAAAAAGGTACCAAAATGTTTTACAATACGCAAGATCGGAAAGTAGACTTTGCTGTTGGGCACTGGTTTATACATGCTGCCTTCTTCCTCAGACTCCAGGTAGGAACAATAATAAACTACAAAATAAAATTTCTTTTTGCAGGTAATGAACAGAGGTTGGGAAAAACGATTTTAAATTCTGAGCCAGTAAATTACAAACAATAAAAAAACACCCAAGAATAGTCATCCAATCCCGGGGTTCAAACCCCAAAGTTGTTGAAGACGGGGACTTTGTTCGCGAGGGACCATAAATTATGAAAAGACAGCACTTGTTTTTGGATTAACTGGCTTAGGATTACTTGTCTTTATTTTTATAAATAGTAACCCAACTTTTTAAGAGAACTAATGCCATAAGTGCTCGGCTTTAAAGCCAACTACTTTGCTTGCAGCAGACAAAAGCCAGCTAAAAACACTCCCTATATTACCTGGTAAAGAGTCTATAGCTTTACCGGCTAATTTTTTTAATAATCTCGCAAGATGATCAAGTTGTTTTTTTACCCATGATTTATAAGGTGGGCGATGGAGGCATGAACTTTGCCCTCCACCACCGCCTTTTAATAGCCATCACCAGTGTACTTATTGCAAATCCAAAGGCTGTTAAAAACGCTTGCAAATGTGACACCTTGCTCCCCTAAACAGTGTTTTTATTCGTTCTGTTTAGCGTTGTGTCTTCATATAAAATTCTTTGGATAGTTTCTCTTATTCTAATCACTTGATTTTCGTAATTGGTCTCGGTTAGTAGACCCCGCTTTTAGTCTTGCTGCTCTTTCTTTTTCAAGATTTTTTTAGTCTTTGTTCTATTCTTTTTTTATCATCCGCCTAATTTGGGCGTCGTCAGCCTCAGCGAGTTTTTCTTTTTCTCTTTTTATATGTTTTTCTAGTTCAGTCAGTCTTGCTAAATTGTCTGTTATTCCCTCTAATTTTTCTTACATTCCGATTTTTTAATAGCCTCTAATTCTTGGCGGGGGTATTGGGGGATCATTAATTGTTTTAATGCTGTTTCTTCTGAAAAACTGGTTTCTGCTTCTTTATTTACATTTGTTGTTTTGTCTGCTTTTGGGAAATTTAATTCTTGTAGTTCTATGTTTTGGGGAATGTTGGGAGTTCTTGTTGCATGTTTTGAAGGGTTAGCAACTGCTTTCCTTTTTAAATTTTTGGTTTTGGTTTAGGAATGTCAAGGCGATTTAGATCTTTTCCCTTAAGTTTTTGGTTAAGTGTACTCAAACTACAAACTTTGATGGGTTTCGTTTACCCTGTAAGCTGAAAACGTTTTCCTCGATTGTCTTTAAAATTTACAATGGTCCTCATCATCTAGTTCAAAAATCATCAGGGGCTATACATTTGGGAGGTTCTTGATTTAAACTTTTATAAAATGATATGACCTAGGTTCTGTTTTTCATGCACATTGAGGACGTTGAGCGATGCTGTGTCAAAGGAGTCCTTTCATCCATGTTGGCGTCTCCAAGATCACTATTTCATAATCTTCTTCACCTCCAATTCCTGCCATGTTTTTAAATAATTAACTTTTTATTTTGTTTTATAAAATTGTCACAAGTTTATGGCCTCGATTCTTGACCCGCATAGAAAGCTGAAAGACCCCTTGGCGTGAAGGGAAATAAACGGAATATTACTGTTCCAAATAATCCATCTACTATTGATGCGGATCAAATTCTTACTGTTAAATTTCCAGACCTAGGAGCGGATAAATTTGATTGTGCCAGGCTCTGCACGGCTTACTTTAAAAATTTAGAACTCGCTTCAACAACAGACCCAAAAAGAACAGTTGTCCAGAATCTAGGGCGGGCAATCGTTAAGAAAATTTCTATAAAAACTTGAGGGGAAAGAGTATTTTCTTTACACAATGCAGACATTTTTTTTTTTTAACCTATTTGATCTATGGCTAACCGCGAATGAAAGGGAAGATCTTGCGTTTCAAGGAATTGGTAATGAAGAAGCACAAAAAACTTAAAATAGACGCCGAACTTGCACCAGTGCTAAAAGCACCCAAAAAGGCTTTAGCTGTAAGTTATGCGTTTGGAAATCGCTTTTCCTTTCCCCCTAGATTTTGAGTTGTTAAAGCGCATGCCCCATACTTACAAGGGGCATTAAAAGACAGATTGTCATATGAACTAACTTTTAAAGGGACTACAAACGTGTTATCAGAATCAACAGACACCGAAGCAAAGTACAGCATTTTCTGACATCTCGTTGGTTTGATGTTGTTAGCAACTCTAATTTAGCAAGGCAGATTGGGCAAAATATGACTCACAATTAGTAATATATTACGAAAAACGTGCGTCATCATTCAGCATATCCTAAAAGCGGGCAGACGCTATATGGAATTTTAATTTAGTGTCGCAGTAAAATCGCTTAAAGGTATTTTATTGCTGTGTGAAGATGAAGAACCATTCGCAAGAGCAAGTGAAAAGTTTTTTAATCCAAAAATAACGAAAGTACAATGTACAATTGATGGTAGTCCTAACCAATCTACGCTAGCGGGCTTAAACCTTATATCATTTTGTCGAAATAAAAAAATTGTTTGGGGGCGGGAGGGGTAGAAGTCCAACAGCCGCCCTTGGTCTAAGATCTACACCTTCACAGTGTTAGGCTTGATGATTATTTAACTTTCAAAATACGGTTTAGGATTGCCCTAAGGTCAACAGAGGATAATCGGGTTGCATGGAAGTGGGAGAAACGGTTAAAGACGTAAAATCAAATTGGGGAAAGAAAAGAAGCCGATTTAAAATAAACCGTTTAATGTACTTTATTTTTTTTTAATGATGCACAGCTGAATATTGAAAAAAAAAAATTTAAAAGTACAGAATACTAAATTTTTTTTCATTTTAAAAAAGCATGTCTGTTCAAGTTTATCAAATGTGCTACACCCACCGGAGTCGCCAGAGAAGAGATAGTAGAAACTCCCGGCATAAAAACCTTTAGATTAACCAACATTACACAATGCTACAAAAACTAGAGCAGGACCTTTCAAATTACAGAAAAACCCAAACGAAGGTATTCTGCTGCCTTTAATGCTGTTACCTATGTTAATACTGGAGCTTCAACTATAAGCGCCGCATCGCAGGGACGAGTGTTTGGTCTCTTAGCATCAGGCATAGGCGCACCCGCAGCTTTCCCTCTAGGCGGTTTGTCTTTAGCTCTCGGCCTGTGCTCATTAGCTGTAGGTGCTGCTAGCAAAAAATAAAAACTAAACTCCAAAAGCACACAGCTATGGTTCAACTAATAACAGCTAAACTTAGTTCCTTCAAAACTGATAATAAAAAAAGCACTAGCTGACTCAAACTTTCACGGATGAAAAATTTTAAATCGTTTACAGGCAGCGATTTTGATGACTACAAAGACAAAAGTTTGATCTTCAAAGAAAGGCGAGGACAAGTTTTTCTCAAGAGCCAGACCCGAGCAGATTAAAAAGGAATGCTTAAAAAAGAAAACGAAACATTAAACTCTGCTCTAAACAGCTCACATTAACAACGCCAAAGGGTTTTATACTTAGTTTATGAGCCCAAAGCGCAAAAAGCCCATCGATTATTGATTAATTATTTTTTTGATTTAAATAAATATTTTGAGTTAGAAAAGAAACTCAGCATGGATAAAAATTTATAAAGGTCCAGACGAATTGTTTGAAGCAATGCAAGAAGTTTATAAAGGCACTGAATGTATTGATTTAGAGACATTGATCCAGCAAGCGTACGGGCAAGTGTTGCTCATGCTATTTCTAAAGTTCCAGATAAACAAACAATGACCCCCCAGTTAAAGTAATGTTAGCTGTTTTAATCGACTATGAAAACAATAAATGAAGAAAATCTAGAAGTCTGGGTCTCAACTAAACAGCAGACTATTCTTTCTCTAATGACTTAACACCCGGTTGGGAGACAAAACTGCTTACCCCAGTTTGATGTGGCCGCTAAAAGAAGCCAAATGAGGGCTCTGGTTGGTCGAGGGCGAAGTCCTGAGATCAGATTAAAACAGTTTTAAGTATACACCGATTGTAGGCAAGGTCTTACATTCCACTACCCCCAGCATTGGTAGCGAAAAGAGCAGTTTAAACATAAAGAATACAGACGACAACAAATGTTTCATTGTGGTGTGTTCTCGCAAGGCTGCATTACGCCCGCAAAAACGCAGAGGAGTGTCTAATTTATTCCCCCTTACATCAATGTTCTTAACTTTAGCGGATTATCCTTTCCTGTTAGCGTGGTTTTCCATTGATCAGTTGAAAAACAAAACAAAACCAATAACTGTCAATATCTACACATGGGATGAGGAAACAAATCTACACCCCATCAAAGTGTCAAGAACGCCCAACAATTGGCGAACCAGACAAAAATCATGTGGATTACTTTGATGTTTTCGCCAGCGTGGCTACCGCATTACACATTGATACGAACAATGAGTAGATTATTGCGGCATTCTTCAAAGCATAAAAATAAACAAGAATTCTGTAGAAAATGTTAACAGAATTCCATCTGTGCAAGCCGCGGTGAACATATAAAACATTGTATTAACCCAGTTGACTGAAATACAGAACTAATTACGCCCCACCCGGATCTAAAGTTAGTTTTAAGAACTGGAAACGGATGCAAAATTCCCCTATGTTGTTTACGCAGACTTTGAGTCGCTTATTGTTCCTTATGAAGGGCCCAGCGCCACAAAAACTTCGAAAAACAGTCTTAATGGTAATCATCAGATTTGTTCATTTCCCTTTATTATTGTAGGTCGGATGGCGCTCATTCAGCACCAGAATTATATAGAGGGCCTAATGCTGCAGATACTTCTTAAAACGCATGCAGCAAGTGCGTAATGACTGTTCTAATAATCTGGAATTTATCTGAAATCATGATGACACCTAAAGACCAACAACAGTATGACTCAGCCACACATTGTTGGATTTGTGGTTTTAGAACTCAGTGAAAAAGCCAACCCAAAAGAAAGAGCCCATGATCACATTAGTGGAAAAGTTCAGAGGAGCGCGCACAACAACTGCAATCTTCAACTAAAGTTTTAACCAAAGACATGGAAGCTGCCCATCTTCTTTCATTAACTTGCGAGGTTACGACTCTCATCTTATAATGAAAGCAGTGGGCGATGCCTTCAGGGTAGCATGCATTGCACAGTCATCGGAAAGTCATGTGTTTCCTTTAAATAACATGTCATTTTTTGGGTCTCTATGCAGCACATGATGGGATCTTTTGAGTCGCTGGCTATGTCTTTAAAGTCCTGCCCAATAACGGAAGAATATTTTGATCCAAATCTCGTTAGAAGGGTGTTTACCCTTATGAGTACATGAACAGTTGGGAAAGGTTTGATTTAAGATACACTTCCAAACCTAAAGGCGCGTTCCTTTTCTAGTCTTAGAGGAAAGGAAATTAGTGGGTCCGTTACCAGCATGCTCAAGTTGGTGGCAGAAGTTAGATTGTAAACGAGGGGTGACTATCATGACTCCTATTTTTGGCTGATGTTTTGTTTGTTGGCGGACGTCTTTGAAAATTTTTAGGAAGACCTGCATTTAACATTACAGCCCGGATCCTGCGCATTACATTTCTGCGCCTGGGATGAGCTGGGACGCTTTCTTAAAGTTTACTGGAGTACAGATTGATTTATTGTCTGACCTACCAATGATTCAGATGATTGAAAGGATTGCGTGGGGGAATTAGTTATGGGTCGCATCATTACTGTAAAGCAAACAACAAATACTTGGACGACTATGATCCGAGTAAAAGGTCTAATATTTGTATTTAGACGCAAACAATCTGTATGGTTTGGGGAATGGCGCAAACACTTCCATTACGTAACTTTAAAATGTACACAGGCGGTGATCCGAAAAATATTCAAAAGGCATTAAAAGTGGTTGAGCAGTTTGAGCCAGATCAACAGCGTGGATACATTCTAGAAATTGACTTAGAATATCCTCACGAACTCCATGACCTGCATAATGACTATCCGTTAGCAGCAGAAAGTCTAAAGATGGCAAAAACAGAACCGCCTAAACTTGTGCCTAATCTTCCGAGGCAAAAAAAAATATGTCTGTCATTACAGACTTTTACAATTTTTTTAAGACACGGTTTGAAGTTGACAGCTGTTTATCGTATAATTGCTTTTGATCAAGAACAGTTCATGAAACCATACATCATGAAGAACACTGATCTCAGAAAATAAAACACAGATGCTTCAGAAAAAGACTTTTTCAAGCTGATGAACATCAAACTGTTTTGGAAAGGTTTTGGAGAATCCGCACAAACGTAAAGATGTTAGATTAGTCACCCAAAGAGAACGAAGCAATTAAGCTGACTTCAAAACCAAATTATCAGGAACTTCAGAAGATTTTCATGATCAGCTTTTTGGCATAATGATGAAAAAAAAGGAAAGTCAAATTGGACAAACCCCTTTTTATTGGGTTTACTGTTTTTTGATTATCAAAGCTTTTAATGTTAGAATTTCTTTAGGGCTACTTTAAACCTCGTTCCTGAGTCCAGAGTACTTTACACAGATACAGATAGTTTTGTTATAGATATCCCTACTGAAGACATCTATAAAGACATGGAAATAGAAGTAGCGAAAGGGCACGCAGGATGGTACGACACATCCGATTTTCCCCAAAGATTCGCCTTTGCATTTTAATTATAAAGAAAGGGTTTTAGGAAAAAATGAAGATGAATTATCTGGAAAGGTGTCAAGGGTTTGTTGGGTTTAAGGTCGAAAATTTTACAGTATTTCGAGCCAGGAGGGGAAAACCCTTAAGAAAGCAAAAGGAAAAATCTCGCAGTGTTTGTGCAGTCAAACATATCACATGACAATACAAAGAAGCATTGTTTGGAAATAAGACTTTTCACATGACAACGTAAAACTACGATCTAATCTACATGAGATCAACACAACTGTTGTAACAAAGAAGTCATTAGATAGAACAAACACAAACGTGTGTTTGTTATCCAGAGTTTTCATATGCATATGGACATTGGAGAACCGTTAAATAATTAAAGGGAACTGTGTCTGGTGGGATTATCTGCAGTTCTTCTTTCACAAAAAATCTTTGAGGAGCTGGTTGTTTTGTTGTGTCAGTTTCTCTTAAATAATACAAAGGGCGGATTTTATCTTTTTCAATTGTTTTTATTTCGTACAGGTCAACACTCCAACGGGATCTGTTGCCCTGATGTGAGTGTCCCCTTCTGCTTCCCCGGTAAATAAAGGTACCTTACTTTCAAAACCCAAAAGGTAAAAGTTTGCTGGTTGTTTCTGGAGTCTTCAGCAACATTTTGTTTTTCTTTTGATTGCTTGTACTGGTTTTAGTCCTTTAAATTCTTCATTATTCATTTCGCGCCAAAACTGAGGGCAGTCTTCTAACCATTTGTGTTGCGAGAATTGTCAATAAGCTCTCTGTGATACTGGTAAGAAAAAAGTCTTTCAGCAACTGTTTGTTAAAGTTTTCGACTAAAGGGCCCGTGATCTATGAACTCCTGGAATGCCCCTTTTAATGGCAACTCTATGTTTCAACAATAATTGATTCACTTGGCCTTTAATTCTTTTCCATCATCGACTTGAATCATGCGAGGGTAAGTTAAAGGCCCTCGTTGGTATATCGTTGTATAGCGACAGCAACAGCGAGGCATCTTTTGTGTTTAACGGTTCCGCATCTTTGTATCTTGAAGCTATGTCAATGACTGTAAGTGCGTACTTAATCTTTTTCGTCTAAACGTATCGAGGGTTAAATATTAGAAGGTTCCATTTGATGGGTGTCGTTTGGAGTTGTATTGCCCAAAATGGGGGTCTTGTATTCGTCTAGGCGCTGGTAAATAAATTTGCCAAATCGCTTGTTTAGATAACCATTCCTTTGCTGTTTGTTCACTGCTCCAGCTGCTTGGCTTAGCTTTTTAATTGCTGTTATTCCCTTCCAATATCCTTTTGGTGAAAATTAGATTTTGTTCATTTTTTTTATTCAGTGATATTATGCGCAACAAAATACACGACAGTCATACCCAAAGACAATAAAAGCGATTTCTTGCGTCTTTTGTTTTTTGATGGATGATAAAAGTCACTGAATTTTGGGTGGGGGCAATGTTGGATTGGTTTGCCCGTTACAGATAATATTTTTTTATTGCTTGATAACATCTTTAAATGTGTAAGCTGCATGTCCCTGTTTTTTTTAGTGTGTCGTTAATAAAATCTAACTGCTCAATTCTATGCTTTTCATAGCGATCTTGTGCTGCAGCTAGTTGCTCCACAGCTTTGTTAGTCTTTTTCTCTCGCCGTATCCGTAGTTTACTAAATGCGGGAATTACTTCGACTAAAAGCAAGCGCATTCACCCCAGCGCCCCTATCCCTCATTACGAGTGAAGCCATTTTTTATAAATGTATTTTTTTAATATTTATATTCTCTGGAAATTTTTTCCCTTTCTTAACTAGAAAATCTTTCGTAGCAAATGAAGCTGCAATAATAGCAATCAGTTTTGCTTAAATCCTCAAAGTCTAGTTTGCCAAGATCTGCCGGTTTTATTTTTAACTGGCTTTTACCAAGCATTGATATCCTACACTTAGCCTCCAATAACGGCAGAATGGTATACAAGGTTGGTAATAGTTTTTTTCGGGTGCTCATTTTAAAAAATAAAATAATTATAATTAATAAAAAAATGAACAGCGATGATCTGCTAGAGCTACAGAGCGGCCTTACATGTCTTGGACTTACAAATGAAGAAGTTGATGACCAAGCTGTTATGCCCAAAAAGGAAAGGTTGTTGTTCTTTGGCAGCATGTGGGAAAACAAAAAGTTCCTCGGAACTGAATTCGCATAGACAGATTCAACAGATGTCGCCGCAAAACATTTATAAAGTATATAACAGGTATGAAGCGCAGCTGGGGTCGGAATGGTGAAAAGTGTGGGGCAAACGGTTCTTAGTTTGTACACTAAACTAGTCAGTAGATTTGCGCTATTGATTCTGAACAAGATCTTACGTATGATTTAAGCAAGATCCAGTTTTAACAAAAATCATTAGAGTCTCTAAGCTGTGACTATTCTACAGATTTGGAAAATTGTTATCGCCGTTTAATCATGGGATTAATTACTTTTAATCATATAGATTTTATTTCCCTTCAAAAAGAACGAGTCGGAAAAAACAGCAGAACCAGGAAACATTTAATTTAGGAAACACTGAATCAGGTAGAGATTTGTGCGAGTGGGAAAAACTAAAGCACCCTGGGCGTGTTGCAGCAGGAAAAAGAGTAGCAGAGTTAAACAGGCAAAGAAAATTAAAGTTAAAACAGAATATAACTCATAATTTAAAACATTAACACCGCCAACGCCAACAGTTGATCCAATGCCAGCCCCCAAAAAAAGAGCAAGTTAATTCAAGGGCACCAAAGTTTCATGGAATATTGAACTTAAAATGTTGCCATTTTTGGCGCCATTTCTGCTGTGGGGGCAGTTATTACGGTTATAAAATATATTAAACAACAGCAACAAAAACAAAGCAATCAAAAAAATCTGAACCACTAAATACAGAAGACAACAGACGCCCGCACCGCCATAAAAAAAATCATTTTGATCCATTTAAAATGCAATAATATTTTAAGAACTTAAATTTAAATTTTTTTGATAAAAATAGAACATGGCGTATTATAAAATGATGGAGTCAATAAATAAAGATGGAGTCTATAAAGACCCTTTCCATAGACCTGAATTGTAATCAATGCGGTTGCTTAGGATGTAAAAACTTCTTAAGATCTATGCTAACCCAAACTCACGCCAAGGGCGTTAAGCAAGACATCCTCAACGATGACGCGTTTTTTGAGGCGGTGTGTGTACTATATTAGGATCTATTATTTAAGATAAAAACATAAAAATTTTTTTTTGATAATTATAAGATAACTTGAATAAGAACTTAGTTTTACTTAAAGGACGATTAATTACAAACTTGAGGTAACTTAATTTAAGACTTAATTAAGAACTTAATCAAGAAACTTATTTGAACTTGAAGTAACTTAATTAAAAACTTATTAAGAACTTAATTAAGAACTTAATTAAGAAAATTTTGGGGTGACTTGAAGTGACTTGAGGCGACTTAAGTTAAGACTTAAAAATAATTAAGTGTGTGCATGCGTGGGGTGGGGGGTGTTGCATGCGTGGGGTGGGGGGGTGGGGGGTGTGCGTGCGTAGGGTGGGGGGTGGGGGGTGTGCATGCGTTGGGTGGGACAAAACACACACAAACAACAAAAACACCCAAAAAAAACAAACAACAAACAGGACAGTGCTTGTGGAAAAATGAAGGGGCTTTTTGTTGTTCACACTTGAAAAGTCGTTAAAATTCGAGGCAGCCACCAAAGCACTTATTAGAGTCCTGAATCAATAATCACAGGATCTCTTTCAAAGTTAGATTGGCGGCCGCCCGAAGGCAGCCTTTAAAGGTGAAGGGGGGGTGTTGGCGCCGCTCCCGTAGGTGGGGGGTAGAGGTGGGCTTTGTGGGTCAATCGGCAAAACTCTGCGATTGGCCTAGTTTTGTTGGGTGCTAGGTAAAACTACCACTGTGGAAATGGCCCCAATTACTCCTGCATGCAGGTTCTAACAGTCATGTGTTGGCGCCGCTCCAGTAGGTGGGGGTAAGTAAGGTGGCTTTGTGGGTCAATCGGCAAACTCTGCGATTGGCCTAGTTTTGTTGGGTGCTAGTAAAAAAATTACCGCTGTTGGAAGTGGCTCAATTACTCCTGCCATGCAGGTTCTAAACACGTCATGTGTATCATGCCAGAATGCTTTAAAGTTGGGGTTGGATTGTTTGTATTTCAGAATGAGTTTTTTGTTTGCTGTTATACTCGTTGAAGAAATCGCAAGTTTGTGAAATTTTGGATAAGAATAAAAACAAAATGACACTTCAATTAGTCTTCTTACACGAGTTGGCTCAACCAGCAAATCTTCTTTCAGATAGGACTCCGTTTTTTGTTTTTGACTGTTTCAAATTGTCTTTGCTTTCTGAAGCCAATGCCCTAAAAAAGAGCTGAGAAAGAGATTTCTTTTCACTATCTTTCACTGAGTAACAAGCCGGTGTAAGATGGGGGTCATTTTTGAACAGTCTCA
>CM031617.1:22873563-22881063 GCA_018398815.1 Conus ventricosus | reverse complement strand
TCAGCACCATTGCCATCTTCTGTCCTCATCACCATGTGTGAGCTTGGTGTCATCATAGTCATAATCATCATGTAGTTGCAGATATCTGAGGTTTCTCTTTGATACAGCCAGTAGCAAATAATGCTATTTTTTTTTTTTATAATGCCAGACTTTGAAACAGATCGTTTTAATTCAACATCTCTTTTTTTTCCCCAGGAGCCAGATTTCCAAAATTGTGTCAGTGGTTTTATCAGGCGGCAAAGATGATATTTTATTTAAACTTTTGATTCAACCTGGAGTGCTACCATATATTATGGGCTGATAACTATCATGTGTGTGTGTGTGTGTGTGTGTGTGTGTGTTGTGTGTGTGTGTGTGTGTGTGTGTGTGTGGATGAGAGAGAGAGAGAGAGAGAGAGAGAGAGAGAGAGAGAGAGAGAGGAGAGAGAGACAGAGAGAGACAGAGAGAGAAAGAGAGAGAGTGTGTGTGTGTGTGTGTGTTTATTTGTGTCTGTATTCGTGAGGAACGGAAGGGAACGAGGCTTATCTTCGCTGTAATTGATAAATTCATACACAATTAATTAAACAAATAATAAAAACACTCTTTTTTTCAGCGTCTGTTGTACTTGTATTATCTATATTCCTAGCAGGGTTGATCAATCATCTCTTCGTGTAGCTCACATTACTTAGTTTTTCACCAAGGATGATTCACAGTGACAGGATAATACTGTAAGCAGTTTGTGTTTGCTCCCTTTTTCTAACAGCAGTGCATATTTTGTTTTGATTTCCCCGACATACAGTCTCGGACTGCATGTTGTAATAAAGCAAACAGACAGCATGTTCATATACACTTTGACATGGATCAGGCAAAAACCGGAAATGATCCAACTGACAGTCTATTTCATGAAAATCAAACCTTAGAAAAAAGCTTCGACTTTAATAACATGCATCAAAATAAGTTGTAGAATAAACTATTTTGAAGTTTGAAACAGATCCCAGACCTCTCAAGTATTTTACGACGTCCAATGTCTCCATGGTAGATTTATGCGTGCCATACAACTTACTTGGGGGTTTTCTTTCCTGCCTAGTCAGACTTCATAGCATATTTGCACTAAATCTATACTGCTGCGCGTACTATGAAAGCTGACTTCTCTGTGATACATTTAGACCAATTTGGTCTGTGCTGTACCGACACATTTGTATTGTGTCACAAAAGTATCCATCTGTGTGCCGAACTGAAATTGATTTGCATCAGTCTACTTTAGACCTTACAGAAACTGATTTGTGTTATGCCACTGAAAAGCTATCCTGTTGTGAGTTGTACTGAAAACTGATTTGCCTTCTGTCACACCAAACCTTTCTGTTTAAGTTTCAAAACGGAGTGACTGAGGGCTGAAAATGAAGCCAAATTTAGAAACTTTTAGTACTGAAACAGGTTCGCTTTGTGGCATCATAAAACCACCCTTTCAAACCAGACAAACACTTCTCTCCAGTACCATCACACTTCGAGAGTGATTCTGATTGTAACGTGTGTGTTCCTTTACAGACACGTAACAATATTTTTTGTAGAGGCGGTGGACAGGGGCCATGTCTGCTCTCTCGCAGCCCCTGGAGGACCTTACAGACTTGGAGAATGTCCTCAAGGGTCTGGACCCTTTTCTTCAAGAGTAGAGAGGAGACAGTACAGTATGGAAGTATCTCTACGAATGGTGGTTCCGGCGGTTGTGCCCTATTCTCAGGCAGAAAATAATTATCTTTCCACCATCACCACCACCGTCGCCGCCGCCACCATTACTACTACTACTACTACTACTACTACTACTACTATACTACTACTACTACTACTACTACTACTACTACTACTACTACAACCTCCACCACCACCACCACCATTACTACTACTACTACTACTACTACTACTACTACTACTACTACTACTACTACTACTACTACAACCTCCACCACCACCACCACCATTACTACTACTACTGCACCTCATCATTTGTTGCGGCTGCTCTGAGAGCTGACGAGCAGCAGGCCTGTCCCATTCCCTGAAGTCATCCCCCCACCTCTTTCTTCTTCTGCTGTCTGGCACTGTATATCCTGCAGGATGGTTTTCGCCATTGCTGACGTGTGTTGAAGCCTACCCACTCCACTTCATCTTTCTCTTGTTTAGGCCACTGGTGGAGATGTTGTTAGATTGTTGCGTGCCACAATCATGAAACTGAAATTGATTTATGTGACGTGCTGTAATACATTTTTTATTTACATTTTCAGTCGGAATGCCTTAGACAAGTTTGAGTTCCATCTGTGCTGTGCATGTGTGTGGTAATTTTGGTAACAGCCGATTTATCTCTTCTCCTCTCCCTCCCAGAGAAAAAAGAAAAAGAACAGAAAAGAAAAGTAACAAACAAGCAAAAACATCAACGAGGATTCTGGCACCAATGGAAATCCATTTTTCAAGTCGAATGAAGTTCCACAAACAATTCTTGAAAGTAAAGTGCCTCTAATATTGTAATGACAGTGTCACAGGAATAAACATGTATCTCTCTCAAGAAGGTGACTGCTTTTTGGAGAAATTGGTCATACATTCCGAGCACAAGATGAATGAGCACGTGTCTGGAGGGGTAACACCTAATGGATTCTGACACTTACATTTTTTGACGAAAGCATAAACTGTGAAAATGAATGCGGGTTTACGTGGACATGACAAGGAGACGTCAAAAACACAATTATTCAGACTGTACGGCTTGTCACTTTCAATTTCACAAAGGATGACGGTTCTGAAACGTGAAGGAAGACTGAAGAGATGCATCAGAAGGTTATAGAGATTTGTAAACACCAGTCTGACATAACACCCGATTACCGGACAGAATCAGCAACGAGGAGCTGAAGCAAGAACCAGTTACCAAAGAGATTATGAGAGAGGACTGGGACTGGAGAGAAACTACTCGGAAAACTAGCATCTAACACCACACAACAGGCTCCGACCTGAAATCTGCTGGGAACGACCCCAAGACATGTCTGGAGCAGACATTGAAACAGAAGTAAGGAAGACGGACATTCTGTGCAGAGAGGCGCGAAGAAGAACTCAATGTCCAGCCCACTGGAGAGGTATAATTGGTGGTGGATGTTTCTTTGGGTGTGAAGGATGTGTGTGTGTGTGTGTGTGTGTGTGTGTGTGTGTGTGTGTGTGTGTGTGTGTGTGTGTGTGTGTGTGTGTGTGTGTGTGTGTGTCTATGTGTGTGTGTGTGTGTGTGTGTGTGTGTGTGTGTGTGTGTGTGTGTGTGTGTGTGTGTGTGTGAGATAGAGAGAGAGAGAGAGAAGAGAGAGAGAGAGAGAGAGAGAGAGAGAGAGAGAGAGAGAGAGAGAGAGAGAGAGAGAGAGAGGAGAGAGAGAGAGAGAGAGAGAGAGAGAGATTTAGTTCGCCGTGGGTTTTGTTGTTTTGTTTAATCCTACATCTGGGGCACCATTTCTCACCACCCATAGTCCACACTGGGCATGTAGCCAAAGTAAATGGATCCGAGTATACACATATGCCCTGGTGGAATGTTTTCGGAATAAGAAAGGCTAAATCAAGAAAAAGAGGGACCAATATTATAAAAAGGAGACAAGACAGTGGATTGTAAACCTGGTAACTAACGCATTCCTCGTTGGGAGTGAGAAGACTCAAATCTGTATTTCCAATCTAACATGCCAGATATCTTTCCTTTCCAGTCGCTCCACTAGACAGTGAGTGGTGGTCTGGTTTCTAGTTTTCAGATGAGGCAAATAACTAAACCTGCTGTTAACAACTGCAAAAGAAACGCTGCTGGGTTTGGGTTTCAAAGCCCTTTAGCCCTTCTCCATTTCCCATTCTGTCTTCAGCAGATTCCGATGCAGGAAAGAACAAACTGCCTTGAAACAGCATAATAACATCACCACATAGCCAGTGAAATATTAGAGACAATGTGTGGTCTACATCACTACACAGCCAGTGAAATATTAGAGACAATGTGTGGTCTACATCACCACATAGCCAGTGAAATATTAGAGACAATGTGTGGTCCAGCTGCAAAGTGAGGCGACTGCAGGCGCAAATCTAAACAAATCTTAAATAAATGCTGAACAATTAAGTAGTGGGGGAAAACAAGTGCAGGTTAACAATTCTTCAGTCGTTATAGTAATGACTTGGCAAAGATTTGAACTTTAAAAAAAAAAAGGTGAACTGCCAAGAGAATCGTGGACAAACGAGTCACAAGACAAAACACAACGCGCTTCGACCTTTTAGGTCTTCTTCAGGCAAGACAAAAGCAAATAATACAACGAAAACGAACGAATTTGGTACTCAGCTGCGATCTCTTCACATTCAACGCCTGGCATCCTTGCGCTGAAGAGTGAAGAGATCGAAGCTGAGTACCAAATTCGTTCGTTTTCGTTGTATTATTTGTTTTTGTCTTGCCTGAAGAAGACCTAAAAGGTCGAAACGCGTTGTGTTTTGTCTTGTGACTCGTTTGTCCACGGTTCTCTTGGCGGTTCACTAACATTTATTTCAGATTTTTTTTTTAGACAATGTGTGAGTTAATAGTACCCCAACCTCCCGCTTAGTTTCCCTTAGGTGATCCTCTCTTCTTTCTCAGAACAAACATGTTTTGGAAAGGAAGTCATTTCATTATATGGAATATAACTGAATACAATACAATACGAATAGATGTTTATGCAGCACAACTGAGTACAACACAATATATGTTAGTACTTTTTCTTATTCTATTTATACCTTTCTGGATTGCGTTCATTCTGGAAAAAAACAACAAACATGTGCCATTCGATTATTTCTGTTGATGTTCTTTTTTTAGGCGTGGCGTATTTATCCCACAAAGGTAGGCTAATCATGAATATGTCCCCCGTGCCACCTTACAATACCCCTAAGCATCCTTGATTTTTTTTTAATGGTCAGCATTCTCTGCTGTAACTTATTAACCCTTTTTTTTATCTTTTTGTATCAGATAGCGCGGCCACCGTTTTGGTAGCATCTAATGATTTCTTCTGATCGTTTAGCTTGGATATTTGTGATACTGTCCTGTGGCTGGTCTGGTATACCCTCGATGGCCATTCTGACAGTGGTGGATCACTTCTATTTATTCAACAGGGATATTGCAAGACAATCAAGTTACAGATTTTGAAGAATTCCACCAAGGTTTATTTTCCGATATTCCGATCTATGCCTGAAAGTCACTGTTGGAATTGTCAAAATCTAATACAGACTTAACGGCATAATGCCGAATATTCCCCGCCACCTATCCACCATCTTCGTTCACTGTCGCGCTCCCACCCATACCTTCATGTGCACAATGCACGCAAACACACACACACACACACACACACACACACACATACACACACACACACACACACACACACACACGCAAACACGCACGCACACACGCACGCACACACGCACGTACGCACGCACGCACGCACGCACGCACACACAAACCACACACACACACACACACACACACACACACACACACACACACACACACACACACACACACACACACACACACACACACACGATTCAGGGCTTTTTGTCTGCCAGTTTCTTTTTTTTGTTTTTGCTTTTGTTTTCTTTTTTAATTCACAGAATAACCATAAAAAAGTGTCTCAATCTAAAATAAGGTTCATAGCTACCGTTGTTTCCCAGCGCAATACACTCCTTATGTAGGGTGTTTAAAATTATTTAGAGTCTTTAAAATCACAAGCAAAAAAAAAAAAAGGAAAACGTACTGAAATACATAGTTCTTCCCCTGTAAAGCCATTTTGGTCACAATATCACATGGATACGTTCGTGAAGGTAGACGGAGAAGAGGCGAAGAAGGGAAAACAAAACAGCACACAAACAAAATCGAGGGTGATGTCATCCTATCTTTTTACCTCACCACAAGCTCTGGAAGCTTCACCGAGTCATGTGGCGACTGAGCAGCTGGTGCGGAATGGGGATGGCGAGGAACTGTAGACGTGGAAGTCTGTATTTCTTGCTCGAGTGGCATGCAGTTTTGAAGATGATGGAGTAGGCACTTTTTGTTTTCCCCGACAAGGAGGGCTGTCTGTCCAAGGTGATGAGAATGGTCAGACGCCTGCAGCCACAACTGGCTTGGATCAAAGAAGTCAACAAAGAAAATAAACCGAGTAAGGGACAAGTGAATGGATGAAGATTTTAAAGGAGCGAATAAGTGACTGAAAAACCAGCCCAGCGAAAATGCTGGTGTGAGCTATGAGGCACATGAGTTTGTTGTAACGATGGGGACAGAAGAGAAGGGCAAGTAAAGCAGGGAAAGAGCAAGGACAGAGTTTGTTGTAACGATGGGGACAGAAGAGAAGGGCAAGTAAAAGCAGGGAAGGAAAGAACAACAAACAAGAGAGAGAGAGAGCGAGAAGAGAGAGAGAGAAGAGAGAGAGAGAGAGGAGAGAGAGAGAAGAGGAAGAGGAGAGAGAGAGAGAGAGAGGAAAAGAGAGAGAGAGAGAGAGAGAGTAGAGAGAGAGAGAGAAGAGTGAGAGAGAGAGAGAGAGAGAGAGAAGAGGAGAGAGAGAGAGAGAGAGAGAGAGAGAGAGAGAGAGAAAGAGAGGAGAGAGAGAGAAAGAGGAGGAGAGAGATGAGAGAGAGAGAGAGAGAGGAGAAGAGAGAGAGAGAGCGAGAGCAGAGAAAAGATGAGAGGAGAGAGAGAGAGAGAGAGAGAGAGGAGAGAGAGAGAGAGAGAGAGGAGAGAGCGAGAGAATGAGAGGAGCAAGAGAGAGAGAGAAGAGAGAGAGAGAGAGAGAGAGAGAGAGGAGAGGAGAGAGAGAGAGATGGAGAATGAGAGGAAAAGAGAGAGAGAGAGAGAGGCGAGAGAGATGAGAGAGAGAGAGAGAGAGAGAGAGAGAGAGAGAGAGATGAGGAGAGGAATGAGAGGGACAAGGAGAGAGAAGAAGAGAACGAGAGAGAGGAGAGAGAGAGAGAGAGAGAGTGAGTGGCGGGGTGGCGAGAGTCAGGAGTGTGAGAAGACACTGCTTCCAGGGAGGAAGGAGAGAGGGATGGTGCAAAAAGAGAGAAGCATCGAGTCTTTGCCAAGAATCAACTTCTTCATAAAGGAGGGGAGGTTGATTCTGCAATCATGGCGTTTCAGACTTGCAGAAAACAAAAGCACAGGATCTGCTACTCGTCGTGCGTTTCGCTTCGTAAACCAGTTGCTATTCATTTCTTTCCACTTTCATCTCCCACCCACTCTCTCTCCAAAATCCATCTCTCTTCTCTCTCTCTTCTCTTCTCTCTCTCTCTCTCTCTCTCTCTCTCTCTCTCTCTCTCTCTCTCTCGTTAATCCGTTTTACTCCTTCTTTATCATCTTCCAATGCTCCTTAAATCTCATTTATTTACCAAAGTCATAACATTTTATGCTTTAGATTCATAGTAATTCTTTCTTCTTTTCTTTTTTTTCTTTTCTTCTTCTTCTTCTTCTTCTTCTTCTTTTCTTCTTCTTCTTCTTCATCTTCTCTTCTTCTTCAT
>CM031617.1:22864590-22865820 GCA_018398815.1 Conus ventricosus | reverse complement strand
GGAAACTTTCCTTTTTGAAACATCCCTTAACCCCCCGCCCGGGAAAAGGTTTGGCCCCAAAAAAAAAGCCCCACACTTGCTGGCTCGGCAAAAAGAATCATTACACTAGATGGCAATTGAATGTCATTTACTCCTTGAACTTCAATCATCAGAGATACTTAAATTAGAGAAAAACAATCAACAAACCACAGGACGTAAGGATCAACCTCTCAACTGGCTGGAGAGAACTGCTGTGTGCATGTTTCCCACAATGTGTGGGCATGTTTCCCACAAGGTGTGTGCATGTTTCCCACAAAGGTGTGCATGTTTCCCACATGTGTGGGCATGTTTCCCACAATGTGTGGGCATGTTTCCCACAATGTGTGGGCAATGTCTCCCACAATGTGTGGGCATGTTTCCCACAATGTGTGGGCAAGTTCCCCACAATGTGTGGGCATGTTTCCCACAATGGGGGCATGTTTCCCACAGTGGTGTGGCATGTTTCCCACAATGGTGGGCATTTTCCCACAATGTGTGGGCATGTTTCCCACAAGGGTGGAAATGTTTCCCCACAAGTGTGTGGCATGTTTCCCACAATGTGTGGTGCATGTTTCCCAACAATGGGTGTGCATGTTTCCCACAATGTGTGGGCATGTTTCCCCAAAATGTGTGGACATGTTTCCCACAATGGTTGGGCAGTTTCCCCACAATGTGTGGCATTTTCCACAATGTGTGGCATGTTTCCCACAATGTGTGGACATGATTTCCTCGCTCAGTAGCAACAATGTACATCAAAGACAACCAGATCTTTTGGCCGATCACCCACCCTCTCATCAGTATTCAACATCATCAGAACCTTACAGTACCTTCACTCCGTTTTGCCATAGTCTTCCCTGCCCTATGTTCTGTTATTACCTGCTTCTCTCCAAGAACACACCCCCCCCCCCCCCCCCCCCCCCCCCTTCATCCACCCCAGCCAACCACTGGCACTTGTTAATCCTCCCCATTCGTTTCGAAACCACCCAGCCCTTCCTTACACACACACACACACATACACACACACACTACTTCCTTTATGTTGTGCTCACCTCTTCAGAGAGGATGAAGAGTAAATCAATCGGATAGCCTCGAGGCATCAAAAGTAAGCCATTCATACGTGGTTAGACGAAAAGACACGTACGAGCGGCACGAGGGCCCAAGCATTGATCTATTCGCCGGAGGATCTAGGCCGTGTTAGGTTTCACGTCACGT
>CM031617.1:22849590-22854590 GCA_018398815.1 Conus ventricosus | reverse complement strand
TTCTGATTGTGATGGTGTATGCCTGTGGTTTTGCAGGCTCAAGGACTGTCTTTCTGATTGTGATGGTGTATGTATGAATTTGCAGGCTCATAAACGTCTTTCTGATTGTGATGGTGTATGCCTGTGGTTTTGCAGGCTCAAGGACTGTCGTTCTGATTGTGATGGTGTATGTATGAATTTGCAGGCTCAAGGACTGTGTCATGAGTCGGCCGAATGTTCTCGAGCATTTAGGCAAATTAAGGGTAGTTGCTGTTGTTGAGAGCACGTTCCTTGGGTCTTCAAGTGTGCGAATTCAGGCATCACAAGGGGGGGGGGGGGGATACCCCGAGTCGTATACTGAAGGAGGGAGAGTACTGGGAAGTGTTTCGCATGTCCGAGGGATAGTGACAAGGAGTTGGCGACCTGCCAGTCCTGGGTAGAGAAGAGTATCCACTTTGAGCACTGGCTATTCACTGGGCTCTCCCGTGGGCCTGAAGGGAAGGCGATCATGTCAGGTGACCGTCACGGGTAGGTGACCGTCAGCCTGCAGGCAGAGTACAGCGACCATTCAGTCGTCCTTGTTCTGAGGAATGAATGGAAGGCTGCGGCCTATCGAGTGGTTTGCGCCTTGTTGTCTATAGAGGTAGTAAATACTTGAAGCATCAGTCATGCCTGGTAGAGAGGTCCAGGCTGTTAGTTCAATGGGTAGCTTGGGGGAATCGAACATGAGTTTGAATAGGAGGTTATGCATTAACCACTGGGTACCCAAGTCTTTGTTGGCGCTAGCAGCTGTGGTGTGTGTGTGTGTAGGTGACTAGTGATTCCATTGGTGGAATAAAAATAACTTGGGGATTTATTGGTACAAATCGTGTGATGTGTGTGTGCCAGTGATTCCATTGGTTGAGCCAGTTAAACTCGGGTTCTCTCTTTCTTTGAGAACGAATATAAGGTGCTTGGAAAACCAGGAAGTGGGTGACTCACTTAAGGGAAAGTGAACTCGCCCGTCTTGCTGAGGGCTCAAGAAAATACAGCGTGAAGCAGAGGTTGGCTGTCGCCTTGTTGTCTCCTGGGTGGGGACGTAAGACAGTGGAGGTTGCTGTAGCCTCGGAGCCGACGACGAGAAGAATTGTCTCCCGTGTGGGGACGGTCGACAGCAAGACGTGTAGCCTGTTGGAGCCTAGACAGGGAGCTGCCAGACAACGGTGGGGTGATTGCAGCCAGAGAAGACCTGTGGGAGAGGCCGACAGGAGCCCTTTCCGGGGAGAGGGCGAAGTACGGTGGAGTCCGGAGACTCGGTGTGAGGGTGCGACTCAAGCTACGTTGCCAGTGTCCCCCAACTGGGATTTGGCCAATCGGGAGGACACAACGGTGTGGCAGCTTCAGCTCGTGGTCGTACAGTGGATGAGAGAAACTGACGATCAACCAAGGAATGCTGGCAAGTTATGGACGTTTATTGGCTCTTAAGGTTATAAGTGTGCAAACAGAATAGTGGAATATTGTCTTTCCTGGCTAAGTAAGAATAACTGAAGAACAGGGGATGCGATTTATGAAATTGTCTGTATGCTGTTTACATTGTTGTATGATACAGATAGTTGTGTTGTGTAGTGACGGGTGGGGGCTCGGAGTCAAGTTGAATAAAAGTTGATTATTTTCTATGAAATGTTATTGGTTTCCCGTCACCTTTGTGCGGGCCCGATGTGAGTGACAGAGTGCGTGTGCCTATGCGAGAGCGCATTTTGGTTGTGAAAGCGTAAATACTTCTGTCTATAACCCCCTGCATCCCTGAATATGAAAATCATATGTTAATAACGAGGGGGAGCGTCGGAGACCCGTCACAGACTGTCTTTCTGATTGTGATGGTCTATGCCTGTGGTTTTGCAGGCTCAAGGACTGTCTTTCTGATTGTGATGGTGTATGCCTGTGGTTCTGCAGGCTCAAGGACTGTCTTTCTGATTGTGATGGTGTATGTATGAATTTGCAGGCTCATAAACTGTCTTTCTGATTGTTATGGTGTATGCCTGTGGTTTTGCAGGCTCAAGGACTGTCTTTCTGATTGTGATGGTGTATGTATGTGGTTTTGCAGGCTCAAGGACTGTCTTTTGGATTGTGATGGTGTATGTATGTGGTTTTGCAGGCTCAAGGACTGTCTTTCTGATTGTGATGGTGTATGCCTGTGGTTTTGCAGGCTCAAGGACTGTCTTTCTGATTGTGATGGTGTATGTATGAATTTGCAGGCTCAAGGACTGTCTTTCTGATTGTGATGGTGTATGTATGTGGTTTTGCAGGCTCAAGGACTGTCTTTCTGATTGTGATGGTGTATGTATGTGGTTTTGCAGGCTCAAGGACTGTCTTTCTGATTGTGATGGTGTATGTATGTGGTTTTGCAGGCTCAAGGACTGTCTTTCTGATTGTGATGGTGTATGCCTGTGGTTTTGCAGGCTCAAGGACTGTCTTTCTGATTGTGATGGTGTATGTATGAATTTGCAGGCTCAAGGACTGTCTTTCTGATTGTTATGGTGTATGTCTGTGGTTTTGCAGGCTCAAGGACTGTCTTTCTGATTGTGATGGTGTATGCCTGTGGTTTTGCAGGCTCAAGGACTGTCTTTCTGATTGTGATGGTGTATGTATGAATTTGCAGGCTCAAGGACTGTCTTTCTGATTGTGATGGTGTATATATGTGGTTTTGCAGGCTCAAGGACTGTCTTTCGGATTGTGATGGTGTATGTATGTGGTTTTGCAGGCTCAAGGACTGTCTTTCTGATTGTGATGGTGTATGTCTGTGGTTTTGCAGGCTCAAGGACTGTCTTTCGGATTGTGATGGTGTATGTATGTGGTTTTGCAGGCTCAAGGACTGTCTTTCTGATTGTTATGGTGTATGTCTGTGGTTTTGCAGGTTCAAGGACTGTCTTTCTGATTGTGATGGTGTATGTCTATGGTTTTGCTCAAATGCTGGCCTATATACAGATGTACGTCACCCCCCCCCCCCTTTTTTTCCCCCTCGTAATTCTGCCTCTGACAGGGGGGGGGGGGGGGAGGGATTATCCTGACTGGGATTCTGTAGTGGGTGCGCATAGCTACGCAAATACCTCAATATTCACAACAACAGTCGACACGAGGCAAGAGTTACAATAAACAACTTTACCACATAAATATGCACACATACTTATTCGCACGACGTAGTGGAGAAGGACCATAAGTAAGAAGAGGGAGAATAGGCTGAGAGAATAGAAGGTAAGAGGGGACAAAGAAGATAGGTTCATCCAGAAGCAACTATCCTGGTGGACAAAAAAAATCCCTCCTGAGTGCCCAGGAAAACCACTAAATCCCAACCTAGCCCACTATTCAAAATACCCCCCCCCCCCCCCCCCCACGAGAGAGATGGGGAAGAAACATAACATAGAATGGTAGGGCCTACACAACATGGAATTAGTTTTCCAGTCTTGACAAACGATAAAAAAAAATCAAAAGAACAAATGCAAAATTGCCAACTTCTTTAAATTCAGAAAAAGGCACATCAGACTGTCAAGTGCGTGGGCCACTTCCATCCCACACAACCGACAGCTCCTTTAGACGATTAACACACTTGACCTGGTGGAGGACCGGCTCCAGGGGTGGTCCAGGAGATCCGACCCAGGGTGGTGCTCTGGAACTGTCGAGTTAAGGCAGGGCTGAAGATTCCTCACAGACTGTGCCAGAGACTGGTGGCGGCTACTATCAGCGCACCAGCTCGTCTGTGCTGACCCATCACGGGCTGGTCCTGGAATACAGGATGCAAAAAGGACACTAAGGCGCAGATCAATAATTATCTTGTCATGCCGATCAACACCTAGACTGTCCTTGTCAGAGTTAAGTAGGGGCGTGGTAGACATAATAGTGGAAAAGTCAGAGGGCAGAGGTAACAGTCAGTGGGGCTGGACTTTCAGTATCCAAAAGCTTTGACAACTGAAAAAGAAAAAAAAGATATTGACAATGAAAATACAAAGGATGCATAGCCATGTCTGGCATTAGGAGATGGAGCACATCCCTTTCCGAACCACGGTCAGGAAACCAGCTGCACCCGGGTGGAGTGAGGACAACTAGAGTAGTGTCCTTCCCAAGGACACAACGCTGATCCCATGGATCGAACACGGGATCCACGATCTTAAATCAGTCGACTTTCCAATTCAGTAAACATTATCCCTTTTTGAAGGTTTTTTTTTTTTTCTACAATGAATAAACACATTTTCATTCGCATACAAAGTAGTGCGATAATAAGTATCTTTGGCTTGAAAAAAAAAATGATGACAAAAAAACACATACTTAAACATAAATATAATAATTCTTCATTTACCTTCCTGACACACTGACAAACAAACAAGTACGGGACGAGCGGGGCCAGAAGGTAGGGGGCGCGACAGGAAGGACTCCTCACTCCCCTACTTAAACATTATGCCGTACAAACGCTACCACTGTTCCACCATTCGACTCAACCTAATGACAGAAGACTGCACACGCAATAACAATATGAAATCACTGAAGTATGACAGCATCAACTACTTGAAATAATTCAGAAATCGACACTCAAAACACAAAGGGAAACAAGTACGACCACGCAGCCATAAAAAAACCCAGTCGTCTCCATTCGAAAACTGTTCAAAATGGCGAGCCTGATCTCCGACTACCCTGCTCGTTATTACAAGCGAAGCGCGACGCTACTCGCCCAAGGTAGCTAATCAAATATTGAACATGGATCATTTGGCAGCTCATACCAACAAATAAATTATTTCGCCAACAAACTGGCCACAATTTTGACATGTTCGAACTGACAACAAAACATTTGTAACCTCAATAAAAAAAAAAATAAAAAAAAACCTGTCGAAGTGCTATTTAAATGAAATATGACTTAGATTTGAACCGACCGTTCAAACATGGAAAGAAGTGAACATCTACAGATTTAAATCGTAATTACAAAAAAAGATAAAGTAGTTGCCATAACGGCTAATGCACGGGAATAAAACAAGGTCGCCGTCCCCGCCCAAGTA
>CM031617.1:22834305-22846090 GCA_018398815.1 Conus ventricosus | reverse complement strand
GAAAAAAAAATTCGGGGGAAACTGTCTCGTGATTGGTGATGTTGTTGGGTTTTTGCGGGCTCAAGGACGCTTTCTGATTGTGATGGTGTATGTTGTGGTTTTGCAGGCTCAAGGACTGTCTTTCTGATTGTGATGGTGTATGTTGTGGTTTTGCAGGCTAAAGGGACTGTCTTTCTGTTGTGATGGTGTATGTTGTGGTTTTGCAGGCTCAAGGACTGTCTTTGATTGTGATGGTGTAGTATGTGGTTTTGCAGGCTCAAGGACTGTCTTTCTGATTGTTGATGGGTATAGATGTTTTCTGATGTGATGTGTATGTCTGGGGGGGGGGGGGGTATCCTGACTGGGATTCTGTAGCAGGTGCGCATAGCAACGCAAATACCTCAATATTCACACCAACAGACGACACGAGGCAAGAGTGACAATAAACAACTTTACCACATAAATATGCACACATACTTATTCGCACGACGTAGTGGAGAAGGACCATAAGTAAGAAGAGGGAGAATAGGCTGAGAGAATAGAAGGTAAGAGGGGCCCAAAGAAGATAGGTTCATCCAGAAGCAACTATCCTGGGGACAAAAAAAAATCCCTCCTGAGTGCCCAGGAAAACCACTAAGTCCCAACCTAGCGCACTATTCAAAATACCTCCCCCCCCCCCCCCCCGAAGAGAGAGATTGGGAAGAAACATAACATAGAAATGTAGGGCCTACACAACATGGAATTAGTTTCCAGTCTTGACAAACGATAAAAAAAATCAAAAAAACCCAAATGCAAAATTGCCAACTTCTTAAATTCAGAAAAAGGCACACCAGACTTTCAAGTGCGTGGGCCACTTCCATCCACACAACCGACAGCTCCTTTAGACGATTAACACACACTTGACCTGGTGGAGGACCGGCTACAGGGTGTGTCCAGGAGATCCGACCCAGGGTGGTGCTCTGGAACTGTCGAGTTAAGGCAGGGCTGAAGATTCCTCACAGACTGTGCCAGAGACTGGTGGCGGCTACTATCAGCGCACCAGCTCGTCTGTGCTGACCCATCACGGGCTGTCCTGGAATACAGGATGCAAAAAGGACACTAAGGCGCAGATCAATAATTATCTTGTCATGCCGATCAACACCTAGACTGTCCTTGTCAGAGTTAAGTAGGGGCGTGGTAGACATAATAGGGGAAAAGTCAGAGGGCAGAGGTAACAGTCAGTGGGGCTGGACTTTCCAGTATCCAAAAGCTTTGACAACTGAAAAAGAAAAAACAAATATTGACAATGAAAATATAAAGGATGCATAGCCATTTCTGGCATTAGAAGATGGAGCACATCCCTTTCCAAACCACGGTCAGGAAACCAGCTGCACCCGGGTGGAGTGAGGACAACTGGAGTAGTGTCCTTCCCAAGGACAAAGCGCCGATCCCATGGATCGAACACGGGATCCACGATCTTAAAATCAGTCGACTTTCCAATTCAGTAAACATTATCCCTTTTGAAGTTGTTGTGTTTTTTTCTACAATGAATAAACACATTTTCATTCGCATACAAAGTAGTGCGATAATAAGTATCTTTGGCTTGAAAAAAAAATGATGACAAAAAAACACAATACTAAACATAAAAATAATAATTCTTCATTTACCTTCCTGACACACTGACAAACAAACAAGTACGGGACGAGCGGGACAAGAAGGTAGGGGGTGCGACAGGAAGGACTCCTCACTCCCCTGCTTAAACATTATG
Source organism: Conus ventricosus (assembly GCA_018398815.1). Lineage (NCBI taxonomy): Eukaryota > Metazoa > Mollusca > Gastropoda > Neogastropoda > Conidae > Conus > Conus ventricosus. The sequence continues at coordinate 22,844,364 of CM031617.1, read as the reverse complement.
CCGTACAAACGCTACCACCGTTCCGCCCTTCGACTCAACCTAATGACAGAAGACTGCACACGCAATAACAATATGAAATCACTGAAGTATGACAGTATCGACTACTTGAAATAATTCAGAAATGGACACTAATAACACAAAGGGAAACAAGTACGACCACGAAGCCATAAAATAACAACAGTTGTCTCCATTCGAAAACTGTTTCAAAATGGTGAGTTTGATCCCCGACTACCCTGCTCTGTATTACAAGCGAAGCGCTACTCACCCAAGGTATTGAACATGGATCATTTGAAAGTTCGATGCCAACAAATAAATCATGTAAATTATTTCGCCAACAAACTGGCCACAATTTCGACATGTTCGAACTGACAACGAAACATTTGTAACCTCAATAAAGTGTACCCGTCGAAACGCTATTTAAATGAAAAATGACTTTGAAACGATCGGTTTGAACCGACTGTTCAAACATGGAAAGAAGCGAATATTTACAAATTCAAATCGTAATTGAAAAAACAAAAACAAAAGATAAAGTAGTTGCCATAACGGCTAGTGACTGGGGAAGAAAACAAGGTCGCCGTCCCCGCCCAAGTAAGGGTGAACACCCACGACCCAAGACTCGAACGACCCACAGTGAAGTGAAGATCAGGTCTGGGAGACCTCAAGGAATGTAACCAGCTGGCGGCGAAAGGAGCTCTCCACTCTCGGCAGCAAGGTTCGAGTGACTCCATCTCCTCTTTTCCTGTCCTAGGCCAGGTAACACAACTCACCCATCGAAAGGTGACAGATGACAATAGCCCCTACACTGCAGACAACACCCAGTGGATGTACACTAGAACGGCCTTGAAAAAGGAACACATGGAAGGTAAAAGGAATTTTAAAAAATCAATAAAAAACGAAAGCTTTAAGTGGATTTTTGAAGGATGATAAAAGAAAACGTCACGCGGGGTTTTTTTTTGGGTCCCTACCCTTGCCCGAAACTGACATGTAGCCAAAGGGGAAAAAGGGAAATTTTCCCCTTGGGCAATTTGAAAAGATGTTCGTTTCCCGGGCAACACACATTACATTTTTCCCCACACTGAAAAGCGTTTGCGCCCACCAGCCCACCCCCCCCACCTTGGGTTTCTCTTCCTTAAAACACACTTAAAAGCTTGTGCATGCACAAATGCATGACAAATCACACATGGGCCCCGGGACGCACGCACGCACGCAACCTTTACGCAGGCACCACCACACAAAAACACACACACACACACACACACCAAACACACCCCCCAAATCCCCACAGAGCGAGAAAAGGAGAGGGGGAAGAGAGAGAGAAAAGAAGAGAGAGAGAGAGAAAAGAGAAAGGGGAGAGAGAGAGAGTTTTAAATCGGTTTTTCCCCAAAATTTGGATTTTCCACTTTTTTTGAAGAAACAGCAACAAAATGCATGCAGGCAGTTTTTTGGGGGGGTAAAAACTTTTTGAAGGATAGGGGGTTGGGGGGGGGGGGTCATCCCCGCACTTAAATTTCGGTGGGGAGAATTTTATGCCCACAAAAAAGGCGGGGTACTTTACCCTCCCGCAATTTTAACAAGACAAAACCCCCTGGGGAGGTTAAAAAATTGGTTTATTAAAAGGGACAACCCTTGGCCTGCCCGGGCGGGGCTGGCAGGAAAGGGCCCTCTTTAAAAAAATGTTTCCCCGGTTTTCCTGTTGCTGAGAAGAAGGGGGAAGGGGTAGAAGGGGGGAGGGGCTGGAGATGTTCAGTGGAAATCTTTGGGCAAAATCATGAATTTTTTTTTCTTCTCTTTTTCTGTGCAAAAAAAAATTGAGGTGTTTGCTTCTTTTCTGCTTGTTTTTTGTTTTCATTTGTTTTTGTTTTAGTTTTTTGGGTTTTTATTATGTGTGTTTTTGTAGTTTTTGTTTTCATTATGGGGATTTTTTTAAATAAGTTTTTTTTTTCAATTTTTTGATGTTTTTTTTATGTTTTTTTTTTTCATTTTTTTTGAATTTTTAAAATAATTTTTGTTTTCAATTTTTTGAAGTTTTTGTATGTTTTGTTTTAAATTTTGTGATGTTTTAGAAAGTTTTTTTTTTCCTTTTTGATGTTTCGTATGTTTTTTGTTTTTAATTTTGTGATTTTTTAGTTTGTTTTTTTTTCAAATAGAAAGTTCCCAAATTTTTTTTTCTTTTTGTGTGTTCTTTTTTTGGATGTACTTCCCTCAATCCCAGATAATGTATGATGGACATTCAATACGATAATGTATGATGGACATTCAATACAGATAATATATGATGGACATTCAATACATTTAAGCATGAAACGGATGTACATTTCGATATTTGAAAACAGTTTTCGTTTTACTCTAAGTAGAGAAATGCTATTCAATACGAGTCTAGAAATGTACGCATTTTCCATTATCCCATGCAGACTAAAAAAGAAAGTTGTTTAAAACACAGTGCATGACTAGTTCTAGTTTTGTTGCTGGAGTTCAGCTAATCCCGTACGCCGGAAACTAACATTGTGTACACAGGAGTCTCCCTTAATTAATGCGCATACACACACACACCACACACCCACACACCACACCACACCCCACACACACACACCACACACACACACACATTTACTACACGCGTGCGTACGCTCACGCGCACACGTACACACACCACACCAACACACACACCCCACACACACACCACCCCACACACCACACCAACACACACACACACACAACACACACCACACACACACACACACACACACACCATTCACACACGCGCACACACATACGTGCACATGCGGGCACACATGCGCATGCACGCGCGCGCGCGCACAACACCACAACACACACCACACACCACACACGCGCGCGCGCGCGCGCACGCACGCACGCACGCACGCAACACAACACACACACAACACACCCACACACCAACACACCCCACACACCACACACCACACAGCATAGACACAAGAAAGTAGGAGAGGAACAACAAAAAGCAAACAGACGAGAGAGAGAGAAGAAGAAGAAGAAGAAGAAGAGAAGAAGAAGAAGAAAAAGGAAGAAGAAGGGAGGAGAAAAAACGACAAGAACAAGAACAAGAAGGGGGGGAAAAGGAGTTTGGGGGAGGAAGAGATAGAAGAAGAGGAAGGAGGAGGAGGAGGAGGAAAAGGAAGAGGAAGCAGAGAAGAAGGGGAAGTAGAATTAAAGAAAAAAAAGTATTAGTGGTCAGATTACAAAGAAGAAAATGACGACCGAAACCTCCATCACATGAAGAAATGATACAGAGAGAGGAAGTGGAGTCACACGGGGAGGTGGGGGGGGGGGGGGGGATGCAGATGAGGAGGACGGGCGAGAGGGCAGTACGGAGAGGTTGGGGAGCTCAAACCAAAGAATGTTTTGTGTCCAGGGCATTTGAGACAAAAGGAGAGCTCCGGAACACTGAACCTCCATTTAAAGCTACGGGGTTTCCTCCCTAAATTGCATAGCTGTTTCTTGTTTAAAATGAAACACTGCCCCTCTGACCCTAAAGCTGATCATCAGGGGAGGCTAATGGACTGCCTTTTCACTGGGAGTGTGTATATGTGTGGTTTTGTGCACGCAAAGGACGTATGATCTCTCACACATATACGCCCAGCCCATGTCCCCTTCCTTTTCTACCTTGTCACTCTCCCTGCATTACAGATAAATGGTTGTGCACACACACACACACGCACGCACGCACGCACGCGCGCGGCACGCAGCACGCACCCCCAACCACCACACACACAAACATGATGCTGCTCGACGCGTGCATGACGCACGCACTTTCACAACAAAGAAAGGAGAAGGAGAGAGAGAGAGAGGAGAAAAAGAGAAGAGAGGGGAAAAAGGGAGAGGAGAGGAGAGAGACAGACGACGACAGACAGACGACAGCAGACGCGACAGACAGACAGAGCAGGGACAAAGGACTGAAGAGAGGAAAAGGGGAAAAGGATGAGGGAGGAGGGGAGAGAGGAGAGAGAGGGGAGAGAGACAGAGGACAGAGAGGACAGGCAGAGGCTGAGAGCAGAGAGAAAAAGCTGAGCGTTTGTGGCGTGGGGGGGTGGGGGCTATGGGTGTAGTGTGCACGCGCGTGTGTTGTTGGTGTTTGTGTGTGCTCCCTGTGTGTGTTTTGGTGTGTGTGTGCGGCACGCGCGCGTGATGCGTGCGTGGTGTATGATTGCTACGCAAAAGGATGCACACCAGTCCCCCCCTCCCCAAAAAACCCCCCCGACAAAGAAAAGCGGGAGAGGAGAGAGAGAGGGGGGAAAAGGAAGAGGGGAGAGGGGAGAGAGAGGTGAGAGAGAGAGAGACAGAGTGAGGGGGAGAGTGAGGAGAAGGGGGAGAAGAGAAAGGGGAGAGAGAGAGAGAGGAAGAGAGAGAGAGAGAGGAGGGAGAGGGAGGAGGGAGGGGAGGAGAGAAGGAAGAGAGGGGAGAGAAGGGGGGGAGGAAGAGGGGAGGAGAAGGGGGGGAAGACTGTGTGCGTGGTGTGCTTCGTGCGCGTGCAGGGTACGCTTTTCAATTTCAATTACGAAATTTTCCCGCCTGATGGGGGGCGTAAAAACGGGGATCAGCAGTTTGGGGTTTGGAAACGATGTTTAGGGGTGGGGGAGGGGTCGCTCGTGAGGGGGAATTACGGCGGAGAAGTTGCCCAAAAAAGGCGGCGGGTCACTGGTTTTCCACAAACTAAAAAGTGGCCCTTCGGGGGGAGGTTCATGGTTATTTTCCCCACAACCCCGGGGGACGGGGCCCTTGATGGTGGGTGGTCGTCTTACGCAATATCGCCCTGGCTGTTTGCTACTTGAGAAGAAGGGGGAGGACGGGGCATGGGTTGGGGTTGGAAGGGTGTACTGAATCTTGGTCAGAACTGTTTTTTTGTCTTTTTTTGTGCGGAAATTTTCAGGTATGTGTTATTACTTTACTTGTTTTTTTTTGTGTATCGTCTGTGTTTTTTTGTTTTGAATGTCGTTTTTTTTTTTCTTAAAATTACAAATTCATTGGGGTTTGTTAATTCATTTGATTCTTTGTTCTTTGTTTTGTTTTTTTTTTAAATAGGGTTTTTTCTTCCCTAAAAAAGTTACTGAAACCCAAAATTGAGAATAATCCCGACGTCTTTTAAAAAAAATTTTATGTTTTCGGTGTGTTTTGTTTTAAAAAAAAAACCATGACGAACAAATTTTGCTTTTATATGGAAACCCCAAATACCGTTTCCCGGCATTTGGAAAAACTGTCCTTTTTGGGCTGCTATAAGAGAAACATGACCCCTTTAAAGGTGTATAAAGCGAAACGTTGCCTTTTCCTCGCCGAATACATGAATACGTTTTTAAAACACAGCACATGACCCGTTTTTGCTGAAGTTTACCTAATCCTTGTGTCTTTAAAAAAAATTTATACCCCAGGAATTTTCTTTATTTATGCACGTCAAATATATACTGCACATGATGCAACCCTGTAAAGGCAAAAAACAAAATGATGACGGGGATTTTTCAGAATAACCAAAACTTCCTAAATGGTGTTCGTTGTATGAATGAAATTTGGAAACTAATTGGTTATGTGTTAGGCCTTTGGTGGTATTTTGTTAGATGAGGGACAATTCCTTTTCCGGGGTGGGGGATGGGCGCTGAAAATTTCATAGTTTGGGGCGTTTACTGTCAGGGTTACCATACTCTGCAACCCCGGCATTGGCGTCATCAGAGTGTAGGACATCCGACCCATCGCGGCTTTCCAAGACTGTCCATGTTCTTGTCTGCTGGGTATGTTTACATTTACCCGACACCCACGTCTTGTGCTATACACGCACGATAGAAGCCTGACAAACATTTGGCGCTGTTGTCATCAATTGTTATTATGATCATTATGTTGTTGTTGTTCGTCCTTCGATTTCGAAGATGACCATGACTTCAATCTCAGATGGAAGGTCTCTGAGTGTGGGTCCGCAGGTGGCTGGTGAGGCCAGTCTGGCCCGGAAGGAACGCCCACATGTGGGACACATGTGGGTGGGTGCTACAGTGGAGGTGGAGGTAGCTCTGGCCTTGCGCGGCTCGCTTTCTCTCAGCTTCATTATAAGGACCATCACTCAATACTACAGATGGCAGCGGTACTGCTGCCATCATCGTCGTCATCAACCAGCACCACTGCCAGCATTATCACAGTCGCCATGTTTGACGTCGTTGTTGTCATCTTGATGACCGTCAGGTAGCTGTGAGCGCGCAATGATGATAGGAACAAGCAAACAAAAGAAAAAACCAACTGCCCGTAACACCACTGATGCTTTTGCCCGTAACACACACTGATGCTTTTGCCCGTAACACCACTGATGCTTTTGCCCGTAACACCACTGATGCTTTTGCCCGTAACACCACTGATGCTTTTGCCCGTAACACCACTGATGCTTTTGCCCGTAACACCACTGATGCTTTTCACGTCATATAAAATCAACTGCCCGTAACACACACTGATGCTTTTCACGTCATATAAAATCAACTGCCCGTAACACCACTGATGCTTTTCACGTCATATAAAATCAACTGCCCGTAACACCACTGATGCTTTTCACGTCATATAAAATCAACTGCCCGTAACACCACTGATGCTTTTCACGTCATATAAAATCAACTGCCCGTAACACCACTGATGCTTTTCACGTCATATAAAATCAACTGCCCGTAACACCACTGATGCTTTTCACGTCATACAAAATCAACTGCCCGTAACACCACTGATGCTTTTCACGTCATATAAAATCAACTGCCCGTAACACCACTGATGCTTTTCACGTCATACAAAATCAACTGCCCGTAACACCACTGATGCTTTTCACGTCATACAAAATCAACTGCCCGTAACACCACTGATGCTTTTAACGTCATATAAAATCAACTGCCCGTAACACCACTGATGCTTTTCACGTCATACAAAATCAACTGCCCGTAACACCACTGATGCTTTTCACGTCATATAAAATCAACTGCCCGTAACACCACTGATGCTTTTCACGTCATACAAAATCAACTGCCCGTAACACCACTGATGCTTTTCACGTCATATAAAATCAACTGCCCGTAACACCACTGATGCTTTTCACGTCATATAAAATCAACTGCCCGTAACACCACTGATGCTTTTCACGTCATATAAAATCAACTGCCCGTAACACCACTGATGCTTTCACGTCATACAAAATCAACTGCCCGTAACACCACTGATGCTTTTAACGTCATATAAAATCAACTGCCCGTAACACCACTGATGCTTTTAACGTCATATAAAATCAAACAAATAGCATGTGTTACCATGTTGTCACATTGATCAGGCAAGACAATCCAAATGTGAACTGTTTCGTCCAGATGATATATATTAAAACTGTCAGACATTCCAAGTGGCATTCTATTTGCTGCCAATCAAATCCTGAACAAGAGATATATCTTCACCAAGCATCAGAATAAGTTAAAGAATGGCATGCCTTAATTTTTGGAATGTACGAAAGCAATCAATAAACAGTTATCTTCACAACTTTTAATGATTCAATACGTTTACGCATGCAGGGAATCACAGACCTACGTTCAAAGATGTCTCTGCCACTGGAAAGGCGAAGTTTCCTAAAGATGTCTGTGTCATCGGGAAAGGTCAAGTTTCCTAAAGATGTCTCTGCCATCTGGAAAGGTGAAGTTTCCTAAAGATGTCTCTGCCATCTGGAAAGGTGAAGTTTTCCAAAGATGTCTCTTTCCATCTGGAAAGGTGAAGTTTCCTAAAGATGTCTCTGCCATCTGGGAAAAGGGGAAGTTTTCCTAAAGATGTCTCTGCCATCTGGAAAGGTAAGTTTTTCCCAAAGAGTCTCTGCCACTGGAAAGGTGAAGTTTCCCAAAGATGTTCCTCGCCATCTGGAAAGGTCAAATTTCCTAAAGATGTCTCTGCCATCGGAAAGGTCAAGTTTCCTAAAGATGTCTGTGTCATCGGGGGAGGTCAAGTTTCCTAAAAAATGTCTGTGTCATCTGGAAAGGTCAAGTTCTAAAGGTTCCTCCATCTTGGAAAGGTGAATTTCCTAAAGATGTCTGTGTCATCGGGAAAGGTCAAGTTTCTAAAAATGTCTGTGTCAACGGAAAGGTCAAGTTTCCAAAGATTCTCGCCACGGGAAAGGTGAAGTTTCCTAAAGATGTCCCGGGGTTTTATCGGGAAAGGTGAAGTTTCTAAAGAGTCTGTGTCATCGGGAAAGGTCAAGTTTCCTAAAGATGTCTCTGCCATATGGAAAGGGGGAGGTTTCCTAAAGATGTCTCTGCCATCTGGAAAGGTGAAGTTCCCTACAGATGTCTCTGCCATCGGGAAAGGTGAAGTTTCCTAAAGATGTCTCTGCCATCGGGAAAGGCGAAGTTCCTAAAGATGTCTGTGTCACGGGAAAGGTGAAGTTTCCTAAAGATGTCTCTGCCATCGGGAAAGGTAAATTCCCTAAAGATGTCTGTGTCATCGGGAAAGGTAAGTTTCCTAAGTGTCTCTGCCATCGGAAAGGCGAAGTTCCCTGCTTTTCAAAGCGTCGCGGGAATGCAAGGTAAGGACATCGGTGAGCGTGAGTAGATTATAGAAATAGCGATACAAGTGGAAAAATAAAAGCTCAGTTCGTCGCATGTGTTGTATACAAGTACAACAGAGGAAATCTGTGATCATCATCATCATTATCATCATCATATCATCATCCTTCTTCTTGCTATTTTTTTATTATTATTATTATTATTTTTATTATTATTATATTATTATTTTTATATTATTATATTATTATTATTATTTTTACTATTGTTGTTGTTACTATTATTAATTTATATTATATTATATTTTTTATCATTACCATGATATTTTAATGATTATGACGGGTTTTATTATTAATAATATTATTATTATCATGATCATTGTGTTCTTGTCTGTATTATAATTATCATAATCATTGTTGTTTTCGTCGTCATCATCATCACATATCATCATCATCATCATCATCATCATCATCATCATCATCATCATCATTTATTACCATCATCATTTTATTACATTATCATCGTTACTATTATTACTATATTATCATTAGTATTATTAATAATATTATCATCACCTTTTTCATTAATATTATTACTATTACTATCATTATTATTATTACTATTGTTTTTATTATTACTGCTGTTGTTGTTGTTGCTACTGTTAATTTCATCATCATCGTGATCATCATTATCATAATCATCGGTATTATTATTATTATCATTATTATTATTATTATTATTATTATTATTATTATTATTATATTATTATTTCTTCTTATAACTTTTAAAATTTTTATTATTATTTTTATTGTTATTATTGATTTTATCATCATCATCATTATTCTTGTTAATACTATTATCATCATTACCGTTGTCATGATGGTGATCTTTATTTTTATATTGTTGTTATCAGTAGTAGTAGTAGTAGTAGTAGTAGTGGTAGTAGTAGTAGTAGTAGTAGTAGTAGTAGTAGTAGTAGTAGTAGTAGTAGTAGTAGTAGTAGTAGTGGTAGTAGTAGTAGTAGTGTCATTGTTATTATTATTATTTGTTTTATAGAGCATTGTTATTATTATTGCTACTACAACTACTAGTAACAGTAGAGTAGCATTAATAATTATTACTAGTATAGCATTAAAAGTATTGGAGTTTAAAAAATGAAATAATGTTTCCTTGCCTGAGGGTAATAAGACTGATTGATTGAGGTTGAATTGTTTTGAACAAGAAATGGAGGTTAGAATCATTATTGAAATATTAAAAGGGGCAAAAAAAAATTCCTGCTTCAGTCTGTCATGAAAAAGTCAAGTTGAATAGGTTTGGCTGTAGAGAGAATTAAATATTTCTATACAATTTCTTTTCGTTTTATTTTCATTTTGTTTTCTTCATTATCTCTCTCACGAGGTACACAGGGACTGGGAATGAGGAGATCGGGAGAGGGGGTTGGTAAGGATTGGTGTGGGGGCTCAAACCAACAGAATGCTTCGTGTCCAAGACATTGAGTCAAAGAGAGCTCCGGAACACTGAATCTCCCTTTAAA
>CM031617.1:22821805-22824305 GCA_018398815.1 Conus ventricosus | reverse complement strand
GTTGATTTGGTCGCTGGGCTTGTCGAAGGTTGCGCCGCCATCTTTGCAAGCGAGACGAAGTGCTGGCTGGTCATCCAGTCAGTGATGAGCATAAATGGTCTTTCCCCTCACGTGTGGTCATTTACATATTATTTTAAGACTACAGACATATAAGGCTTTCTACGCAAACTCTATTTGAGTCCGTTGATAGAAATAGTAACGAATGAAAATTCAAGAAAAATGCATGACGTCAGTGGACTGCCCATAGGCACTGGGAAAGCACTTTTATTTCCGCGTCAGCTGACTGACTAAAGGCGCTCTACGAAGGATATGTCCGACAAGAAGATACCACACAACCACCAGCTGTCTAGGTAAATTGTTAACTGAAAGTCGGTGACTTGTTTAAAAGCATAGATTAACTCCAGAGGCCATGTTAGAATCTAGTCTGTGAGGTGACAGAGAGTATACAGGGAAGACCACCTGTGTACAACATGCAGAACAAAACGTAATTTGACTGCTCTCGTTTACATAAAGGTAAAGTCAGACTGTGTTAAGGACACCTCAGTGCAGCAGTCTAAAAGGTCTTCCCTGTTCAGCTCTGTTTGTCAGTCTGCCGGTCAAACAGAGAAGGAAGATGAAATGAAAAATGGCGTGGTGACCATGATAAACCAAAAGCTTTGGCTGCTGCTGTTACTCCAGCTTCACTGAACCAGACGAGATCCACCGGTTTCATAAGGCTGACATTACCCTTACTGCCATCACAAAGACAATGGATGATTGGGCGTTCTACGGGTAATTAAATGGAAGCAGGTTTAGTGAAAGCAGGCAGAACACAGAGGCGTTGCTTACTGCCTTTGGTGACTGTGGTGGTCGTTTCACAGGTCGTGGGAGTGGCCAAGGTGAGGGAAATTCAGGAGATTAGGAGGAGGGTCTGAGAGGGGCATCAGGGTTGGGGTTCAGGAGGGCTACAAATCAACTGGAACTAGCAACAGGCCTTATGCCAGGGAGGCTACAACAGTGGATGGTTAGGTGGTCCAGGTTGCCACAGGGAGGCTACAACAGTGGATGGTTAGGTGGTCCAGGTTGCCACAGGGAGGCTACAACAGTGGATGGTTAGGTGGTCCAGGTTGCCACCTATTACGTGAGGGAGGCTACAACAGTGGAAGGTTAGGTGGTCCAGGTTGCCACCTATTACGTGAGGGAGGCTACAACAGTGGATGGTTAGGTGGTCCAGGTTGCCACCTATTACGTGAGGGAGGCTACAACAGTGGATGGTTAGGTGGTCCAGGTTGCCACCTATTACGTGAGGAGGCTACAACAGTGGATGGTTAGGTGGTCCAGGTTGCCACCTATTACGTGAGGACGTCAAGGTTAGTCAGGCTACAACAGTGGATGGTTAGGTGGTCCAGGTTGCCACCTATTACGTGAGGGAGGCTACAACAGTGGATGGTTAGGTGGTCCAGGTTGCCATCTATTACGTGCGGACGTCAAGGTTAGTCAGTTGCCAAACGACTGGCTGGCTAGTACAGTAAGTTTGTTGCATACATTAACACTATAGCAGGATCCTTCACAGACTTCTTAAACATGAGTGCACTAAGCAAGGTGGTGTTGACAGAGGCTGAAGAAACCGGTAGACTTTCCGTTCTATGAAGGAACATTTGTTTTCAGGATCAGTGCTTAGACTACATGACTTTACAACAGACTGACGCAATTGCTAAAAGTCGAGGAGCCGTCATATTACAAACGCATGATCGAGTGTTGCACTCCATACCATATACATCTATTTCTCTCTGTCTGTCTGTCTCTCTCTGATCGTGGTCTATGTGTGTGTGTGTGTGTGTGTGTGTGTGTGTGTGTGTGTGTGTGTGTGTGTGTGTGTGTGTGTGTGTGCGCGCGTGCGCGCGTGCGCATGTGTTTAAATGTATGAGTGTATGTGCTTTAGCATAGAAGCTTGTGTGTATGTGTGTGTGTGGTGGTGGGGGGGGGGTGCGTGCGTGCGTGCGTGCGTGCGTGCGCGCGTGCGTGTCTGCGTGCGTGAGTGCGTGCGTGCTTGGTGTGTGGTGTGTGTGTGTGTGTGTGTGTGTGTGTGTGTGTGTGTGTGTGTGTGTGTGTGTGTGTGTGTGTGTTTGCGTGTGTGAATACTGGAAGAAATACACGCATCTGTGTTTTACAGGCTTACACATAAAATTGATGTTTGTGTATGAGTATAACAGAAGAGACCAGTACCAAAGAACGCACACACACACACACACACACACACACACACACACACACACACACACACACACACACACACACACACACGCACACGTACACACATGCACATACATGCGCGCTTATACCACACACACAACACACACACACACACACCACACACACACACACACACCACACACCGCACGCGCGCCGCATACATACATACACGAACACGCACGCGCTCCTATGCACACACACACACCACACACGCACGCACGCACGCACGCACGCACGCACGCACGCACGCACACACACACACACACAC
>CM031617.1:22811805-22819305 GCA_018398815.1 Conus ventricosus | reverse complement strand
GTCAAAGCAGAGTGAGAGGTGGAAACAGGGAAGAAATTGGTCGGGCAGAGCGGTTGGAGAGACTGTTGGTAAGAAGAAGCGGACAGGAGTGGTGAGAGGGTGGGGTTCACGTTCAGGTCAGTTTAGTCCGTGACAGCGAGTAGATGTTGGTACAGAACAACAAACTACAAACGAATAAAGCCAGGACCCAGGAACAACAACACGATCCATTGCCTGTAACCAGACCACCATAAATATGGCGATGAAAGGAGAATAAGTACAGACTTTATCAGAGCCGAGTGGCACGTGTTGTGTAGGTAGAATGGTCAACGCTCTGAATGAATGGCGGATGGTGTGGCGAAGGGCTGGAGCGGAGGGTGAAGAGAGTTCCGTTATGTGGTGGTGGGGGGGGGGGGGGGGGGGGGGGGGGGGAAAAGGGAACACATGGGATGATGGTGGGAGGGAGGAGGGGCCAAGCTCTATGGTACAGTGTCTGTGACAGTAAATCAGGCTGTGGTCTCTACAACAGTCACGAAACGAGCACTGATAAAATACCAAGTCTTGAAAATCAATAGAGGCTTAAAGGAAAAGGAACTGCCATAGTGACAGGCGTTTAAACAAGATGAAATGAAATTAAACAAGCAGCTGTTATTCTCTCTCTCTCTCTCTCTCTCTCTTCTCTCTCTCTCTCTCTCTCTCTCTCTCTCTCTCTCTCTCTCTGTGTGTGGTGTGTGTGTGTGTGGTTCTTTCATTTAACGTCTATCCACTATTCGTGGTATTAGACAAAGTGTGTGTGTGTGTGTGTGTGTGGTGTGTGTGTGTGTGTGTGTGTGTGTGTGTGTGTGTGTGTGTGTGTGTGTGTGTGTGTGGTGTGGTGTGTGGCGCGCGCATCTGTCTGTATCTGTGTCTGTGTTCTTGCATGGCGTGTAGATGCTGCAGGCCAGTGTATGCATACAATTGTTAGGCAGACTGGTGGAAGCCATGCTGAAAATGTTTTAGGATTTTATATAAGTTTTATAAATCATATCAAAATGTAAATGATAGAAAACAGCAGCATCAAGCTAAGAAACCACACCATCGACAGATCACCAGTCTGACGATCATCACATTCTACAGATCCTATGGAACTGTGCAGATCAGGAGCACAACCATCCCTTTCTCCACCCCATTCCCATTCCCATTGACAATTCCTGAATGACTTGAAATATCCCTTCTGAGTCTCCTTCCGATGACAGATGTCCAGATTCCAACCAAATGAGTACTGCTGTAGACAATGACCGCACATTAATTGGCTCCTAATCAATCACAGTAACGATGTTGTTTTCTTTTTTTTTTTTTTTTTTTTTTTTGCTGTCCTAACCTCAGCGCTACCTCAGAGGCAGTGCACCCACGCCGCTCATTCCGACACCCGTCCACAGCCACAGCCCGGCCGGCCCCGCCGCAGCCCCGGCACCAGCAATCCACAGGGAGCAGTCAATGTCAAGTCGTCATGAGGCAACCTACCGGAGGAGACACTGCACTGCTGCCGAGTCACTTCGGTGGTGTTCAGTTGTTTTCTGTGCTGTCCCATCTAATATAACAAAATGGTGAAGAAACAAAGAATCAGCGTGGGCTTAGTGATAGTTAAGCAGCTTGCCCTTTGGAAGAAAACTGGTCAGTCAGGGGTGGAGGAGAGAACAGTGCAAGATCCCTGTGGTCAGAGAAAGGGCGAAAAGGGCGCATGACTGGAGAGGGAGAAAGGAGTTTGCATGTGACAGTGAAGGGCGCATGACTGGAGAGGGAGAGAAAGGAGTTTGCATGTGACAGCGAAGGGCGCATGACTGGAGAGGGAGAGAAAGGAGTTTGCATGTGACAGTGAAGGGCGCATGACTGGAGAGGGAGAGAAAGGAGTTTGCATGTGACAGCGAAGAGCGCATGACTGGAGAGGGAGAGAAAGGAGTTTGCATGTGACAGTGAAGAGCGCATGACTGGAGAGGGAGAGAAAGGAGTTTGCATGTGACAGTGAAGGGCGCATGACTGGAGAGGGAGAGAAAGGAGTTTGCTTTGTGACAGTGAAGGGCGCATGACTGGGAGGGAGAGAAAGGAGTTTGCATGTGACAGTGAAGAGCGCATGACTGGAGAGGGAGAGAAAAGGAGTTTGCATAGGGACGTGAAGGGCGCATGACTGGGAGGAGAGAAAAGGAGTTTGCATGTGACAGTAAAGGGGCGCATGACTGAGAGGGAGAGAAAGGAGTTTGCATGTGACATGGAAGGGCGCATGACGGAGGGGGAGAGAAAGGAGTTTGCATGTGACGTGAAGAGCGGTGACTTGAGAGGGAGAGAGAAAGGAGTTTGCATGTGACAGTGAAGGGCGCATGACTGGAGAGGGAGAGAAAGGAGTTTGCATGTGACAGTGAAGAGGGTTGATCCCAAGAAAACAGGGACACAATGAAATACAGCTACAAAGCAGAAGAATGGAATATGTAGCGTTTGTGGAATGCCTGACGTTGGCAAAAATCATATTAATGTATTATACAACAACAAACAACAAACAGCAACAAAAAATAATAATAATGACAATAAAAATTAATAATAATAATAAAATAATAATAATAATATTTATTAATAATAATAATAATAATAAAAATAATAATGATAATGTATAGCCAACAATAACTATCACATACATCATCATCGTTATTAACAGCAATAATAAGGGTGATGATGATAAATGATGATGATGATGATGATGATTTTTAGCAGCACATGAGTTAAAAAATGCTATACCCAACCTCCCCACCAATTCACTGTCTCGCTTCCTAACCCCCATTCCAAAGCACAACTCCTCCTTGCCTACATAAAAGGCAGACGCAGTCTGTCATGATAATCACATTATCGAGACTCAATTAGGGCCCCACAGACCAGCGGCAAAAGCCCTCACTGACAATTCATAAAGTCGATGCAATATCCGGTCTGAGCCTCGTTTCCACGACGGACAGAACGACAGACTCCCCAACCAGAAGAGCGTTGCCAGGAACGAAAACTCCTTATCAATAGACACCTAATCGATCAGAACAACGATCTTTTGTTAGTGCAGCGCGACCAGCACAACAACATGATGATCAAACGAGAGATCAGCGCAGGCTTAGTGAGAGTGTAGTGGCTTGTGCTGTGAAGGTAAAATGTGCTATGGTCTTGATGAGTGGGGAGGATGTGGGGGGGGGGGGGGGGGGGAACGATTCAGTGGGGGAGGGGGGAGGTCTGCGGAGGGGGGGAAGGGGTTGAAATGAGGAAAAACAAACTTGACGAAATGAGAAAGGAGACATGAGTGGGGAGTGTGCAGGCAGTGGACCCTTTAACACTGTGTGTGAGAGCCAGAAGGATCTAATCCAGATTGAAAAAAGAAAGCATGGCAAAGACCACAGCAATACGTTGAAATACAGTGTGGCAATATTCAGATGCATGTTAGAGCGGGTGGCTAATCCTGTCCAGAAGTTTTGTTTTTGCATGCTGTGGTTTTATCGTTTAACCACAACCAATTCTTCACACACACACACACACCACACACACACACACACACACACACACACACACACACACACACACACACACAACATGCGCCTGCACATGCATGCATGCATGCACGCACGCACATGCATGCATGCGCGCACAACACACACACACACCACACACACACACACACACACACACACAAACACGCACACACGCACACAAACACGCCACCACACGCCACAATGCACGCACACATGCCTGCATGCACACGCACACACGTACGTACACACGTCAGGGGACAGAATGAGAGGATACAAAAAAGGGAAAAGACGGAATGGAATTAGGCAAGAGGAAGTCACTTTAGGCTGGACAAATTAAAATTGTTTTACATAAAAAAAAGTAAAATGAAAATGATGCAACCCCCCCCCCCCCCACTCCATACCCCCCTCCCCTCCCAGAAACTTTGCACCACTTCGGAATCCCTAAATTGATATGACAAAGTTTGGAGATAATCCGGATGACCTGGAGGCTTTCCTTTCACAATCGGCATGGAGTGCCAAAGCTCAGAAGTGACCGAAAGACCGGAGGGGAGCAAAGCTTCCTACACTGCGAACGCCTAGGGGTAGGGAAGGTGATGTGCTGTTGTTGTTTTATTTTTTCTTTGTTTGTTTATTTGTTTGCTTGTTTTATACCATCAGACAGATAGACGAATTTTACACTGGAGCCTGAGTTGTTGTTCCAAAGACATCAGGTAACGGCGGAAAGATACAATACCATGTTTATGCAGGCCACATGTACCCCAGGCGAGATACATACAGTTTTTGTATTCATAGAATAATGAATCTTTTTGATAAATGAAAGAGATCAGGGAAACATTGAATACGTTTTTGAACCTTCAAGGGAAGAGATTAAGTGGACAGATTTTGTCTACCTACGGGAAAGATGTTTGCTGTCTTCCCGGGAGAATAAGAACGAGAAAGTTTAGAAGAATTAGTGAAGGTTGCAAACAGGTGTGCACTCTGTCAGCGGCAGGTGGTTAAGGGAACTAACCCGTAATCCCATAATCCCCAGGCTACACAGTCAGGGCGTAAGTCGCCAGCGTCCAATTGTAGACAAGTGGAACTGCAATCAAAACAGATCTCTTAGGAACAAGGTAACAGTGGGAAACAAGATGAAGGCAAGACGAGACGCGTTTCTTTTTAACTTTGGGCGAATGAAGCAACTTGGCAATACTGTTGATAGGTACATTCGATTTGTGTTGAGGAATATGTCGAACAAGAAGATACCACACCACCACCAGCTATCTGGGTATTGACATGATTATGGAAGTCGGTAACTTGTTTGAAAGCACATATTAAACTCCAGTGGCGGTGGAAGTATCCTGTCTGTGATGTGACAAAGATTATTCAGGGAAGACTACCTGTGTACACTAGCAGAACAAAGAGTACGTTGGCTGCATTGGTCTGTTTCAAGGTAAGTTCAGACTGTGTTAAGGATGCCTCGGTGTAGCAGTCTGAACGGGTCTTCCCGATTCAGCTCTATTAGTCAGTCTGCCTGCCAAACAGAGAAAGAAGATGGAATGGGGGAAAGTGTGACCATGACAAATCAAACACTATGGCTGCCACTGTTACTCCAGCTTTTCTGAACCAGACGAGATCCACCGATTGACATTACCCTTACAGCCACCACAAAAACAATGGATGATTGGGCCTTCTACTAGTAATCGAATAGAAAACAGGTTTAGTGGAAACAGGCTGAACACGAAGGCGTTGCTCACTGCTGGTGATTGTGGTGATGGTTTCACGTATCGTTGGAGTGGCCATGATGGTGGAAATCTATAGATTAAGAAGAGGAAGAGGAAGGGGGGGGGGGGGGGGGGGGGCAGTGGCATCGGAGCTAGGAGTTCAGGAGAAACTGGAACTAGCAGCCAGCCTTGAAGAAGGGAGGCTTCAGCTGCGGGATGACAAAGTGGTTCAGGTTGTCAGCTATTACGATAGGTTGGTCTGCTTTCCAGGGACTGGCTGGTTGTTACAGTCACTTTGCACCATACTTTGGTGATATAACAGGCCCCTTCACAGACTTCTTGAGCATGAGAGCACTGCGCAAGGTGGCGTGGACAGAGGCTGAAGGGACCGGTAGACTTTCGGGGTCTGTGAAGAAACATTGGATTTCAGGATCAGTGCTCAGGCAACTTGACTCTACGACAGACTGACGCAAGTGCTGCAAGTCGAGGAGCCGTCATTATGACAAGCTCATGATGGAGTGTTGCACTCCGCAGCATTATTATACATCTCTCTCTCTCTCTCCTCTCTCTCTCTCTCTCTCTCTCTCTCTCTCTCTCTCTCTCTCTGTGTGTGTGTGTGTGTGTGTGTGTGTGTGTGTGTGTGTTGTGTGCGCGTGTGCGCGCGCGCGTGCGCGCGTGTGTGTGTGAATCTAAGAAGCAGTCCGTAAGTCTACGGGTTCCTGCGTGTGTGTGTGTGTGCGTGTGTGTGTGTGTGTGTGTGTGTGTGTGTGTGTGTGTGTGTGTGTGTGTGTGTGTGTGTGTGTATGTGAGTGAGTGTATGTGTGTGTGTGTATGCGTGCGCGCGCGCGCGCGGGCGTACATGCACCTGCGGGCGTCTGTGTGTATGTGTGTGCGTGCACGTGCGTACGAAGGTAGGTGTTGTGTGTGTGTGTGTGTGTGTGTGTGTGTGTGTGTGTGTGTGTGTGTGTGTGTGTGTGTGTGTGTGTGTGTGTGTGCACGTGCATACGAAGGTGTGTGTGTGTGTGTGTGTGTGTGTGTGTGTGTGTGTGTGTGTGTGTGTGTGTGTGTGTGTGTGTGTGTGTGTGTGTGCCCGCACGCGCACCCGTGCGTGTGTGTGTGTGTGTGTGTGTGTGTGTGTGTGTGTGTGTGTGTGTGTGTGTGTGTGTGCGTGTGTGTGTGTGTGTGTGTGTGTGTGTGTGCGCTCGCGCGCTCGCGCGTGCGTGAGTGCGTGCCTGCGTGTGTGTGTGTGTGTGTGTGTGTGTGTGTGTGTGTGTGTGTGTGTGTGTGTGTGTGTGTGTGTGTGTGGTGTGTGTGTGTGTGTGTGTGTGTGCGCGCGGGCGCGCTCGCGCGTGTGTGCATGTGTGTGGGTGCGTGCGTGCGTGCGTGCGTGCGTGTGTGTGTGTGTGTGTGTGTGTGTGTGTGTGTGTGTGTGTGTGTGTGTGTGTGTGTGTGTGTGTGTGTGTGTGTGTGTGTGGTGCGCGCGCGCGCCGTGCATGTGCGTGCGTGTGTGTATATGTGCGCGTGTGTGCGTGTGTGCATGTGTGCGTGTGTGTGTGTGTGTGGTGTGTGTGTGTGTGTGTGTGTGTGTGTGTGTGTGTGTGTGTGTGTGTGATCAGACGACCACCCGCACACACACACACACATACACACAGCCTAAAGATACGCTGCCAGTCTGTCATGATAATCACATCAAGCAAACCGTATTAATCCTTGCAGACCTGCGGTAAAAGCCCCCACTGCCAATCCGTGAAGGCAATAGACCATCTTACTTAAGCCTCGTTCCCCCGACAGACATCCAGACTCCATCCAGCTGAGCAGTGCCAGAGACGGCAGCTCCTCATCAATAGGCACTGATCGATCAGAATAACGATCTTTGGCCTTGCAGCGTGTTCACCATGACAAAAATGATGATGAAAAGGAAAATCGATGCACGCTTCGCCAGAGTGTAGTGGCTTGTTCCCTGTGTGTGTGTGTGTGTTTGGGGGAGGGGGGGGGGAGTGTGGTGGTGGTGGGAGATGACATGGCCAAAGTTGAGTAGATGAGGGAATGGCAAAGGAGTTGGAAGGGCTGATAGATGGAGGAGTATGGTGGTAAATCCCGGGGACAGGATTGGGGAGAGGAGGGGGTAGCGGGAAACAGGAATATGTAAGCTTGATCTGTGCCAGTGAGCAGATTTTTGAAGGAAACGGACACACAATAGAGTAAAGTCTTAAACATAGAAGTGCGGGAAAGAATACAGACACTGAGCGCACGCCCTACCACCAAGAACATGATGATGAATGGAG
>CM031617.1:22782214-22800779 GCA_018398815.1 Conus ventricosus | reverse complement strand
TTGGAGTGATTAGAATATCCTCATGAACTCCATGGACTTGCATAATGACTATCCATTAGCCGCAGAAACCCTAAAGATGGCAAAAACAGAGCCGCCTAAACTTGTGCCTAATCTTCGGGGCAAAAAAAATTATGTCTGTCATTACAGACTTCTGCAATTTTATTTAAGACACGGTTTGAAGTTAACAGCTGTTCATCGTATAATTGCTTTTGATCAAGAACAGTTTATGAAACCATACATCATGAAGAACACTGATCTCAGAACTAAATCCACAGATGCTTCAGAAAAAGACTTTTTCAAGCTGATGAACAACAGTTGTTTCGGAAAGACTATGGAGAATCCGCACAAGCGTAAAGATGTTAGATTGGTTACTAAAGAGAACGAAGCAATTAAGCTGACTTCAAAACCAAATTATCAGGACTTCAGAAGATTTCATGATCAGCTTTTTGGCATAATGATGAAAAAAAAGAAAGTCAAATTGGACAAACCTGTATTTATCGGGTTTACTGTTTTAGAATTATCAAAGCTTTTGATGTTAGAATTTCTTTATGACTACTTTAAACCCTCGTATCCTGAGTCCAGAGTACTTTACACAGATACAGATAGTTTTGTTATAGATATCCTTATTGAAGACATCTATAAAGACATGGAATTAGAAGTAGCTAAAGGGCATGCGGGATGGTACGACACATCCGATTACCCTAAAGATTCGCCTTTGCATTCAATTACTAATAAGAAGGTTTAGGAAAGATGAAAGATGAATTATCTGGAAAGGTGATCAAGGAGTATGTGGGGTTAAGGTCGAAAATGTACAGTATTTCGAGCCAGGAGAAAACTATCAAAAAAGCAAAAGGAATATCTCGCAGTGTTGTGCAGTCAAACATATCACATGACAACTACAAAGAAGCATTGTTTGGCAATAAGACTTTTCATCATGACAACGTAAAACTACGATCTAATCTACATGAGATCAACACAACTGTTGTAACAAAGAAGTCATTAGATAGAACAAACACAAAACGTGTGTTTGTTAATCCAGAGTTTTCATATGCATATGGACATTATAGAACCGCATAAACAGAGGGGTTTATATTTTTCAATCATCTTTAAACGCAAGACTAATTATAGCATCATCCAATTCATCTAAATCTTTTCTCATGTTTGCTTGATGTGCTTGAATTTTTTCTATTATTTCAAGATATCCTTTTTCCCAATTTGGGATTTTGGATTTTATGTGATCTAGATGGGTTATCATGGATTGATTAATCTTCGTAAAATTTCCCTTAATAGCAGAATTTTTTCAAATGATTCCTGTATCAATTCTGCGGTCTCTTTCTTTATCATACCTGTTTCGTTCTGCGCTTCCTTCTGAGCTTCCATTTTAGACTTAAATATATTTATGTAAATTTAAAATTAATTAAAGCGGAACTGTGTCTGGGGGATTATTTGCAGTTCTTCCTTTACAAAAGATCTTTGAGGAGCTGGCTGTTTCGTTGTGTCAGTTTCTCGTAAATAATACACGGGCGGATTCATTTTTACAATTCTTTTTATTTCATACGGATCAAACACTCCAAACTGGATTGGTTGCCCTGATGCGAGTGTCCCCTTCTGCTTCCCCGGTAAATAAAGGTACCTTACTTTCAAGCCAAACGGTAATAGTTTGCTGGTTGTACTGGAGTTTTCAGCAGCATTTATTGTTTTTCTTTTGATTGCTTGTACTGGTTTTAGCCCTTTAAATTCTTCATTATTCATTGCGCGCAAAACTGAGGGCAGTCTTCTAACCCATTCTGTGTTGCGAGAATTGTCAAGCAGCTCTCTGTGATACTGGTAGGAGAAAAGTCTTTCGGCTAACTGTTTGTTAAAGTTTTTCGACTAAAGCCTGTGATCTGTGAACTCCTGGAATGCCTCTTTTAATGGTAACTCTATGTTTCAACAATAATTGATTCACTCGGCCTTTAAATTCTTTTCCGTCATCGACTTGAATCATGCGAGGATAAGTTAAAGGACCTCGTTGATATATTAGTTGTATAGCGACAGCAACAGCAGAAGCACTCTTTTGTGTTAATGGTTCCGCATCTTTGTATCTTGAAGCTATGTCAATGACTGTGAGTGCGTACTTAAATCTTTTTCGTCTAATCGTATCAGAGGGTAAATATAGAAGGTCCATTTGATGGGTGTCGTTTGGAGTTGTATTGACAAAGTGTGGTCTCTGTATTCGTCTAGCGCAGGTAAATAAATTTGCCAAATCGCTTGTTTAGATAACCATTCCTTCGCTGTTTGTTCACTAACACCAGCTGCTTCGCTTAGCTTTTTAATTGCTGTGATTCCCTTCCAATATCCTTTTGGTGAATAATAGATTTGTTCATTTTTTATTCAGCTGATATTATGCGCAACAAAATACACGACAGTCATACCAACGACAATAAACGCGATTTCTTGCATCTTTTGTTTTTCTGATGGTTGATAAAAGTTGCTGAATTTTGGTGGGGGCAATGTCTGGATTGGTTTGCCCGTTACTAGATAATACTCTTTTATTGCTTGATCAACATCTTTAAATGTGTAAGCTGCATGCCCCTGTTTTTTCAGTGTGTTATTAATAAAATCTAACTGCTCAATTCTATGCTTTTCATAGTGATCTTGTGCAGCAGCTAGTTGCTCCATAGCTTTGTTATGTCTTTTTCTCTCGTCGTCATCCCGTAGTTTACTAAACGCGTAATTACTTCCGCTAAAAGCAAGCGCATTCACCACAGCGCCACCTATCATCATTACGAGTGAAGCCATTTTTATATAAATGTATTTTTACATATTTATATTCTCTGGAATTATTCCTTGCTTAACTAGAAAATCTTTCGTGGCGAACGAAGCTGCAATAATAGCGATTAGCTTTGCTGAATCCTCAAAGTCTAGTTTGCCAAGATCTGCCGGTTTTATTTTTAACAGGTTTTACAGCATCGTGTATCCTACACTTAGGCCTCCATAACAGCAGATGGTATACAAGGTTGGCATAGTTTTTTCGGCGCTCATTTTTAAAAAAAAAAATAATTATAATTAATATAAAAAACATGAACACGTTTATCTACAAACAGCTACAGGGTAGCCTAAACCTTCCTGAACTTGAAAAAAAAACCAAATGATCAATTTTAAGACCAAGCTTTTTATCCCCAAAAAGGAAAGGCTGTATTTTTTGGGCGGCGTGGGGAAAAAAACAAAACAGTTCCTGGGAACTAAATTTCCCAGCACAAACAAAATAAAACAATGTGGGCCGCAAGACTTTATAAAGAACACCCGGGAAATAGGCGCATTTGGGGGTTTCGGGGAAGGGTAAAAGTGTGGGGCAAACGGTTCTTAGTTTGTACATTTAAACTAGTAAGTAAAATTTCCCCATTGATTCTGAACAAAAATTTTATTTATGATTTAACGCAAGATCCAGTTTTAACAAAGTAAATTAAGTCCTAACCCTGTAAATTTTTATATTACAGATTTAAAAACTTTGTTATCGCCGTTAATAAAGGGTTTAAATTTATTTTTAAATTCAAAAATTTTTAATTTCCCTTCAAAAAAACGATGGGAAAATCAGCAAAAACGGGAAACATTGAATCAGAAAAAACTGAATAAAGTGGGAAAAGTGACCAAAAAACATCCGGGCCGTTTGGGCAGCAGGAAAAAGTAGCAGAGTTAAACAGCAAAAAAAATTTAAAGTTACAATCACAATGAAAACATAACCCCTGCCAACCCAACCATTGATCCAATCCACTCCAAACAAGGGGCAATTTTTAATTTTCAAGGGAAACCAAAGTCTTCATGGAATTTTGAACTTAAAAACGTTGCCATTTTTGGGGCGCCTTTGGGCGCGCTGGGGGGGTTTAAAACTTTTATAAAATAAAATAAACAATAAAAACAAACCCAAACCCAGTAAAAAACCAACTTGAACCACTAAACACAAAGACAACAGCACGCCGGGGCCCCCAATAACAAAAAATCATTTTGATCCATTTAAAATGCAAAAAAATTTTAAAAAAAAAAATTTTAAAATTTTTTTTTGAAAAAATAAATCATGGGGGAAATTTTTATTTTGTTTAAAATGAGGGAGTAAAATAAATAAAAAACAGGGAGCAAAATTTAAAAAGTTTTTCCCATAGACCAGAATTGTAATCAATGGGGTTTGCTTAGGGGTAAGAACTTCTTTAAAGACTATGCGGCCCAAACTCACCCCAAAGGGGCTTTAAGGGCAAACATCCTCAACAAATAACGTTTTTTTTTAAGGCGTTTTGGTACTAATTGGGACATCTAAAAATTAAAATAAAAACATAGTTTTGTATTTTTTTTTTGATAATTAAAAAGATAACTTAAAAAAGAATTTTGGTTGAATTTAAAAGGTGACTTATTAAAATGATCTTGGGTTAACTTGTGAAAAAAACTTAAAATTACTTAACAAAAACCCTTATTAAAACCTTGAATAAACAAAATTAAAAACAAAAATTAAGAACTTAATTAAAAAATTTTAATTTAAAAACCTTTAAAAAAACCCGGGGGGTGACAAAATTTTAAAAACAAAAACAAAAAATTTGGGGGTGACTTGGGGAAGGGGTGGTGGTGAACACAGAGCTTTATTTTTTTGGGTCATGTGAAAACACCATTTGGGGCAAACGTGTTTTCGTTTTTTTGTAAAGCATTGGCTCTTTTTTTGGAAAAAGTTCAAACAGCCCCCAAGGGGCATTTAACAAAACCTTTGTTTGATAAAACAAAAGAAAAATTGTAAAAAGAAAACACCCGGGGGCCGCCCAAGACCCCCCCTTTTTAACATTGAAAAAAGGTAAAACCCGTTGAAGCAGCCGACCACAAAAAGAAAAAGGCAGGGGGGCAAACCAGCAAGTAACCACCTTTTCCCCGCGCTTTAACGGCAAAGCTTTGGACGTCAAACCCAGGGGGGTAAAACAAATTTTTTAGAAAACTGTTCGGGGGCTTTTTTGGGGCAGGAGCCCAGCAATTGGGCCCCCGGGTTCACAAGGGCGCGTAAAGGGCCCCTTTTTTTTTGGGCCCTGTGTTTTAAAATTGCCCCCCAAAACCGTAACAATTACTTTTATTGCGGAGCTCGCTTTAATTTCATTCGCTTGCTAAAAATAAAAACGGGGGGAAAGGGCCTACAGCAAAAAACCTTAAAAAACATTTTTTCTTCATTTCCCAATTCCTTTTGGTTTTGGGCGTGGAAGGGAAAAGATTTTAGCTTTTGGGAAAATTTGTAGCTTTTTCCATTTTTTCCCCACCCCCAAAATTTAATTTTTAATCTATAAATTTGGAAAGGTTTTTTGTATTCAAAAATTTTTTTTCTAACTCAGAAACCACACGTTCGAAACTGCAGCTATATTTTGTGCCATATAAAAAACCCATTTCTCCACCAAAAAACACCGTTTTCACACCCCCAAAAGCACTGGGAAAAATTTGAACAAACAAGAAAACCCAGCACAGTAAACGCGTCCTGCCGTTCGCAGTCAGTGGAAGAATGATGAAACGGTGGGGGTTACCTATTCATTAGCGCCGT
The DNA here is from genome assembly GCA_018398815.1 of Conus ventricosus. Taxonomy (NCBI): domain Eukaryota; kingdom Metazoa; phylum Mollusca; class Gastropoda; order Neogastropoda; family Conidae; genus Conus; species Conus ventricosus. The sequence goes on along the minus strand of CM031617.1, from coordinate 22,795,240 downwards.
AAGCCTCGCTTAAATGAACCCCCCCTCCCCAAATTGGTCGGGCTGTGACATCGCCCATAAACGGGGTAGTGTTGGGGTGCAGAAAAAGGGTTTAGAAGGCTGATGCAATATGTTTACTGGTGCAGGCTGGCGGGAGGGATGGGTGAAGAAAGGGGGGGAGAAGAGGGGGAGGGAGGAGGGGTTTGGGGGTATTTAATTTTTTGGGGCCCCCCAGTTTGTCAGCCCGGCTGAGCGAAACCGGGTAAACCTTTAAAAAGCAACACTAAAATTATAGATGACTGAAAAGCGAAAGAAAAAACTTTTTCAAAACGGCTTTCATGGAAAACATGCAGAGAACTAATAAATAATGTGTGTTTGTGTGTGTGTTTTTTTGTGCCAAACGCAAGTATTTTGTGAAACGCAGAACCCCGTATGTCTATGGCTCCAAACTTGGGTTTTTTCCCTCCCTGTCTAAATAAAAAACATTTAAACCCACAACAATCCTTCGCCACACGTTGGCTCTGAGGACCAAATTGACCTTAAAAGGGCTTTTGGGGGAATAGAAAATTTTCTCTCTTTTCTGCGACCCCAAAGCTGTAACAACTGCCGCGTGGTATGTAAAAACATACCTAGTTCACCAGCACCAACCGTTTGTAAAAAGGGGGGCGTTCAGCCACAGCTGCTTTTTCCCCTTTCGTTTCTCTATGGGGGGGTTTCACCACGGCTCTTTCCCCTAGTTACTCCCCCTGAAAAAATTTTGTAAATTAAATATTGAAAAAGGGTAACCCTTCACAGTAATTTTTTTTGTAGATAATCGTTATTTTTTTTTTGGGTTTTTGAAAAAAAGGGTTTTATGGATTAATTTTATTGTTAAAAACCTTACTTGTCCAAAAACAAGAAATTTGTGTTCTGGATTTGGGCCCCCCGAAAATGGTTGAACCGGGGGGGGCCAAACACACATTTCTCAGTTCCTATCTTAAAGGGCTTTTGAATATACTTTAGAAAAAATGTGTAAAAAAAATATAAAAGAAAAAAAGCAGCATGGGGAAGGGGGGGGGGGGTAAGTAAAAAGCCAGTCTGGGGAAATACAACATTCAGATGATAAGACCCCAAAAAGCCACGGGGAGGCGCCACAGCCCCCAAACCCTGAAGGCGACCCAAAAATCCTTCCCCCTCTGGGGCATCACAACAGATTTCCCCCGCCTCCCCCCCCCCGTGGAGCACCACCAAAAAGGGCGGGCCCATTCACCTAAGGCACCTGGTTTAGACCCCACAAAACATTTAAAAATTTTCCCCCTGTGTTGCCCCGGCCCACTGTAAGAAAATCATGATGGTCAAAAAAAGCAAATGCAGGCACAGTCGGGAATGGTTTTTCTTTCCCCAGAAAGAAACCCTTCAATGCTGATGGGGGGGAATTAGGGAAGGAACTGGTAAAGCCAGAGGTTTTAGCAACGATAATTTAAAAGGAATGGAGCCGGATACGGGGGAAAGTAGGCTCAATGAAGTCATTTTTAAATCAGCATTGCAAATAAGATCCTATACAGAAAAACAAGAAACAAAAAAAGAGAAAAAACCAAAACGAAGAAAACAAAACGAAACCTAAAAAAGCTAAGAAGCAGAAATGTGGGAAAAAAGACATCCTTGGGCCCCTTACCCCGACCACCATAAAAGGCGATGCAAGGGGAATGAGAGTTGGGTTTAAACAAATGGAGTGGCATTTTTGCTGTTTTATTAAAATGGTCAATGAAAAAAAGGGGTTTTACCCGGGGGAGGAACAGGGCAGTTTTAAAAGGGGGGACAACGTGGGGGAAAGGCGAGGAAAAAGGGACCAAGCACCACAGTACAGTGGGCCCTTTACAGTAATCAGAGTGCATCTAGAACACAAACGAAAAGGACCATTCCAGAAAGCACAAGGCTAAATTCGTGAATATGTTCAAGCGTACATACATACGTACGTCTTGCGCGGCGGTGTTTGTGTGTGTGGGGTGTTTTGTTGTGTGTTGTGCGCGGGGTGCGTGCGTGCGTGCGTGCGTGCGTTTCGTGCGGCGGCGTGCGTCCGTGCGTGCGTGCGGGGCGGGTGTGTGTGGGTTTTGTGTGTGGGGGGTGTGTGTGTTGTGTGGGGGCGTGCGTGCGTGGGGTGCGGGCGGCGTGCGTGCGTGTGTGGTTTTGTGGTGTGTGTTGTGTGTGTGTGTTTTGTGTTTTACGTACACCCGATAAAGCAAGTGATTAAAATTTTTTCAGGGGTTATGTATACAAATTTTAAAAAAAAAAACCCAATTCACTAAAAAGAAAGCCCCCAAGAAAAAAAACCAAACACAGACCCGAAACACCATTTTTTTTTAAAAAGGGTCCTTAAAGCTAAAAGTTTTCCACGTCACAGACCAAACACCGGTCCCTTTTTTGAAATAAACCTTCTAAGCTACGTTTTCCCCGCCACAGACCGATCACCAAATCTTTATTGGGAAAAATTTTCCCTTTTAACTACTTTCCACCCCCACAGACAACACCCCGTCCTTTTTTGAAATGACCTTCTAACTACGTTTTTCCCCGCCACAGGAAAAGATCACCAGTCTTTTTGAAATGATCCTCTAAGCTACTTTTTTACGAAACATGTGCAACTCTAGCCCCAGTGTAATCTACAAAAGTCAATTCCACATCCCCAAAGGGGCCCCGATCGATCAAACTCACATCATTTTTTTGCTCATGTGCCCCCTGTTCCCCCCTAACAAAACTGATAAAGAAAAGGAAACAGCGGGGGTTTGTGAGAGCTTATGGGTTTTGCTGTGGGGGTCAACGGCATTGGGGAAGGGATGGGGGTTTAACAGACAAGGCTAGAGAAAAAAGGCAGTGTGGGGGAGGGGGTGGGGGTTAATAGGTTAGACAAAAAATTTAAAAGGGGTTTTGGGGGGGCAGCCCCTGTTTTCCCCCGGTTCTTTTTCCCCATTTTCTATATTCCCCATCCCCGGGGTTCCCCTCAAGAAAAAAAAAACGAAATTTAGTCCCTAAGTTTCCCCCTTTTCCCTTTTTCCCCACCCTGTGGCGATCCCGCGTTCCCCATTCCCCCGCAAATCCCCCCGGGTTTCCCGGGTTCCCCGGGCCCGCTGTTCCCCAGGCCCACTGTTCCCCAAGTTTTTTGCCGTTGGTGGTTTGGTGGGTTTTGCTGACTTAAACGTTGTTACTGTTGTTTTCATTGTTATAGGCGAGGCAGTGGGAGGGCGGGGTGGGAGGGTCGGGTATTGGGGTGGAGCGGGAGGGCCGTAGAAGAGGGGTTTCATGCCGACTGGACAGCGCTGGAACCAGCAGGTCAGCACTTGCATGACCCCATCAGGTCTGTGTAAACAGTCTAAAAGTAAAATGGCCCGTTGCGAAAGAAAAGGTGTAGCTCACGCAAAGTGTGATATAAAGGGATAGGAGTTCAAAGCGTAAAAAAGAAGCACATCACTGTCAAACCCTTTTCTGGCGTCACAAATTCATGCTTCCCGTTCTAGAATCATACACGATCGAAATATTCCGTTTTTCTATTGATTTGACCAAGCAACTCACAGCGAAATTTCCCCCTCCCCCCACCCCCCTTGGAACGGTGCCGAGCAATGCGCCCTGGGACCACGCCAAGTGACACGCTTCGAAGACGACAGAAGCGCGATGACACTTCCAATGTAGCGGTTAAAATGGGAACAACCTGAGTTGACACGCGTGGGGCACGTGCAACTCTCTCTCTCTCTCTCTCTCTCTCCTCTCTCTCTCTCTCTCTCTCTCTCTCTCTCTCTCTCTTTCGGCAGGAGGGGAGGGGGGTGGGCATGTGCATTTTTTTCCTATTATTTTGTTTACCTTGGATGTGCCCGGCGCAACCTCTCCTTGTACAGTAGGGCCCGTACTGGCGCTAACGTGCATTGAAATCGGTTTGGGAACAGCGCTACTGGGGAACAGAGAACCTGGGAGCACCGGTACGGGAATAGCGGCACGCTTTTTCGGTCGGGGAACATCGACACTGGGGAACAGAGACACGGGGAACAGCGCTACTGGGAACATAGAACCCGGGAACACCGGCACGCTCCCGATTTTGGTCCGGGAGACAAGGAGACGAAAATGACTACAACAACAATTAGGAAGGGAGTAATATGTAGCAAGTCTCAGCCTGTCTGGCGTACAACAAAATGTGAACGCCACGAACATCAGTAAAGGCTTAGTGTGTGCTGTGGAAGGAAAAATGGCTGATGGTCAGCTGCTGGAGCGATGCTGTGTAGAAGAGTCGGAATATCATCATCACCTTAATGTTCACAAGGTCATGAATGAGACATGTATCACCCAATCCACCCATCCACCTGCCATCTCGCTCCCCCCCTCCCCTTCCCCCAGTTCAAAGGAGATCCACCTTTTCACCCACTGAGAAGACAGACTGTCAGTCTGTCACGATAATCACATCATCCAGACTCCATTGACCAGTGGCAAAAGCCTCCAATGCTGATTCATAAGACGACGCAATATCCGGTCTGAGCCTCGTTCCCATGACGAGCCGAACGCCAGCCTCCCTAAGCAGAAGAGTGCTGCCAAGGAGAAAAACCTGTTTATCAATAGACACCTAATCGATCAGAATAATGGTCTTTTGTTTACTGCAACCTGACCACTACAACAATATGATGGAGAAAGGAATCACTAAGACTTAGTGAGAAGGAACTGGCTTTTGCTGTGGGCGTGAAATGGTCAAGGGTCTTGATGAGTGGAAGACGATGTGTGAACAATTCACAACAGAGGAGGATGGAGGACTGATCAGGGGGAGGTGGTAAGATGTTCCTCGGTAATCCTACTGATAGAGAAACACACAAGGCACGACAACTACTGCTGCTTCTGCTTCTGCCGCTGCTGGTGAAAAATCAAATAAGAAAATGACCAACCTTTGTCTTTTCCAACGGTGATTTGATACTCTCTCTCTCTCGCTTTCTCTCTCTCTCTCTCTCTCTCTCTCTCTCTCTCCTCTCTCTCTCTCTCTCTCTCCACTTCAACTGCAGCATTCCTCTCTATATCTGTTAGAGTATGTTCTTGTGTCTTTTTGGGTGTTCGCGCGCGCGCGCGCGCGTGCGCGCGCGCGCGTGTGTGTGTGTGTGTGTGTGTGTGTGTGTGTGTGTGTGTGTGTGTGTGTGTGTGTGTGTGTGTGTGTGTGAGTGCGCGCGCGTGCGTGCGTGCATGTGTGCAAGAGTGCGTGCGTGCGCGCGTGCGCGAGCGCCTCTGTGTGGTTGTGTGTGTGTGTGTGGTGTGTGTGTGTGTGTGTGTGTGTGTGTGTGTGTGTGTGTGTGCGCGCGCGCGCGCGCGCGCGCAACAATTATGCTTTAAAGTACATGGCTCTTTAAGATAATGAATGCTAGAATGATGAATTTCAGGATGCTATAGAAATTTCAAAGCGAATATAGACATTAGTTTGATAGAAAACAGCCGGACCTGTGAGAGTAACCATGAAAGGCAATTTGCAACGATAATCACATCACGCAGACCCGTTGATCTAAGCAGAGCAGCAACAAAAGCTCCAACTGTCAGTTCACGAAGGACATGGAACATCCATTCTGACACTTGTTCCCATGACTAATGTGTAGACTCTAAACACAAGCATACTGCTGAGAATGGCGGATGCGCATTACTACGCACGTAATCGACCAGAATGATATTGTTGCAGGTAGCCTTGCTCTGCCCACTATAGCCAAATAATAATCAAAAGGAGACTCGGTGCAATTGGAGGTTTAGCAGTATGTGCTTTGGAGGAAAAATGGTCAATGATGCGTGGAAGGCAGGAGGAGAGAAGAACTTGCGAGGATGGAATGATAGAGGAGGGTTGAAGAAAGAGAACAGAAGACAAGGAGAGAGGCACAGGACATGATCAGTTTAGTATGGGATTGTAGAAAGATTCTGAGCCACAAGAATACAAAGGAAATCAGCAATGGTGCCAGAAGGTGGAATATACGGCAGTTCTTGGTGAGTTTGGTATGGGCCACGACTGATGACACGAAGCACTTCAGTATACCGTTTGTCAGACAGTGCTGTGAAGGAAAAACGGTTGCTGGTTTCCTTTCAAAAGGGCTCTATAGACAATGTTCAAGACAGGAGGTGCCATCAAGAGAAATAGATAAAAGAATGATAGTGGACTGCAGTGCGAAGCAGGGGTTAGGAGGGGGAGGAATGGAACATGGCACTGCACTGGATCTTAATAATAATAATAATAATAATGAATACTTATATAGCGCCTATTATCGGCTAGAGGCCAAGCTCTAAGCGCTTTACAATCAACACTCGTTCACACAACGGGCTGCCTACCTGGGTAGTGCCGACTGAAGAGCTGCCAGCTGGCCCTTCATTCAGTCATTTCCCGTGTCATCCAGTCAGTATCGTTCAATATCGATCACTCATTTTCCTTACTTCCTTCATTCTTTCCATTTCTCACGCAGGGCGCATGCTATGTGTAACGTGTCATCCATACCAACGGCCAAACTGGCCTACTCTTCCGAAAGTTGGTGATGGGATTTTACGTGTGTGCAAGATGTTACGCATGCGTTCACACACGGAACCTCGGTTTATAGTCTCATTCGAAGGACTGTATGGGAAATGGAGTCAGAACCAATGTTAACTCCGAGGTAAGATAAGATAAGATAATGTTGCTTACAGCCCAGCCGACCGCAAAGGGCCACATCAGGGCTGTCACCACGTTAAAATCAACTCACAAGTCGTTTAAAAAAACAACAACAAAAACAAACACCAACCTTTCACACATCTCTTTAAATGACAACTTCTAGAAACGCACCAGAAACTTCGTTAAAAATCTTTCTTCCGTAAAATCTTAAATCAGATGAAAACTGTTAATCTCTCTCAAAAACTCAAGGATCACGTCAGGCGGGACATCCCTGAACAGGATCTTCATGGACTCCGCTGTAAAATGTGTGTGTCTCACATCGTGCAAGTCCCAACACTCTAAAAGAACATGTTTCATTGTGAGTGGCGCATGACATGGAATGCACCACGGAGCTTCTTCACTCTTCAAAAGGTAGGAATGGGTAAAATACGAATGGCCCGTGTGTAGCCGGCACAGAACCGTTTCCTCTTTACGACCACCAGACGTAGATGGGAGGAACACCCCAAGGTCTGGACGGATCTGAAAGAGTTTGTTATCCGTCTGTGGACTCTGACATAATCGTTAATTTTGGGTTTCACATCTGAGCAGGGGATATATATGTTGGACAGCTTCTCTCTTGTGGCATTCTTGGCTAAACGATCAACCATTTCGTTCCCGCCGATGCCAACATGACCAGGAACCCAAGCCAGAATAATGTTGTAACCATCCGCTTTCAACTTGCTAAAAAGTTCAAAGAAATGTAAAAGTTCTGGATGCTGAAGGTTGCGGCCAGCTATGGCCACCAAGGCTGACAGCGAATCCGACAGAACCAGAAAGTCCCTCTTCGAGATTGTGAAATTATCTTCAATGCCAGAACCAGAGCAGTAAGTTCAGCAGAATAGACAGAAGCATCTGAATGTATATGTTCCAACAGTATTTGAGAAGGAGCCCCAGGGCAAAAGGCTGCACAGGCCACTCCATCTCAGACTTGGAACCGTCATGTGAAAATTTTCTGATTGGGAAAAAAATCCCCCTGTACCGAAACGCCCCGGCGAGGTTCGAACCCGCAACCCCAGATCACCAAGATTACAGTCCGCGCTCTAACCAACTGAGCTATTCCGGCTCCGGCTCTTATCATGTGTATGGCTGTGGTAATTACATGGCGCGCACTGGATCTTATCATGTGTATGGCGTCGTAATATACATGGCGCTGCACTGGATCTTATCATGTGTAGGGCTGTGTAATATACATGCGCTGCACTGGATCTTATCATGTGTATGGCTGTGGTAATATACATGCGCTGCACTGATTTTATCATGTTCATGGCTGTGGTAATTATACATGGCGCTGCACTGGATCTTATCATGTGTATGGCTGTGGTCATATACATGGCGCTGCACTGGATCTTATCATGTGTATGCTGTGGTAATATACATGGCGCTGCACTGAATCTTATCATGTTATGGCTGTGGTAATATACATGGCGCTGCACTGGATCTTATCATGTTATGGCTGTGGTAATATACATGGCGCTGCACTGGATCTATCATGTGTAGGCTGTAGTAATATACATGCGCTGCACTGGATCTTATCATGTGTATGGCTGTGGTAATATACATGGCACTGCACTGGATCTTATCATGTGTATGGCTGTGGTAATATACATGGCGCTGCACTGGATCTTATCATGTGTATGGCTGTGGTAATATACATGGCGCTGCACTGGATCTTATCATGTGTATGGCTGTAGTAATATACATGGCGCTGCACTGGATCTTATCATGTGTATGGCTGTGGTAATATACATGGCGCTGCACTGGATCTTATCATGTGTATGGCTGTAGTAATATACATTGCGCTGCACTGGATCTTATCATGTGTATGGCTGTGGTAGTATACATGGCGCTGCACTGGATCTTATCATGTGTATGGCTGTAGTAATATACATGGCGCTGCACTGGATCTTATCATGTGTATGGCTGTAGTAATATACATGGCGCTGCACTGGATCTTATCATGTGTATGGCTGTAGTAATATACATTGCGCTGCACTGGATCTTATCATGTGTATGGCTGTAGTAATATACATTGCGCTGCACTGGATCTTATCATGTGTATGGCTGTGGTAATATACATGGCGCTGCACTGGATCTTATCATGTGTATGGCTGTGGTAATATACATGGCGCTGCACTGGATCTTATCATGTGTATGGCTGTGGTAATATACATGGCGCTGCACTGGATCTTATCATGTGTATGGCTGTGGTAATATACATGGCGCTGCACTGGATCTTATCATGTGTATGGCTGTAGTAATATACATGGCGCTGCACTGGATCTTATCATGTGTATGGCTGTGGTAATATACATGGCGCTGCACTGGATCTTATCATGTGTATGGCTGTAGTAATATACATGGCGCTGCACTGGATCTTATCATGTGTATGGCTGTGTAGTATACATGGCGCTGCACTGGATCTTATCATGTGTATGGCTGTAGTAATATACATGGCGCTGCACTGGATCTTATCATGTGTATGGCTGTAGTAATATATACATGGCGCTGCACTGGATCTTATCATGTGTATGGCTGTAGTAATATACATGGCGCTGCACTGGATCTTATCATGTGTATGGCTGTAGTAATATACATTGCGCTGCACTGGATCTTATCATGTGTATGGCTGTGGTAATATACATTGCGCTGCACTGGATCTTATCATGTGTATGGCTGTGGTAATATACATGGCGCTGCACTGGATCTTATCATGTGTATGGCTGTGGTAATATACATGCGCTGCACTGGATCTTATCATGTGTATGGCTGTAGTAATATACATTGCGCTGCACTGGATCTTATCATGTGTATGGCTGTAGTAATATACATGGCGCTGCACTGGATCTTATCATGTGTATGGCTGTGGTAATATACATGGCGCTGCACTGGATCTTATCATGTGTATGGCTGTGGTAATATACATAAGATGACTGAAACCATAACGTGAACTGACAGTGATGACAACAGCATAAAACAGAAGAAAAAAACCGCGTTGCGCTCTCTCTCCCCTCTCTCTCTGTGTATGTGTGTGTGTGTGTGTGTGTGTGTGTGTGTGTGTGTGTGTGTGTGTTGTGTGTGTGTGTGTGTGTTTGTTTGTTTGTGTGCGCGCGCGCTCGCGCTCTCACCTACGAGTACAGTTTGTGCATAACTGTAAAAGTAAAGAGCAGGACCAAGGAGAAAAATACTAGACTGCCAGCCCGATGATAATCCCATCATTCAGACCCTCTCTGTAGAGACCAATAGCAAAAGCTGCCATTGCCAGTTCATCAAAACAACACACCATCCGTTCTGAATCTTGCTACCACGGCAAAATATCCAACTCCAGCCACCACCAAAGATGGTGACTCATCAACAGGCATCTATCTAGTCAGTCATACACCGCACATGGTCGTTCCACTGTCTAGCCCCATCCACCACAAGAAAAAAAATGATGGACAAGCAGAATCAGTATGAGATTTGCCAGTAATGGTTTCTACTGCAGGGGTAAAATGGTCAATGCTGAGTGGAGGAAAAAACAGGTAGGATTCTGCAGGGCAGACAGGTTGAGGCGATTGATTATAACAAGGAGGGGATGGGGATCAAGAGGTAGTAAATCTAAGTCCACGTCGGCTGGGTCAGTGATAGCAAGTGGATTGTTGTGGCGAGACAAACGGGACACAACCTGGTAAGGCCAGGACGCAGAAAGGCAGAGAAGAAGACAGTCCATGGTCTGTAAACCCGACCACCATAAAATGGCGATGAAAGGAGAATGAGTACAGGCTTCATCAGACTGGAGTGCCTTGTGCTGTGAAGCTAACATGGTCAATGGTCTGGGTGAGTGGGGATGGTGGGGTGAAGGGTTGGAGTGAAGAGTAAAGCCGGTAGTGTTAGGTGAGCAGGGGGGGGGGGGGGGGGGCAGACAAAGGAGACGGTTATGGGAGTAACGTATCTTTGTGCCCACGTCTCTTTGTGCCCACGTCTCTATATGCCCAAAACGTATGCCAGTGGGAGTTTCGGGTAGGCATCCTCTATGTCAATAGCCAAACTTACCAGTGGCCAAGCAATGGTCAAACTGACCAGTGGTCAGTTGTCAAACTGACCAATGGTCAAGCAGTGGTAAAACTGACCCGTGGTAAAGCAGTGGGCAAACTGACCAGTGGTCAAGCAGTGTTCAAAATGGTTAGGGGTCAATTTGACCATAGCTTGATCATTGGTCGGTTTGACCAACGTTTGACCTCTGGTCAGCTTGACCACTGGTCAGTTTGGTTGTTGCTTGACACTGGTCAGTTTAGCTATCGCTTGACCACTGGTCAGTTTGGTTGTTGATATAAAGGTAACTACCCACAACTCCAACTGGCATAGGTTTGGGCATATAGAGATGTGGGCACAAAGAGACGTGGGCACAAAGGGATGCTTCGGTGGGAAGGTAGAGAGACCAAGTACCACAGCAGTGTATATTAAAGTAAGTAGAAACTTGTATGTGTGTGTGTGTGTGTGTGTGTGTGTGTGTGTGTGTAATTATATATATATGTGTGTGTGTGTGTGTTGTGTGTGTGTGTGTGTGTGTGTGTGTGTGTGTGTGTGTGTGGACAGAATTTCTACATGAATATACTAGAAACGAGCAGCACTGAGGAAAGAGACCACATCACATGCAGATCACAGTCTGACGACTAATCACATCATCCAGATCTAACTGACTGGTGCAGACCAGAAGTAGCAGACCACATCCATCACTCACAGTCTTACACAATCACATCAATCCAATCTAAGACATTTGGCAGACCAGAGTAGCAGACCACACTTTCCTCACCCTCCCCAGTCTTTCCACTAGGCCTATGCACTGCCAATTCAAGTAGAAGAAGAAATATCCCTTCGGCAAAGTGGTCTCACGACAGATGCCTAGAAAAGGGTGGTTCGATGGATGGTGACTAGACATCAATAGGTGTCTGATTGAACAAAGTAACGTGTTTTTTTCCCGCAACGCATGTCCCTCTGCAATAAAAAAAAAAAAAAAAATGAAGAAAAGGAAAATTAGCGCGAGATTAGTGCCAGCCTAGTGGCTTGTAATGGGGAAAAGAAATGGTCAACCAGGAGTGGAGGATGGATCAGTAAAGGATTTGCATGGATGAATCGATATTAATTAGAGTAACGGGGCAGAAGTGGAGAAGGAGAGACATTCAAGACTTAATCATTTAAGTGTGTGACAGTGTAAAAGAAATAGCAGGAGAAAATGAGACACAGAGGAATACGGCTACAATGCAGAAGGGTGGAATATAAGGCAGTTCTTGGTCTGCTTGACACACGTCACAAATATTGATTAAGGAGCAGTAGTATAGACTTAGTGTGCATTGTTGAAGGAGCAATTTGTGGCTGATGGTCTATTGTGAGAAGGGTGTTGTGTGTAAGCACTGGAGTAGAGGGTGAAAGTGTTTCTGTGTATTCTGACTTACCTTAGGGAAATTTTCGGCCAGCTACTGCTGGTCTTCATCTGACAACAACAACCCACCATACCAACAAGTTTCAAGCCACCATAATTGCAGCTGAATCACAGTTCACAAAAAGAAACGTGAAAGAAGCAATAGAAATCAGGGAGAGAAATCCAAGTTTGAACAGAGACTGTGGGTATGACCTGCCCCCCATTTGCAAGAGTGTGCTGAACACTAATCACTCCACCAGTGAGGACAACTCAGAGAACACCAACACCCACCACAACTACCAGTCAGTCGGGTCTGATGAAGACCAACAGTAGCTGACCGAAAATTTCCCCAAGGTAAATTTTTTATTAGACTCTTGAGTCAGAATACACAGAAACATGAATAACCCGGAGTCAGAAAGTGTCTTTGCTCAAGTAGAGGGTGAAAATGGAGAGTTGGGTGAAGGAGTCAAAGAGGGCAGTGTGAAATAAGGTGGGGATAGGGAACATGGCATGGCATTGGATCCAGCACAGACCGCAGGCACTAATGGCAGGGCTGTGATAAGATACATCGTCAGACTGAAACAAAAGAACGTGATGACAGTTACAGTGATACCAGTAATGAGAAGCTGAAAAAAGGAATGCGTTTGCAGATGCTTACCCTTCTTCTGGTCGCCGTTGCTGGAAAACCGAACAGAAATATTCTTTTAGGTTGATGTTTCACAGGCATCTTATAATCATACAACAGCAGCAGTAGCATCAACAGCAACAACAATAATAATAATGATATAATATAATAATAATAATAATAATAATAATAATATAATAATAATAATAATAATAGATAATAATAATGTTCATATTAGCATGAGGGAAATCATCGCTAATCTATTAGCCTACCATCATCTTGTAAGAACTAGCGAGCCTTACCTCGAAGCACGAACTCTAAGAGGCCACAGTCCAAACCCATGATTACATTACAAACTCTTTTCATTCAGTCACA
>CM031617.1:22772214-22777214 GCA_018398815.1 Conus ventricosus | reverse complement strand
TAATAATAATGATAATGTTAATAAAAAATAACAAAAAAATTAACAACAACAAAACAAACGTAGTAATGTTAAGGGGGGGCCCCAAGTTGGAAAGGGCATCACCAATCCACTTTTCCACACATCCTTCTTGTTCCCTTTCCCCTCCCCCCTCCCCCCCCCCCCCCCCCCTCTACCCCCCCCCACCCCTCCCCACCCCCCTCCCCGCCACACCCGAAAAGCCGAACCCCCCCCTCCTCCCAAAAAAGGAAAAATACTGTAGTCTGTCATGAAAAATCATATCTTTCCCAAACCCTTTGGCCAAAAAGCCAGGGGGCCCAAACCCCCACTCCCATTTTTTTTGGAAGAGGAACAAAATATCCGGTTGAGGTTTTTTCCCCTTAAACGGCAGAACAAACCCCGGGACCCCCAACCAAAAAGTTTTGGGCCAGGGACAAAAAAAACCTTTAAATAGACCCCTAATCGTCAGTAAAACGAGTTTTTTGTTAATCCCACCCAAAAAGTGCGATAAAAAGAGGAATCGGGTACAGAGTTAGTGCAGACATAGGGGTTTGGGCTTTTTGCTGTGGGGGAAAAAAGGTCAACGGTCTCGATGATGGGGATGATGTGGGGACGATTCAGTACGGGGGGGGGGGGGGGGGGGGGGGGGGGGGGCGGAGGGGGTATGAGGGCAGTGGGGTGGGGAAAGGGGGTAGGGAAGGGAAAGGGCTGTTGATATGGGACAGGGGGCAGGGGGGGGGAGTGTGTGAAGTGGGTCATTTTGATTTGGGTTTTGTGAGAGTTAGATAGTCTTTTTTCCAATCCAAAAATTGCAAGGGCTTGGGGAGTCCCCCTTTCCCTTTTAATGTATATACCCCCCCCCTTTCCCCCCCCCCCCTTCTCTTTTGGGCCTCGCCCCCGGTCCTTCTACGTTTCCCATCTAAAATGTTTCCCTTTACTGCCCCTTTAAATCTGTTGGGGGGAAGAGGAGATAAAAATCGAAGGGAAATGGAAAATATGGGGGAAGCCGTTTTAATAATTTACATGTCTAAAGTTTAAAACCAGAAAAAAAAGGGAAACCCAACCTTAGTTCTGTTTGAAAAGGCATTTGATACCCCACTTCTCTCTCTCTCTCTCTCTCTCTCCCCTTCTCTCTTCTTCTCTCTCTCTCTCTCCCCTTTTTCCCTCTTCTCTCTCTTTCTCTCTTTTCCCCTTTTACGAGGGTTTGTTTTAACTTAAAAAAAAAAGTACCCCGTTAGTATCAAAAAAAAAATGGGCGGGCACCAAGGAAGTCAACGACGACATACAGTCTGTGACGATAACCCACATCATCCGGGCCCTTTTGGGCAAATACGCCCATTTAGAAAAACCCAACTTTTCAGCTAGGGAGGGAGTAAAATTTCCCATGCTGACATTTTTTCCAAAGAAAAAGTGCGGACTCTAAGCAGGTTTACTCAAAGGAGGGGGGAAATGTGCATTATACCCCTTGATCGTTCCAGACTACATTTCCCCCCCTGAAAGTACCCTGGGCTCCTGCCCCCCATGACCAAATGCTGCCAGAAGGAGAATCAGCGCGGGATTCTTGTGAAGTTTTCGTTTGGCTGTTGTGGGGGAAAATGGCCACAAATTTTTTGGAAGGCTGGAGGGGGGAAAAAAATGGGGAAGAGGAGGGAGGGGTTTTTGGGGGTTTAAAAAAAAAGGGAAAACGGGGTTTTGGGAAAAGAAGTGGGGCACGGGTTTTTTCAGCTTAGACTGTGTTTTTGAAATATTTTAAATTCCGGGGTTTTAAACCAAAAGAAGAAAGAATACAGCCACGATGCCAAAGGGAGGGGAATATACGGCAGTTTCTTGGCCCGTCCGCGTAGCCAAAAAAACCATAAAGTAAGAAACTCAGTACAGGCTTTAAACACAGCGTGCTGTAGACGGGGAAAAAATTTTTTTGATGGTCTAATGAGAAAATTCGTTTAGGAAAAAAGGGGTAGGAAAAAAGGATGGGGGACAGGAACTGGGAAAGAAGGAAACACAGATGAGGGGGGCGTTTAAGCAAAGGGGGGTTTAAGGGGGAGGGGGGGAGGGGTGGGAAATGACACTGAGCTTGATCCACAACAAACCGCTTTCAATTTAAAAACTTATGGGGCCCTGCAGAGCTGTAATAATTACTTACTTCGGGTTGAAAAAAAAAAAAAATGATAATGACAGTGATGAAAATTTGGGTAAAAATCTCTCTCTCTCTTTTCTTTTTCCCCTTTTTTTTTCTCTCTTTCTCCCCCTCTCTCTTTTCTCTTTTTCTCTCTTTTTGTTGTTGTTCTTGCCCGGTGGGTGTTGTTTTTTTTTTAAATTTTTGGGTAGTGTCGTTTTTTGTTGTTGGTTTTGGTTTATGATGGTGGTGGTGGGGTAATGGTTTTTTTTGGTTTGGTTTTTAAAAAAAAAAAAAACCAAACAGAAATACGATTTTTAAGGGCACAAGGTAAAGGGACTAAAAAATTTTTGAAAGAAAAAAAATGTTCACTTGGGGTAATTTTGGGGAATGCAAAACCCCCACCACTCATCCAAACCGTACTTTCCCCCCAAATTACTTCCCCTTTCCCACACCCAACCAGGGCCCCTTTCCTCCCCCCCTACAGGCCCGTCGTTTGTCATTGGGTTAAAAGCATCACCCAGGCTCTACGGGCCAGCAAAAGAGCAGCGACAAAAAAAACCCCCCCCTGCCCCGGGTTCATGAAGGGGAACGCAATATCCCGGGTTGGGGCCTGTTTCCCGAGGGACAAAAAAGCCAGAAATTTTTCAACCAGGAAGGCACTGCAAGAAAGGAAAAAACTCCTCAAACAAAAGGCAATTTTGATCGATCAGAAAAGATTTGAGGTCCCTTTCCAAAGTGGCCAAACCCTAACAAAAAAAATGATGGGTTTAAAAGGAGAAACAGTGCCGGCTCGGGGCAGGGGGTAGTGGGTTTTTGCTGCAAAGGTACAACTGTCGAGGGGGCTCGATGGTGGAGAATGGTGTGGGGAAGGCTGCCCGGGGAGAAGTTGAGGTTTTTTGGGAAAGGGGGAAGGGGGTTTCGAGGGCTGTGGTCTAGGGGATGGGCGGGGGACAAATGATTTTTTTTTTTTTGCTTGGGCTTTTTGTCCCTTCCATCACTCACTTTAAACCCGATTCTGTCGTTTTTTAACTTTTCTCCAAGAAGGGCAGACTGAAATTTGAAATTAAAAAAGGGGCGTGTAAAGGGGCCAAATTTCCCAAAATTACACCAAAAATTGCACAGAGTACACGGACAGTGGTATGTAAAAAAAAACGACTTGCCTAAAATAAAAAAAAAAATGCGCTTTAGGGGTTTGAATAAAGGGAAAAGCAGGAAATCACTGTCCGTTTGACTTTCCCCACCTTTTTTTAAACCTAATGAAAAATTACTGGAAAAAAAGTTCAATGAGGATCTTTGGGTTTAGTGAGGCAGCGCTCAAAACCAAAAATGTTTGGGAGAAGTGTTGAAAATGCAGTTCCCCAAAAAACAGCCCGTAGCAGGTGGGGTTTTATCGAAAAACAAGCAGTATTGCTTTACGAAGCGTAGCGAAAACAGCGTAATTCACCGTAATTCGGACAGCTCGTTGTTTGGGGTTTGGCCTTTAAAATAGTGTAAATGCTTGAAAAGGACCCGGTGGGTTTTTGGTAATTGTAAAAAACAAACAAAGATAAAAGGGTGAAATCTGAAAACCCCCATGAAAAAAGGGAGGAAATACGCCCCCTTTTTTTTTTTAAACCCCGTCCTGTGGACAAAAGAAATTTTAAAAACCCGAAAAACAGGGTGAAAAAAAAAAGGGCCGGGGGGTGGGGGTGGGGGGGGGGCGGGGGGGGGGGGGGGGGAAGGGGCTTTCGGCCAGTTTTTTTTAACAATGGATGTGTTTATTTGCATTTTTTTGCACGAAGTGCCCACAGAAAATAGGGCAGGGCAGCGGGGGAAAAAGGCTGGGGATTGTGGGGGGTGGATTGGTTGGGGGGGGGGGGGGGGGGGGGGGGGGGGGGGGGGGCTGAGGACAGTAGACTGTAGATAAGACAGATTCATCAAGCAGGTATCAAGACAAGATTTGAACTGTTTCATGCGTGACTTTCTTCTATATTCTCAGGGAAATAATTCCATAGGTAAACCCAGAATACGAAAGACTGTATTTGCCTGAAACAATCATTCGGAAGATGAAAATTATTCGGTGTTAATATTCATGACCGTTATGAAGAAGTCTATTCAACGAGAGGAGAAACGCTGTCATGGTGTATTTCATGCGTGAGGAGTCTCCGCTATATAACAACGAGGACGGGGCGGGAAGTATATCTGGCTCTTTAAAGCCAGTTCATTATCAATTTGTGAATAACTCATTTCTGAATTCTTTATAAGTAGCAGGCTATGATGTAGACAAAATCTAGAATCGGGAGAGACACACAGAGAGAGAGAGAGAGAGAGAGGAGAGAGAGAGGAGAGAGGAGAGGAGAGAGGAGAGAGAGAGAGAGAGAGAGAGGAGAGAGAGAAGAAGAAAAAGAAGAAGAAGAAACGTATACGGCGTAGCAGCTAAACACACACACACACACACACACACACACACACACCACACACACACACACACACACACACACACACACACACACACACGCTCACAGTCCTGCGCGCTCACACACACATACGCACGCACGCACGCACATGCACATATACAAACGCGCGCGCACGCACAGAGAGAGAGAGAGAGAGGAGAGAGAGAGAGAGAGAGAAGAGAGAGAGAGAGGGGAGAGAGAGGAGAGAGAGAGAGAGGGAGAGAGAATGGGGGAGAGAGAGGAGAGAAAGAGAGAGAAGAGACCGACACCGAAACCGAGACCGAGACCGAGATTAATCCCGAGCTATTTGTGTTTTCATCAATACCAAGATCACAGTCTCAATACCAATATGAACACGGGACAAACAATACCACACATAGCTGCACCATGGAACTACAAAACACAATCACCCCGATTCCTTACAGTGTTCCAGCCTTAAAAGATTATCA
>CM031617.1:22754668-22757168 GCA_018398815.1 Conus ventricosus | reverse complement strand
TGTGTGTGTGTGTGTGTGTGTGTGTGTGTGTGTGTGTGTGTGTGTGTATGTGTGTGTGTGTGTGTGTAGCTTCGTTGTATTGATGTTATATACTTGATTAGAGAATAAAAAGGGGACTTCTGGGCACAGAGAGAGAGAGGGGGGGGGAGAGAGAGAGACAGACAGACACAGAGAGAGAGAGAGAGAGAGAGAGAGAGAGAGAGAGAGAGAGAGAGAGAGAGAGAGAGAGAGAGAGAGAGAGAGAGAGAGAGAGAGAAAATAGGAAATCACTATGTCATATGTATTGTTACATCTTCAAGAGTTTTATGTTGTTTTGTTGTTTTTTTCTGTTGTTGTTGTTGTTGTTGTTGTTGTTGTTGTTGTTGTTGCTGCTGTTATGGTTGTTTTGTTTCGTTAATGAAATGTTGATAAGAGAGGGGAAGTAGGGAATCTCAAAAGGCGTTTTTTTTAATCGCTGCCACAGTTTATTGCGGGGCAGTGTCACACTGTCACTTTTGCACACACGCATTCATGACAGCATTTACTCCATACGCACACGCAATCTTTCCAATCAACCAAAAGGCGCAATACCGAATGCTTTTTCTTCTCCCCCTCTCCTTCAGGGAAAAACACTTTACTAAATCACATCAGAACAATTAATGAATAGATTCTATATATGTATCTCTCTTTTCCGAGAGATAATTCAATACATTCAAGATCCCTATAAAGTCATGGCCTTCACATAACATTGGCCCAAGATCCAAACCAGGAGAATAAATAATTCCTGCAATCATTGATGCCATGCCTGCATCAGATATATGACTCGCCCCATACTGTCATGATTCCCTGTCTCTCACAGAAATCGTGTCGCCCCATTGAATTCTCCCGTCACTGGACATATGAGTTCCGACTCCTCTCCCTGGAGTCTTTATTTGCTGGGGCTGAACTACCGGTGTGTTCCCCACACCATGGCCATCTTTAACCACCTCACGGGGTGAAGAGTGAAAGGTGAAGGGTGAAAGGTGAAGGGCTGGTAATGACTGGTCAGCAGTGAGGACCAGCGTTAGTGGCAGGTTCGAGTCTCTAGGCCATCTGCTGGGCTAAAACTGATTCTTTCCTCCCTCCTCCTAGTGAGTGCATACTCAGTGTTCAAAACACATGACCAGCACCTTACCAGCCCTTATTAAACTATCTCTCAGTGGTCACTTTCACCCAATGACCACTGTTGTTTAATCAATGAGTAAATCTCACAATTATTTGGGGACGCCCGCTACGCTAGTCAAGCCACATGAACATTCTTCCTTTTTAGTTGTGGCATGAAGAAATGATTCATATCATTAAACTACATGTGATGGAGCGTCACATGCCTTGATGTGAGGCTACGTCACATGACAGGCAGAAACATAATGGTACTTCAAGTTCACAATGATATCGAGAGACAGATTTTACTCATATCCTGACACGGAGAACGAAAATAAATATATGTCAACAGCAAAATTGCTTCCGGAGCTTATGGGTTACTCATCGCTTACCACTGTTACATACAGTTAAACCTGACAGACAGACAGAGAGTGAGAGAGAGAGAGGGACAGACAGACACACAGACAGAGAGAGAGAGAGAGAGAGAGAGAGAGAGAGAGGAGAAGAGAGAGAGAGAGAGAGAGAGAGAGAGACGGAGAGGGAAACAGAGACAGAGATAGAAACAGACAGACAGAAAGAGGGAAGAAGAGAATACGACAGACAGACAGAGACAGAGAGAGACGGAGACGGAAACAGAGACAGAGACAGAAACAGACAGACAGACACAAAGAAGGAAGGAGAGAAGAAGACAGACAGACAGACAGACAGAGACAGAGACAGAGAGAGAAAGCGAGAGAGACAGAGACGGAGACGGAAACTGACTGACTGAAACCAATTTATTGTCAGATTAACTCACGGTTGTACGGAAACAGAGACTGAGACAGAAATAGACAGACAGACAGAAGGAAGGAGAGAAGAAGACAGACGCACAGACAGACAAGCAGACAGTCATGCAGGAATATGTGTTTGGCATCAGTGACGTGATGTGCGCTGATCCCTGAGATCACCTTCAACACATCCTTGCCTGTAAAATCTGATAAAATAAAAGGTTGAACCAAGTGCATGGCCTAAAACAGACTCTATATACAAGTGTGTGTGTGTGTGTGTTGTGTGTGGTGTGTGTGTGTGTGTGTGTGTGTGTGTGTGCGTGTGCGTGCGTGCATACGATACGTGTGTAGTGTGTGTGTGTGTGTGTGTGTGTGTGTGTGTGTGCGTGCGTGCGTGCGTGCGTGCGTGCGTGCGTGCGTGCGTGCGTGCGTGCGTGCGTGCGTGCGTGCGTGCGTGCGTGCGTGTGTGTGTGTGTGTGTGTGTGTGACTTTGTGTGTGTCTGTCTGTCTGTTTATCTGTCTGTCTGTGTGTGTCAGTGCTTGTGAGTGTGAGTGTGTGTATGTGTGTGTTGAGGCGCACGCCCGCAAGAGTGAGAGAGAGAGAGAGAGAAGAG
>CM031617.1:22742168-22744668 GCA_018398815.1 Conus ventricosus | reverse complement strand
GTGTGCACAAAGACACACTTTGTATTCAGTTTATATCAAAATCGTTTCAAATTTAGAACAATTTACTGATTGGAAATGTGGTCAGGGGAGCCATATGTTCGTCTGTGTATTTGTCCGATTTTATTCAAGTTTAAAAGGCTGTGCCAGTCTTGAATAAAAGTTACTCTGTGTTAGGTTTTCTTATGGGAGCAAACGTTAACCCACTAATTTAGTGTTTACAATTTACTGATCAAATAATTACTAACAGCAACACATGTCCTGGATTTAAAACAAACATACAAAAAAAGGTAAAATCAAAACCACTCCACAACACAAAATGAAACACACGCGAATAAGACGACAGCAAACCACTCCACAACGCAAATTATACACACGTGAATAAGACGACAGCAAACCACTGCACAACACAAATTATACACACGTGAATAAGACGACAGCAAACCCCTCCACAACACAAATTATACACACGTGAATAAGACGACAGCAAACCCCTCCACAACACAAATTATACACACGTGAATAAGACAACAGCAAAACGCTCCACAACACAAATTATACACACGTGAATAAGACGACAGCAAACCACCCCACAACACAAATTATACACACGTGAATAAGACAACAGCAAAACGCTCCACAACACAAATTATACACACGTGAATAAGACGAGAGCAAAACGCTCCACAACACAAATTATACACACGTGAATAAGACGACAGCAAACCACCCCACAACACAAATTATACACACGTGAATAAGACAACAGCAAAACGCTCCACAACACAAATTATACACACGTGAATAAGACGAGAGCAAACCCCTCCACAACACAAATTATACACACGTGAATAAGACGACAGCAAAACGCTCCACAACACAAATTATACACACGTGAATATAACAACAGCAAACCCCTCCACAACACAAATTATACACACGTGAATAAGACGACAGCAACAGGCTTCGGGTTCGACGAAGGGCTTCACACAACGGGGTAAGAGGAACAACGGTGTCCATTGCCTTTTTTTTAACGTTCAGCACGTCACAATGTCATGGCAATTTCGAGGTCGTTTGAAAAAAAAAATCACATTGATCTCATTCTGGTATAATAACTGCAATCACACACAATTTCGTGCTTAGTAGAACTGAGAAGGGTAATAGACGAGTTCCGGAAATTCATGGACAGGGGAAATAAAAACACAAAAAACAAAAACAAAGTGCTGCACGTGATTCTCGCAGTTTAATCCAGTTTCATAGCACAAGATCGTCACACGTTCAGCACGTGCGCACATACAGACACAGGTGTGTGTGTGGGGGGGGGGGGGGGGGGGGCGCGCGCGCGCGTGTGTGTGTGTGTGTGTGTGTGTTCACGTGTGAAGTGGGTGGGTGGGTGTCAGGGAAAAAGAGTAGGTGCGTGCACACGTGCAGGCATGCTTGCGAGCATGTGTGCTTACTTTTGTCTGTGTGCGTGTGTGTGTATGTGTGTGTGTGTGTGTGTGTGTGTGTGTGTGTGTGTGTGTGTGTGTGTGTGTGTGTGTGTGTGTGTGTATGCGTGTGTGTGTGTGTGTGTGTGTGTGTGTGTGTGTGTGTGTATGTGTGTGTGTGTGTGTGTCTAAGATTTGCCATCGACCTCTCACATTACTTTCTCACTCCTGGTAAATATCTTTCTTTTTTTTTTTTTTTTTTTGAAGGCTTGAAGGACTCATGAAAGTTGTCAAAACAATCGAGCCATTCGTTCAGAAATGAATAAAACGAAGAAAAAGAAAAGAGAAACAAAAAGAAAAAAAAAAAAAAGAAAATCGGAGATGGCGTGTTTCATGAAGTAGTTAAAAAAAAAATTCACGCTCCAAAGCTTCACAGCCGCAAAGGGCAGTGAACTGGCGAAGGGTCGCCATGTGTGCGCCACGGTATAAGTGTGTGTGTGTGTGTGGTGGGGGGGGGGGGGGGGGGGGGGGGGGGGATGTTGGGGTTGGCGGGTTTGGAGAGAGGTTTCTAATTTTTTTTTTTTAACTGCTGTTCTTTGTTTGTTTCGTTCTTTCTTGTTTACCCCTTTATTTGCTGAATGAAACACGCATGTGTATCTTTGAGCATATTAACGGGAGAAAGAGAAGTGCGCGCGTGCGCATATTTGTGTGTGCGAGAGTGTGTGTGTGTGGGGGGGGGGGGGGGTGTGGGGGTGGGGGACTGGGTGTCTGGGTTGGTGAGTGGGCGCGTGCGTATGTGCAGGTATGCGTGCATGCATGCTTGCTTACGTGCGTGCGTGAGCGCGAGCGCGAGGGTGTGTGTGCGTGTGTGTGTGTTTGTGTGTGTGTGTGTGTGTGTGTGTGTGTGTGTGTGTGTGTGTGTGTGTGTGTGTGTGTGTGTGTGTGTGTGTGTGTGTGTGTGCTTGTGTATGTGAGTGCTTACGCGCGCGCGCGCGTGTGTCGGTGCGTGTGTGTGTGTGTGTGTGTGTGTGTGTGTGTGTGTGTGTGTGTGTGTGTGTGTGTGTGTGTGAAATTAT
>CM031617.1:22729668-22732168 GCA_018398815.1 Conus ventricosus | reverse complement strand
CACACCCCACACCCCACACCCACACACCCACACCCCACACCCCACACCCACACTTCGTCTGATTTGCCGATGGTATGCGTTCTATTAACTTACCAATTAATGGCTATGAACTATTAATGATTAAGAACTCTTCCTCTCTCTCTCTCTCTCTCTCTCTCTCTCTCTCCTCTCTCTCTCTCTCTCTCTCTCTCTCTCTCTCTCACTCTCTCTGTCTGTCTGTCTATCCTCTCTCTCTCTCTCTCTCTCTCTCTCTCTCTCTCTCTCTCTCTCTCTCTCTCTCTCTCTCTCTCTCCTCTCTCTCTCTCTCTCTCTGCGCGCGCGCGCGAGTACGAGTGTGTGTCCGTGAAACATGCTCTCTCTGTCTCTGTCTCTGTCTCTGTCTCTGTCTCTGTCTCTGTCTCTCTCTCTCTCTCTCTCTCTCTCTCTCTCTCTCTCTCTCTCTCTCTCTCTAAATCAACTCCTCCTCTACCCATCGCCTCACCCTCCCCGTTTCCTGGCACACCCTTTACGATCTTCGTACTCTCTGTGCCAGAAAGAAGCATGTATGGTGTGTGTGTGTGTTGTGTGCGTGTGTGTGTGTGTGTGTGTGTGTGTGTGTGTGTGTGTGTGTGTGTGTGTGTGTGTGTGTGTGTGTTGTGTGCGTGTGTGTGTGTGCGCGCGCGCGCGCGCGCGCGCGTGTGTGTGTGTGTGTGTGTGTGTGTGTGTGTGTGTGTGTGTGTGTGTGTGTGTGTGTGTGTGTGTGTGTGTGTTGTGTGCGTGTGTGTGTGTGCGCGCGCGCGCGCGCGCGCGTGTGTGTATGTGTGTGTGTGTGTGTGTGTGTGTGTGTGTGTGTGTGTGTGTGTGTGTGGTGTGTGTGTGTGTGTGTGTGTGTGTGTGTGTGTTGTGTGTGTGTGTGTTGTGTGTGTGTGTGTGTGTGTGCTTGGTACAAAATGTAGAATTTGCCTGGGAAAAAGCGCGTGTTACGTAGATATCTCACCTGGTTAAAGGTGGATTTAGAAATTCGCTGGATTATTGTATGGGGTGCCATTGTGGAAAGCAAAGACATTGTATTGGTATTAATCACAGAAGAAATCTTGGGCATTAATGCAGGAAGACACACGATGCTGATAATCACATCAAACACCACCAGCAGGTTTTGACAATGGAGCAGACGGGATGAGGTGCAGGCGTGGTTGAAAGAGTACAAAACCCATTTTCTTGTCCAACAGCCTGAAATGAAATACATCCAGCATTGATTTGCTTCCTCATCCAAGCATACACACAAGAAACGAAGAACTAGTTTAATTTCCATGATGCTGAGGAATAATACTGCATGGTCATGGTTTTACACTGCCGGGTCTACCATGGAACAGACTACTGCTGACTGGCAAATCAATAGTTCCTCCAGTCCTGGAAATTGCCCGACTTAAGGCCTGTCGAATTGAAGTTATAGATTGTGATGTGAGGGACTAAACGTTGCTTTTCTCATGCAGCGCATGGAACTTTCTCCATTTTCTCAACCGTTATCCCCCACCTTACCACTGTCCCTTCCCACCCACCCCACTACCCCCACCCTGCCACCTCCCATCCCGTCTCCTTTCTTGTTATCTCAAACCCTTTCGAATTTCGCAACCTAATGAAATGCTGCATAATGGCAAGACAAAAAAAAAAGAGACTAACAAATAAAAGCCATGATTTATGTCCACGTGTGTTCAGGGTATGAACAGTGTAACGGTGTAGCCTGAAAAAAAAATCGTATGAGTCATTGTTTCTGGTTGTCCATTGTACAGACTTTGCAGAGTGGGGAAGTGGGGCCAGAAGGGTGTCAGCATGTTTTGGTTTCTTTCTACTACACTTGCCCTGCCTCTGGACTTACAAAGCAAATGCAGACAAGTACGTCTCACTGTTGTGGAAACAATCCCACAAGTTTTGAAACATTTCATTTATGATGATTTTCATGCCACGGGCACTGGAATGTGACTCCATCATTCCTCCTGTCCCCATCCCGCTTACTTCTCCCCACCCGTTCCATCTTCAACCTCCTCACCATTTTCTCTATATACTTTTTTTTTTTTTAACCCATTTGCAGTTCCCATCCCTCCCGCTCCTTCGCTAGCTCATCGCTTCTCAATCACTGCGCAGTCTGACCTCCAATCCTCTCCACTCCGCTCCCAGCTTCCTATTGCCTGGTTAGCTTCCACCAGAACCCTCTCTCTCTCTCCCCCCCCCCCCCTCTCTCTCTCTCTCTCTCTCTCTCTCTCTCTCTCTCTCTCTCTTTCTCTCTCTTTCGTAATTTAAACTTCTCGTTCCTTTCCTTGCCCTCTCACACCCTTCAAAATCTCTTATAAGCTCAGTGAAAGCAGGGATCAGGGTTGCTGTTGGAGCCATTCGGCAATTTCCTATCAATGTATGTTTCATGATCAATAAGGTTCCCCCCAGTAGCTGCATAACCACCGCCGCATTTCCCCTCACTCTCCCTTCTACCCGTCAACCCCCCCCCCCCCCTCCTTCCTTCTGTCTC
>CM031617.1:22692168-22694668 GCA_018398815.1 Conus ventricosus | reverse complement strand
AGGAAGTAATATTACCTCTTCACACTACTTCGTATTACACGACACGTAAGCCTCATAAACGGCACTGCAACTGATAACATCTCAGCAGTCTAACGAGCAGGGAACGTGATTGGCGCCAGACGTATCACCTCCAGCTGATCCCTTATCACGTATGGGCGGATTCCGGCTGCAAAAGGCCATAATTACATGTTTACACGAAAAGATTGATTTTGACCTTTTTTTTTGGTATTTATATGTGAACGTGGCTAAATATTACGTGGAGGTAGTTACGTTTACTGCAAAAATTGTAATTATCATGGAAAGCCGCTGTTTTCTGTAACTGATTTTCATGACGTGAAATCAGTTCTATTTGAAAATAACCGTTTTCGTTTGGAAATTATTTTTGTATCATGTCAAAATAACTCTTCTGATGTGAACATTGTTCTTATCATATGGATACAAATGTCTTTAAACGTGGTGAATGAGTGCTTTTGTGGTCAAATGGCTTTTTTTTTAAAGACAGAACCCACTTTTTCAGTTACTTTTTTTCCCTTTATGGAGATAATTTATTCTTACCAAGCAGTAACTGTGAGTTTTCTAAGCCAGTATAAGCTCACATTTGCACACCACTAACGAGCAAAACTCCCTGGCGGCCTCATTAAAAAACTACCGTGTTTAAGTCAACCGTCAACCATCGCAAGATGTTCACCAGGTTTCACAAGATTTTGTTTGTGGCAGGGCGGCGAAAAGACAATAATTTGGGGCTTTAAAGCCAAACATAGGTGAACACAAGTGTACTTGGTTAGTGTGATGTAAGCATACTGCACATGTATATACCTTTATAATGTGTTATCATCAGATTCAGGACAAAGTACGTTTGGCAAAAAAAAAGAGAAAATCTATATGCTTCTCTCTCTCCAAATATATATAGCCTGAACTTGTCTTCACTTACTACTAAATTGCGCAACACACACACACACACACACACACACACACACACACACACACACACACACACACACACACATATATATATATATGTATATATATATATATATATATATTATATATATATATATATATATATATATATATATAATATATATATATATATATATATATACAAAGAAAAAAGCTAAGCACCCCCAATGTTTTTTAGTTTGGAGAAACTGAAATTCGTTTTTGTACTAAACTGTTCAATGTGGAACTTTTGTTTTTGTTTTGTTTTTGTTGAAAAAGATATTGACAAAATGAAAACACAACAAATGATATACAAAATCATAAACAGAATGTGGTATTGCTAAAGAAAGATCAATGACATTTTCCCATGAAAAAATACCCATGAAAAGCATGGTCATTACAAAATCATAGTGCTTAATCAAAGTGGTAATTTCATTTGAAAACATTGCCATGAATCTCCATAAACCAAAGAAAATGAAAATGTTCAGTAGCGCGTGAATCCGCCCTGAGCCTGGATGACCGCCTCAACCCTGCGTCGCATCCCTCCAGTCAGTCGCCGGATCTGTTGCATCGTCAGTTGCTGCCACTCCTGATGCAGTGCAGCTTCCAGTTGATGCAGATTTTGTGGAGGAGGGTCCAAGGTCTGCAAACGACGGCCAATCATGTCCCAGATGTGCTCCAGTGGATTGAGGTCTGGGCTCATGGCAGGCCATGGCAGGGTCTGCACTGCTTCTTGCTGGAGAAAGCCTGTTACTGCTTGAGCACGATGAGGCCTGGCGTTGTCATCCATGTACACTGGTCTGGTGGCAAGTGGGTGGTTGTCAAAATGGAGCACAACGACCGGCTCAAGGACATCTCGGATGTACCGTC
The DNA here is from genome assembly GCA_018398815.1 of Conus ventricosus. Lineage (NCBI taxonomy): Eukaryota > Metazoa > Mollusca > Gastropoda > Neogastropoda > Conidae > Conus > Conus ventricosus. The sequence continues at coordinate 22,692,859 of CM031617.1, read as the reverse complement.
CACCTGTGAGGGTTCCTCGAATGGTAATCAAATCCAGCTTGCAGTCATGTGAGAGGCACCCCCAGACCATCATGGAACCGCTACCGTGAGGAACAGTTGCCTGTATGTTCTTGGGCGCATAGGCTGTATTTGGGCGTCTCCAAACCCTTGATCTTCCATCAATGACGTGCAGCAGGAATCGGCTTTTGTCCGACCAGTGTATCTTTCTCCAGTTCCTCAGGTTCCACCCCCGCCGAGCGAGACACCAGTCCAAACGCCGTCTTTTGTGGTGGTCAGTCAACAGAGGGCACTTGATAACCCTCCTCGCCTTATATCCGTGGGCTTTTAAGCGGTTCTGCACTGTTCTTGTGGAAAGTTGTCTATTAGGCATCCACTGTCGTTTCAAGCTGGTGCTTGTGGCGAATGGCTCATGGCGTATCATGCGAAAGTAGAGCCCTGTCTTTGCGCTGTGACGTTGCATGTGGTCGGCCAGATCGTGGGCGGTCCTGCACATGGTTGGTTTGCTGGTGTTTCCTCACCAGCCAGCTGATGACAGTGTAGTGGAAGCCCAATTGACGCCCTATTGCTTTTAAGGACATTCCAGTGGAATGCATGCCAATAATTTGCCATCGTTTGGCCTCTGCTATCCTCCTTCGCACCATATTTCTTTGCAAAGAATATCTTTTCTTAAAACCAACTGTGATTGCTAAAC
>CM031617.1:22667168-22689668 GCA_018398815.1 Conus ventricosus | reverse complement strand
CACCTTTAAAAATTTCTGTTGGTGATCTCTTTTAGATTTTCCAGGATATTTGTAGCTTGTTTTTGGTCTTTAAGTTTCGATATTTGCCGTTCTGTTTGGTTTTTATATTTTCTTTATTAATGACTGTTATGGTTTGCAATTGTTTGAAGTGGTTTTCAGGACCCTATGTTGTTTCTTTTCATTTGAGACAGTGCTGGTTGAATGTTGTTGTGAAGCTTATGCTCAGGGGCTGCTTTTTTGATGCAATCAATTTCCTTTTTACCTTCTTTGGGTGGTTTTCATTTATTGATCTATTAATTTTTGAGGTGGGCATGATGATTCGATAGTTGGGTTTTTTTTGTTGATATTTTTTATTGGGGTTTTTGGGGTGAAAATTTGATTTTTTTATTTGTTGAGTTTGCGATGGTGGTTGTAATGGTTTTTTTTTTGTTTTTTTTTAGGTTGTGGTTGTTTGAGTTTGTGTGTAATTTTTTGAGTGTTCTTGTATTATGCTGCTTGTTGAATACTCTTCATTGATGCAGTTGTAGTCTTGATTATGCCTTTGGGTATGGTTTTAATACAGATGGTGGGGGTGTTTGATGTTTACATAGTAGGCGTGCATGGGCTTTTTGTATGGTTTATATTGTATTTGAGACAAGTGTTATGTTAGGAGTTATACCTTTTTGTTTGCTTCATGTGATTTTAGGGGGTTTGGAAATTTCAAAATTTCTATTTCTTATTCATGTTTTGGGTTGTTAGTGCGCAGGCGTGTTCTGTATATCAATGTTTCCGATTGTTTCTTGTGTTGGATAGCTAAATGTCGACGTTCGCAGTTTCTGCCCCGTCATATGATCCAGGTTACATCAAAGTTGAGTTCTGTTCGTTTCTTGATCAGTTTCATTTTTGCTGTACAGGCGTTTCTTGGTGCGGATATGATTTCCATTTCTGACCTTTTCTGTATGGTTATAGCAAATTTCAGAGCTTGTGAGCGTTCCTCACTTGATGGGTAAAATCTACTATGTCGAATGTGATGAATACCGTGTTTTTGTTTATCAATTTTGAACCATGAATAACTTCTTGTGTTTTCCAGAGGTTGTATTCAGGTTTATTTTACGTTTTTATGTTTTTTTCTAGATTTTTTACTTATTTGCCAGTTCGATTAGATGGGTTATTGTCTACTTGGTTTTGAAAGTTGCTTGTGGTCTTGAGTGTTATGAACGCTTTTTGTGTTCGCCACCTGTCACTAGGCATCGAGTGCAAGTCTTTTCTTAGTGCGGATTTTCTGTTTTTTTATCGCTTTTTGGTGTTTTTCTGAAATTTTGTCAAAGTTGGGGTATTCTTTGGTTCATTTTGTAGAGTTATGTTTATCAGCTTATAAAATTTTTTTGTCGTTGTGTATTGTTTATTGTTTTTTAATGTTGTTGAATCGTTGTTGATTTTTGAATTGGATGTTGGCTATATTTTTCATTTTATCCTCAAACGGTTTTTTTGCTAGGGTGGTAAATCGCCATGATTTGAAGTCGTAGTGTTTTTGTCCTTTTTTTACATTTGGATTCAGAAAAAAGAAAGCTTTTCAATCTCATATTGTGCATGAACTTTCAGTTTGTTCTTTAGTTTTTTTATAGGATTGTGACTGGAAAAATGTATGTCTTTTGTTGACTGCCCTAAATTGATTTCTTCCATTTTAAAACTTTTAGTACAGTGCTCAAATGAGGAGCGTTAAATTAGTGTGGTTTAAAAATACACAAAAATGATTTTGATAGTGCTCGACCCCTTGGGGAGCAACATTTGTTAAAATGGGTTTTTTTTAAAATAGAATCTACAAATTTGTTTCGAGCGCGTTGCGCTGTCATCAGGATGGTTTTGGTTTGCCCCCCACCGATGTTATATAGCGTGTGGGTCCCGTTTGCGGTTGTTTTCACGTGCGGTTGGCTGCACGTGTTTTTTTTGGGCTTTCAGGATTTTTTTTGGGTGTATTCACTAACAACGATTTCCATTTATGCCTGCAGTTGTTTACTATTTCTGTTTTGGTGTTTAAAGTTGCTAAGTGGGGTTTGCATAGTATTAACCATTTTTCAGTTAAACATAGGTTGCACCTTTTTGAAACATTGCTGTATGGTGAGCTCTTTTTATGATTTTCCGGGATATAAGTTAGCTTGTTTTTGCGTCTTTAAGTTTCCAGATATATTTGCTCAGTTCTGTTTGGTTTTATATTTTCTTTATTAAATGACTGTTTGTGGTTTGCATATCTGGTTTGAAGTGGTTTTCAGTGATCCCTATGCATGTTTCTTTTTCATTTTCTGATGTCACAGTGGCTTGGTTACAATGTTGTTGTGAAGGCATTTATTGCTCAGGGGGCACTGCTCCTTTTTTGATGCAATTGCAAGATTTCCTTTCTTCACCCTTCTTTGCTGTGTTGGTTTCATTTTATTAGATGCTCAATTAAATTTTTGAGGCTGGGCATGCATGAATACGATAGTTTTGAGGGTTTTTTTGTTGAATATTTTATATAGTTTGTGTTCTTTTGGGAACGAGGTTGTTAAAATTTTAAAGAATTCTTTTCCTATGTTTGTTTTGAGTTTTCCGTCGTATGGTGGGTTGTACCAGTGATTTTTCTTTTCCTGTTTTTCTTATTTCTATTTGTGTTATTGTCTGGATTGTATTGTAGTTTGTAGTTGTACCCACTTTTTTGCAGTGCTTCTTGATATTCTACTGCTGCATTGTTGAATACTCTTTCATTGCATGACAGGTTTGATAGTCTTGATTTATGCCATTGGGTATGGCTTTTAATACAGAGGTGGTGGTTGCTTTTGATGTTTCATAGATAGGTGTGTCATTGGGCTTCTTGTATGGTTTATATATTAGTTGATGAGATCAAGTGTTATGTCTGGGTTTGTTTACTACCTTTTTGTTTGCTTCAATGGTGATTTTAAGTTGTGGTTTTGGAAGATTTTACATAATTCTATTTTCTTTTTCAATGTTTTGGGTTGTTGGTTAGTGCAGCAAGGCCGTCGTCTCTGTTATAATCCAACTTGTTTTCCGAGTTGTTTCTTGATGTTGGATAGCATAAAATAGTCCGACCAGTTCGCATTTTTTCTGCACGTCATATGATCCCATGGTTACATCAAATGTTGATTTTCTGTTCGTTTTTTTGATCCAGGTTTTCATTTTGCTGTACAGTAGCGTTTTCCCTTGGTGCGGAATATGATTTCCTTTTTCTAAACCCTGTTATGTCTGTATGGTTACTAGAAAAATTGCAGAGTTTTTGGTGAGCAGTTCCTCATCTATGGATGGGTAAAAACTACTATGTCGAATGTGATGAATACCGTGTTGCTTTGTTTATCAAGTGTTTTGAACCATTGAATAACTTCATTTGTGTTCTTCCAGGGGTTTTGTTTTCAGAATTTGATTTTACGTTCTTTATTGTTTTTTTCTGGGTTTTTTCTTACTTATTTTGCCTAGTTCAGATTTAGATGGTTTATTAGTCTAACATGTTGGGGTTGTTGTGAAAGTTAGGCTTGTGGTCCTTGAGTGTTATGAACGCTTCTTTTGTTGCTGTCGCTTCTATCCTGTCACTTAGGTCCATGCGATGTGAAAAGTTCTTTTTCTTTAGTGCGGATATTGTCATGTGTATTTTTATGGGCTTTTTGGTAGTTTTTCTGAAAATTTTTGTCAAGAATTTGGGGAGTATTCTTTTGGTTCCATTTTGTAGTAGTTACTGGTTTTTCACCTTCATAAATATTTTTTGTCGTTGTGTATTTGTTTTATTTGTTTTTTTTAATGTTTTTTTGGAAATCGTTGTTAGATTTTTTGAATTGGATGTTGGCTATCATTCTTTTCATTTTATCCTCAAAGGGTTTTTCATTTCGTCTATGGCGGGTGGTGATCGCCATGATTTGAAGTCGTAGGTGTTTTTGTCCTTTTTTTTTTCATTTGGTTTTCAGAAAAAAGAAAGCTCTCCATCTCATATTGTGCATGAACTTTTCATTTTTGTTCTATTATTTTTTTTATATAGGAATTGTGGACTGGAAAATTGGTATGTCTTTTGTTGACTGTCTAAAATTGATTTCTTCCTTTTTAAAATCTTTTTGGTCACAGTGCTCAACATGAGGAGCGTTTAAGATTAGTGTGGTTAAAAATACACAAAATGATTTTGATAGTGCTGACCCTTGGGGAGCAACATTTGTTAAAATAGGTTTTTTAAAATAGAATCTACAAATTTTTTTTCGGCGCGTTGCGCTGTCATCAGGATGGTTTTTGGGTTTGCCCCCCAAACCGATGTTAATAGCGTGTGGGCTCCCGTTTGCGGTTGTTTTCACGTGGGGTTGGCTGCACGTGTTTTTTTTGGGCTTTCGGATTTTGTTTTGGGTGTATTCACTAAAAACCCGATTTCCTTTTATGCCTGCAGTTGTTTACAAATTTCTGTTTTGGTGTTTAAAGTTGCTAACTGTGGTTTGTAGTTTTAAAACCATTTTCAGTTAAACATAGGTTGCACCTTTTTGAAATTGCTGTATGGTGAATCTCTTTTTATGATTTTCCAGGATATAAGGGGTAGCTTGTTTTTGCGTCTTTAAGTTCCAAAGATATATTTGCTCAGTTCTGTTTGGTTTTTATATTTTTCTTTATTAAATGACTGTTTGTGGTTTGCATATCTGGTTTTGAAGTGGTTTTCAGTGATCCTATGTAGTTTCTTTTCATTTTCTGATGTCACAGTGGCTTGGTATACAATGTTGTTGTGAAGGCATTTATTGCTCAGGGGGCACTGCTCTTTTTTGATGCAATTGCAAATTTCCTTTCTTCACCCTTCTTTGCTGTGTTGGTTTTCATTTTATTAGATGCGTCAATTAAATTTTGAGGCTGGGCATGCATGAATACGATAGTTTGAGGGTTTTTTGTTGAATATTTTATATAGTTTGTGTTCTTTTGGGAACGAGGTGTTAAAATTTTAAAGAATTCTTTTCCTATGTTTGTTTTGAGTTTTCCGTGTATGGTGGGTTGTCCCATGTGATTTTTCTTTTCCTGTTTTTTCTTATTTCTATTTGTGTTATTGTCTGGATTGTATTGTAGTTTGTAGTTGTACCCACTTTTTTGCAGTGCTTCTTGATATTCTACTGCTCATTGTTGAAAAACTTTTCATTGCTGACAGGTTTGATAGTCTCTGATTTATGCCATTGGGTAGGGCTTTTAATACAGATGGGGGGGTGGTTGCTTTTGATGTTTACATAGATAGGTGTGTCATTGGGCTTCTTGTATGGTTTATATAAATGTAGTTATGAGATCAAGTGTTATGTCTAGGTAGTTTACTCCCTTTTTGTTTGCTTCAATGGTGTTTTTTAAGTTGTGGTTTTGGAAGATTTACATAATTCTTTTTTCTTATTTTAAATGGTTCTTGGTTGCTGGTTAGTGCAGCAAGGCCATCGTCTCTGAATAATCCACTTGTTTTCCGAGTTGTTTCTTGATGTTGGATAGCATAAATAGTCCGACCAGTTCGCATGTTTCTGCACCGTCATATGATCCCAAAGGTTACATCAAATGTGAGTTTCTGTTCGTTTTCTTGATTAGGTTTCATTTTTGCTGTACAGAAACGTTTTCTTGGTGTGGAATATGGGGTTTACATTTCTGACCCCCGTTATGTCTGTATGGTTACTAGCAAATTTCAGAGCTTTGGTGAGCAGTTCCTCATCTATGGATGGGTAAAAATCTACTATGTCGAATGGATGAATACCGTGTTGCTTTGTTTATCAAGTGTTTTGAACCATTGAATAACTTCATTTGTGTTCTTTCCCGAGGTTGTATTCAGAGTTTGATTTTACGTTCTTTATTGTTTTTTTCTAGGATTTCTTACTTATTTTGCCTAGTTCGATTTAGATGGGTTTATTAGTCTACATGTTGGGTTTTTTGTGAAAATTAGGCTTGTGGTCCTTGAGTGTTATGAACGCTTCTTTGTTGCTGTCGCTTCTATCCTGTCCCCTTAGGTCCATGCGATGTGGAAGTTCTTTTCTTAGTGCGGGATATTGTCATGTGTATTTTTATCGGCTTTTGGTAGTTTTCTGAAAATTTTTGTCAAGAAGTTGGGAGTATTCTTTTGGTTCCATTTTGTAGTAGTTACTGGTTTTATCCCGCCTTCATAAATATTTTTTGTCGTTGTGTATTTGTTTTATTTTTTTTTTTAATGTTGTTTGGAAATCGTTGTTAGATTTTTTGAATTGGTGTTGGCTATCATTCTTTTCATTTTATCCTCAACGGTTTCATTTCGTCTATGGCTGGTGGTGATCGCCATGATTTGAAGTCGTAGGTGTTTTTGTCCTTTTTTTTACATTTTGGGTTCAGAAAAAAAAAAGCTCTCCATTCATATTGTGCATAAACTTTTCAGTTTGTTCTATTAGTTTTTTTTTTAGGATTGTGGAAATGGAAAATGGTATGTCTTTTGTTGACTGTCTAAAATTGATTTCTTCCATTTTAAAATCTTTTAGGTCACAGTGCTCAAAAGTGAGGAGCGATTAAGATTAGTGTCGTAAAAATACCCAAAATGATTTTTATAGTGCTCGAGCCTTGGGGAGCCAACATTTGTTAAAATTGTTTTTTTAAATAGAATCTACAAATTTGTTTCGAGCGCGTTGCGCTGTCATCAGGATGGTTTTTTGGGTTTTCCCACCGCCGAGTTATATAGCGTGTGGGCTCCCCTTTGCGGTTGTTTGCACGTGCGGTTGGCTGCACGTGTTTTTTTTGGGGGGTTTCAGGGTTTTGTTTTTGGGTGTATTCATAACAACGATTTCCATTTATGCCCGCAGTTGTTTACTATTTCTGTTTTGGTGTTTAAAGTTGCTAAGTGTGGTTTGCATAGTATTAACCATTTTTTAGTTAAACATAGGTTTGCACCTTTTTGAAAAAATTGCTGTATGGTGATGCTCTTTTTATGATTTTCCAGGATATAGTGTAGCTTGTTTTTGCGTCTTTAAGTTTCCAGATATATTTGCTCAGTTCTGTTTGGTTTTTATATTTTTCTTTATTAAATGACTGTTTGTGGTTTGCATATCGGGTTTTGAATTGTTTTTCAGTGATCCCAAAAGTTTTTTTTTTTTCATTTTCTGATGTCCAGGGGCTTGGTACAAGTTGTTTTGGAAGGCATTTATTGCCGGGGGCACTGCTCTTTTTTGATGAAAGCAAGTTTCCTTTCTTCCCCCTTTTTTGCTGTGTTGGTTTTCATTTTTTTAGATGCGTCAATTAAATTTTTTAGGTTGGCTGCAGAATACATGTTTGAGGGTTTTTTGTTGTTGAAAATTTTATATAGTTTGTTTTTCTTTTGGGAAGGGGTTTTAAAATTTAAAAAATTCTTTTCCTTTTTTTGTTTTGATTTTTTCCTCGTAGGTGGGTTGTACCTTGATTTTTTTTTTCCTGTTTTTCTTATTTCTATTGTGTTATTGTCTGGTTTGTATGTAGTTTGTATTTACCCACTTTTTTTCAGTGCTTCTTGATATTCTACTGCTGAAATGTTGAAACCCTTTTTCATTGCATGACGGGTTTGATGCCTGATTTAGCCTTTGGGGTATGGCTTTTAATACAGATGGTGGGTTGCTTTTGATTTTACATAAAATAGGCGTGTCTTTGGGCTTTTTGAGGGTTTTATATATGTTTGATAATCAATGTTTGTCTGGGTAGTTTACTCCCTTTTTGTTTGTTTCAATGGTGATTTTTAAGTTGGGGGTTTTGGAAGTTTTTTCAAAAATTCTATTTCTTATTTTTAAATGGTTCTGGGTTTTGGTTAGTGCAGCAAGCCGCCCCTCTTATAATCCAACTTTTTTCCGATTGTTTTTTGATTTTGGGGATAGCAAAATAGCCCAAAACCTTTTCGCATTTCTGCACCGTCAATGACCCAGGGTTACACAAATGTTGGTTTCGTTCGTTTTCTTAAACCAGGTTCTTTTTTTTGCTGTACAGTAGCTTTTTTCTTGGGGGGAATAGATTTCCATTCGCCCTTTTATGTCTGTATGGTTACAAAAATTTTTCAAATTTTGGTGAGCATTTCCCATCAGGGAGGGGAAAAATCTACATGTCAATGTAGAATCCCGTGTTGCTTGTTTATAAATGTTTTGAACCTTTAATAACTTCATTTGTTTTTCTCCAGGGTTGTATCAAGTTTGATTTTACGTTCTTTATTTTTTTTTTTCTGGTTTTCTTACTTATTTTGCCTATTCAGTTTTAGAGGGGTTTATTACTACTGTTGGTTGTTGTGAATTTAGGTTGGTCCTTGAGTTTAGAACGTTTTTTTTGTTGCTTCGCTTCTAACCGTCACAGGCCCCTGCGATGTGCAATTTTCTTTTTTTAGTGGGGATATTGTCCATGTGTATTTTTTATGGGGCTTTTTGGTATTTTTTTCTGAAAATTTTTGTCAGAAGTTGGGGAGAATTCTTTTGTTCCTTTTTTGTATTTTTACTTTTTTTAATCACCCTTTCATAAATTTTTTTTGTCGTTGTGTATTTGTTTTATTTTGTTTTTTTTAATGTGTTTGGAAATCGTTTTAGTTTTTTTTAAATTGGATTTTGGCTATCATTCTTTCATTTTATCCCAAACGTTTTCATTTCGTCTATGGGGGGTGTGATCGCCATGTTTTGAAGTCGGGGTGTTTTTGCCCTTTTTTTTTACTTTTGGATTCAGAAAAAAGAAAGCTCCCCACTCAATTGTGCATGAACTTTTCGTTTGTCTATTATTTTTTTTATATAGGATTGTGGACGGGAAAATGAAATTCTTTTTTTTGACTGTCAAAATTTGATTTTTTTCCATTTTAAAAATTTTTAGGCCAGGCCAACAGGGGAGCGATTAAGATTAGTGTGGTAAAAATACCAAAATGATTTTGATAGTCTCGACCCCTTGGGGAAAACATTTGTTAAAATATTTTTTTTAAAATAGAATCACAAATTTGTTTCGAGCGCGTTGCGCTGAATCGATGTTTTTGGGTTTTTTGCCCACCCCGATTTTATATAGCGGTGGGCTCCCGTTTGGGGTTTTTTTCACGTGGGGTTTTGGCTGCACGGTTTTTTTTTTGGCTTTCGGGTTTTTGTTTTGGGTGTATTCACTAACAACGTTTTCCATTTATGCCGCAGTTGTTTACTATTTCTGTTTTGGTGTTTAAAGTTGCTAAGTGGGGTTTGCATAATAACCATTTTCAGTTAAACATAGTTGCACCTTTTTGAAACATTCTGTATGGTGATCTTTTTTATATTTTCCAGGATATAAGTGTACTTGTTTTTGGTCTTTAATTTCCAGATATTTTTTGCTCAGCTGTTTGTTTTTATATTTTTCTTTATTAAAGACTTTTGGGTTTGCATATCGGGTTTTGAAGGTTTTCAGTGCCCCTATCATTTTTTTTTCTTTTTCTGATGTCACAGTTTTTTTGGTATACAATTTGTTGTGAAGGGCATTTATTGCTCAGGGCACGCCTTTTTGATCAATTGCAAATTTTCCTTTCTTCCCCCTTCTTTGCTGTTTGGGTTTTTTCATTTTATTAGATCGTCAAAAAAATTTTTGAGGCTGGCAGCATGAATACAAGTTTGACGGTTTTTTTGAATTTTTATATAGTTTGTGTTTTTTGGGGAACGAGGGTTAAAATTTTAAAAAATTTCTTTTCCTATTTTTTTTTTGATTTTTTCCGTCGAAGGGGGTTGTCCCTTTGATTTTTTTTTTCCCTTTTTTCTTTTTTTCTATTTGTGTTTTTGTCTGTTTGATTGTATTTGTAGTGTACCCATTTTTTTGCAGTGCTTTGATTTTCTTCTGCTCATTGTTAATACTCTTTCATTCTGACAGGTTTAAGTCCTGTTTTATGCCTTTGGTAGGCTTTTAATACAGATGGGGGTGTTGTTTTTTGATGTTTACATAGATAGGTGTGCTTGGGCTTCTTGAGGGTTTTATAAGTAGTTGATAATCAATTTATGTCAGGTATTTACTACCTTTTTGTTTGCTTAAAGGGTGATTTTTAAAATTTGGGGTTTTTTTGGGAAAATTTTTTACATAATTCTATTTTCTTATTTCAAGGGTTCTTGGTTTTTGGGTTATGCAGCAAGGCCTCGTCCTGTAAAAACCCAAACTTTTTTCCAGTTTTTTCTGATGTTGGTTTGCATAAATAGTCCGACCTTTTCGAAATTTTTCGCACCGCATATGACCCCCTGTTACACAAATGTTAGTTTCTGTTCGTTTTCTTGATCCGGGTTTCTTTTTTTGCGTACAGAGCGTTTTCTTGGTGGGGAATATGATTCCATTTCTACCCTGTTATGCTTAGGGTTACTACAAATTGCAGAGCTTTGGGACATTCCCACTATGATGGGAAAAAAACTACTATTCGAAGTGATAATACCGGTTTTTTTTGTTTACAAGTGTTTTAAACCCTTTTAATAACTTCATTTGTGTTCTTCCAGGGTTTGTATTAAAATTTTGTTTTTACTTCTTTATTTTTTTTTTCAGGATTTTCTACTTTTTTTGCCTAGTTCAGATTTAGATGGTTTATTAGTCTACATGTTGGGTTGTTGTGAAAGTTGGGCCCTTGTGGTCCTTGAGTGTTAAACCTTTCTTTTGTTCGTCGCTTCTATCCTGTCACTTAGGTCCATGCTTTGGCAAGTTTTTTTTCTTGTGCGGATATTGTCATTTTAAATTTAGGGCTTTTTGGTATTTTTTAAAAAATTTTTGTCAAGAATTTGGGAGTATTTTTTGGGGTTCCATTTGTATATTTTACGGTTTTATAAAACCCTTTCAAAAATTTTTTTTGTCGTTGTGTATTTTTTTTTATTTTTTTTTTTTTAATGTTGTTTGGAAATCTTTGTTAATTTTTTTTGAATTGGTTTGGGCTACATTTTTTTTCATTTTTATCCAAACGGTTTCATTTTCGTCTAGGGCGGTGGTGATCGCCATGTTTTAAGTCGTAGGTTTTTTTGTCCTTTTTTTTTACATTGGATTCAGAAAAAAAAAAGCTCTCCCATCTCAATTTTTCATGAACTTTTCATTTTTTCATTATTTTTTTTATAGGATTGTGGACGGAAAGGGTAGGGTCTTTTGTTGACTGTCAAAAATTGATTCTTCCATTTAAAATTTTTGGTCACAGTGCTCAACATGGGGAGCGATTAAGTTTAATGGGGGTTAAAATAAACAAAATGATTTTGATAGTGCTTTGACCCCTTGGGAGAAACTTTGTTAAAATAGTTTTTTTTAAAATAGAACTACAAATTTTGTTTCGACGCGGGCGCTTCCCGGGAGGGTTTTTTTGGGTTTCCCACCACCGATGTTTATATAGCGGTGGCTCCCGTTTGGGGTTGTTTTCACGTGGGGGGTTGGCGCACGTTTTTTTTTGGGTTTTGGGAATTTTGTTTTGGGTGTTTTCACAAAACGATTTCCATTTTTGCCTGCAGTTGTTTACTATTTCTTTTTGGTTTTAAAGTTGCTAACTGGGGGTTGGCTTTTTTTAAACCTTTTTTTTCATTAAACATAGGTTCACCTTTTTTAAAACTTTGCGTAGTAATCCTTTTTTTATGATTTTCCAGGATAAAAGTGAGCTTTTTTTTTGCTTTTTTTAAAATTTTCCAGAAAATTTTTGCTCATTTTCTTTTTGGTTTTATATTTTTCTTTTTTTAAATGACTGTTTGTGGTTTGCATATCGGGTTTTGAATGGTTTTCAGTATCCCTATGTATGTTTCTTTTCATTTTCTAGTCACAGTGCTTGGATACAATGTTTTGTGAAGGCATTTATTGCTCAGGGGGCACGGGCTCTTTTTTGAGCTTTTGCAAGTTTTTCCTTTTTTCACCCTTCTTTGCTGTGTTGGTTTTTCATTTATTAATGCCCCAATTAATTTTTTTAGGCGGGGCATGCATGAAACGATAGTTTACGGTTTTTTGTTTTAATTTTTTATATATTTTGTGTTTTTTTTTGGGGAAGGGGTTTTTTAAAAATTTTTAAAAAATTCTTTCCATGTTTGTTTTGAGTTTTCCGTCGTATGGTGGGTTGTCCTGTGTTTTTTTCTTTTCCTGTTTTTTTTTATTTCTTTTTGTGTTATTTCTGGATTGTTTGTGTTTGTATTGTACCCATTTTTTTTGCGTGCTTCTTGATTTTCACTCTGGCATTGTTGAATCTCTTTCTTTGCATGACGGGTTTGATAGTTCTATTTATCCCTTTGGGGTAGGTTTTTTAATACAGATGGTGGGGGGTTGTTTTTGTTTTTACATAGATGGTGGTCATTGGGCTCTTGTAGGGTTTAATAAAAGTATTGATGAGATCAATGTTATGTCTAGGTAGTTTACTCCCTTTTTGTTTGCTTCAATGGTGATTTTAATTGTGGTTTTGGGAATTTACAAATTCTTTTTTCTTTTTTTCAAGGGTTTTTGGGGTTTTCGGTTAGTGCGAAAGGGCCATCGTCTCTGAAAAACCAATTTGTTTTCCGAGTTGTTTCTTGATTTTGGATCATAAAAGTCCGCCCGTTCCATGTTTCTGCACCGTCAAAAGACCCATGGTTACATCAAATGGATTTCTGTCGTTTTCGATTTAGTTTCTTTTTTGCGTACAAAAGCTTTTTTCTTGGTGGGGAAAATATTTCCTTTCTGACCTGTTAATGTCTGATTTACAGAAAATTTCAGATTTTTGGGAGCATTTCCTCATCATGGGGGTAAAAACTACATGTCAAATGTGAGAATACCGTTTGCTTTTTTTTACAAGTGTTTTGAACCATTGAATAATTTTCATTTGTTTTTCTTCCAGAGGTTGAAACAGATTTTTAAAATTTACGTTTTTTATTTTTTTTTTCTGGGATTTCTTACTTTTTTGCCTAGTTAAATTTTAGAGGGTTTTTTTAGTCACATGTTGGGTTTGTTGTGAAAGTTAGCTTGTGGTCCTGATGTTTAAACCCTTTCTTTTGTTGCTGTCCTTCTATCCTTCACTTAGGCCATGCGTGTGGAAGTTCTTTTTTTTTTTAGTTCGGATATTGTCATGTTTTTTTTTTATCGGTTTTTTGTATTTTTCTAAAAATTTTTTTGTCAAGAAGTGGGAGAAATCTTTTGGTTCCATTTTGTAGTATTACGGGTTTTACACCTTCATAAATATTTTTTGTCTTTGTGTTTTTTGTTTTATTTTTTTTTTTAATGTTTTTTGGGAAAATCGTTGTTAATTTTTAAATTTGGGGATTTTGGCTACATTCTTTTCATTTTATCCTCAAAGGGTTTATTTCGTCATGGCGGTGGGATCGCCATTTTTTGGGAACGTGGGTGTTTTTGTTTTTTTTTTTTTTAAACTTTGGTTTCAGAAAAAAAAAAGTTTCCCTCCATATTGTCATAAATTTTTCAGTTTGTTCTATTGTTTTTTTTATATAGGATGTGACGGGAAAATGTATTTTTTTTTTTGTTACTGTCTAAATTATTTCTTCCTTTTTAAAATCTTTTATCACAGTGCCAACGTGAGGAGCGTTTAAGATTAGTGTCGTTAAAATCCCCAAAAAATGATTTTGTAGGCTCGAGCCCTGGGGCAAAATTGTTAAAATTGTTTTTTTTAAATAGAATCTACAAATTTGTTTTTCGAGCGCTTTTTGCGCGTCATCAGGAAAGGTTTTTTTTTCCCCACCCCCGGTTATATAGCGTTGGGCCCCTTTTGCGGTTGTTTGCACGTGCGGGTTGGCTGCACGTGTTTTTGGGGGCTTTCAGGTTTTTTGTTTTGGTTTTATTCACTAACAACGATTTCCATTTACCCTGCGTTTTTTACTATTTCTTTTTTGGGTTTTTAAAGTTCAAGGTGTTTGCAAGTTTAAAACCATTTTTCAGTTAAACTGGTTCACCTTTTTGAAACATTGCGTATGGTAAACCCTTTTTTTATTTTTTTTTCCCCAGATAAAGGGGTAGCTTTTTTTTGCTCTTTAATTTTCCCAAATATATTTGCTCATTTCTTTTTGGGTTTTTATATTTTTCTTTATTAAATGACGTTTGGTTTGCAACGTTTTGAAGTGGTTTTCAGTGACCCCCTAGTTTTTCTTTTTCATTTTCTGATGTCACGGGGTTTGGTATAAAATGTTTTTGTGAAGGCATTTATTGCTCGGGGGGCACTGCTTTTTTTTTGATGCAATTGCAAGATTTCCTTTCTTCAACCCTTCTTTGCTGTGTTTGTTTTCATTTTTTTAATGCTTTAATTTAAAATTTTTTGGGGTTTTGGCATGCATGAATACAAAAATTTTGACGTTTTTTTTGTTAATATTTTATAATTTTTGTGTTTTTTTTGGGAACGGGTTTTTTTAAAATTTTTAAAAAAATTTCTTTTACATTTTTGTTTTATTTTCCGTCGATGGGGGTTTTTGTCCCCAGGGAAATTTTTTTTTCCTGTTTTTCTTTTTTTCATTTGTTTTTATTGTCTGGATTATATTGAATTTGTAGTTGACCCATTTTTTTTTGCAGTGAATCCCTTTTTCCCTTTGCATGGCGGTTTGATAGCCGATTTATGCCAGGGGGTAGGTTTTAAACAGAGGGTGGGGGGTTCTTTTGATTTTTTCATAGATGGTGTGTCATTGGTTCTTTAGGGTTTAAATGTAGTTGAATAATCAATGTTATGTCAGGTAGTTTTTACCCTTTTGTTTGCCAAGGTGTTTTTTTTAATTTCTTGACAAAAAAAATCAGAAAACTACAAAAAACCGAAAAAATACCATGACAAAACCCCCACTAAGAAAAAGAACTTCACATCGCAGGGCCTAATGACAGGGTAGAAACGCAGCAACAAAAGAACTTTTAAACACCAAACCACACCCTAACTTTCACAACAACCCAACATGTAGATAAAACCCATCGAAATCTGAACTAGGCAAAATAATAAAAAATCCTACAAAAAAAAATAAAGAACGTAAATCAAAATCTGAAAACAACCCTGGAAGAACCCAAAAGAAATTAACAATGGGTTTAAAACACTTGATAAACAAAACAACACGGGATTCTCACATTTTGACATAGTAGATTTTTTCCCATCCAAAGATGAGAACTGCTCACCAAAACTCGCAATTGCTAGTAACCAACGACATAAAAGGGTCAAAAAGAAACATATTCCACCCCAAGAAAACCTCTGTACAGCAAAAATGAAACCTGGACAAGAAAACGAACAAAACCAACATTTGGGTGTAACCAGGGATCATATGACGGGCAGAACATGCGAACTGGTCGGACATTTATGCAACCCAAAATCAAAAAACAACTCGGAAAACAAATTTGGGTTATACAGAGACGACGGCCTTGCTCACTAACCAACAACCCAAGAACCATTGAAAATAAAAAAATAGATTTTAAAAATCTTTCCCAAAACCCCAACTTAAAAATCACCATTGAAGCAAACAAAAAGGGAGTAAACTACCAAACAAACACTTGATCTCATCAACACATTTTTTAAAAAACCAACAAGAAGCCCAATGACAACCTATCTATGTAAAAACAAAACAACCACCCACCAACGTATTTAAAAGCCATACCCAAGGCAAAAATCAGAGACTCAAACCTGTCATGCAATGAAAGGTATTCAACAATGCAGCATAGAATATCAAAGCACTGCAAAAAGTGGGAACAACTACAAATACAATACAATCCCGACAATTAAAACAAATAGAAATAAGAAAAACGGAAAAGAAAAATCACATGGGACAACCCCCATACGACGGAAACTCAAACAAACATAGAAAAGAATTCTTTTAAAATTTAAAAAACCCCTTCCCCAAAAAAACACAAACTAATAAAATATTCAAAAAAAAAAAACCGTCAAAATATCGTATTCATGCATCCCAACCTCAAAAAATTTTAATTTACGCATCTAATAAAAGAAAAACCAAAACAGCAAAGAAGGGGAAGAAAGGAAACTTTCAAATGCACAAAAAAGAGCATGCCCCCTAGCAATAAATCCTTCACAACAACTTGTATACCAACCACTGTGACATCAAAAATGAAAAAAAAAACTACATAGGATCACTGAAAACCATTCAAAACCAATATGCAAACCCAAACATCATTTAATAAAGAAAAATATAAAAAACCCCCAAAAGAACGAGCAAATATATTTGGAAACTTAAAGACGCAAAAAAAAAGCTACACAATCCGGAAAACATAAAAAAAACATCCCAACAGAATTTTCAAAAAGTGCAACCAGTTTAACTGAAAAATGGTTAATACAAAAGCAAACCACACTAGCAAATTTTAAAAAAAAAAAAAAAATAAAACAACTGCGGCATAAATGGAAATCGTTGTTTGTGAATACACCCAAAAAAAAAAACCCGAAAGCCCCCAAAAAAAAATGTGCAACCCGCACGTGCAAACAACCGCAAACGGGGGCCCCCCACGCATATAACTCGGCGGGGGCAAACCAAAAACCACCGATACAGGCAACGCGCCCGAAAAAAAATTGTAGATTTTATTTTAAAAAAACCCATTTTAACAAATTAATATTGATGGGATCATTCTGAAAAAAAACACGTTGAACAATCTACGCGTTTTACCACATATGAGATGTCTGATATTATGGCCCGAAAGGACACTCTAAATTTCAGTACAAGCATACAGAAGTACACAACGGTGCACATAGACCAAATAACACAAACAATCACCGCAAACAATAAACACAGTACCATGCAATACAAAAAAAAAATTATTACCTACAATCAGCACAGCAATAACAAAATTCAACCTGTTGGAACATAATTAACGCTGACCAACACAAAGCAGCACCAAAACAACAAAATTTGACACTGCAAAAACATCAAAGCTTTTCAGAGCAATTCAAAAGCGGAGTAGAATCAGTCCATCACGAGACAGTGAAAACGATGAGTCCAACATAAAACAGGGGAAAACTCCCCTTTAAGCGAACAGAAACCCCATGCGAGAGTCTTGTACGAGGCAAGAGTGCTTAGGATTCCCCATCATTTAAAACCGGAAATTTCCACCAGCTCTGGCACTTTTTCACTCTCACGATTGGGGAAAATCCTTCCCGGGGACTTCCCCGTGCTATAAATCCCCCCCCTTTCCCTTCCCAACCTACCTTCCAAACCCGCTCTTGTTTTGCTTCTTTCCCTTCCTCTCTCCCTATAATCTTCAGGGTC
The DNA here is from genome assembly GCA_018398815.1 of Conus ventricosus. Lineage (NCBI taxonomy): Eukaryota > Metazoa > Mollusca > Gastropoda > Neogastropoda > Conidae > Conus > Conus ventricosus. The sequence continues at coordinate 22,672,611 of CM031617.1, read as the reverse complement.
TGAGTCTTAGAGGTTCGGCATGGGTGAGACTGCCGCTTTTTTCAAATAAGACAAACATACCCAAAGCCGAGGGCGGATGGAGTGATAAGGTTGTACAGTTTTGGAATCGCTCTCTTCCCAAATTTACCATCATCTTTTTTCATCGTATTGAAGTTAAGCCCTTTCCCCTCCTTTCCCCCCCCCACCTCCCCCCCCCCCCCCCCCCCCCCCCGTCCCTCCGCTTTTTTCCGCAGATTTGCAACAAAGATATCGTTATACGCTGGAGAGACACTTATATGGCTTTCGCGGGATTTTTTTTTTACCCGGAGTTGTAAAAATTCAAGTGTTCCCACCCGGCTTTTAGTATTGGGAAAAAAGAGAGAAGAGAGAGGGGAGAAGAGAGAGGAGAGGAAGGAGAAGAAAGAGAGAGAGAGCATTTTGGGCCATTATCATTTAACGATGAAACCCTTTAGCTCATGCAGGGTGAAAAAACGTTACAACTGACGAGATTTTACTTACAAAATGACTATAGTCTGTTTACCTGGCACAAACCACACGCGCAAAACACACACACGCACACACCAACACACACACACACACACAACACAAACACCCACACACAAAACACCACACACACCACACACCCAAACCCCCAAACACACAACACCACACACACACACACACACACCCACCACACACACACACACACACACACACCGACGACGCACACCCCCACTCATTACGACAATATAACAAGACAAGTGGTGTGAGGCGGTTGTTCCCCCACACTCCTCTATGCATTTAACGGGACAGTACCAACGGCCATGCCAAAAAGCCGAATCGTTTCCATAAACCGCCCAAAGATTGTTAGACAAAAATGGCCACAAAAACCCCAAAACCCAAGGGGGCTCGACCAACAGACCTTTTGAGCAAACCACATCATCCTAATGTTGCGATGGGGGGGTCATTTTGCAGCCACAGCCCGACCACCAGCTCTTTTAGAGACCTTTTAAGGGAGCTGCAAAGGGGGAAAGGTTACATGGAGGCAACAAAGGCTTCAAAACACTTTTAAAAACCTTGAAAGCGTTTAACACCAACCCGACTTCGGAACAAACTGCTAGGATCGAGCTAGAGGCGAAAACCCATCCCAAAATGACAATTTATTTTAAATAAGTAAGACCCGCGCTGGCAACAAAAGAACGGCAAGGGGAAAAACTGCGCCAACCAAAAAAGGCAGTGACCCAATGCTTCCAAGCTTTTCATCGCACATTCCGTGCACGCATCGGGTAGAAAGCCCCGGCATCCATCAATCACTCATCCCCCCCAACCCCAGATGAATGACTGTCCCCGCGATTCGAGGACGAACGGAGGGAGTAGGGGATACAAAATTTGTATTTTAAGGCTGACCATTCGTCAGCCGATGCGTAGGTGTGGCACGTAAAGTCCTGTTCTTTGAACCCTCGTTTTAAAAATTTCACTTAATTTTTGATTTAAATTTCTACGTGCATCGTACTGGAGGCGCGGTGTATGTAAAAGGGGTCTCCGCACGACACACGTAATGGAACGCTTTTCATTTTTTGGGAAATCTCTCGCAAGTTTTTTTTTTCATTCAATACACAGTTTATTTGGGTTTATACAACTGCCAAGATCAAAATTCCCCCCTCCCACTGAAAGCCTCCCTCATTTTATTGCTTATTCAAAAAGGTCTTTGTCAACAAAAAGGGGTCTTTGTTTTCATGGGTTGTTATTCCCAGATTTGGTCACAGTAAGTTATTTAGCTTTTGTTTTGCACGGACAGTGCAGGTTTATCTCCATATGGAGATCGTATTGGTTTATTTTAAATAAAGCCGAAACGAGTGTTGATTGTAAAACGCTCAAGCTTGGGCCTAGCCGAGAAAAGGGGCTTATAAGTATTCATTATTATTATTATTTTTATTAATTTTTTTATTTAAAATTAAATTTTTATATTATTTTTATTATTTGTCAACAAAATATTTATTTCGTTATATTTTAGATTGCTTCGATGCGTGTGGACAACATAAAGATAACTGCTTTGCATTTCCTCTCCTCCCCCATTCCCATCCTCTCCTCTTCCCCTCTCTCTCTCTCCCCTCTTCCCCCTTTTCTCTTTTTCTCTCTCCTCTCTTTGTCGTGTTTTTGGTTTTGGTTTGGGGTGGTGTGTGTGTGTGGTGTTTGTTTTTGGGGTGTGTGTTTTTTGTGGGGCGTGTGTAGTGTGTGTTTGTTGGTGGTGTGTGTGGTGTGGTGTGTGTGTTGTGTGGGGTGTGGTGGCGTGTTCGTGTGGCGTGGTCGTCATGCTGCGCACGTGCGTGCGTGCGTGCGGCATGCGTGTGTGTTGGGTGTGTGTGGTGGTGGTGTGTGTGTTTTAGTTTGGTGTTTTCTCTTGCCCCTCTTCCAAAGCCCCCTTGTGCCCCCCCATTCTGGCTCCCCATCCCGATCCAGGCTGACCTTTTAAACCGCACCTCGCTCTGGGAACGAAAAGGGAGCAGCAATGTGAAGTCATTAGGTGCAACCCACCAGACAACCCCCCCACGCAGCTGAGGGCACTCGGGGTATTCATTGGTGCCTGTTCTGACTGACATACTCGGGGGACCACCTACAAAGCCCCTAAAACGATGACTGGGGAGTCGAGGAACATGTGGGTGAAATATCTCTCGGGAGGGGGCCAAAATGCCGTCCCAACGGCAATCCCCATGACCCCTTGCCAATTTTTGCAACCCCGATAATACCCCCAAAAAGGACAAACTCACAGAGGAAATCAAAACTGAATTTACCTGAGACAGGGCTAAGGGGCACAGAATTAAGGGGGTTTTTTGTTTGTTTTTTTTCTCCAAGGGAAACGATCAGGATGAGAAATGAATTACAGATTTCCATCGAACCAAAATTCGAACCCAACCTTACTTTATCAATATCCAGGTTCAACCAGGTTCGAAATACGACGCCTGGGTGTGGTCGGAAATTTAAGCAATCAAAAAGGGGTTTAAAAGGATGAAACCGATGTGGGTTTCCCAAACTTCCCACTTTAGTCCATAGAAAAATCAGCTCGGGGAGGGGCCACTCGGGGGAGAAAATTCCCGAAGAAAGGGGGTTGAAAGGAAAAAACCACAAACCCACAGCCGGAGTCTGTGACGCTCACCATTTTGCCCCAGCGGGTGGTCAGAATCTTTTCTTTTGATAGTCCTAATGGGAAAAACCGAAAAAGAGGAAGAGAGAGAGAGGAGAGAAGAAGAAGAGAGAAGGGGAGAGAAGAAAAAAGAGAATAGCATTTTGTCCATTATCTTACTGCGATGAAACCTTAGCTCAGGGATGGGTGAAAAATACCTTACAAGCTGACTGAGTTTACTTTACAAAAAAACTTAAATCTGTTTTAAAACTGGCCAAACACACCCGCACACACACACCCGCACACCCACACCCAACACACACACCCACACCCACACACACACACACACACCCCACACACAAACACACACCACACACACACACACACACACACACACAAAACACACACACACCCCAAAACACCCCCACACACACACACCACACACACTACTACGCACACGCTCCCACCATTCACACAATAGTGACAAGACAAGATGGGGGTTTAAACGGTTGTTCTCCCCACACCCCCTAACATGTGAAACGTGGACAGTGTCCAACGGCTGCCAAAAGCCGAATCCGTTTCCATAAACCCCCCGGAAAATTTTAGCCCTAAAATGGCAGCAAAAAAAAATCCCAACAAAAAGAGGGTTTTTACCAAGCAACCTTCGAGCATCCCCTCACCTAATTTGTCGATGGGGAGGGCATTCAGCAGCTCACATCCAGACCCCCCACTTTCCAAGACTCTTCTACGGGGACGCAACGAGGAAAGCGTTACAGGAGGGGGAGACAAAAGCTTCAAAGACAAATTTCAAAACACCTTGAAAGCGTTTTAAAACCAACCCTGACATTTTGAACAAACTTAGGATCGACTAGATGCGCTACCCGATCACAAATGACAATTATTAATAAAGTAAGACAGCGCTGGCAACAAAAGAGACAGGGAAGGAAAAAACCGCGCCAAAAACAAGGGCAGGTGAGCCACAATTCTTCCAACTGTACCGCACTTTTCCCGCAAACCCTCGGCAGAAAGTCACCCGCGTACCATCAAACAAACTCTCCCCCCCCCCCCCCTTAACCCCTAGTGCTGACGTAGCCTCGCGATTCGATGGACGAACAGGGGGGAGTAGGGCTACAAATTATATTCAAAGGCGACCATCGTCAACTAATCGTAGTGTGGCATCTGAAAGTCCGTTCTTTGAACCCTCTTTTTAAAAATTTCATCTTAGTTGTTTATTATTACTACGGCATCGTAGCTTGGGGGGCGGGTAGTGTATAAGGATCGTCCGCACAAAAAATCGTAAAGGAACACTTGACATTTGTGGAAGTCTCCGCAAGTTTTTTTTGCATTTTGAATATCACATTCATTGGTTTTTTACAACTCCAAGATCAACATTTTCCCCCCCCACTGAAAGCTCCCTCATTTTTTTGTCTTATCAAAATGCTTTGTCAACAAAATGGTGTCTTTTTTTTTCAGGTGTGTTATTTTCCCCATGATGTCTGGCCCCAATAAAAAAAGGAATTTAGCTTTTGTTTTTCACGGGCAGTGCCCGGGTTTTACATATGTGAGAGCTGTATTGGTTTTTTTAAATAAATTTCATGTCAACAATGGAAGATTTCGAATATTTTTAATTGCTTTGAGCGGGGACAACATTAGCGTAACTGCTTTTCTTGCCTTCTCCTCCTCCCCTCTCTCTCTCTCTCTCTCCTCCCCTCTCTCTCTCTCTCTTTGTCTGTGTGTGTGTGTGTGTGTGTGTGTGTGTGTGTGTGTGTGTGTGTGTGTGTGTGTGTGTGTGTGCGCGTGTGTAGTGTGTGTTTGTGTGTGTGTGTGTGTGTGTGTGTGTGTGTGTGTGTGTGTGTGTGTGTGTGTGCGTGTGTGCGTGTGTGCGTGCGTGCGTGCATGCGTGCGTACATGCGTGCGTGCGTGCGTGCGTGCATGCGTGGTGTGTGTGTGTGTGTGTGTGTGTGTGTGTGTGTGTGTGTATGTGTGTGTGTTACTCTTGTCTCATCTTCCAAGCCACCTTAGTGCCACTCATTCTGGCTCCCCATCCTGAGTCACAGGCTGACCGTTCTATCCGCAGCCTCAGCTCTGGCAACGTACAGGGAGCAGACAATGTGAAGTCATTATGGTGCAACCCACCAGACAAGCCACCACACTGCAGCTGAGTCATCTCGGCGGTATTCATTGGTGCCTGTTCTGATCTGACATACTCGGGTACCACCTACAAAGCCCCTGAATAGCGATGACTGGTGAGTCGAGGAGACAGTGTGAGTGAAATATCTCTCGGGAGGGCGCCAAAATGTCCGTCTAACGGCAATCCCCATGACTTTGCCAATTATTGCAACC
>CM031617.1:22657168-22659668 GCA_018398815.1 Conus ventricosus | reverse complement strand
AGGATAGAAACACATCCTTTAGGAAAGTAACAGTGCAGCGATCCACGGGTACTGATGTGCTGATGTGTGATCTTGTCCTCGAATTTTAATGTACAGCTGTGTCTGGTGACAGGGAGTGTGTGTTTTGGTTTGTACAGCAGGACAACAGAAACATGCTGACAGAGGAACGTGCAAAACTTGCCAGTCGTCGAAGCGGGAAACGTGTTGTCAGTAAACAACACGCCGAGATCCAAGCACGTGCAGCACGGAAGATGGAGACGCTGCACGGCCTGGTCCAGTTCTACCTGGAGTGACAGCCTGTGTTCACGAGACTCGCATGACGGACGGGTTCCTATAGGTTATATGTCAGCCTAGTGAGGAAACTGAACATTGTTTGCCATGGTTTCCAGGTCAGACGTATAGCGCAACATTATTTCATTGTTTTGCTGTGCTATTGTTCATCGCGATATAGTGCTAATGAAGCTGTACAGCTTTATAGCAATAAATCATTTCGTTCGTTCGTTCGTCCTCTCTCTCTCTCACCTCTCTCTCTCTCTCTCTCTCTCTCTCTCTCTCTCTCTCTCTCTCTCTCTCTCTCTCTCTCTCTCTCTCTCTCTCTCTCTCTCTCTCTCATTGCAAAAAGAGGCTATATCAGCAAAGGAACAGCAAGATGTCTTCATTTCTTCGTTTCTATGCTTATTTTTAACCACAATACTTTCCTCAGGGAAAACAATGACCTTATAAAAGGTCAACCTCTGTGTCCAAAATGCCACGCCGCGCGTCTGGCAATGGGGGTAGTAGTAGCAAGAGCCACCTGAGGAGATATGGGAATGTGTGGCATCAGAAACGCAAGGCCGGCATTTGATGGTGTCTATTCAGGCATTCCATGACATTTCGCTTCACTGAAAAGCAATGCTGAGTGCTAAAAAGAACATTAGTGCTTTCGACATTATTTTGATTATTGTTAATCAGTCATTATAATGTAGCCGAAACTGCCTGCGTTGAGGTCTTTTATTTTGTACTGAAAACTTTCTGAGATTTATTTGTTTTGTTTTGTTTATTCGTTTGAATGTTTGTTTATTTGTGTGTTTATTTTGAAACTTTAGAAGACCACAAATAGTAGCCATCATAGTGCGTGAATCTGATAAGTTGAATTTCATATCACCCTTTTCACCCGTTGTTTCATACATGTGCATGGATTGATGTATTAACATTCTTGTTTCTCTGTGCTCGAACTTCCATCCTTACCAATGAAGTGGCATCATGTAAGTGCCTCTCAATGCTCATCACACATTGCATTATGTAAATACCTCTCAATGCTCATCACACATTGCACTATGTAAGTACGTCTCAATGTTCATCACACATTGCATTATGTAAGTACCTCTCAATGCTCATCACACATTGCATCATTTAAGTACCTCTCAATTCTCATCACATATTGCATTATGTAAGTACCTCTCAATGCTAATCACACATTGCATTATGTAAGTACCTCTCAATGCTCATCACACATTGCATCATTTAAGTACCTCTCAATGCTCATCACACATTGCATTATGTAAGTACCTCTCAATGCTCATCACACATTGCATTATGTAAATACCTCTCAATGCTCATCACACATTGCATTATGTAAGTACCTCTCAATGCTCATCACACATTGCATTATGTAAGTACCTCTCAATGCTCATCATACATTGCATTATGTAAGTACCTCTCAATGCTCATCAATCATTGCATTATGTAAGTACCTCTCAATGCTCATCACACATTGCACTATGTAAGTACGTCTCAATGCTCATCAATCATTGCATTATGTAAGTACCTCTCAATGCTCATCACACATTGCACTATGTAAGTACGTCTCAGTGTTCATTACACATTGAATTTTGTAAGTACCTCTCAATGCTCATCACACATTGCATTATGTAAGTACCTCTCAATGTTCATCACACATTGCATCATTTAAGTACCTCTCAATGCTCATCACACATTGCATTATGTAAATACCTCTCAATGCTCATCACACATTGCATTATGTAAGTACCTCTCAATGCTCATCACACATTGCATTATGTAAGTACCTCTCAATGCACATCACACATTGCATTATGTAAGTACCTCTCAATGCTCATCACACATTGCATTATGTAAGTACCTCTCAATGCTCATCACACATTGCATTATGTAAATACCTCTCAATGCTCATCACACATTGCATTATGTAAGTACCTCTCAATGCTCATCACACATTGCATTATGTAAGTACCTCTCAATGCTCATCACACATTGCATTATGTAAGTACCTCTCGATGCTCATCACACATTAGCAAAACAACGCTGGCAATCTACAGGGACCAGCTAATACCAAATTGACATGAGGTGACCCTCAAGAGGAAATAATTTTTTATCGTGCAAAGAGAGAGAGAGAGAGAGAGAGAGAGAGAGAGAGAGAGAGAGAGAAGAGAGAGAGAGAGAGAGAGAGAGAGAGAGAGAGAGAGAGACGGGCAGGTAGAAG
>CM031617.1:22649668-22652168 GCA_018398815.1 Conus ventricosus | reverse complement strand
GCGTGCGTGCGTGCGTGCGTGTGTGTGTTGTGTGTGTGTGTGTGTGTGTGTGTGTGTGTGTGTGTGTGTGTGTGTGTGTGTGCGTATATCTGTGTATGTGCGTGTCTGCGTGCATTTGTGTACATATGTACACGCACACACACACACACACACACACACACACACACACACACACACACACACACACACACACACACACACACACACAGACGCGTGCGTGCACGCACCACGTGTGCATGCACGCAAGCACGCACGCACTTACACATGCACGCACGGACGCATGCACGCACGTGTTTGTTTATAGACATACACATACACACACGTAATGGCAGTGGAAAAAATACAGGAGCAGAACACTAATGGAACGACCCAGCAATTTCCCTCTCTACTTCACGCCTTCTTACTTCCAGTTGTTTTCAAATCCACGTGAGTTTCCTCGGGGAAGATAATGACCTGGTAATGGGTCTGTAGCTGGACCAAAATACCACAAGGGGGCTTGACAATGGGGTTGAAAGAGCAGCTGTAGGGGATGAAAGGTGATACGTTTCGGATGTAGGCTCACAGTACGCGTGCCACAAAGCCACTGTCTGATAGAGTACAGTGAGGGGCGTAATGTGGTAGACTTTGCATAATTTATTGTTCCATCTGTCTTCACAACAGAGACGGCGTAATGTGGTAGACTTTGCATAATTTATTGTTCCATCTGTCTTCACAACAGAGAGGGCGTAATGTGGTAGACTTTGCATAATTTATTGTTCCATCTGTCTTCACAACAGAGAGGGCGTAATGTGGTAGACTTTGCATAATTTTTTGTTCCATCTGTCTTCACAACAGAGACGGCGTAATGTGGTAGACGTTGCATAATTTATTGTTCCATCTGTCTTCACAACAGAGAGGGCGTAATGTGGTAGACTTTGCATATTTTATTGTTCCATCTGTCTTCACAACAAATAATGAGCGCGAAATTTTAAAAAAATGTAGCAGTATCAATATCATTGGTCAGTCCTCCCCCCCCCCCCCCCCCCCCTTTTAAAAAAAAACAACTTAATCTTAAAACAAGTTTTTGCTCGGTGGCTTTTTCTTTAAACTAAAGTGCGTAAAATCTAGGTTAAATTGAAGAATTTCAAAATTGCTATTCAAAACGTTGCGAAGTCTAGTTTAAACTGAAGAATTTCAAAATTGCCACTCATAACGTATGAAGTCTAGGTTAAACTGAAGAATTTTAAAATTGCTATTCATAATGTGAGAATTCTAGTTTAAACTGAAGAATTTAAAAATTGCTACTCAACGTGTGAATTCTAGGTTAAACTGAAGAATTCAAATTTGCTACTCATAATGTGTGAAGTCCAGGTTAAACTCAACAATTTCAAAATTGCCACTCATAATGTGTGAAATCTACGTTAAACTGAAGAATTTTAAAATTGCTGCTCATAATATGTCAAGTTTCGGTTAAACTGAAACATTTCAAAATTGCTACTCATAATGTGTGAAGTCTAGGTTAAACTGAAGAATTTCAAAATTGCTACTCATAATGTATGAATGTTCGGTTACACTGAAGAATTTCAAAATTGCTACTCATAATATGTCAAGTTTCCGTTAAACTGAAGAATTTCAAAATGGCTACTCATAAGGTGTGAAGTCTTGGTTAAACGAAAGAATTTCAAAATCACTACTCATAATGTGTGAAGTTTCGGTCAAACTGAAAAATTTCAAAATTTCTACTCATAATGTGTGAAGTCGTGGTTAAACTGAAGAATTTCAAAATTGCTACTTATAATGTGTGAAGTCTGTGTTAAACTGAAGAATTTCAAAATTGCTACTCATAAGGTGTGAAGTCTTGGTTAAACGAAAGAATTTCAAAATCACTACTCATAATGTGTGAAGTTTCGGTCAAACTGAAAAATTTCAAAATTTCTACTCATAATGTGTGAAGTCGTGGTTAAACTGAAGAATTTCAAAATTGCTACTTATAATGTGTGAAGTCTTGGTTAAACTGAAGAATTTCAAAATTGCTACTCATAAAGTGTGAAGTCTTGGTTAAACGAAAGAATTTCAAAATCACTACTCATAATGTGTGAAGTTTCGGTCAAACTGAAAATTTCAAAATTTCTACTCATAATGTGTGAAGTCGTGGTTAAACTGAAGAATTTCAAAATCGCTACTCATGACTAGGAGAGAGGAGAAAAAGAGGGAAGAATCTTCAGAAGTAGATTTGGACAAAAAACACACACACACACACCACACACCACACACACACACACACACACACACACACACACACACACACACACCACACACACACACACACACACACACACACACACACCACACACAAAACAAAAACAACCGATACATCTCACATAATTTCTTTAACAACAAAAATGCTTTTAGCATCATAGATAATTGCAGGAAAATACAGCAATGACCAGAGGGTAGACCTCTGCCGGGATGAATACAGCCTACATCCGCCTCGTGAATCAATTCATCGGTGATGTGCTAG
>CM031617.1:22619668-22634668 GCA_018398815.1 Conus ventricosus | reverse complement strand
ACAGCAGATTTGATTTCCTCCCAACAGTTGTTATGCTTTGATGGACGGGCGACATAAATTGAAAAAAAAAAGACATCTGTATGATAACATTGCAATCGACGCTAAAATTGCAGTGTGCTCCAGAGTTTATCCTTCACCTGCCTAGGGCGAAAAGGATTCGCACCTGTTTTCAGAGCTCGGCGATGGCACCGAAATTTGTTATAATTACAACGTACTGTGGTGTGACTATTGGCACCATTTCTGTGTTCCGAGGTGTTCATTGCCAGTAGCTCTGCAACTGAGCAAGATGATGGAATATCCAGTAAACTGAAAATAACCTGACGTGGCATGCGAATGAAAACTGACAAAAAAAGGCCCCAACAAAATGTGCTTGCTTTGCAGGAATGAAAGACTCTCTTCACTCGCCCAGCACACACGACCATACAGACTTAACACCAGACACAGACACACAAGACACAGACACACCACACACACACACCACACACACAACACCCACACACACGCACGCAGCACACCACACACACACACAAACACCACACACACACACACACACACCACACCACCACCCCACACACACACACCACACCACCATAACATGACAACAACTACAAACTACGGTGAAACAAGAAGGGGAAAAGGGGGGGGAGAGAGAGAGAGAGAGAGATGAGAAAAGGAGAAGAGAGAGAGAGAGGAGGGGGAGAGACGACGAATCAACAGACAGCAGACAAAAGACAGACGCAGCAGAGCAGACGACAGAGAGAGGAGAGAGACAAGACAAGAAAAGACAAGACAATTTTTTTTACGGGATAATGATAAGCACTAACGGTTTTTTTAATCAGTCCTCGCCCGAGTAGGGAACAACTGCGTGAATAAATTAAATGTGAATCAAAAAGCAAGCAAAGGGTCTGTAATCTAGGGAACTCAAATGAAAACAGAAATAAATGAAACAAAACAAAAAATAGAATAATAACAAAAAAACAATAAAAATAATAAAACAAAAAAAAAATAAATAAAAAAAAAAATTAGAAAACAATAATAAAGGGGGAAGGGGAGTGGGGGTGGGGTGAGGGGGTGGGGGAACATATGTAGTGTTTTCAACTTTACAAGAAGGCATGTATGAAAACAGAAGTGAAGGAATATGAAAAAGTGCGAAATTTTTAGCACACAAATACACGCCTTCGCACGCATAGAGGGGGGAAGGGAGAGAGGGAGAGGGGAGAGAGGAGGGAGAGAGAGAGAGAGAGGAGAAAAGGGGAGAGAGAGAGAAGGGGGGAGAGAGAGGGGAGAGAAGAGAGAGAGAGAGCGAGAGAGAGAGAGAGAAGAGAGAGAGAGAGAGAAGAGAGAGAAAAAGAGGAGGGAAAACAACATGTATTCTTTTTCGAAAGGCATAAAAAATACGTAAAAGGATTAAGGCAAAGTGAGATGAAATTGGGGGGGGGGGGGGGGGAAAAAAAAAAAGCGAGAGAGAGAGAGAGGGGGAAGGGGGGAAGAGAGAGGGGGAGAGAGAGGAGGAGAGGAGAAAAGGAGAGAAAAGGAAGACAAAATTCTTATTTACGGGATAATAGAAAAGCAAAACGTGCTTTTTTAACCCCAGCCCTGCCCTGAGTAGGGACTACAACTGCAGTGAAATAATTAATTAAGAAGGGGAGAGAGGAGAGAAGAGAGGGGGGGGAGAGGGGAGAGAGAGAGAGGGGGGGGGGGGGGAGAGAGAGAGAGAGAGAGAGAGAGGGGAGAGAGGGGGGAGAGGAGGGAGAGAGAGAAAGAGGGAGAGAGAGAGACGTTTCAGACGTTCGACTATTCTTAACGACTTGCCCTAATATAGTCTTTGTGTCATGGGGGCAAGATCATTTTTGCAGCGCCAGGAAAGAAAAAGGAGAAATCGGAAAATGAAAAGGAAAATGAATAGCTCAGTAATGTAAACATCAAAGCTTTTTTCGAAAAAAAAATACTAGAAAAATTAAAAAGGGATCCGTTTGGGTAACAAATAAAAAAAAATTTGTAGAAGTAATGGAATGGAAAGCAAAACCTTTATACACACAGATGCGTGCGCGCAGCACACCGGAGCACGCACGCACGCACGTACGCACGCACGCCGCGCCAACACACACCCTCCCCATCCCACAACCCAACACCCCACCCCGCGCGCGCGCGCGCGCTCGGGCAGAGGAGAGGGGGGGAGAGTGAGAGAGAAAAGAAGAGAAGAAGAAGAAAAGAAGAAGAAGAAAAAAAGAAGAAGAAGAAGAAGAAGAAGAACAACAACACAAAACAAAAACAGAAAAAGAAAGAAAGAAAGAAAGAAAAAAGAAAAAAAGAAAGAAAAAAAAACTGTATCAGCATCAAAAACCCTTTTACAAAAGTCATAGATCAAGCATTGTCTTTTTTAGAGTAAAGAGAGAGAGGGGAGAGAGAGGAGGAGGGGAGAGAGAGAGAAGAGAGGAGGAAAGAGAGGGAGAGGAGGAGGAGAGAGAGGAGAGAGAGAAGAGAAACCGTGGCAAGGAAGAAATCATCCCCAAATCACTCCCAAAATCATCTATTCAAACAATTAGTTGAAGAAAGTAGGTTTATACAAGAATGTATAAATATGATCTTACCCAGGCAATATTCATTTTTCTTGGGAGGAGAGAGAGAGAGAAAGAGAGAAGGAGAGGGGGAAGAGGAAGGGGAGAAGAAGAGACAGAGCAGAGACAGACAAAGGACAGAGAGGAGAGAGAGAGAGAGAGAGAGAGGAGACAGAGCAGAAGACAGGAGGAGAGGAGAGAGAGGAGAGAGAGAGAGAGAGGAGGGAAGAAGGAAGGGGGGAGGAGAGAGAGAGAGAGGGAGGGAGGTACCCCCTTGAAAAAAGGAAAAAAACCCCCCCAAAAAGAAAAAAAAAGGGCCTTTTCTATTTCCACAACACCCCTTCCCCCGAAAAAATTCACTCAGTATCTGTAGAGTAGATAACGCCGTCGTAAAAAGGGTTGCACCTCCCGTGAAATGCAGGAAAATGCATTTGGGCGTTTCCCCTGGCAGGGGGGGCGCTGAGGAATAGGTGTGCCTGCTCGGGACGTAGGAAAAATGTCCCACAAGCCCCAGTGTCTGGCGGTTGATCAAGAAACGAATACGGGGATTTAAAAAACTGGTTATTGTTAGTTTTTTTGTTGGAAAACCACACACACACCCACCACAAAAACCCCCCAGCACGCCCCCCGCAGCACGCAGCACGCACGCACGCCGCAGCACGCACGCACGAGCACCGCACACCACACACACCAACACCCACACACCACCTTTTAAATTTTCCCAAAAAAAATATTTCAAATTCTGTTCTTTTTGGGATTTTAAATCAGTCTTCGGATTAAAATTTTTTAAATTGCACAAAAGACCTGATATGACATAGAGATGTTGTTGTACACTGTTAATTGCAAGGGGAAAACCCCATTAGCTTTTTTTTGGTTCCTTAAATTTGTTTTTTTCCCCTATAATAAAAAAGTAGCCCGGGCAGCTAAAGTGGACCCCAAAAATATTTTGATTTAGAACTTTTTGTTTTCCCCCTTTCAGTATAAACAGTGTAACTTTGTTAAGTGCATATCTGGAAAGTTTTGAATATAGTATGGTGGATCAGTCTATAAAGAACAGTTTGATTTTAAAAGAATAAAAGAAAATTTCATTTTAAATAGAAAATTCCTCAGTAATGCACAGGTGGAAAATTAATGCATTTAAAAAAATTTATGTAAAAAGCGTAGTTTGGATGTGGAAACAAATTACCCCAGTTCTTTTTTTATGAAATATATGAAAAAAAAAATTCCCAGATTGAGCAAATTTTACTGTGCAGGCCTTTTTCAGTCCCCAGTTTTAAACGTCAAATTTCTTTTTACCCTTACAACGCCCCCACTTTGGAAAATATTTAATATTCGTTATTAACTTTATTTGGGGGGAAAAGAAAGGAAGGGGGGGGGTGGATAAAATGTGGGGGGGGGGGGGGGGGGGGGGGGAGGAAGAAAAGGATTTTTTGTTGTTGTTTGTTTATCTTATTTTTTTTCTTTTTTTTTTTTCTTTAATACTGTATCCGTTTTGACTTTAATTATTGTTAGTTTTTGGGGTTATAAGTTTTTTGTTTTTTTAAATTTTCTTTAATTTGTGAAAGTTTTCAAACATTTACAATCCTAGCCCCTTCACTCACACCCAGGCACACACACCACACACCACACACCCACAACCCACACAACAACACACACACACACACCCACACACACACCTATATATAATATATATTATATATATATTATTAATATTATATTTAATATATTATTATATATATATTATAATATTTTAATTAGATAGTTTAACCTTCCCTTTTTAACAAATGTTGCTCCCAGTCGGGTTGAGCATTTTTTTACAATTTGCGGGTATTACTACCTTGTTTTTTATATTTATATTTATTATAATATTTTTAATATATTTATATACACATTCGCGTGCACGCGCACCCATACATTAACCAAAACATTATGTGCACGCTCGCAATTATTCTGTAATATTCGTTTTCCCTTTCTCTTTTTTTCTTTCTTTTATTTTTTCTTGGGGGGGGGGGGGGGGGGGGGGGGGGGGGTTAATATCACGAATAGTGGTGACTTTAAATAAAGGAGACAACACACGACACACGTACCACCGTACAAAAAGTCAACACGTACCAACACACACACACACAAAACACACACACACAACACACACGCCCGCGCACGAACGCCCACACCCACACACCACACACACACACACACCCCCCACACACACACCACCACACACACACACCGCGCGCGGGCGCGCGCGCGCGCGCGCGCGCACGCACGCACGCACGCACGCAGTCGCAGCAGCACGCCGCACGACGCACGCACGACGCGCACACCCACACCCCAACATACACACACCCCTACACAACAGAAAACCCCCACGCAGCGTTTTTGTGTGCGTTCCCAAAATTAAGATAATTTTAGTTGGTTTATCATCTAGCGAAAAAAAATCATGTTAAGGACGAATAAATTGTGATCCCGATGTAAATTCAAAAGTGGGTTGTGTTGTGTGTGTGGTTTGTTGTGTGTGTGTGTTTGTGTGTGTGGTGTGTTGTGTGTGTGTGTGTGTGTTGGGTGTGTGTGTTGTGTGTGTGGGTTTTTGGTTGTTGTGGGTTTTGTGGTGTGTGGTGTTGTGTGTGTGTGTGTGTGTGTGTGTGTGTGTGTGGTGTGTGAGAGGAGAGAGAGAGAGGAACAGAAAAGACAGAAGGAGGGAAGACGAAAACAGAGACAGAGAGAGAGAGAGAGGGGGAAAGGGGAGGGGAGAGGAGGGAGAGAGGAGGAGAGGAGAGAGGAGGAGAAAAGGAGAGAGAAAAGAGGAGGGGAGAGGAGAGAGAGAGAACAGAACAGAAAAAACAGAATTTTATTCAAAAGGCCAAAAACCCCCCATTTGAAGGGGTTGTGAACAAAAAACAATAAATATATGTACAATTAAATGACACTGTCCCCCATTTAAGCTGGACTAGGTCAAATGCAAAAGGGAAAACCTTTTCCAAGTTCAAGGAAAAAATAAGGGAAAATTCAAAAAAGAAAATCTTACATTGTACTTTATAGACTGAATCAACAAAATTTAGATTATAAGCAAAAAATTGATAAAACAAGAATAGCTATTTCTCTTTTTCCCTTAAAAAGGGTTGTAAAAATATCGCAAGATTTTTAAAAACTTCTGTCTTTTGTGATGCTAAAAAATAATGTTAATCTGAAATCACTAGGGGTTATTTGATATTTTGGATGTATTTAAAATATGTCTTAAATCTCGAAAAAAGGGCAACAAAAGAGATCTAACCCAAGGGCATTTCATGACACGTTCGTTATCCGTTATTCTTGAAATGGCACTGATAAATTTGAAATCCCAAAAACAAATCTGTTGGGTGTATCGTTAAAATTTTTCAAAATCCCAAAAATAAGTAGTTCCAGATCATGAGCTCTTGAATTTTCTATATTTATAAACTGTCAGTCATCCCTTTGACAATTCCCGCTTTGCCCCGCACGATAATCTTTGTTTGAACTCTTTATAAAAGAATTTAACCCCTCCTTGTTTTCCCTAGTAACAGAAGCCATTACTATTCAAAAAATCCCACTTTTGAAGCCCCAAATTAATTTTCCCCTTTTTTGACAAAAATTTAATAAATTTTAATGCTTTTAATGGGAGTCTATGCTCCTTTGGGTTAAAATTTTAACCAGTATCTAATGCAAGAGCAGTAGAAATTTTACACAGGGGGAATCGATTTAAATTTACCTATACAAGATCATTGGTGTTTTGATTTCCTCCCCCCAAAAAACCCCTTTAACACAAACAAATGAAACATTTTCCTGATGAAACATTTTCTAAACCCCAAAACTCGCCCATTGAAGCATGATTGAAATTTTGAATCGAAAGCTTCAAGAATAATTTCACAGAGTTATATTCAATGATTCAATTACAAATAATCGAATAGAGTCGTTTCCCTTTGTTCGCTAAATTTGGGAACAGCTTAAAAATCATCTTGTTGAAAAACAATACTAGGTACGATATGAATTCATCATTCTCTTTAAAATTGCCTTAAAAAACCTCCTTGTGCTTGCTAGGTATCCCCCTTTTTTAAAAAAAACCCTAATGCTGATTTTTCTAAATTTAAATTTTTAAATTGTAATGGCATGCAGCTTTATGAAGATTGTTTAGTTGTGTCTGAACCCAACCCCGTTTCTGACAATTTTATAATGTCATCAGCAAAAAAAAGAAAAAACAATTCAATCATCCTATTTAGACTAACACCATGTCTTCATTATTCATAATTTCAGCGCAAGTTTGTTTTAAAAAACAAACAAAACAAAAAGGGGTACAAATATGCCTTTTTTCCACCGTTGTACAATTGATATAACCTGTGTCTGGTACCCACGAACTCGGCTTTAAAATCATACATATTTTAATACACTATAAAATTTTTCCTTTAATTCCTTCTTTAACAAATAGGGGACAGTAATTTTTTTGAAATTGTGTCGAACGCTTTCTGAAAAAATGAAAGTAATACGTTTTTATTAATGAAAATTTCTTTTGAATAACTGCTAAAAAATGTAAAAATGTGTTGGTTGTGAATTTTTTTTTATACCAGCTTGGAATTCCCCGGGAATTTTTCTGCTCAACCCCCTTTCCCGTAATTTGAATTAACTATGAGCGTATATTTGTACTTATGGAAAGAGAAATTCCCCTGTAATTTTTTGGATCGTTTAAAGTTGCCTTTTTTTAAACAAGGGGAAAAATAATAGATTCTTTCATAAATCAGGTAATGACCTTTTGTTAAATTTGAAAATTGAAATATTTTACAAAAAAACAATTCTATCTCTGGTTTTTTTTTTTAGCTCTCCCAAATTTACCATTGGTTCAGCTGCTTTTTTACTTTTCAATTTTCTCATGAGAGTTGATTTTCTTTAGAAAAGGCCCCTTAGAAAGTTTAATATATAATCACATTCTCATGTGCATCTTTCCATTTCCTTTTATCTTTTCATTATCTGAAAAATTATCTGAAAAATTAAAGCACCTGTACGATATTTTGTTGCCCTCAGTCTATTTTTTCAAGAAACCCTTTTAAATGTTGAAAACCCTCCCGTACTGTGATCTTTTTTGGGGGAACTTTTTCTTATTAGAAAACTCTACCATTTTTGCCAAAATTTTTTTGACTTTTCAGACATAAAACAATTGTTTAAGTACAATTCTATTTTTTCTTTTTCCCTTTTTCCTTTAAAAGCTTTTTGTATTCCCCCCTTTTTTGCAAAAGTGTCCCAGCCCCTTTTTCGGTTTAATTTCCTTTTGGTGGCAACTTTGTATCTGGCAATTTTTTTTTTTTTCTGGATGATTTCCTACTGTTTTTTAAAAGTTTTTAATTGCGCTTAGAAGTTTTAGATTATCACATACCCTTTTTGACCTTTTTGACTGTATAAATTTTCTTTTCCTTACTACTGTTGCTTCTTTTTGCATTCTTAAATAAAAGTAATGCTGATTTAAAGTCGGTCCCTAATTGTGGCTTGAAAGTTTTTCTTTTGCATTTCTTGAAAGATGTATTTGAAAAAGTTCAGCAAAGTTCTTCCAAACTATTTTTTAATAAAAAAAGGTATATACGCCCAAACATTGTATTGCGTAACACATCATTCTTCCATTAAAAAAAAAATTCCAAGGTTCATGTCGGAATCAATCATTTTCAGAAACTACAAACGGCAAGAATTTCTAATAGATCGAACAGTCTTCAGAAATAAGGGAAAAAATCTTCACGTACTCCCCGTTTCCCTTAGTAGTGTAATGACCTTCAAGGTCCCAACATATCCCCTTTGATAAACAAAACTGAAAACAAACAAAATTAAAATCATTTTCCATATAAATTCAATTGCGAGTCTTAGAATATTTAGAATCTGTTTTTTCATTCTTTTCCTGAAATGAATGTAAATGTCTTGCTGAAAGGGGAAAAAGTTGGCTGTTTGCCCCTTTTAAATCCCCCCAAAAAAAGGAATTTAACGTTGTCATACATAAAAATCTTTTTTTTATAACCCCTTCAAGGGAAACAAAGCCGTTTTCATTTCAACTGTTGTATAATATGGGGAATTTAGGAGGCGTAAGTACACACATAAAGAATGTTTTTTTCAAACCAAATAAAGTTTTATTTAATAAGAAACAAAATATTGTCATGTTCCATGTAAGTTTGAAATAAGCCATCAATTCGGTTTTAATTAAGACACCACTCCCTGATTCCTCCCCTGTCTTTTCAGCTTAATCGAGGTTTCAGAAGACAGAAATGGGGGGGAAAAAAATGGGAAAAAATTTTTTTCTGAACGGTTTAACAAAACAAATGAAATCAAATTTAAATACGATAAAAACTTTTTATCATCAGTTTGATGGAAAAGGGCCCCTACGTTCCCAAGAAGGAAAAAAGAACAAATGTACTTTTTTTTAACCCGTGTTTCACTAAAATTTTTTTTCCTTTCATATCGCTTCATTCGTTCTCATTCAGATTTTTCCATCGGATGTCCTATTTTGGTTATATTTTTCTTCTCTCTTCCCATTTCGTTTTTCCCCGTCTTTTCACGAGCTTCGTACGGTGGTGTCACCTGTCATTCCAAAAACGTGAAAACAGAGCATTTCCAAAATTTGCCGGACACATAAAAATGTTCTCAGTAAACATGATACCGGCCACCCGCAGGCGTTTCGCATTTATCTTCGGAACGGTGTTTTGGGAACATTGTCTACTTTGTATCCCAAAGGGGAAAATTTTTCTTTTAGGATTGTGGAAGTTTAAAATTTGTTTGCAGAGGGCCCGGCCAAACCTTTATCTAAATTCCCTTTAAGGGGTCTCCCCCCGAGAAAAAAAATTTCTTGCCCCCGTGGGAGATGATCGTAGATCTAGTGGCCCCCTTTTGTTGCCTTGGCAGCTTTTAAATGTGGTCCTAGCTTCTTTTTCATTCACGGACTCTTGAGTGAAATCATCACCAAAACATGAAATTTTTTAAGTTCTTTTTGGCTCTGAAAAAATTTTTTCTTTTTCTTTGTAAAAGGGCATTGAAAACTGGGAATTAGGCTTTTTGTTTTGCGATGTTTTTTGTCAAACTCTACGGTCTTTGGGAGTTTCAAATTTATCCCTCAACAGGTTTGCAACAATATTCACACAGTCCGTTGGTTTTTCCTTCCTCCTTGGCAGTCCATAAAAAAATTAGATTTTCCTTTGGATGCCCTTAAAATATACCTTTTTTCCAAAGCCGATTTTCTTTCATATGTGTTCTTGCTTTCAGATGGTCATTTTTAACCGAAGTCACTGTGTTTTTCATTCATGCATGTCCCCTTTTTGTCGTCGACTGGTCTTTCACTCCCCTTACATCGTCTGACATGTTGTAAAACCCTTTGTGGTTAAACTGAAACATTGTAAAGTGCCTTTTAGATGGGTGTCGGCCGTGTCTCACCCGGGGTTTTTTTGAAGCATGGTAGGATAGGGAAGAGGTCCGTATTGCCAAACGTAAAAGAGCCATCACGAAGGGGGGACTGCCTTTGTGGAGTGGGCGGGCGCTTTGGGCCGGGGTTCTCTCCCCGTGCCGATCGGGCAGAAGGTCGTGAAGAAAAAAGGGGGGGGACCCGCCCGCCCCGACACCGGTGAAGGGTGTGTACTTTTAAACCCCGCTCGTTGGGCTTGAACCCGTCTCTTTTTGCCCTGAAAATGTGAAGAGGCGACGGGGAACCCGCCCCCCCGAAACTGAAATCGAGAGATGCTGTGGGATCTTGACCTTCCCGCTTGAACGTTGTTGCTGAAAAAATGTAGAAATTAACGAAAACGTTTTTAATTTTGGATGAAGAAAACGTGTCTTTCCTCTTGGATGCGACCAGCTCACCGGGAGAGAGAGAGGAGGGGGGGAGAGGAGAAGGGGGGGGGGAGGGGAGGAGGGGAGGGGAGAGAGAGAAGGGGAGAGAGAGAGGAGGAAGGAGGAGAGGGGGGAGAGGGGAGGGGGAGAGGGAGAGAGAGGAGAGAAAAACGAACGAACGAACGAAAGAACGAAAAAAATTTTATTTTACCCGGGTAATGAGTAAGCAAATGGCTATGCTTTTTTTCACCCCGCCCCGGGAAAAAAAAAAAAACTGGCAACACAAAGTCAATAGGCAACAAAGAGGGGAAAAATGAATAACTGTCAACTTGCAAACGAAGAAGTAACGATAAAAACAAAAGCAAAGACAAAATCATGCAAGCACCATATGCGCGGCGCGCGCTCCCCCCCCCCACACCACACCACACCAAAACCCCCCCACACACCCACACACACACACACACAACCCCCCACACACACGCACATATGAAGGATTGATTTGCAACATCAGCAATTGTACAGTATGTTTAAAAATAAAAAATGGGGCACAAGTTGTTTATTCTTTCTTTCGCATTATATGGATGAAGAGAAATTCATGTTTAAAATATGTATGTTTTTTAAAAAGTTTTTAGTGCCTGAAAGAGAAATGCTTTGTAAGCTGATTTAAAACCTCAAAGACCTCCTAGTGCGGTCCAGTTTGAACAGAACTACAGCTACACCACAGGTACTCACCCTGCTCTAAACCCAACTGCAAAATCTGCCCCCTCACAAACCAGCCCACATCTTACAGGGCCCCAAAGACTCCTTCACAGTCAAAACGCACATTTCATGTCAGAGCCGCAAACATTATATATGCCATCCACTGCCAGCTGTGTGGCAAGATCTACATAGGGGAAACGTCACGCACACTTGAAACACGCATCTTGAACACCTGGCTGATATCCGCCACCACGACCCAAACCCGTCGCCTTACACTTCAACCACACCCAACACAACATCGACCATGTCAAAGTTATGGCACTCTGGCAGTCACAGAGTGACAGCTTTGAACGCACAACTCAGGAATCCCATCTCATTGCCAAACTGGGCACTACACCCCCAAGGCATCAATATCCAACAATAACCAAACACACTTTACCCACCATTTCCCACATCAGTTGGCAATATCCCTACCAACACAACACATACAACACACAATACATACACCACCACCACATCCCCTTCACTCACTTCATACAGTAGTTTTCAGCAACCTCCATCTATTTTAATTTAATTTTGTTTTATCCTTCCCCTTAAATTCCCCCCCCCCTTTTTTTTTGTTTTTTCCCCCTCAGTTCCCCCCCCCCCCCTTCTTTCCCTTACCATTATTATCAATCCACCATTACCACAACCCTCACAAAGATATCACACCATCCAATAAACTAGACACACAACCCTATCATATCACACACACACACCTCCCCGACGCAACCCCCCCCCCCCCCCCCCCCCCTCCGTTTCCTCTCCCATAATCCCCCTGGCCCCATGTCATTTCCGCCCACCGACCACATGGACGAAAAAAGGATGAGTCATTTTTCTTTCTCCTTTTTTCGTTCTTTGTTTGTACTGTCCCACATGTCAAATGTGATTTATTTTTTCGCCTGAAGAAGACCCAAGTGGTTGAAATGCATCGTGTCTTGTCATGTGCTTTGTTTGTCTATGTCATTGGCGGTAAGTTCTAAACAAACTCTATTCCTAATTTTGATTTAAACGAGCTAATGCTTTCTTTATCTTTCACGTAATTTGGAGAGAGAGAGAGGAGGAGAGGAGAGAGAGAGAGAGAGAGAGAGAGAGAGAGGAGAGAGAGAGAGAGAGAGAGAGAGAGAGGAGAGAGAGAGAGAGAGAATCAGAGTCTGTAAGACAGTCTGATTCCGAAAAAAAATGATACTAAAGTGAAACATTCCACTAATACTCCAACTAAATCCAGAGAAGCAATTCTAACATGGGGTAAAAAGGCGGTTCACAGAAACGCGAAGATGACACAACATAAATGCTGCATTTTCTGTTTTGTCTTCTTGTGTGCATGCCCCTATTAAACTCGCATCTACTTGATGATTTCCTTTTAAACCTGTAACAAGATTGTGCTTTTTATTATCTTCAAAAGCAGAAATGAGCGAATGCACTCTCAAAGTCCAAAACTTGGAAAACAGTCAGGAGGTTATTATTAGTGTTGTATTGCAAGGTATTTTCTTTGAAACTTTAGACACGTAAACTAAATTGAACCTCTCTCTCTCTCTCTCTCTCTCTCTCTCTCTTCTCTCTCTCTCTCTCTCTCTCTCTCTCTCTCTCTCTCTCTCTCTCTCTCAAGGGAATGCTGGCGTCGCTTGTGGCAGCTATTACCCTCAACCTTGTAGCCAAGTCACTATCGATGAATCAATCAATCCACTTAATCAACCTTCCTGTATCTGTCTCTGTCTCTGTCTCTGTCTTTGTCGCCGTCTCTGTCTCTATCTCTCTCTCTCTCTCTCTTCTCTCTCTCTCTCTCTCTCTCTCTCTCTCTCTCTCTCTCTCTCTCTCTCTGCCTCTCTCTCTCTGTCTGTCTCTCTCTCTCTCACTGTGTCTCTGTCTCTGTCTGTCTGTCTGTCTGTATGTCTGTCTGTCTGTCTGTCTGTTTTCTCTCTCTCTCTCTCTCTCTCTCTCTCTCTCTCTCTCTCTCTCTCTCTTTTCTCTCTCTCTCTCTCTCTCTCTTTCCCCAAAAACTAAATCGGCCACGGACTCCATTGGAGAACACTGGACTTATGATAGAATTCCTATGCCTGTCGT
Organism: Conus ventricosus; assembly: GCA_018398815.1. Lineage (NCBI taxonomy): Eukaryota > Metazoa > Mollusca > Gastropoda > Neogastropoda > Conidae > Conus > Conus ventricosus. The sequence continues at coordinate 22,621,508 of CM031617.1, read as the reverse complement.
GAATGTTTATAGGCATTTATTTTCAACAAGGTTGAATTTAACTGTGTCGTCTCAAATTCTTGCCAGGAGGGCCAAACATGCGTTGTTATGTATCTTGACAAATTATCTAAGTTAAAGCGTAATTCTCTTGTCGCATTTCTTTGATGCGCAAATACAACCGATTGCTCAATAATTATGGTGCTGAATTGTGGGGGACCTAGTAGTGCAGCTCGCAAATGTGAAAAAAAATATATCTTTTTGCTCTCTAAAAAAGGTTTTAGGAGTCCAAATGCAAACACCAAATGACTTAAGTTATGGAGAGACAAACAGGTATGCAGTTTACATACATTCTGCTGTAAGGTGTATACAATATTGGATAAAATTGACAAGAATGGATGAATAGAAATTACCACGAAAAGCAAGAACCCTGTTCGATTTAGATTCTCGTGACAAGACAAACTGGGCATCAGGTATTCGTCGTAAACTGTATGTATTGGTTTTGGGTACTTGTGGCTCAGCCATGGTGTTGAGGGAGTAAATCAGTTTATCGCAGACTTTAAAGAAAGACTGGTACTCTGCAAATGGCAAGAATGGGGTTTTCATGTTGAAAGCAGTGGGAGGTTCAACACATATAAAGCGTTTTGCACATTAGCTGTTGATAAAACGCATTAAATGTTGAACATCGACATGCATCTTAAAGTTGTAACAACAAGGTTTAGACTTGGCATTTCGGATATTGCTGTACATCAATATCAATACAAACAACACACTTCAGTCGGTTAAACTTGTTCATTATGTAAACAAATGAAAGCAGACGACCTGCATTTTGTCTTATGTTGTCCTGCACGTAATGATTAAAGAGTGCAACAAAGACATTCAAAGTAAGCTTACTATAAATATTTGAGTTTTTTTCGATTAAGTTTACTGAGCAAACAATTAGAAACCTATCCATTTTCTTACATAAAGCGTTTAAGTTACGATCTGTTTTGTTATCTTGATGTATAAATTTTGAGCAATTGGAAATATTATAGTTCGGAAAGATTGTCCAGCTGCACCCCTTTATGAGGGGCAATGGCCTATTAAATAAATATCCGCACCTCTCTCTGCGAGCGTGCGTGCGAGCGTGCGTGCGCGCAGCGCGCGCGCGCGCGCGCATGCGTGCGTGTGTGTGTATGTGTGTGTTGTGTGTGTGTGTGTGTGTGTGTGTGTGTGTGTGTGTGTGTGTGTGTGTGTGTGTGTGTGTGTGTGTGTGTGTTTGGACAGCGTATGTCTGTGTGAGGGCGCGCGCGCGCCCTCGTGTGTGTGTGTGTGTGTGTGCGTGCGTGCGTGCTTGCGTGCGTGCGTGCGTGCGTGCGTGCGTGAGTGCGTGCATGAGTGCGTGCGTGTGTGTGTGTGTGTGTGTGTGTGTGTGTGTGTGTGTGTGTGTGTGCGCGTGCGTGCGTGCGTGCGTGCGTGCGTGCGTGCGTGCGTGCGTGCGTGCGTTCGTGTGTGTGTGTGTGTGTGTGTGTGTGTGTGTGTGTGTGTGTGTGTGTGTGTGTGTGTGTGTGTGTGTGTGTGTGTGTGTGTGTGTGTGTGTGTGTGTGTGTGTGTGCACGCGCGCGCACGTCTGTGTGTTTTTTTTTTCCGATCAATATTTCAGTTATTTGATGTATTGGTTCAAGATAGACTAAAAATTAGTGAAGCGGTGTATGAAAAGATATTCTCGTCCTCGTCCTCGTCCTCGTCCTCGTCCTCGTCCTCGTCTCCTCCTCCTCCTCCTCCTCCTCCTCCTCCTCCTCCTCCTCCTCCTCCTCCTCCTCCTCTTTCTCTTCATTGTCCTTCTCCTTCCTCTCCTCCTATTCCTCCTCCTCCTCCATACCCC
>CM031617.1:22600834-22610834 GCA_018398815.1 Conus ventricosus | reverse complement strand
TTCAGCTAGTGTCCAATTTCTCAGACAGGGCTGCCACTATCCATCAAATCTTCTATTTTCTTAATGGGCTCTCTCTCTCTCTCTCTCTCTCTCTCTCTCTCTCTCTCTCTCTCTCTCTCTCTCTCTCTCTCTCTCTCTCTCTCTCTCTCTCTCTGCGTGTGCGCGCTCTTGTGTGTATGTGTGTGTGTGTGTGCGCGCGCTCGTGTGTGTGTGTGTGTGTGTGTGTGTGTGTGTGTGTGTGTGTGTGTGTGTGTGTGTGTGTGTGTGTGTGTGTGTGTGTGCGCGCGCGTGCGCGCTCTGTGTGTGTGTGCGTGTGTGTGTGTGTGTGTGTGTGTGTGTGTGTGTGTGTGTGTGTGTGTGTGTGTGTTGTGTGTGCGCACGCGCGCGCTTGTGAGAGTATGTTTTGTGTGTGTGTGTGTGTGTGTGTGTGTGTGTGTGTGTGTGTGTGTGTGTGTGTGTGTGTGTGTGCGCGCGCGTGTGTGTGTGTGATTTTATTTAATACAGCTACATTTCTGTCTTACTGGACACATACGTGTATGCATATGTGCCTTTAGTCGGGGGGGGGGGGGGGGGGGATTAATATCATAAACAACAATATTGATATGTGTGTCGACAAGGGAGGGAAACAAAACAGTTCAAAGGCTGATATGTGCCACAAAGTGGCAAGGAAAAGAAAGAAAACTGAAGCATCATAGGCTGAGTGTGCAGTAACACTGTTGTTAATAACTATCTGTTCAGCTGCTATGGGAGCGAGCTATTATTACGATGTATTAACGCAAGATACAACGTAACCAAAAAGTTAGGACAAGTGAAGAGAAAGGATTGAAACTGAAGAGTGTTGCCACAAAGCGTTTAAAAACAAGACATATCAAAGATTTAAACCAAAATGGTTCCAAATCAGACTGACTCAAAGAATTTTAAGGAACAAACGTAATTCTACAGATAGTCAACATAAATGTCTGACAAATGTTTCTTTTGTCATGACCAGAATGATTGCATACCACATTTTTTTTCGACATGCAACTGAGTGAAAATCTAGAATGCATTTAAGGATTCAATAAACAAAAAGTGTGCCAGCACAAACATATCACTCACTCACACGCACACGCGCGCGCCCACACACATACACACACGTGCGCACGCGAGCGCGCACGCAAACACACATTCTGACAGAATGATTAAACCAGTTCATTCTCAGATTAACATTTAGATGCACTCACACTCACACACAAGCACTGACACACGCACGCGCACACACACACACACACACACACACACACACACACACACAACACACACACACACACAAGTTCAGCAATCCTAAAGTGTCTTTTGTTCCAAGATATTTTCTCAGGACAAAAATGTCTGAACTCTGCTTAAACTCGTTCTTCAAGACTGGGGGAAAAAACATGCAAAGAAACCGTACAGCAGAAATATTTTCACTGAAGTGAGTCTCCAAACAGGCACCCTGCTCGTCAAGATGGACATGACAGGTGAGCAGAGATTAGGGTGATGTTTTCGCCAAACGTGAGGCACGTTTGATGTAAGCCGTGTCTGACGCTTGACAACAGAGCTCTCTCTCTCTCTCTCTCTCTCTCTCTCTCTCTCTCTCTCTCTCTCTGTGAAGCCATGAAAGCGTGAAGTCGTGCTTGCTTTGCTCCTGTTATCCATGTGATTTTGTTCAGGATATAGTGCACCAATCTCCACAATTCTTCGCAGTCAAAGTCGCAAGTGGCCAGTGTCTGTAGTGGTGTAATTTTTGTGATGGTGTCATCAACATATTGTGGATGATTAACGTTTTAATAAATTACAAGATCAAGAAGGAGAAATCGGCGGTGAAAAACGTTCACAACGTTCACAACCAAGCACGCCTATTTGACTTCGGTGTCGTTTCGTTTTGCCCGTGCGTCAAGTAATTGGGGTCAACCTCGTGTCGTGTTGACGACATGCAAGAATAGACAAGTCAACCAGTGTCCCAGGTCCAGGCATGCGTGAACTGTGAACTATGACACCGGCAAACCACGGGTTTGTTTTGATTTGTTGTGTTGCTAACTCGACATGGAGGACAATTCCGCAGGAGATGAAATAAATTACAACCCACGTTGGATATAATACAGAAAACATTTACATGTTCCGTCCAAGAACTGTGTGCATGGCGAAATTGTCTACTTTTTCGGTATTCGGCTATTTCCGATGACTCAATTCGCGTTGAAAAGAATGACTTTGATACCAACAAACAGCCTTTTTTCCTCCCGTCCTGGATCAGTGGGTCACCGCCCTCCAACCTGACCAAGACAGTACTGCGTGTGTTTCGCGGCCAGTCTAAACGAATAACGCTGACGTTATACACCACTAGGCAAGGCACAGGGTCATTCCTGTGTCAGGGAGCCGACTGCACCAAGTGGGATGAAGAGGAGTGTGAGATGCTGAAAGACATTGTTTGTAAACTGTGTGAGGATGGTGATGTACACACGCTACAAAAGGAATTGCTCTCTGTACCCCTGACCTTTCTTGCGGCAGAAAATCAAGCAATAAAACTGTCTTTCCCTCAAAAGGATCAAACCACAGACGAAGAAAATCCATCTTCCTATTCCCATTTCCCCACACCCCTTGATTCATCAGAATGATGTACAATGTGATGTGTCTGTGCTAGCAAGCAGTCTCAGTAACCTGTCGATTGTTTCCCTGTGTCAGACAGTGCTGAAGGTGCTGCCCCTGTCTCTGTTGATGAGGTTGAGGAAGATACAGAAGAGCATGTGACTCCAACCACTCCCACGTTATCTCATAACAAATACAGACCGACGCCAAAAATCTACAGAAAAACCAAGAAATATCGTAGGCGTACATTATGCCCATCACTACATTCCGAAAAGGCACTTATTACAAAATTGATCAACATTGAAGACAGTCTTGATATCATTCTTGACCAGGAATCAAAAGTTGTCTCCAAGTTAGAGGATTCTAAGGTGGCTATCAAGAACGACTTAAAACAGCATATCAATCATAAGATTGATACAATTCATGCTTCTATTGACAATGTAAAGGCAATGATGACTAAACTGGACTCTACTGTAAGTAATCTGCTAAAGGAAAACCATTCTCTCAAAACCTGCTTAGGCACAATTCAGTCTGACCTAAAACAGTTTAAAAAGCAGCCTTCTTTTGTGCAGTCCGTCTCGACACAATGTGATTATCCCACTGTATGCGATAACTCCATGCAGTGTGATTTGTCCGTTAGCCATGAAGATGTTCAAACTGTGTTTTTACAATCTGATCTCCCCTCGGGGCATGAGAACAAAAAGATGGGAGATAATGCCTCGCCCTCTGTGTCCCCTTCTCAGGTAAATCTTCTCTCCCCTACTTCAGCTGTCGCCTCCACTTTCGGCTCTGGTCTTTTGATTCTCTCCAGCCTCACTGCCCGGAGAATAGTGATGTTTCTGCTGAAAACACTGCACAGTGCCCATCACTAAAGGGAAGTAACTTCCCTTACAGCCCACTGTGCCCTTCATAATCGTTATGACGTACTCTCCCGCATTGATCAGGAACAAAATGTCCTTGAAGGGGAACAACTGAATCCACAGCGTGTAAACGCAAACACTAATCATGTTGATGAGGGTTTCATATCGAAATCCAAATTTCACTCTGAAAGAGAAATCAAGCGTACGCCACAACAGATTTTAGGTGACTTACGCATTCCCAGAGAAACAGCATCAGTCCTTGTAGGAGATTCTACAATAAGGTATATAACTCCAAAGAGATTAGGGTCACAGACAGATCCCATGTTCAAAATATGTGCCCCAGGACTAACAGTGGCAGATGTCATCCAATGGTTAAACCATTTAGAAACTCAGTCACACGTGAAAGCATTGATTGTTCATGTCGGAGTCAATGACTGTCCAGCAGGACCCATCTCCTCCCAAACATGGAAAGACCTCATCACCATGTGTAAACAAAGATTTCCCTCCGCTTACGTAGCTATAAGCTCCATTGTGCCGGCTTTTGGACGTCATCAGCTGAATAATTCAATAGCCCCTTCGAACCGAAACTTATACGACTGCTGTACCACCTTACAAGTGGATATGGTAGATCACTTTAATTCTTTCGTAACCCCAAAAGGGTTCCCACGTAAAGCACTGTACAAAGATGCTTTTCACCCTAGCGCGAGGGGAACTGCCTGTCTTGCAATGAAATTCAAAGAAGTGCTTCCTCAAACCCACCCACCAGGAAGAAACGACCATGCAGACCATAAACATTCATTGCCTAACTTAATCTATAATCACCAGAATGCAAAAAACTCAAGGAATGCACAGAGAGATTTCAACTTTCTAGGTAGAACCTCCAGTATGCGTAAGAATGGCCCTGAATCTGTAGCCATTCCCCAGTTATTGTCCACAGCAGATTTTCCCCCATTATTTTCAGATGCCAGTCAGCCTGGACTGGTCAGCATGGGTCACCACGAGGAGGGTGTCTCTGCTGTAAGGCAACCTTATGCCTTAAACAACACCAGTGGCGTTGTGCCACAGCCTCCTCAATATGGTCAGCCACAGGCTGGTGATAATGCATGCCCTCCCATTACTTCTATCCCAAAATATCCTTTGTACCCATTTCCTTTCCCTTATCCAATGTACACAGATCCCAAATCCTACCCTAGAGGCCAAATCCCATGCACCTACCCCCTCATGTGCCCCAACAGAGTGGAGACACTGCTCAGAGAACAGGACGGTTTCCTCTTGGGTCAGGTCCCCGGCTCTTAATCTCATGCCACAGGGCCAAAACCCAAATTCTCGTAGCTGGCCACAACCTGCCTCAGCAGGGGAGTGTGCTCAGCAACTTATGTCCCTGGCTGCACAGTTGATGTCACAGCAAGAGTGCCAGAGGCCTAATGGTAACTGGTAATGTGTGTGTCAATTTCTGATTTGATTTTGTTCATGCTATTTTATATGCAGTTCAATTATTTGAGAAAGAAAAGCTTTGTGGAGAGTATGACTTCATCTTAGCATAATACCAGAAATATCTTCTATTATTGCATGCGATTATTTATATCATTATTCAATTATTCAGTGTGTGTGTGTGTGTGTGTGTGTGTGTGTGTGTGTGTGTGTGTGGGGTGTGTGTGTGTGTATGTGTGTGTGTGTGTGTGTGTGTGTGTGTGTGTGTGTGTGTGTGTGTGTGTGTGTGCGCCATGTCATCCCATGAACTTACATGAAACTATTCTGTTCCCATAAGAATATGTTTTTCATGTTCCTTTCATTGGCCGTATTATGCTTGTACTTTGGACCTGGGATACCTGGAAATTTGCAATTGCTTTGGCTCAGAGGTTTTGCTTAAGCTTCCGACTCTTCTTACGTTGTTTCTGTCGTGTATGTTAGCTTTTTATTTTGCGGGCTTATGTGCCTAGTACTTGACATCGTTTTGAATTTTTTGGACCTTTACTGATTTTGAGTGACAACCGTTTTGGTATTATTTAATCATTGTTGTGTTGCTGTTGTCTTAAAATATAAACTATACTTTTTCGCTTTACTAGAAAATTTCTGTTTGGTGTCATCTTCAATCATCATGTCGCAGAAGCCAACAGACCTCAAGTGGTTAACAAAAAAAGGCTTTAAAGTAGGATATCTAAATGCTTGCCATCTTTTAAACAAGATATCTGATGTTCCTTCTATTTTGTCGAATTCAGACGATTGTTTTCATGTTTTTGGTTTTTCTGAAACTAGGTTAACTGATATTGTTTCCGACCATTTAGTCACTATTCCAGGTTATAATCTTATACGTAAAGATGCGTCACGTTCAAATAAACTAGAAACGGGATTGGTGGCGTATATCCATCAATCAGTGAAGTATAAGCAACTTAATGTCTTTGATAAACACTCTGTGGAATGTATATGGATTGAAGTGTGTCTAAAGGGAAATAGACCAATGTTAATAGGTATGTTGTATAGAAACCCTGATGAACGTGCTGATTGGTTCGACCGTTTTGAGTCAATGATAGAAGAAGTATTAGACCATTCCAGTGAAATAATACTACTCGGTGATTTCAACATCGACTTACTAAAACCATACAACACATGGAAAAAGATTATTGATACATACAACTTAACCCAACTAATAAATTCCCTACGCGCAAAACATTGAAAACAGAAACATTGATTGACCATGTCTATGTTACAAATTCTTCTAATATTGTAGAAACATCTGTACCTATTTTTGGATTGAGTGATCACTTTCCAGTTTGTCTGACTGGTGTAAGAAAGGCGTGAAAATTCTAGATCCTACCATAAATATATAATTTACAGAAGTTACAAAAATTTCAATCCAGATCTCTTTTTGTTCGATCTAATTAACACAAACTTTTCAGAGGTATATCAGCATAGGGACCCTGACGGAGCTCTGAATACATGGTATGATGCGTTTCTTGCAGTATTCAATAAGCATGCTCCATGCAAAAAGAAAAGAGTCAAACTCACAGACAAACCTCCATGGTTAAATGAAGAAATTAACGCAGCTAGAAATAACCGTGAATATTTACTTCAGCAAACAGGAAATGATGAAAACTTCAAGAAACAGCGGAATAAAGTAAATTCGATGAAAAAGAGCTGCTGAAAAGAAATACTTTAGCGAATTAATCGCTTCTAAATCTAACACTAAATCTATATGGAAAGCAGTAAACCAACTATCAGGAAAAAACAAAGCATCTTCAAACACTCCATCTACAAACCTATCAAACGACGAATTGAACAATCACTTCTCGACAGTTTCTGATTCGATTGTCAAGGAAGACTACACTCATCAGAATGACTTGCTGTTACTTAAAGATTTTTGTGCGTTGAAAAATGTAAAATCTTTTCTTAAGTTTAAATTCATAAGTGTTCATGAAGTATACCATGAATTATGTTCCTTAAGTCAGTCTAAATCTCGTGGATTGGATGATTTGGACAATCGAATACTTAAAACGGCAGCTCCAATCATTGCGGAACATTTAACCTATATTTATAATTTGTGTATTGAAAAATGTCATTTTCCTCAAGCTTTTAAGGATGCCAAGGTAATTCCTCTCTTTAAATCTGGTGACCCAAATGATGCTTCAAACTACAGGCCATATCAATTTTATCTGTTCTGTCAAAACGTTAGAAATGCATTTAAAGAAAATGATTCAGTCCCATTTTGATGAATATAATTTGTTTCATCCAAACCAAAGTGGTTTCAGAAAAAATCATTCTTGTCACACTGCACTCTCAAACCTAATTAGAACAATGGCACATAAATATTAATAACGACCTTGTCACTGGGGCAGTATTTGTTGACTTTGCTAAGGCATTTGATACCATTGACCACAATCTTCTTATAAAAAAACTGGAATTATATTGTTTATCACAAGATGCAATCAATCTGATTTCATCCTTTCTAACCAACAGACAACAATTAGTTTTCCTGGATTGTAAAAAATCATCTTTTCAACCAGTAAACTATGGTGTTCCCCAAGGATCAGTCCTAGGACCAGTTTTATTTTCTGTCTATATAAACGATCTTCCGTTAAACGTCTCATCTGACTGTGAACTATTTGCAGATGATAGTACAATGCATAACAAAAACAAAAACACAGATTCGGTGCTTGCAGATATACAAAACGACCTTACAAAACTGGAAACATGGAGTAAACTAAATCATATGGCTCTACATCCTAAGAAATCTAAGTTAATGATAATTACCACTAGACAAAAACGCCAAACTTCAAACTGTCTTAAGCAAAATAAAAATAAACGACAGTGTTATAGAAGAGGTTAACTGTCACAAACTGCTTGGTCTAACAATTGACAACAATCTTTCCTGGTCAGTACACATTTCTGCACTCACGCGTAAACTTTCTAAGAAATTATTTCAGTTTAACAGAATAAAACACTTTCTCGATCAACACACTAGAAAATTATTTTTCCATGCATATTTACAACCAGATTTCGACTATGCATCTACAATATGGGATATGGCTAGTAAAAACTGTCTTAAACCCTTAGAAAGCATTTACAGGCGTTCTATCAAACTTATACTTCTAAAATCCTCTTCCCTACTAATTCATGACTACAAATCATTACATATTCTTCCGTTTCAATTGAGATGTCAATTCAATAAAGCAGTATTTTTCTACAAAATAGTTAATGGACTTGCTCCATCATATCTCTACGAAAAACTCCAAAAGACTAAACTACGAGACAAAGAGAGAATACAACTTCCCCGTCCTAGAACTGATCTGTATATGACTTCTCTTATATACTCAGGCGGTAAACAATGGAACGAAATTCCTGATGGCATTAAAACAAAGAATTCCTTGGCATCATTCAAAAGCTGCTACCATGATTACTTATTTAAGCTATTATAATAATTATTCCATTTGCTTACTGTTCATGTAATGGTATATATCTGCAATGTATTCAGTTACCCTGATGATGACCCTCTCTCTCTCATCTTTCTTTCTCTTTCTCTCTCTCTCTCTCTCACTCTCTCTCTCTCGTCTCTCTGTCTGTCTGTCTGTCTGTCTGTCTTTCTCTCTCTCTCTCTGTCTCTCTCTGGTCTCTCTCTCTCTCTCTCTCTCTCTCTCTCTCTCTCTCTCTCTCTCTCTCTCTCTCTCTCTCTTTCAGTTGTACTTATATGTACAAGTAGGTAAGTGTACATGTATATGTTTGTGTATATATATATGTATGTGTGTGTATGTGTATGTGTGTGTATATATATATATATATATGTATATATATATAATATATTATATATATATATATGTATATATATATGTATATATATATATATATGTGTGTGTATATATGTATGTATATATATATGTATGTGTGTATATGTGTATATGTGTATATATGTGTACATATATATAGATATTATGTCTTGATTATATAATGTACTCTGCCCCCTTTGTTTTTATTTTGTTGATTGCATCCCGATCCTTTCTTTATTAATATTATTTATTGTATTGTCATAGTTGATATTATTGTTAACATACTCTTACTGCTCTTTCTTGGCCTTTGTTTAATTTGTGATGTGGTTTGCTTGTTTTTGAGGACCTGATGAAAAAAAGTATTGAAATGCTTATTCAGTTATCCTCATTAAAGATTTCAGATTTCAGATTTCAGATTTCAGATTTCTCTCTCTCTCTCTCTCTCTTTCTGCACGTGTACGCACCTGCATCCATGTGTGTGTGTGTGTATGTGTGTGTGTGTGTGTGTGTGTGTGTGTGTGTGTGTGTGTGTGTGTGTGTGTGTGTGCGCGCGCGTGTGTGTGTGTGCATGTGTGTGTGTATGTGCGTGTGTGTGTGTAGGAAGGAATTCTGTTTTACGTCTCGTCACAGATATAGGTGATTGCAGACGTCTAAATGACATAGTGTTTACAATTTTAGACTATTATCATAAAAGAAAAGAGGACGATGTGGTTACATTGAACAAAAATAAAGGATAGATGAATTGTAGGACAGTAACTATGAAAAATTAGAGAAAATAACTAAAGTAATCTAACTTACAATTATGATTATAAAATGGTCCTTAATGGACTTCACAGAAGGTTACTCGTTAATTTAACAAGAGAAACAACTGGCAACGAATCTAAAAAGTCAAACACATTAACATGCCCAGTGTCAGCACTTGGTACAACACCATTCAAAAAGGGTTTCGTTAGTTCACAATCAAAAATCACATGTTGAACTGAAAGATCCCCACGACATACGCAGTTAACAGTCTGGCAATACTTGGTTTGTGTGTGTGTGTGTGTTGTTGTGTGTGTGTGTGGTGTGTGTGGTGTGTGTGTGTGTGTGTGTGTGTGTGTGTGTGTGGCGCGCGCGCGCGTGTGCGTGCGTGCGTGCGTTTGTGTGTGTGTGCGCGGCGCGTGTGCGTGTGTGCATGCGTGCGTGCGTGCGTGTGTGTGTGCGCGCGCGCTGTGTGTGTGTGTGTGTGTGTGTGTGTGTGTGTGTGTATGTGTGTGTGTGTGTGTGTGTGTGTGTGTGTGTGTG
>CM031617.1:22583334-22588334 GCA_018398815.1 Conus ventricosus | reverse complement strand
TGTACTATGTGTTTGGGGAGACAGAGAGAGAGAGAGAGAGAGAGAGAGAGAGAGAGAGAGAGAGAGAGAGAGAGAGAGCAGAGAGAGTGAGAGAGAGAGAGTGAGAGAGAGAGAGCGAGAGAGAGAGAGAGAGAGAGAGAGAGAGAGAGAGAGAGAGAGAGAGAGGGACAGAGAGAGAGAGAGACAAGACAAGACAAGACAAAATTCTTTATTTACGAGGATAATGGATAAGCACTGACGCGCTTTTTACATCCAGACCTCGCCCTGAGTAGGGACTACAACATGCAGTGAAATGAAATAATGTAAGAAAGCAAACAAGCAAACAAAGCGGTCATGCAATCATAATGGAACATCAAATGAAAATAGAAGAGAAATGAAAAAAAATGAAGAAAAAGAAAATAAGAATAAAAATAAACAAACAAAAAATAGAAATAAAATGAGAAGAACAATAATGAAGGGGAAGGAGAGAGTGGGGGTAGGGGGTGCGGTGGGCTGGGGGAACATATGGAAATGTACTACAAAGTACAAGAATTAGCATGTATAAAAACAGACAGCAAAATGAATATGACAATGTACGTACATTATTTTGAATACACACATACACGCACGCTCGCACAGAGAGAGAGAGAGAGAGAGAGAGAGAGAGAGAGAGAGAGAGAGAGAGAGAGAGAGAGAGAGAGAGAGAGAGAGAGAGAGAGAGAGAGAGAGACGATGGAAGGGAGAGGGGGAACAGCAGAAATGGAAAGTAGTAATTAAGCATAAAATGTAATAATTTGAAATGGAATTAATGTACTAAAACGTACAAAAATTAGCAAGTATAAAATCAGACAGTAAAATGAATATGACAAAGTACGTACAGAATTCGGAACACACACACACGCATGCACGCACACAGAGAGAGAGAGAGAGAGAGAGAGAGAGAGAGAGAGAGAGAGAGAGAGAGAGAGAGAGAGAGAGAGAGAGAGAGAGAGAGAGAGAGAGAGAGAGAGAGAGAGAGACTCAGATTCAGATTCAGATGTTTAATTCATATTTAGGCCATTGCCCCTAATGAAGGGGAGTAATTGAACACTCATTTCACACACACTTTTCTATACACATTATAAAGTCAGAACAATATTTTACGAAATGGCAATCTCACGCAACTAAAATGCTTTGAACAAGTAAATTGATAAATTTCTAACTGTTCTTTCACATTTGCATGCCAAAAGTAAACTTAGTCGAAACAGGTTTGGAAATCTATAAAACTTTGCAGGAATGTATTGTTGTCTTAAGTTATTTAGTGCTGGACAACATAAGACAAAATGAACCTCATCCTCTTTACCGTTTTTACACAGTAGGCAAATTTAATCATTCTCATTATGGGGTCGATATTGGTAGTAATGCTGAGCAATATCTGTTACCCCAAGTCTGAACTTAGTCAACACAACTTTCAGATGTCTATCTAAATTTAACAACAAATGAATTTTCACATCAGGTAATGTACAAAATGTTCTGTATACACTAAATCTATCGCTATTCTTAATATGATCATCCCATTCCTGCCATCTACATGAAATTAATCTTTCCTTAAAATCATATAAAAAAGCATTTATTTCTTCTACACCTTGATTTGTCCAAACAAAACCATATCCAAATGTGAACAGTTTACAGCGGATGTTTGAAGCCCAGTTTTTTTTTGTCGCGTGAATCTAAATCTAGCAGCATCCTATAGGCTTTGCGTGGTAGCCTTGACTCATCCATTCGAGTAAGTTTTATCCAAAATCGAACACATTTAACTGCTGAGTTAATATATATTGGATATCGATTTGTTTCCCCATATATTAGATCGTTTGGTGTTCTTATTTCAACGCCTAAAAATTTTTTAAGGGCAAATAAATGTATTTTTTCACAGTGAAGAGCAGCATTATCTAGACCCCATAACTCAGCACCGTACATAACCATTGGCTGAATTTGTGTGTCAAATAGTTTCAAAAATAAACTAAGAGAATTGCATTTCAGTCTATACAAATTCTTTAGAATACACATCAATGCATTTTTAGCTCTGCTCACCAAATCCTGGCATGCAACTGAAAAACTCAGTCTTGTGGAGAAATAAATTCCAGATACTTATATATATATATATATATATATATATATATATATATATATATATATAATATATATATATATATATTCACAACTGATAGTGCGGCCCCATTGTAAGTCCATCTTTCTCTTGCTGCCAAGCATCCGCCTTTTCTAAATACAACTACATTAGTTTTATTCATGTTCACATTCAATGTAGTGTTGATGCTGCCTTATACAAACTATCTAGTTGTGTCTGTAGACCAATAACAGTTTCAGCTATTAACGCTATATCATCTGCTAATAATAGAATAAATAATTCAAAATAATCATGGGTAAATGTTGCACCATGTCTCCCTTTTCTGATCACTTCTAAGGCCAACTCATTTATGAATAATGAAAACAACACAGGGCTAGTCACATCACCTTGTTTTACCCCACAAGTGCAGTTGATATAGCCTGTCAATTTTGCTCCACACCGAATTCTAGCTTTTACATTTGTGTACATACTATGAAGACATCTAAATAGCTTGCCTTTAATTCCATTTTTTACTAGAATAGGCCATAATATATTTCTATCTATGGAATCAAAGGCCTTTTCAAAGTCAGCAAAAGCAACATATAATTTACGATTAAAGGAGAACAGTTTCTGTACCATAGCTAATATTGTAAACATATGATCAGTTGTAGAATATCCTCTTTTAAATCCTGCTTGGTATTCGCCTGTAAGATTATGTTCTTCACTATACTCTTGGAGTCTACTGTTAATAACTGTGCTGTAGATCTTACTACTTGAGTCACAAATTGAGATACCTCTGTAGTTACCTGGGTCATTTATATCGCCTTTTTTGAAAAGAGGGATTACAATAGACTCCGTCCACGTCTCTGGATATATACCTTTGTCAAATAGTGTATTAAACAATTTCACAAGAAATTCAATGACACGATTCCCAGACACTTTCAGCATTTCCCCAACTATACCATCTGGCCCAGCGGCCTTATTATTCTTTAATCTACGTAATGCTAATATAACTTCTTCCTTTGATATAGGTCGATTAATTGAATAAAGTACTTCATCCTGTTCATTTTCATCATCAAACATCTCTTCATCATTTTGTGCTAAACAATTGTCTCCTCTTTTGAGCAAATTTTGGAAGTGTTTAAACCAGTCACTAGTTGTTAGGTTATTACGTGGTTGGTTTCTTTTATTGGAGATTTTTTTAACATTGTACCAGAACTCTTTCTGAGTGTGCACAGAGGCAACTAGCTTTTCAGTTAATGACTCATTATATTCTTTTTCCTTTCTTCTTAACAGGTTTTTGTATTCTCGTCTTGCTCTACAATAGGCATCACTATCTTCTCGTACTTTGGAATTTTGACATATTTTCAGTAATGTCCTTGCAACTGATTTATTATCTTTACATTCCTATATCGTACCAATCGCTGTTTTTGTCAGTTGCATTTAAGTATATTTTCTTTTTCATACAGCCTCCAGAGTTTTTTTTATATACTCATTAAACACATTTAAGGCATCAGTACAGTTATGACTGATTAGATAAGTAGCATGATCTAACAATGCCAATCCCTCTGCGGAATAAAGTGCGCGAACATATGACTGTTCCAAATCACAGTTCCACACATATTGTTCTATGAACTCACCTCTTTTATCGGTATCTTCAGAATTAGCATTTTCCTCAGCAAAGTTGAAGTGTAGCTCAACAGGTAAATGATCAGATTCTAATCTTTCTGAAACTATCAATTTGCAAGAAGAGACAACGAAGGGAAAAAAAATCCTTAGTAAAAAATAATCGTTGACACTATTTCCTGAATCAGATATATAGGTATAACTTCCATCAAAATTTGCATGGCATAAACCATTAAGAATGTATAAACCAATTGCAGTACACATATTTAACAAATGTTTTCCATAACTGTTAAGCACATTGTCAGCTGATCTTCTGGTAGAAGACTCCGAATGACTACCAACATTGACACCATAATCATCACTGTCATTTAGTATGTCTGGCGAAACACTTGCTGTTCTACTGTTCAAATAACCAGAAAATCATTATGTAAGCATCGTTATATTCAAGCATGCAATCAAAAATAAATTCTTCCAGTGGGTTAATACCATTGTCAATGTCAAAGTGAACATAGTAAGGTGAACCTTCTGGTGGCACATAGGAACACACATACAAAACATCTTCTGTAACACCAAATAAACATTTGTCGATTAGAAATACAATTATATTGGAATAGTTCACTTTGATTTCACGGATAAATGACAAAAAGTCATTTTTTATTAGACAAATTATTGCCCCTGAATGCCTGCCTTGCTTACTAAATTTAATAGCAGGTTTGCTGAATACTGTGTATCCAGTGAAAACACACAACTGCACATATTCTACGAATGTCTCAACCAAGCATACAAAGTCAGATTTAGACAAAAAAGAAAGGAAATCTTGACAAGTAAGTTTGGAAAGAAGACCATTAATATTCCAATGTAAGAAGGAAATATGTTTTATATCTGTTTTGTTATTTGAATATACATCATCCCCTCTGTTATGCGTACATTAATTAATAGAGGCACTCTGTGACATTGTCTCTGGAGTTGTACATTTATCTTTTTTCTGTAGAGACAGGTTTTTACCAAGATGGTTTCCAAAACAGTCAACGTCTGTAAAAATATCAAAGTCTCTCTTCGGGGATATACCCTCGTCAAAATGGGAACAATCACGATGTACATGACTGACAATATCTTTGTTTTGAGATGCCCCCTTGTTACCATTTGAGCTGTTGTCATTCGCGGAGGTATTACAATAATACTTTTTCGATGCCCCCTGATCACAATTTTCCATAGCAAAACCATTAATCAACAAACAATGCTTAGTATTAGATAAAGATATTTGCTCTTTCTCTTTTGCATCAAACAGATC
>CM031617.1:22577555-22583234 GCA_018398815.1 Conus ventricosus | reverse complement strand
CAGACACACTTACACACACACACACACACACACACAACACACACACACACACACACACACACACACACACACAACACACACACCACATACACACACAGCGTGCGCGCAAATAAGGGTGCCACTGAAGGGATTGGAACATGACACATCCATACTTTCTCATACTGAGGCAACAAACCCTAAGGTGAGATAGGGAGAAAAAGAAATGTTCTTTTTTTTAATCCAGGAGAGAAGAAAAGAAACAAGTAAATGGATGCAATAAAAGAAAGAGAGAGAGAGACGGGAGTGGGGGAGGGGGGGAGGGGGGGATGGGGTGGGAGGGATAAGAGACAGAAACAGAGGCAGAGATAGAAACAGAGAGACAAAGACAGAGAAACAGAAAGTAGTCAGTGTGGGGGCGATCAGTCCGTCTAGTTTCATTGAAGGTTAACAGTGATAACATTCTGAACGGTTCTCGCTGTTAGATACTATGTGTCTACAATATTAATTTTGAAACTCGATGCTTGGTGTGAAGTGAGCATTATACGTCACAAACAGGGCAATTTGTCTGAGTTTTCGATGGTGTGTGTGTGTGTGTGTGTGTGTGTGTGTGTGTGTGTGTGTGTGTGTGTGTGTGTGTGTGTGTGTGTGTGTGTGACCCTCCCTTGTATTTCTCTCTCTCTCTCTCTCTCTCTCTCTCTCTCTCTCTCTCTCTCTCTTCTCTCTCTCTCTCTCTCTCTCTCTCTCTCTCTCTCTCTCTCTCTGTCTGTGTATGTGTGTATTTGTGTCCGCGTGCGTGCGTGCGTGCGTCCGTGTGTGTGTGTGTGTGTGTGTGTGTGTGTGTGTGTGTGTGTGTGTGTGTTGTGTGTGTGTGTGTGTGTGTTTAAGGTGCATATTGTAGATAGATGGATGAGATCAGCATTAGGTAGCTACGTGAAAAGTAAGGGCAGGGTAAATTAGAGAAGCTCTCTTAAGATAAATGTTCTTTTAAATCTATGTATCTTAATATATCTTAAGCTTTAAGCTTTGAAAAATACACTAAGAAAGAATTGGCATGATGCATTTGATTTATTGTAAACCAAATCACCATAACTTACATTGACTCATAACTCAGGGTTCTGTTTAATCAGTTGTTTTTTGTTGTTTTGTTGTCGTTGTTGTTGTTGTTTTTCATTAACACTTCTTTTCCCAGATGCTATTTAATGTAAAACTACTACCAGAACTAGAAACTAAAAAGATTAAACACGCAAATGAAGCAACACTACCCCGTATCTTGTTGCTTGTGTACAACACTGCCTCATATGCTATTGCTTGTGAAAGATGCGCGGGCAGGAGTATTATGTAAATCAACGCAGCTCAAATCCACCACCTAGCCCAAGACCACACTTTTCTTACCAAAGAAGATTAAAGCGGTTCTCTCTCTCTCTCTCTCTCTCTCTCTCTCTCTCTCTCTCTCTCTCTCTCTCTCTCTCTCTCTCTCTCTCTCTCTCTCTCTCTCTCTCTCTTCCGTTGTGGAACAAAACTTACTGACTATATTAATTGTTCTAGAGGAGTCAAGCAGGGAGATGCATGCAGCCCTATCTTATTTTCTCTGTTTATTAATGAGTTAGCTCTTGATGTAATCAACAATGGTAAACATGGTGCTTTATTATCGCTCGACGCTTTTGAATTGTTTATCCTTCTGTTGGCCGATGATGTTATTTTGATGTCTGAAACTGTTATAGGGTTGCAAACACAATTGAATAGCTTGCACCGTGCCGCTAGTTCATTGCAGTTGAAAGTCAACATGGAAAAAAGCAATATCATAGTATTTCGTAAAGGTGGTTATTTAAGTGTAAGGGAAAGGTGGGTATACGATGGTACTCCTATGCCAATTGTCAATGCTTATAAATATTTAGGAATATTATTCTCAACACGTTTGAGTTTTGTTGGCGCATGCAAAGACCTTTCAAGTAAAGCAAAAATGTTGTGCTTTGTATCATGAAAAAGTTACATGTTCTTAATAATTCTTCATTCATGTTGTTTATAAAGCTATTTGATTCTCAGGTTCAACCGATTGTACAGTACGGCTCTGAGCTATGGGGACTAGAACAAGCGGCTATCCATTGTGAATCTGTTCAAATGTTTGCTCTGAAAAGGTTTCTTGGTGTAGATAGACGGACTCCAAATGATCTAATTTACGGTGAGACAAATCGATTTCCCATTTACATTACCTCTGCTGTCAGATGTATCCGCTACTGGCTGAAACTTTTACAAATGGAAGACTTTAGAATTCCTCGTAAGGCGTACAATATGTTGTATGACTTAGATGCTAAAGGCAAAAACTAACTGGGTGTCCAAAGTGCGCCATTGTCTATTTGAATACGGATTGGATTTGTTTGGCTGAATCAAGGGGTTGGTAATACTAAAGAGTTTGTATGTGTTTTCCGTCAACGGTTGGTTGACTGCAGATGGCAGAAATGGGCTGATCATATTCATAACAGCGACAGATTTGATTTATACAGGAACTTTTGTGATGTTCATGACTTGAAAACGTACTTAACCTTAAATATGGACAGGCACCTAAAACATGTAACAGCAAAGTTCAGATTAGGAATATCTGCATTGGCCACTCATTATTTTAGATATCGCATATGTAATGATTATGATATGCTTTGTCCTTTATGTAAAAAATCAGTTGAAACCGAATTACACTTCGTCCTGTCCTGTCCAGCTCTCATGAGCATCAGAGAAAAGTTTATTAAGCCCAAATATTACAGCCAGCCATCCTTGTTTAAACTGAGCCTACTTTGTTCATCTACTTCTGCAGAAGTTGTTAAGAATTTTTCTTTGTTTTTGTACACGGCCTTTAAGTATAGAGAAATTTTCACTTCTTACAATTGCCCTTTATTCTTGTTTCGTTCCGTAATTTGATTTCATGTAACCATTGTTCTTGTATGTTCACACACCCCTTAATTAGGGGCCTTGGCCTGTTATATGAATAAATCATTTGAAAATCTCTCTCTCTCTCTCTCTCTCTCTCTCTCTCTCTCTCTCTTCTCTCTTCTCTCTCTCTCTCTCTCTCTCTCTCTCTCTCTCTGTGTGTGTGTGTGTGTGTGTGTGTGGTGTGTGTGTGTGTGTGTGTGTGTGTGTGTTTGGCTTTACACCAAAGTGAGCACTCATCTAAATCTAAGATACCTGCGTGCACAGCCCCGAAAACAACAGCTCTTTGAAAGATTTTATAACAAGAAGAACGCAACCAAAATTCTTAGAAATGGAAAAATTTGTTGAAACTAAGTGTGTGTAAAATTATGATTATTCAAAGCTCTGTAACGGTACGAATTACACAGATTTTCGATTGATGAATCTTGAATTTGGTGACAATGTATTTAATGTGCCCGTTAATCTGCATAGACAAGTACTTTGGAATATAATGTGCAGGGTTTAACACACTCTGCTAATAATCACTCGGTGACGGTTTTCGACATGAGAATTCTATCTCTGCCAGTTACAGTCGATTAACCTGTGCCGAAACTATTTATGCCGTCTGCACCCAGGTTATCCCACAGCTAGCCAAACCAGTTTTGTACAATTTTAACCTTACTCTAGACTAGTGTCTAGTCCTGTATTCTGTTTGTCTGAGTCCTTTGCGGTAACCACCCCCTCTCTTTCAAATTTTGCTTCATTTTCCGCCTTCAGTCACTCCGCTTTGAGCTTACTCTAGATGTGCACTTACGCCAAGGATCTAGCTGTACTAACATTTTATACGCTTTATGTGGTATTCTTTCAGGTGTCATTCGGAATATTCTAGCCAGTGACGAAAGCATCATATTATGGAAAGTAAATGAATTGGGCATGTATTAGTCTCCCCATAAACTAGGGTAATTGGTTTTTGTATTGAAGCACTGAGCAACGTTTTTTTTTCAATTGGTTTTTTGTATTGAAGCACTGAGCAACGTTTTCAATGCACATAAATGAATCTTTCCAATGTGTATAAAAGCCATATCAAGACCATAACTCAGCTCCGTACTGCGCCATTGGCTGAATCTGAGAATCCTTTTTTTTGCGCCCAAGTTAAGGAGATAAATGATTGTTCCGCATTCCTGTAGTATGTGGGGCGTGTCCTGTTCAGCTCTCCACAAGGACACATTGGGGATGGCACAACCTTGAGTTTCGAATGGAGGTGTTTATTTAGTCTGTTGTGCCCTGTTCGCAGCCTGAAGATGGTGACCTGCTCTGGTCTTGCAAGCAGGTGGAGGCTGTCATTCTGTGCCGGAGTTCGAAACAGAGCTTTGGTAATGGTATTCAGCTCTGCAAGGGTTACCGCGTTATCTTCCTGCTCTTTTGCGGCGCCCTGTTTGGCCATCTCATCTGCTTTTTCGTTTCCCTCAATGCCGCTGAGAGAAGAGCTGTGGCCAGAGCCTACCCCCGTCAAGGACAAGCTGTACGGCACGGTGGCGTCCCTACAGAAGACCACGGCATTTCTGGAACGAACCGGTCTCCGCGTGTGAATGGCAACGAGAAGAAGAAGAAGAATGATTGTTCCATCTCGTTTTCATTGTCTTGGGTGTTGTTTGTCTTGCCTGAAGAAGGCCACAGAGGTCGAAACGCGTCTTGTTTTGTCTTGCAACGTGGTCACTTTCGTTTGGCGGAACAATAAATCGTATTTCAAGTTTGTTTAAAAACTATGTAAGAGACCCATTATTCAGCATATGCAGTTTATTTAAAATACAGGGTAAACAATGTTCAGGTCTGCGTACAAGATCTTTGGAAGCAAAACCAAAACTTAAAAGTGTTGAAAAAGATATACCCACGTACTTGTAAAACATTCACCACTCACCTAGTTACTCCTTTGTACATCCATTTATTTGTGTAGCAAGAAATCCACCTTTTCTAAACACTATAATATTACATTTCGTTATGTTTACCGTCAACTGGAGTGATGCAGAAGCTCTGATTTTTTTTAGAGCAAATATAGTTTCTGTACAACGTCAATACAACATCATCAGCTGCGAAGAGGACGAAAATCTCCAAAACACCATTTACAAAGTGAGCGCCATGCCTAATGTTACTTTATTACTCCTTAAACTAATTCATTAATCAACATAGAAAAATAGGGATAGAGATATACACCCTTGTTTGGTTTTTGAGGTACAGTTTATATAGTCTGTTAGAGATTATCCGTATCTCACTCTCACCTTCACAGAATCATGCTTGCTCAATGTACACTCGGATTTCATGCTGAACCAGAACTCGCCATAACACACTTCTGTTGACAGAGTCAAATGCTTTTTCAAAATCAGTAAAAACTACATTTTATTTTATTTACACAAAACCGTTCGTGAACAAAGTAAACATGTAGTCGAATAAATCCGTTTAAATCCAGCATGATTTTCACTTGTTATTTTATTCTCTTCGAACCATTCCTGAAGTCTTCTGTTAATGATAGGGCTATATAATTTACTGCCAACACAGCACAGCGAGATCCATCTATAGTTGTTAGCTAGGATTGTACACCACAGTTATCAATGCCATAATTTCTTTCGAGCAATTTCTTAATATGATGAAACCAAATGAAACCAATTGTCGAGACTAATATCATTTACGGCTGGATTCTTTTCTCTTTTTTTTTTCTTTTTTTTAAATTTTATTTTATTGTTTTGTGCATTGTCTCCCCAAACTTCCCCTGGGTGTTAATGTAGACAGCTAACTTATCTAACCTAA
>CM031617.1:22550055-22570055 GCA_018398815.1 Conus ventricosus | reverse complement strand
TTTGGTTTTAGCTTTTTGTTTGTCTGGCATGCTTTTCTCTGTCAAGTTTTCTCTTGATATGCTTGATGTACCTTTTGATGTGTCCTTCGTGTTATTTATCTATTTATTTACCTGTTTGTTGTTGTTTGTGCCCTTTGTTTATTTAATCATGTTTGATTATTACGAGTCTGTTTCTAATTGTTTTCCTATTGATCTACTATGTTCCTGTATGTATGCATATATAATATATATATATATATATATATATATATAAATGTAGTTGCACAGCCTAAAACGATTCTAAAATCGCTCAACCCCTTGGGGAGCAACATTTGTTAAAATAAGTATTAAAAAGGAATATTAAAATACTCTACAAATATTTTTCAAGCTGGGTGGCTCTCTTCAGGATGATATTTGGGTTGCCCACCGCCGGTGTTATATAGCGTGTGGGGCCCGATTGCAGCTGTTTTCACGTGTGGGTTGGTTGCACGTGTTTTTTTAAAAAAATTTTTTAAGGTTTTCAGGTTGTTGTTTGGGGTGTGTTCACTAACAACGATTTCCATTTGTGCCTGCAGTTGTTTACTATTTCTGTTTTAGTGTTTAAAGTTGCTAAGTGTGGTTTACATAGTATCAGCCATTTTTCAGTTAAACATAGGTTGCATCGTTTCGAAATGGTGAGATATATATATATATATATATATATATATATATATATAGAATTATAAACAAAGCTTGCTCTTATGTCTTAGATTGAAGAAATAGGGGGAGATACGCATTCATATCTGCAGTGGTAGATGATTCTGCCTAACTAACAATATGTGCTTGAGTGGGTGAATGGGGAAAAATAAAATAAATGCTTCTCAAAATGAGCCTTCAGCAAGCTTATATTCTCCAAGGGGGAGACATCCTCCAATAGGGAGGGAAACTCACTAACATATAACTCCTGGTCATACACCGATATTTCGAAACTTGGTGGTTTCTCCTCAGTGACCGCGGAAAGTTGTAATTTGACTCCTCTGCCTTTTTCAGTTTTAAGAAGAATGCAATCCCAGAAAAGGTTGGTGTGCAATACCGTAGTATGTTTGTTGAGTTTTCAAAAAAC
Organism: Conus ventricosus; assembly: GCA_018398815.1. Lineage (NCBI taxonomy): Eukaryota > Metazoa > Mollusca > Gastropoda > Neogastropoda > Conidae > Conus > Conus ventricosus. Next base: position 22,568,974 of record CM031617.1, on the reverse strand, counting down.
CAACCAAAGGTGCCATCTAAGAAGCAAAAGAAAATCATAAAAGAGCAAAACAAGCTACATTTCTTGTGAAAAGTAAAAAATATAAAAATATATATATACAAACAAAACCGGAAATTATGCGTATCAGCACTGTTTCTCTGTGGTGGTGCTTTGCTTATTTCAAATAAAGACAACCCCCGAGGAGAAAAAAAAAAGTTAAATTTTGTGTCTGTTCACGCCCTGCTCTCATAGTGACCCTCGGTTTCCATTTCTTCTCCACGCCTTGATCAGTTTGTGTCGAGGTCGCCTGTGTCGGAAAGTTCATGGGGGGGACTTGTCGTCGGACGGACATGCTGACGCCCTCAAAGTGGGCAACTGCTCACTCGCGCTTGGTCCACGACGAAACAATTACTGTCGCCAGTTGGGGGAGGGGGCGGGGGGGGGGGGGGGAGGAGGGGCTAAGCAGGTGGTGCCCTGCGTATGTTGGATCAGAAACACGCCTCACCGCCTTGGCTGGGCGAGACTGCAGCGTCTCCTTCGGTGGGTTGACCTCATGGCGACCTTAACCGTGTGACTATTTCCTGTGGATGGACGGTGTGTGTCGGAGCTACAAGCAGGACAGGTCAGGATAGGGACGAGGGCGGGAAGCCGGAAAAAGCGGTGTGGAGGTAAGGCCACTACATAGTGACACGGAGGATAGGAAAGAGGGGTACAGTAATGAATAGATAAATAGACCAATAAATAGATGGATGGATAGATAAGTAAAGAAAGAAAGGGAGAAAAAAAAAAGAGAGACGGTGAACGGGAGGGGAAGGAGGAGGGGTGCAAAACCACACAAGTTATTCATACATGATCTGTGGCATTCGAACTACAATAAGCAGACAGACAGACAGACATATTTTCTCTCTCTCACTGACTGACTGACTGTGTGTGTATGTGTGTGTGTGTGTGTGTGTGTGTGTGTGTGTGTGTGTGTGTGTGTGTGTGTGTGTGTGTGTGCGCACGCGCGCGCCTAGTTAACTTCATCATGCACCTATTTACCTATGCAGCTGTACAGATAACAGGCAATACATATTCATAGTGTAATAGGTCTGTGTACATGATAACATTTGCAAGACGGAAGCCAGGCACAATATATTTGGATGAAAAATTTTTGACGTATAGTCATCAGTGCAGCCTGGAAGAAACTTTGGCGTGTAGTCATCAGTGCAGCCTGGAAGACACTTTGGCGTGTAGTTATCACGTGCAGCCTGGAAGGAGCTTTGGCGTGTAGTCATCACGTACAGCGTGGAAGAAACTTTGACGTGTAGTCATCACGTGCAGCCTGGAAGAAACTTTGGCGTGTAGTCATCACGTGCAGCCTGGAAGAAACTTTCGCGTGTAGTCATCACGTGCAGCCTGGAAGACATGCAGAATCGGTTCACCCTGCTTTGGATGTGATCGATTTCGGCATTGTATTCCTCGATTCTTATTCTCAGCTGATCTAGAAACACGGACGCTCTGGGCACGTGTTTTCTGAATTTGAAGTTATAGATTACCAATAGGCTAACTGGGCAAACATCATCGTGATACCCATTTTTTTTTCTTTCCATTTTTCAATAGTAATGCACGGCAAAAATGACAAACTCACATGTAATCGTATATTGAACGAGTTCATGCGTTTTTCAGTTGTTGTTGTTGTTTTTTTTTTTTTTTTTTTTTTTTTTTTTTTTTTTTTTTTTTTTTTGCCAAACAGCTTTCTACAGTATTTGCACATGAATATAAAGCAAATTGTTTTGCATTCCTATTGAAATAATGATTGATTGTGTCCCTTTCTTTTTTTTTCTCTCTCCAAAATTTGTTGTTTGTCGTGCTTGCTAGCACCACAGCAGTGAAAACAATGTTCTAACGAACAATTTGTGTATGATTTTTTTTTTTCAACCATTTTAATTCGACATCCTCTACATTGTCAGTCTTCTAAAGAACTCCAGAGTTCAATTTTTGAGCGTCTTTTGCTCATTATTCGCTTTATGCGCATTAGAAGTTCAAGCCTCACAACATGGTTTCTTTTCTCGCGTACTTGCCTCGTGTGGATATCTTGGTATGTCTCGTGTACCGTTGACGTTGTTTTATGCTTTCATTTCAGTTTTTTTGCATTTGGAGCCAGACAATTCCCAAGACAAGACACCAAACGCGGATATGCACACACTAGATCGAAGAGAAATGATAGTAACGCTTTAGTTGATGTAGGCTGACGACATAATTTGTTCGCGAACGTCCTTTGGCAAACTGACCGCCCGGACAGTTCACACGTCGAAAATTTTCAGTTACAGTCCAACGTTAGGCAGTGCTTCAGTATTTCCGATGACCTTTACTTTTAAAAATAGGGACATTTCCGTAGGCCGACTCGGGAGCTTGAAGCGAAGGCACATTTCCGTAATTCCCCTCCGGGGTCTCCTGCTCGACGCTGTGCTTTGGAAGCTGGTTGTTATTGGAACCCGGTACTCCTGTGTTCTGATAGGTGTGGTAGGGCGGATCCTGCACCGGGGCGTTGCCAGGGGTGTGCACAGCGTAGGCGTGCGAGTCCTGTCGCGCGAAGAGGGTCTGGTCGTAGTTGGGGTGGCCAGGCGCGGCGGCGCTGGTCTCGGACACGTTCTGGTACACCTGCGACTCTCTCATGGCCAGCGCCTCGTGCTGAGGGGAACCGTTGTCCGTCTGGCGCGTGTTCATGAAATCTTTATTCGGTGTTTTCTTAAAACTGAAAAAGGCAGAGGAGTCAAATTACCACTTTCCGCGGTCACTGAGGAGAAACCACCAAGTTTCGAAATATCGGTATATGACCAGGAGTTATATGTTAGTGAGTTTCCATCCCTTTTGGAGGATGTCTCCCCCTTGGAGAATATAAGCTTGCTGAAGGCATTTTGAGAAGCATTTATTTTATTTTTCCCCATTCACCCACTCAAGCACATACTGTTAGTTAGGCAGAATCATCTACCACTGCAGATATGAATGCGTATCTCCCCCTATTTCTTCAATCTGAGACATAAGAGCAAGCTTTGTTTATAATTCAATATTTCTTGCAGTCATTGCAACACCAAGCTGCTCTGTAAGTTGCTGGAACGGTGCGGTACTTATCCTTGGAATTTATTAGTTTGTTGTATATATATATATATATATATATATATATATATATATATATATATATATATATATATATATATATATATATATTTTCTTAAACATGTGTGCATAATTTATATGTATGAATTTATATATTTATGTATTTAAATATATGATATGGCCCTTTGCGGTCGGCTGGGCTATAGCAACATTACCATACCTTACCTTCTTTAAGTATGTATGCACGTATGCATGCTTGTAGTATGCACGTATGTGTGCATGGATGCCAAATCTGTTCCACTCCTTGTCTTAGTTCTTTATCAAAGAAAATAGTTTAATGAATTGTTACAATGTTTCACACATACACACACACACGCGCGCGGGCGCGCACGCACGCACGCACGCACACACACAGACACAGACGCACGCACACACGCACGCACGTACACACACAAACACACACACACACACACACACACACACACACACACACACACACACACACACACACACACACAGATGCACACACGCACGCACGCGTGCGCGCACACACACACACACACACACACACACACACACACACACACACACACACACACACATTGTCGAAAAGTCGAGATCACTGTAGGGGATAACAAGACATTAAACTTCGTGTTATCTCCAACACATAACTTCATTTTCTGTAATGATTATTCACCTTGTCAGCTTACCTCCCCACAAAATGTGTGATTTCCACTAGTTTGTTTTTCACTTTAGTGGATGATCCGTCGACCTCCCTGTCTGGGCTGTAGATACTCTCTGATTATCACTGTTTTCTTTGATGTTGAACCTGAGTAATTGGCCACGGATCTGCAGGGGGCTCAAGATGTTATTTCAAGAATCATGCGTGTGTACAAGTGTGTCCATACAATCCCACATTGGTGGAAGGAGAGTGTATATACAATTAAGTCGACAGCCAACGACAAGCACAGAAAGTGAACTTGACAATGAGCATTGCAGAAGCAGGTGACATAGCAAATACTTTTAGCATATGATGGCCAGATATTACTTTAGTGTCCCACAGCACAATGACCAGTTTTTACCTCAGAGTCCTACTGTGCAATCCCCTGAACATCCCCCTTAATTTCCTTCACCTTCCATCTTCCATTCATCTCACTCCATTTGACACCTTCATGTTCCTCTCTCACCCCACTCCTCAGCTCTACTCCATCACCAGGACCAGTAGTCGGAAACGCGTCGCCCTTCCGTATCTCTGCTCTCCCTGTGAAGTAAGCAGTGACCACATGCATGCCCCTTTAGGTGGACAGTTCATCCTAGAAAGAAGATCTACTTCTTTCAAACTTGGTCATTGATCCTTTTCTTTAATCCAACTGGTCGCCCATGAATACAAAACGTGCTTCATCAGCATACACCATGACATCTTGACGTCATGTACAGGACGCGTTACTCTGTATGTGTGGTGTATCGTAGTTCCTTACCTCAGAATCCATGCATTTATCTGTCCTCCTCGCTTTGGTAGAAATAGCATCAAATGGTCTCATCTTGAAAAGCAAACGTGAAGCCATATTGTCAAAGTATTTTAATAACGTATCATGAGAGAGAGAGAGAGAGAGAGAGAGAGAGAGAGATGTGACGTCATCTTGTCAAAGTATTTGAATAAGATATTAGAGAGAGAGAGAGAGAGAGAGAGAGAGAGAGTAGTTGACAGCATTAAGATAGGGCGTTTTGCTAAAAGGTGATCAGTTCAAAGAGAAAAAAAAAACAGTAAAAGGGTTAAAGTGAAAAACGCAAGGTGTTGGCACAGCTAAAATCCAGAACAAAAGAAGGTTTGAGGGGAGAGTTTGTAAAAGTGAGAGGAAAAAATTCACACACACACACACGCAGATGCACACACACACACACACATTGTCGAAAAGTCGAGATCACTGTAGGGGATAACAAGACATTAAACTTCGTGTTATCTCCACCACCTAACTTCATTTTCTGTAATGATTACTCACCTTGTTAGCTTACCTCCCCACAAAATGTGTGATTTCCACCAGTTTGTTTTTCACTTTAGTGGATGATCCGTCGACCTTCCTGTCTGGGCTGTGGATACGCTCTGATTATCATTGTTTTCTTTGATGCTGAGTCGGGATAATTGGCCACTGATCTGCAGGGGGCTCAAGATGTTATTTCAAGAATCATGCGTGCGTACAAGTGTGTCCATGCAATCACACAGTGGTGGCTGTACGTGTGTGTGTGTGTTGTGTGCGTGCGTGTATGTTTGTGTGCCTCTCTCTCTCTCTCTCTCTCAGAATTCCTCAGAATTTCTGTCAGCGTATAATGGGCCGCTAGAATGCTGTGTACCTAAATCTAAGATTGTTTCTCCTCAGTGACCTCGGAAAGTGGTAATTTGACTCCTCTGCCTTTTCGGTTTTAAGAAGAATGCTATCCCAGAAAAAGCTGGTGTGCAATACCGTAGTATGTTTGTTGAGTTTTCAAAAAACCAACCAAAGGTGCCACCTAAGAAGCAAAAGAAAATCATGAAAGAGCAAAACAAGCTACATTTTCTTGTGAAAAGTAGAAAATATAAAAAGATAACCTCTTAAGACACAAGTGCTGAGGGCCAGTTCTTGGAATGAATCTGCAAGGGACTAAAATACAATGAACTAATAAATTCCAATATATAAACCAAAAACCATCCTGATGACAGCGCAACACGCTCGAAAAAATTTGTAGATAGTTTTAAGATTCCTCTTTTAACTTGTTTTAACTAATGTTGCTCCCCAAGGGGTTGAGCACTTAAAAAATTGTTTTAGGCATTTTAAATATACTGATATATACATATATATATATATACATATATATATATATATATATATATATATATATATATATATATATATATATATATATATATATATATATATATATATATTACTAGAAGTCTTAGGTCTTTGTTCGAAGGCAGAATAATCAACATCTCCAAACACATCACTTGCGAGACACCAAGAGTGTTGTATGCCATCGCATGCTCTCTCCATGAAACCGAAGTGTATGTGGGCTCTACCAACAATTTAAAATTCCGCTGGGCCAACCACAAATCGGACATCAATCTGGGGAAAACCAAGAAGTGTAGACTTGCTGCCCATGTGAACCAGATTCCCCATCCAAAAGACAAGAACCTCCCATTCCTCAAGATCACCGCATTTGACTCTGCAGATGATGATGAAGATCTACTTCGCAAGAAGATTTGGCACCAGTGTAACCTTGGCACAATTTTCAATGGTCTCAGTTCAAGAAAGGATTTCCCTTCATGGTGAAGACCGGGCGAAGGAATGTATTTCGGATGTGATGTGTGCCTTAAACATGTAAAGCGACAGAGAGAGAGAGAGAGAGAGAGAGAGAGAGAGAGAGAGAGTTGACGTCTTTTTGAACATTGACGTAGTGCTAGAACTACGTTTCTACAGAAGTGACGTGAAGGTACTGAAGAAGGCTTCGCAGAGGAGCCGAAATTATTTACAGTAATAATATTGATCTATAGCTTCCTTAAAGTGGTCGAGTTTTCTTTGTTGTTCTTTGTTATATATATATATATATATATATATAATATATATATATATATATATATATATATATATATATATATATATATATATATATATATATATATATATATATATGTGTGTGTGTGTGTGTGTGTGTGTGTGTGTGTGTTGTCGTCGGTTTAATGTCCTTCCACTACAGTGATTCAGACAGTTTTATGTGTAAGTGAATGAAGTATGTAAGTGATTGAGTGTATTAATATGTTAATGATAGAATATGACATCCTCACCCCACCCCACCCCCCTCCCCTCTATCCCTCTTCCATTTAATCAGAACAAAATTATGTAATTGAGTAGAGATACGATCTAAAGATAAAGACGAATTGAACTACTTAACAAACATTGCAAACTGACTCAACAACACAAGAACTGTTTAAAATACTTGGTAAATGTAAGGAAGTCGATCCATCAGACCATCAATACCCGAATTTGTAAAGAGTTCTCTTGCTCTTGGGCATTGAATTAGTAAATGGCTGATACTTAAGGTTTTCCCACACATACTTTAACGTTATGACAATTTTTGTTTTCAATGCGTTCAAACGAAATCTATGGATTAAGCTTTCAATCTCCCTAGACGGGAAAGAGACTTGTTTGTACGTTTTGCCCTTGTACCCATCATTAAACTTTACATCTGTATAATCTATATCAAAGGAGGCTTTACTTTGTTTCCATTTTGGAATAGGTGAATACGTGGGCTTTTGGGCAATGTTGTTTTTATCTATTTTAGTATCCTTTAGAAGATCGGAGGAAAACGAGTAAATAGACCTTGTTGATTGTATATTTGATTTTTCGAAATCCTCCTCTGATTTCCGTCAAATTTTGATAAATCTAAAGCATTTGCTGACTTATTTGCATACAACAGTAACATGAACAGCTTATCCTTGGACAAGAAAAAACACCGCGAACGTGAAGAAAAGAAAAACATCTATGATAGCCCAAAACCAACAGAAAATCACTATCTAAATTCTGCTATAACATTGCAGGAAGTCAATGAGTGTATTATTAATCTAAATAAAAAGACATCAGTGGGATTAGATGGCATTTCAAATGAAATATTAAGTCATTTCCCGCAAAATGTCATACAATTTCTACATTTGTTTTTTCCAAAAATGTTGGGACAGTGGGAAAATACCCCTAATTTGGAAACACTCAATTATAATTCCTATTCATAAATAAGGAAAACCACTCAGTGATATAAACAGCCATCGGCCAATATCATTAACATCTAAAACATGTAAATTGATGGAAAAGATAGTGTTAAAAAGGCTAACTCATCATTGCAATAAAAACTGCACCATTCCTATCAACCAAGCTGCATTCCAAGCAGACAGATCTACAATTGAGCACTTAGTAAAACTTACAACACACGTAAAACATCAATTTGCACGTCGTAAGGACGTCCTCGCTGCTTTTTTGACATTCGTAAAGCCTATGAACAAGTGTGGCACAAACGACTAATGTACAAAATAAAGAATATCGGAATCAGTGAGAACATATACAATTTTATTCAAGATTTTCTACAAGGTCGGCACATTCAAGCAAAACTAGGACATACGTATTCCAACCCAAGACCCTTACAAATGGGTTTACCCCAAGGTTCAGTAATTTCCCCAATATTATTTAATATTTTAATCTCTGATCTCCCTAAAGGTCTTTCTAAAGATACTGATGTGGCTCAATTTGCTGATGATATATCCCTATGGACAAAAGTGACAATGAAAAGAAATACACCATCAAGATCACTAAATTACATCAAAAATAAAGTATCAACTTGAATTAAATCAGATCAATGATTTTTAAATGTAAATGGTCTTTCTCTTTCCCCAGAAAAAACTAATATGATTCTTTTTAATGCTGGTTACGACCCAGGACAACTTCCTACTTTCACGTTGGATGGCATTGTTTTAAACTATGCAAAAAGTGTCAAATTTTGGGTGTTATCTTAAGTAGTAAGTTATCTTGGAACGCTTATATTGAATATATTTTAAACAAAGCAAGAAAGAGCTTGAATTTCCTAAAAATAATTAGCAAACAACCTTGGGGACAGGATTCGAAATCATTAACCATCTTAGCAACTGCTCTTATACGCTCAAGACTAACTTATGCTCAAAAGGTATTCTTTAATGCTCCTCAATACCTGTTAAATAAACTTCAGAGTACTGATTGCAAAGTTTATAAAATTGCCCTTGGGGGTTCCCACACATACATCTAACTTAGGGACGTATAATGAAGTAGGAATCTTACCTCTTGCAGAACTTCGGAAAGTTTCTACTTCAAAATTTATCTTAAAGAGCTTTTCTCAAAGCAATTTTAACTGAGAAGAAGTGTGTGTGTGTGTGTGTGTGTGTGTGTGTGTGTGTGTGTGTTGTGTGTGTGTGTGTGTGTGTCAGACACACACACACACACACACACACACACACACACACACACACACACACACACACACACACACACACACACACACACACACACACACACACACACACACACACACTCCATTTGCTATAACAAGTACTGGCCCAAGCCAGCTTTCCTCTTCAAAATGGACTGAATTCGGCTGATTTCCATGTCATTTACTGGTAGATGTGTACTGACCTTTCTGTCTGGACTTAGAGCAGAGGACCTTTCTGTCTGGACTGAGGGCAGAAGACCTTTCTGTCTGGACTGAGACCAGAAGATCTTTCTGTCTGGACTGAGGGCAGATGACTTTTCTGTCTGGGCTGAGGGCAAAGGACCTTTCTGTCTGGACAGAGGACCTTTCTGTCTGGGCTGAGGGCAGAGGACCTTTTCTCTGGACTGAGGGCAGACGACCTTTCTGTCTGGACTGAAAGCAAAGGACCTTTCTGTCTGGACTGAGGGCAGACGACCTTTCTGTCTGGAATGAGGGCAAAGGACCTTTCTGTCTGGACTGAGGGCAGAGGACCTTTCTGTCTGGACTGAGGGCAGAGGACCTCTCTGTATGGACTGAGGTCAGGGGACCTCTCTGTCTGGACTGAGGTCAGAGGACCTCTCTGTCTGGTCTGAGGTCAGAGGACCTCTCTGTCTGGACTGAGGTCAGAGGAACTCTCTGTCTGGACTGAGGTCAGAGGACCTCTCTGTCTGGACTGAGGGCAGATGACCTTTCTGTCTGGACTGAGGGCAGAGGGCCTCTCTGTCTGGACAAAGGGCAGACGACCTCTCTGTCTGGACTGAGGGCAAACGACCTCTCTGTCTGGACTGAGGTCAGACGACCTTTCTGTCTGGACTGAGGTCATAAGACCTTTCTGTCTGGACTGAGGGCAGACGACCTTTCTGTCTGGACTGAGGGCAGACGACCTCTCTGTCTGGACTGAGGGCAAACGACCTCTCTGTCTGGACTGAGGGCAGACGACATTTCTGTCTGGACTGAGGGCAGACGACCTCTCTTTCTGGACTGAGGGCAAACGACCTCTCTCTCTGGGCTGAGGTCAGACGACCTTTCTGTCTGGACTGAGATCAGACGACATTTCTCTCTGGACTGAGGGCAGACGACCTTTCTGTCTGGACTGAGGGCAGACGACCTCTCTGTCTGGACTGAGGGCAAACGACCTCTCTCTCTGGACTGAGGGCAAACGACCTCTCTCTCTGGACTGAGGTCAGACGACCTTTCTGTCTGGACTGAGGTCAGACGACCTCTCTGTCTGGACTGAGGTCAGACGACCTTTCTGTCTGGACTGAGGGCAGACTACCTTTCTGTCTGGACTGAGGGCAGACGACCTCTTTGTCTGGACTGAGAGCAAACGACCGCTCTGTGTGGACTGAGGGCAGACGACCTCTCTGTCTGGACTGAGGGCAAACGACCTCTCTGTCTGGACTGAGGTCAGACGACCTTTCTGTCTGGACTGAGGGCAGACGACCTCTCTGTCTGGACTGAGGGCAAACTACCTCTCTGTCTGGACAGAGGGCAGACGACCTCTCTGTCTGGACTGAGGTCAGACGACCTCTCTGTCTGGACTGAGGGCGGAGGATGCTCTCCTTTAATGTCACAGTTCTCTTTGATGTTGACACAGGATCATGGACGGCTGACGGGGTCAGGATCTCTTTGATGTGGACACAGGATCATGGACGGCTGACAGGGTCAGGATCTCTTTGATGTGGACACAGGATCATGGACGGCTGACAGGGTCAGGATCTCATTGATGTGGACACAGGGTCGTGGAAGGCTGACGGGGTCAGGATCTCTTTGATGTGGACACAGGGTCATGGACGGCTGGCCGGGTCAGGATCTCTTTGATGTGGACACAGGGTCATGGACGGCTGACAGGGTCAGGATCTCATTGATGTGGACACAGGATCGTGGAAGGCTGACGGGGTCAGGATCTCTTTGATGTGGACACAGGATCATGGACGGCTGGCCGGGTCAGGATCTCTTTGATGTGGACACAGGGTCATGGACGGCTGACGGGGTCAGGATCTCTTTGATGTGGACACAGGATCATGGACGGCTGGCCGGGTCAGGATCTCTTTGATGTGGACACAGGGTCATGGACGGCTGACGGGGTCAGGATCTCTTTGATGTGGACACAGGATCATGGACGGCTGGCCGGGTCAGGATCTCTTTGATGTGGACACAGGATCATGGACGGCTGACGGGGTCAGGATCTCTTTGATGTGGACACAGGATCATGGACGGCTGGCCGGGTCATGATCTCTTTGATGTGGACAGAGGATAATAGTCGGCTGACGGGGTCAGGATCTCTTTGATGTGGACACAGGATCATGGACGGCTGGCCGGGTCAGGATCTCTTTGATGTGGACACAGGATCATGGACGGCTGACGGGGTCAGGATCTCTTTGATGTGGACACAGGATCATGGACGGCTGACGGGGTCAGGACTTCTTTGATGTGGACACAGGATCATGGACGGCTGACTGGGCCAGGATCAAATCGGTTTAAATCTGACTCTCCTTACTTCCTGGCAAGAAGTCATTTTCCCCACGCTGTCTTTTCTGTGCGTTTTGCTTACAAGTGGCTCGTATGTGAACACCCCCCACCACCCCTTCTCTCTCTCTCTCTCTCTCTCTCTCTCTCTCTCTCTCTCTCTCTCTCTCTCTCCTCTCTCTCTCTCTCTCTCTCTCTCCTCTCTCTCTCTCTCTCTCTCTCTCCCTCTCTCACCTTCCTCTTCATTATTATTATTCTCTTTTTTATTTCATTTTATTTTTTTGTTATTATCATTTTTTAGTTGTTGTTTTGTTTATTGTTATTCTTATTTTTTGTTTTGTTTTCATTTATCTTCTATTTTCATTTGATGTTCCTCTATGATTACATGACCGCTTTGCTTGCTTCTTTGATTTCTTACATTAATTGATTTCACTGCATGTTGTAGTCCCTACTCAGGGCGAGGACTGGATGTAAAAAAGCACGTTAGTGCTTATCTATTATCCTCGAAAATAAAGAATTTTGTCTTGTCTTGTCTTGTCTCTCTCTCGTTGTTATTGTTGTTGTTATGATGGTGATGGTGATGATGATGATGATGATGATGATGATGATGATGATGATGATGATTACTATTGTGTTTGGTGTTGTTATTGTTGTTGTCCTTATTGTTTGTGTGTTTGTTTCTTTCACACTTCTTTGTGTTGATAGTTTCTGTTAGTTTTCTTTTTACTTGATTATAATCTACATAGCTATTTCTTTGCAATATGTTTCAGATGGATTTTTTTCTCGCTTTCTTGTGGTTGTCTATTAAGCATAATGTATTCAAATTTGCCAAACGCCCGCGATGGGGTTCAATTCAGTTGCCACGCAAACCCATTACTCTGATTCCTGTGTAATGCACACATGAATGAAGGTCAGATGATGATGCCCCTGTTTGCTGGAAGCAACGTTCTGCGTCATATGATTGTTTGTCCTCTCTCTGTCTCTGCCTCTGTCTCTGTCTCTGTCTCTCTTTGTACATCTGTCTGTCTGTCTGTCTGTCTGTCTGTCTGTCTGTCTGTCTGTCTGTCTGTCTGTCTGTCTGTCTGTCCGTCCGTCCGTCCGTCCGTCCGTCTGTCTGTCTGTCTGTCTCTCTCTCTCTCTGAGTGTGTTTCTGTGTCTCTATGTCTCTGTCCGTCTGTCTGTCTGTCTGTCTGTCCGTCCCTCCGTCTGTCCGTCCGTCCGTCTGTCTGTCTGTCTCTCTCTCTGAGTGTGTTTCTGTGTCTCTATGTTTCTGTCTGTCTGTTTCTCTCTCTCTCTCTCTCTCTCTCTCTCCTCTCTCTCTCTCTCTCTCTCTCTCTCTCTCTCTCTCTCTCTCTCTCTCTCTCTCTCTCTCTCTCTCTTAAATTGTTGTTTTGTTTATTGTTATTCTTATTTTTTGTTTTGTTTTCATTTATCTTCTATTTTCATTTGATGTTCCCTTTGATTACATGACCGCTTTGCTTGCTTCTTTGATTTCTTACATTAATTGATTTCACTGCATGTTATAGTCCCTACTCAGGGCGAGGACTGGATGTAAAAAAGCACGTTAGTGCTTATCTATTATCCTCGTAAATAAAGAATTTTGTCTGGTCTTGTCTTGTCTTGTCTCTCTCTCTCTCTCTCTCTCTCTCTCTCTCTCTCTCTCTCTCTCTCTCTCTCTCTCTCTCTCTCTCTCTCTCTCTCTCTCTCTCTCTGTGGGTTTGCGCGCGCACACTTGTAAGTGCGAGCGAAATTGTATGTGCGAGCTGTGCGAGTCTGGGAGAGTGCTACATACGGGTGTGAGTTTGTATGTATCTTTCGGTATACTCAATTTACGATTATACAGTTGATGTGAGCAAGGTTGTAAATGATCGTGATCAGTAGAAATGTTACAGCGTCAGTGTGTGTGATTTCATTTTTATTTCTTGACCTCGTTGCAGATTGGTCGGAGGCCTTTGCAATTATTTTTTTCCGAGTTCCGAGTTCTCCCTCTCTCTCTCTCTCTCTCTCTCCTCTCTCTCTCTCTCTCTCTCTCTCTCTCTCTCTCTCTCTCTCTCTCTCTCTCTGTTCGTTTCTGCCATTTTAGCCATCTAGTTTTAGGCCGTAAGTGCGTGTCTATGCTATTATTAGTAATGTTTCATGATTTGAGTTCTTCGTTGTAGGGTTGGTATTGTGAGTGAACATTTACATCAAAAACATTACGTTTTGATGAAATAAAACATTCACTGCAAAGAAATAACATCAAGCACCTCAGTATATATTGGTGTTCAGTAATGTCCTCTTTTGCGTGTTTTATTACAAGGCAAATCAACAATGTGAAGGTGCTTTTGTATGGTAAAAGATTGCTGGTTAAACACACGAAACCCGTGCTTTGCCAGAGTCTGGTTTTCTCTGAAACGCGTTTTTTTTTTTTTTGTGCACATGCAAATATTGTCCTCTGTTTTTCGTGCATATGCAAATATTGTCCTCTGTTTTTCGTGCAAATATTGTCCTCTGTTTTTCGTGCATATGCAAATATTGTCCTCTGTTTTTCGTGCATATGCAAATATTGTCCTCTGTTGCCAACTCTGAGCCGATGGAGTAGGATCTTTATTTTTTTCCATCTCTGAGCCAACTGAGAAAAATCAACACTACACTTAATGAAGAAATATTGATCAGTTGCAATGTCTCTCTGAACTGGCGTCAGTTTCTTTTTCTTACTCATTGATCCAGGTCTCTCGCAACTCAGTTGAAAAAAAAACCCTGCTGGTTTCCATGTTTAATATTCTAGTGCAGGCACATATGTCTCAGACTTCTCCTTTCATACACAGGCAGACAGACAGACATACAGACAAACACACACACACACACACACACACACACACACACACACACACACACACACACACACACACACACACACACACTCACACACACACAACGCGTGCGCACACACACACACACACACACACACACACACACACACACACACACACACACACACACACAACACACACACGCACATACACACACACACACACACACACACACACACACACACACACACACACACACACACACACACACACACACACACAAACACACACGCGCGCACGCACGCACGCACGCACGCACGCACGCACGCACGCACGCACACACACACACACACACACACACACACACACACACACACACACACACATGAGAGTAATTCCACTGAAAGATATGTAATCTGAGACAGCAAACGTTTTCTTATTTTGTTTTTCGTAAACACACACGTGAAATAGGAAAGAAATGAAATACTTAAAGAAATGTCTGGGATTCCAGAAGGGAAAACACAGAAACACAGAATGAAAACAGGAGAGAGAGAGAGAGAGAGAGAGAGAGAGAGAGAGAGAGAGAGAGAGAGAGAGAGAGGAGAGAGAGAGAGAGAGAGAGAGAGTCAGTTCGTCTGATGTTTCATTGCGAATTAAAACATATTTATGAAAACATCTGACTGATTTTTTTCTCTTCACTTTAAAATTTTTTTTCCCAATAATAACAGCAAACAAATATTAACAAAACGCTTATGGATAATTATGCAAAATCGAGAAAGGGAGGTGGGGTAAGGGGGGGGGGGGGGTAAAGAAACAATGACATACACACATAAAGACATACTAGACAAAAAGCATTCTACCAGTTCAATTCCATAGGAAAAAGACTAAGGAACGAGTCACAAATGCATTTTTTTTTTTGCCTAGAAGGCAGTCGAGGAACACGTCCGTCCGTTATGCCTGACCATGGAGGTAACAGCCATTAGACAAACTTTTACGTCTTCATGAAAAGATTTTCTGATTTTTTTTTAATGTAGCTATTACTGTCGATTGAGTACTGCCCTCTTTGTTTTCCCTCCTTTATGTCAATACATTAGAAACATCAACAAGTTTTTCACTGGGCACCATTTTCTGTTAAACTCCATGTACTTTATTTCTAGACAATGCTTATATTTTTCTATACGTATTACATATGTTATTAGGATCTCTCAAGAAGTGTTGGATAGTAGGTTTTATTTTGTTTATTCTACATCTGTATATATATAATGTTTAGGCCATAAAATAATGGGGTCATACACCTCATCAGATTTCGTATGTTCATCGCTTCCAAACAGAGCCAGCTCCATATTAAAATTCATTCTGCGGCAATGTTCACACCTTTCTTTCAATACTTTTTTCCAACAACCCCCCCCCCCCCCCCCCCAAAAGTGTTTTGCAAACTGACATTGCCGTAGGTAATGTTGAATTGAATCGATGTCAGTTTCGCAGAATGTGCACAGATCGCTGACAAGAATTCACATCTTCTTTAAAATGTAATTTGTAACTAGAATATTATGACAAATTCTTATTTGGAACCATTTTAGTTTAATTTCTTTAATTTGTTTTACGTGTTTTTATTATTGCTCCCAATCTATTAAACAGCTTAGTTTCGTTTCCCTTTTTGCAAAGAAACTAATATCAAAATTGTTGTTGTTTTTCCTATGAGAGTGCTGTAGAAGATTTTCGATCATTTTGTAACTCCAGATATTATTTGCAGGGCTTTTGTTATTGGATTATAGTTATCGTTTGTTATTTTAACATTTGTACATCTTAAATCACTTTTTATTGATTATATACACCCCATGCTATCCACATAATTTACCGTAATATCTTATTTTTTGAGAACATCTTATAATCGAAAAAGCTTCCATCTTCATTGACAACATCTTTAACTAGGCATACCTGCTTGCCTATCCAGTTTTTAAAATTCATGACTTCATTACAAACTCTGAACTTGTCATTACAAAATAACGGCTCTGCTAATACCTTACGCGAATTAATTAAGTCTGGTTGATTCGGGTCGTAAGAGGGATTCTAAATATTTTGCTCTTACTAATAACTGTAAGATCGGGTGGAGAGCCACATGGTACAGGTAAGTCTTTCAGTTGTCCTACTGACTTTGGGTTAAATGGAAGTTAAGCAATGCCAAGATGTAGCTTGCTTCTGCCTTTGATTTGATTATAGCATATTGTAACACCTTGATCAGGAACGATTTAAGAGTTCATTTTCACTACTAATCAAACACTTGATCCGTCAAGTGGACAAATCATTGCAAATTGTGAACGTAGACCTTTACATCAATGGTGCAAAAATTGATTCAACCCATTCATGACCCTCCAAAACAAAACGAGGCGTAAGCCGCTATTGACGTCTGGTGCTATGATGTAAACAGATACCTTAAAAATATTCCAATCCCTTTACACCTTGCTGGAATATTCCGTTTGTACTGTGATGTAAACTCATACCTTAAAAATATTCCATCCCTTCAGACCTTGCTAGAACGTTCCGTTTGTCCTATGATATAAACACATACCTTGAAAATATTCCATCCCTTCAGACCTTGCTAGAACGTTCCGTTTGTCCTATGATATAAACACATACCTTGAAAATATTCCATCCCTTCAGACCTTGCTAGAACGTTCCGTTTGTACTATGATGTAGACACATACCTTAAAAATAATCCAACCCTTCAAACCTTGCTAGAACATTCCGTTTGTACTATGATGTACACACATACCTTGAAAATAATCCAACCCTTTAAACCTTGGTGGAACATTCCGTTTAAACACATCCCATGGGAATGCTGTCTTTTCGGACATCAGAAAACTTGACATGTGGTCTTCTTCATTGATTTCTGTGGAAAGGCCGTCCTGTGAAGAAGACTGCGGGTCAAAGGCGGTGTGTGTCTGACATCAGAGAGGCTTTCAGTGCTTGTAGGAAGAGGGAAGGTAAACAAACAAACAAACAAACAAACAGAACAGCTTTGTGCTCATTTCTCAACGTAGTGTCACATATGACTGTGGAGAACAGCTCGTCTCTAATCTCAAATGACGGTGAGTCCTTTCAAATAATACTCCTTTAGAACGGCGGAGATGGTCATTATTACAGCTATACACTAAAACGTTTCCCATGTCCCCAGGGCAACATCTGGTTAAGCTCCATCATCCCCGGACCTAAGATGGTGTCAGGTACTTAATCTGTATATGGTCAAAAAAGGGGGATTTTTAATAACAACTAGTTTCAAGTAGATTCTTTTTCTGTGTTGCTATAAAATACTCAACAGTTGTCATTCGGTAACTTATATGATAATGCCAATGTAGGCCAAGTGATTGATTCTTTGCCTACATTGATTTTTGTGTGTGCGTAAATTACATTTATCGCCCGCCTTTTATATTTCTTCCCTCATGAGATACTTTGAAAAAGAAAAATCGCAAACCTGGGGACCCAATCGTTTGACAGATCTCACGACCATGAGGTCTCACAGAGCGTCTGGTAAACAGGAATGAAAAATGGTCATGTCTATCAATTTTGACAGCCCATTTTCTGAATTCAAATTCCCTACAGAATTACCCAAGAATTCTTATCAGCATTTCCAGTGTGTTATTGCATTATCAGTTTTGAGATAAAAAGAATGTGGCGGAGAGAGAGAGAGAGAGAGAGAGAGAGAGAGAGAGAGAGAGAGAGAGAGAGAGAGAGAGAGAGAGAGAGCACAAGTGTTGAGGGATCACCCATTTACACCAAGTAAAATGCTGTATGTCTAGCGTAACCTCAAGGCAATGGATCGAAGGGTCTAGCCATTGCCAAGACAAGAGGCTGAGCAGCTGCCATGATGATCATGCATTGTCTGGCCCAGGAATCCTCAGCATATTGCTGAAAGAAAAGGTACGGGAAAATATGGATCGAGATGATGCGCCATCCTGACCTTATGCAGATTCCTTGGGCAGAGAAAATATGCCTGTCTGGACCATTTGGCGATCAGATCATGGGGAGATTTCCAGGGAGATTTCAGGGATTTATTGCATGGCCAGCTTGACTCTGGTGTGTGGCTTGATGATCAACCCGAACAAAGACAGGCTGTTAGATACCGGTCTTTACAGACTCCATACCATCGAACCTGAATGTACAACAAAGTTTACCTACATGCAGACCGAGCCCTTTCTGTCGCTACACCTTTGCTTTTGTTTCTAAAAGAGAGAGAGAGAGAGAGAGAGAGAGAGAGAGAGAGAGAGAGAGAGAGAGAGAGAGAGAGAGAGAGAGATGCTCGGGAAGAGGGGGGGGGGGGGGGGGGCATTTAGTAGGATGATGCCAAACGTATTGTAAATCGCAGGTGTATCTTTCTTATGTAGTTTTCTGTGTGTTTTGATGTATAATGTCTGTTCTGCAAAAATGCCTTTCACACACACACACGCACACACACACACACACACACACACACACACACACACACACACACACACACACACACACACACGCACGCACGCACGCACGCACGCACGCACGCACGCACGCACGCACGCACGCACACA
>CM031617.1:22525055-22530055 GCA_018398815.1 Conus ventricosus | reverse complement strand
TGTGCTTCTCTGGTGCCCTGGAGACCCAGATCTAAACTCCACTATGAATCTGCAGGAAGTCCTCAACAACGATGTGAGGGAGGACATATGCGAGATTACTACTGTCGCCAGCCTCCGGAATATGCCCACCACTTGTTGGAAATACATGTCTGTCAGGAATGTTCACTCCCCTGTGTAACTGTCTCTCAGGGCGTTGTCAGTGCGTGCTATGGCATAAGAACTGACCACAAAGTAGTTGCAGGCTAGGACCAACCTGAAGGTAGGCTGGAAAAGTTTGAGGCAGCCTGCAGATATCTGCTGCAGAAATGGCAAGTTGGGAAAAAACATTTTTGTCCCATAGAATCAACTGAACAGTCAGACCGGTCCCCCCCGTCCCCCCCCCCCCCCCCCCCCCCCCCGCCTCCTTCCCCCTTCCTGTCTTTTTCTTGTTTATTCCATCGAACAAAGTCTCCTCGGTACATCTAACATCCCCCAAACCTTACACATAAAAGAGGGGGGGGGGGGGGGGGGGGGGGGGGGGGGAAACAGAATCCCAATTTTGGACTGCACAAGTATTGAGCGCTAAACTGGACTGATGAATGTTATAGACCTATCGCTTCGCTTGGTGATGCCTTGCATCATTATAAGTGCATTGATAAGTATTATAGAACTATCACATTGCTTGGTGATGCCCTGAACTGCGTTGATAACTATTATAGACCTATCGTTGATAACTATTATAGACCTATCGTTGATAACTATTATAGACCTATCGCATCGCTTGGTGATGCCTTGTATTATTATACATCTCATGTACCTTTATAGGCATTTTCATATGCCATTGTATTGCGTTGTATTGTACGCCATTGTATTATAGCAAGGTGGTCTAACGGATAGAGCACTCACACTGGAAACAAGAGTATTCCTAGTCTATGGTTCAAGTCTCGAATGGTGCCGGGTCTCCCCCATCTCCCCTAGTTTCCACGAGATCGTAAAGCTGTGGTTTGAGGGGCTAGTCGTTTGGATGAGAGGGCAAACTGAGGGCCTGTATGCAAAGCACTCTTAGAATACGAAAGAAGAAATAAATAGAAAAGAGTGAAGACAAGAAACACAGGAGATGAAAAGACCAAACGGGCATTCTTAATTTAAAAAAAAAAGATTTTATTGAAATATCCACTTATATACTTACACTACAAGTACATGTGCAAAAAGAAAAAAAAAAACGTTTGCCGTCACATGTTGTGATGGATTTTCATCCATGGAAATTAGACTTTATTTTGTAGACAAATCTGTTGCAACGAACGTATATTATCCAATAAGAGTTACAACGTGTAATTCCACGGCATTGTATTAAATTACACGAAGCTGTATTGTATTTTATTGAAACAAATTTCAAGCAGGAACGATTTCTGTTAGTGAAACGTGGATAGCGATTTTCAGAGTAGCAGCTAGAACTCGTCATTTTCCAGTGGGAAAATACTGTATGAGTCTAAGTATATCAATTTGCATTATATTCAGCGAACCTTTTTTTTTACAATAAAATTCAGCAAGGAACAAGTACTGTTCGGTTGCCATGGGTACATGTACGATAATGAAACGCAGGCTGTACACAGTACTACAGTACATTGATCTTAAAGACTTCCAGCCAGAAGGGATGAGGGATGGAGGTATTTGCAGTTAGTGTGAGATTCAAACCGTCAGCATGTGATGTTCTTGACTTTCTTCACACACACACACACACACACACACACACACACACACACACACACACACACCCCACACACACATACGCACGCACGCACGCACGCACGCACGCACGCACGCACGCGCACACACAACGCAACACAACACACACGCGAGCGCACGCGCGGGGCGCGCACACACACACACACACACACACACACACACACACACACACACACACACACACACACACACACACCACCACCACCCACCACCACCACCACCACCACCACCACACAACACAACACACGTACACACATACACACGGCGCGCACACACACACACACACACACGCACGCACGCACGCACGAACGCAGCGCACGCACGCACGCACGCACGCACGCACGCACGCACACCACACACACCACACACACACACACACACACACACACAACACACCACCACCATCACCACCACCACCACCACCACCACCACTACCACACAACACAACACACGCACACACATACATACACACACAACACACACACACCAACACACACACACACACACACACACACACCCCACACACACACGCACGCACGCACGCACGCACGCACACACGCACGCACGCACGCACGCGCACACACACACACACACACGCACGCACGCGCACACACACACACACACACACACCTCTTACAACCAGCCCAATGGGCAGAGAAAGGGGAACTCAGTGATTGCCAGTGTCGGAGGGAGTAGTACCTCCCCATGTGTTGCGCAACGAGAGACATCCTGTCCTCGGACGTTGCCCCGAGGAAAGGTATGACGTCACAGCTCTGCCATCCCGTGCTGATACCACGGTGCCGCAGTCATTATGAATGACCCCTTCTGGCAACGGCACCAGACTCCAGTAACACGGTTTCCAATCCCTGGCACCCCCTCCACACACACACACACACACACCACACACACACCACAACACACAGACACACACACACCACACACACACACACACACACACACACACATACACACACACACACACACACACACACACACACACACACACCTATGTCTCCAACTACACTCATCTTTCTGCAACTCCTTCCACTTTTCCATCCTAAACCACGACCTCACATCTCTGTGTTTATCGCCAGTCACACACCGGGGTTGGGTGCGAGGCTGGCGGAGAAAGGAGGGTCGGGGGGGAGGGGGGGGGGGTGGACTAACATCTCCTAACACAAGCGCATCGCACGCTCCCGTAAGGTTTACTGCATGCTTTCTTCATGCTCGTATCTCCTCAAAAGGAAGCAACTTTGTCAACTGTTGAGGCAATTGTGTTGTAGTTTTAATAGATCAAGAGACTAATAGAAAGCAGCATCCTAGCTGAGTAACGGATTGGCAATTAAGGACAGTGCCAAAGTGTCCATCAAATACCCTTGGTTGATTTTTGATTGACATAGAAGTGAATTACACGAATTGGAATCAAAATCATTCGATATATTTCTGATGAGAGAGAGGGGAGAGGAGAGAGAGAGAGAGAGAGAGAGAGGCGTTGTCGCGAGGAGTTGAGCGGCAAAACCGTAGTAAGGCGATCCTCTTTAGCTGGAATGAAGTCAGCTTTCCCTTCTCTTTGTATCTTCGTGAGCTAAGGGAGACAGTTTGGTCACCAAGTCCCGCTCAACGTCTTACTACCCTCTCCCCTCTCCCCCCATACGTCTCCTTCCCTACTGTCGTGCTCTGATCCCTCGTGTGACGCCCTTCACTGTCATAATTATGTGTCCCAGCAGGTGTCGTGGGCAGACGTGCAAAGGATGACGAAGAACACACTGTCATCTGTGTCCCACCAGGTGTCCTGGACAGACGTGCAAAGGATGACGAAGAACATGTCTTGAGATGCTTTTGTTGTTTTTTTTTTATTTATGCTTTTCCACTCCCAACTTCCTTATGTTCTGATTGTGTATGGAAAGAAATGCGCCGCAAGTCGAATTCTTTGTTATTTTGGTTTGCGTCAGGCCATGCTCTGTCTCTGTTTCTGTCTGTCTGTCTGTCTGTCTGTCTATCTGTTTGTTTGTCTGTCTGTCTGTCTGTCTGTCTGTCTGTCTGTCTGTCTCCCTCTCCCCCCCCTCTCTCTCTCTCTCACTCTCTCTCTCTCTCTCTCTCACACACACACAAACGCACGCACGCACGTACGCACGAACCCCCCCCCCCCCCCCCCCGCCCCCCCTCCCACACACACGTTTGAGATGTTATAATAGAAGAAGAAGAAGAAGAAGGAAGAAGAAGAAGAAAGAAAGAAAGAAAGAAAGAAAGAAAGAAAGAAAAAATAGAGAACTAATAATAACATCATCACCATCCTCATCACCCTCATCATCATTATAATTATCACTATTATTATCATTATTGTTGTTATTATCATTACCTTTATCATAATTATCATTATTGTTATTATTATAATTATCATTATTATTTATTATTATTAATATTATCATTCTTGTTGTTCTTGTTGTTGTTATCATTAGTTTTATGAGCATTATTATTGTTGTTGTTCTTGTTGTTATTATCATTAGTACTATGATCATTATTATTATTGTTGGTGTGTTCTTGTTGTTGCTGTTACTGTTTTGTTAGCCCATCGACCATCCCACCATGCAGAGCCATTTCAGGGCTGCAATGACATATGGATTCACCCCGTGTGTCAGTGCGTGCTATGGCATAAGAACTGACCACATAGAAGAATCAGGCTAGACCAACCTGAAGGTAGGCTGGAAAGTTTGAGGCAGCCCTCAGATATCTGCTGCCAAAATGGCAAGTTGGGAAAAAACATATTTTTGGTCCCATAGAATCTACTGAACAGTCAGACCGGTCCCCCCCGTCGCCCCCCTCCCCCCCCCCCCGCCTCCTTCCCCTTCTGCTTTTTTTGTTTTTTTTTTTTTTCATCTTGTTTATTCCATCGAACAAAGTCTCCTCGTACACCTAACATCCCCCAAACCTTACACATAAAAAGGGGGGGGGGGGGGGGGGGGGGGGGGGGGGGGGGGGGGGGGGGGGGGTGGTGGGGGGGGGGGGGGGGGGGGGGGGGGGGGGGGGGGGGGGGGGGGGGGGGGGGGGGGGGGGGGGGGGATACAGACTCCCAATTTTGGACTGCACAAGTATTTTGAGCGCTAAACTGGACTGATGATGTTATAGACCTATCGCTTCGCTTGTGATGCCTTGCATCATTATAAGTGCATTGATAGTATTATATAATTATCACATTGCTTGGTGATGCCTGAACTGCGTTATAACTATTATAGGACCTATCGTTATAACAATTATAGACCTATCGTTGATAACTT